>CP032254.1:26144871-26754213 GCA_005610355.1 Gossypioides kirkii | reverse complement strand
CGGAAAGGTGTGGCTAATGTGAGTGTTTGGGTCTTGCTAAACAGAAAAGTCGAAAGTAGTGAGATCTCATAGAACTTATATCGAGAGTAAGCATCAGTAAACGCCACATAATATCGAAAACCATTGGAAAAGCAACGGAGTAAGTTCCCAAACATCAGCAACAACTAATTCAAGTGGTATTGTATATTGAGATTAGACTTGGTAAAAAGCAATTTATGTTGTTTACCAAGATGACATGCTACACAGACAACACTAGCTTTATTCTTCTGAAAAACAACATTACAATGAGTCAAGGCCTACACAAGAACTGTGTTACAGGATTACCCAACCTATAATTCCAAACATCCAACGAAATAGACTTTTTAGCTACATAGCAACTAGATGGTAAAGAAGTAACAAGCTTTTGGTGTGAAGACGTCTGAAGACAATAAAGGTCATGTTGTAGAGAGCCACGGAGTAACATATCCTTTGATTTCAGGTCTCGAACCTAACAATGAGTGGGATGAAACTTAACAAACACATAATTCTCCTTTGTGAACTTGGACGCAGACAACAAATTCTTGGTTATGCCAGGAACAAATAACAACGAACGTAGATAAAAAGGGCGAGACCTCGTAAATAAAGATAATTGTCCAACTCGAGCAATAGGCAAAGCACTACCATCACCAAAAAAAACTTACTTGAACCAACATAAGGCACACTTGAGGTAAGAGATGCAGCATTATTGGTAAGGTGATGTATAGCCCCTGAATCTGGATACCAAGCATTGTCATCAACAACATCAGGTGTAGCAACCAAAGCCTAAGCATCATTGTCAATAAGAGGAGATGAGGAAGTCATTGGTGAAGGCACTGGTGGTGAACTCCATGATGGTGAAGGAACCACAAATGGATTAAACCAAGGTTGTGGATAAGACCATGCACTAAAATATCTTGAAACCATCAGGTTGGAAGGGAAACCAACAAAATGAGGAGGTGAATATGGAGAAGACATACTGATGGTGTGGGAGAGACCATTTGAGGGTGCATTGAGGGAATGCCAAAACCACAAACATGAGCTTGAGTTGGTGGATAATAGGAAGTGCTTTTGTAACTTGTATCAAAACGATGATAGCATCAATAAACTAGATGTCCAATTTTTCCACAAAGCTGACATTAAGGCCAAGAGCCAAATCTGCCTCGTCTGAGTCCTCTGTACGAACTAGAAAATCTAATAGAAGACGATTGATAAGTAGGAGTAGACTCATGACCAGATTGATCTGCATTAGAATTATTAACAGCAACATTAGTTGTGACTAGAACGTCAATCATTAGCTTCTGTTATTGTGCTTCAGCATCAAGGTGCACCGTTAAAAACCCTAAACATTGTACGACACTGTATTGGTAGAGATAATTGTGAGAACTGACTCATTCTCTGGAGGGAGACCATTGAGAATGGTTGTAACATGCTCAGATTCACTTATCACTTCTCCACAACTCGCTAGCTGATCATGAAACATTTTAATCTTCATGAGAAAATCCTTTATTGACATCTCACCTTTCTTTTGAGAGTGCAAAGCTTGACGATAATACATTAGCTTGGAGGTGGTTTTGCTACCATACAAATTGCTCAAGGTTGTCTAGATCTGAATCTTGGAGTCCATTCCTATCAGGGAGGAAGAACGTGTTGACTAACAGATGAAAGAACCATGACGCCAACGTGTTGACTAACAGATGAAAGAAGCCATGACGCCAACGTGCTGTCCTGCTGTTCGAAATGGTCTTACCATCTGAATATGTGAGAAATCGAGGTGAAGAAGGAAAGGAAGCATCAACAAAACGTTGAAGCTTGTGTGTTTTGAGAGTCAACAAAACCTTCTGTTTTCATAACAAGTAATTTTAATTATCAAGTACAATGGTAAGACGTTTAGTAGTGAACAGTCGACTATCAATTATATTACTGCCAAATGAAGAGGAATAGTGATCTGGATTCATGACAAATGCTGGTGATAAACAATGAGGGGAAAACATCAACCATCGAGAAATCAAAAAGCTTAAACCGTGAGGAATAATAGCTTTAGTACCAAAATAAAAATACCTCAAAATATCATGTTTAGCTACTGTTTGACAGCTGAGAAAAAAATAAGGAGATGAATACTTTCTATTATTGAATTGAAATTCAAAAGAACTATCTCGGCAACTATTACTGAGTGCATATATATATATATATATATATATATATATATATATGACTGATACATACTGGAAATCATGTAAAGCATGCTCATATGTAGGCATAACAATTTTATCAGAAATTGACTAATCAGCTGGATAACAAACTCAAGACATTCATACTACTATTCTATCATAAAATAGTGCTACTTGGCTGTTTGATCACGCTTGCAGTTTATGAATACCTGTATTTTCGCCGTGGAAATGGACTGAGATTTCCTCTGCTGAAACCCAAAGGAACAAAAATGTCTTCCGATCCCAAACCCAGTTTTAGTTTCCTTATCCTCCTCTTCCTTTATTTACAACCTCTCATCTTCTGCCTATCTACCGATGCCTCACCTGCGCCTATTGTCTGCATCGTCGGCAGCGGCATCGGCGGTTCTTCCGTCGCCCACTTCCTACGCCACTACTTCCATCTCTCCCCTTCCCAACTCAGCCCTCCTAACATCAAGATCTTCGAGCGTAGCTCCGTCGTCGGTGGTCGCATGGCCACTGTTTCCATTGGCGGTGAAACTTTTGAGGCTGGTGCTTCAATTCGTCACCCCAAGAACTACCACGCTCTTAACTACTCGAATCTTCTTGGGTTGAAGGTCAAACCGCCGCCTGCCTCGGAGGATGATGATTCGATGTCGCTTGGGATCTGGGATGGGAAGAAATTTGTTTTCAAAACCCTTCAAGTGGATTCCAAGTTTCCATTGGTGCAGAAGATTGTTTCCTATGTTAATTCTTTTCGCATCTTTTTCCGCTATGGCTTCTCTCTTCTTAAGATGGGCAGCTTCATTGAGGTTTTCGTTCTTTTTATTGCCTTTCTCTTTTTACCTAAAAAAGTGCATTTTTTTTTAATTTTTCAAGTGTAAAGATTAAATTTCTCATATTTTGATATTATTATTTGATAGCTGAATGTTTAGTTGTACTTTTATACTACGAAACAATTCTGGTTTTGCATTATGTTAGCATTCTCTTTTGAGAAAACAGAAGTAAATAGTAATACCTGCAATGAAACCAGAAGCCTAACCTGATTATATTTTCTATAGTGATCTGAAATGTGATGATGTTGTGCACTACAGAGTACTGTGGATAGCTTCTTAAAGTACTATGAAAGCCCTGAAAGAAGACCCATCTTTGAAACAGTGGATGAGATGCTTAAGTGGGCTGGTTTATATAATCTCACAGCTCGAACTTTGCGAGATGAACTCATTGGCATCAAGTTGTCTCCCTCATTGATAGAAGAGCTTGTCACTGTAAGTATTACAAGCTACCTTTGCCTTTATTGTTTTAAGCTTAGTGGAAGCACATGTAGATTTATATCTAACTGTTGCGCTATGTTGGTAATTCTAATGGTTGTGGTTTCTTTACCTAGTTATTTAGTGTTGCATTTTTTGGTGCAATTAGATTCAATGTAATAGAAATAATAAGATTGTGCAACTTTAGTTTAGTAGAATCCTTGAGCTCATATAGTGTATGAGCCTTTGGCAGCTGCCTCACTTACTGGAATGGCTTAGTTTAGTATGTTAAAGTTATTTGCTTTGAAATTTCTTTGTATGAAATTTGCCTAAAGATAGAAACAAGACATGCAAACTGTTGTATTTAGTTGGAGGGAGTCCATTTTATTCATTCCCCTAGCGAACTTAAACTTTTTTTGTAAATTATTGAGTTCCTTTTGTTTGATCCATTACAAGGGAGGCATTTTCCAGTGTCTTTGGAAAATGGACTTCTAAATTCTAGTTAAGGTTCTGGGGTGGCTAACAAGCCATTATTATGTTGCATTGTGAAGGTCATAACAAGAATCAATTATGGCCAAAGTGTGTATATCAGTGGACTTGCTGGAGCAGTTTCACTGGCAGGATCTGGGGGAGGATTATGGGCCGTTGATGGAGGGAACTGGCAGATGGCTTCTGGACTAATTAATAGTTCTGATGTTTCTTTGCACCTTAATGAAGAAATAGAATCCATCTCTTATCTTGGAGAATATTATGAACTTAACTCCACGAAAGGAATCAGTTATTCATGTGAAGTTGCAGTGGTTGCTACACCCCTTGATGAAGTAAACATCCAATTTACACCTGCTGTTTCAATTCCTGAGAGGAAATTGCAGCATACACATGCAACCTTTGTGAGAGGCCTCTTGAATTCAGTAAGTACTCCTGGAGTTGCTAATGGCTTTTCTAGTGAATCTCTTTACTAAATGTTTGATTTCTAATTGTTTCAACCTGCTGTTTTTGTTTCTCTTGGCAAGGCCTATTTTGGTCTGCGCACTGTTGCTGAGATTCCAGAACTGGTTGGCACATTAGAGGATCCTGACCTTCCATTCACATGCATTTCAGTTCTCAAGCAACATGATGATAATGATATAACTTACAAAATATTTTCTCGAGAACCAATGTCAGATGCATTACTGGATAGCATTTTCAGGTAACATTTTTAATTAATTTTTAACTTTTTACCTATGCATAAGGGCTTGGAAAAAAAGTTAATATTGTCCTTTAAACTATTGTGCCTAGACTTCTTTTCGCAGCATAACTATTGGCTTGGGCTATTCTCTATTTTATGGCTTGTTCTTCCTGTTAGTTGTATTGCAGAAACTATATAGGACTGCTTTTTAGATACTTTATGAAGATTTGGACCATAATTACACCACAGGTATCCATATCATAGCCGTGCAGGTATCTCTTTCATGAGGGAAACAATCCGTTATTTGACACCTGTGCCCCCAGTTCCTTTCTCCAAATTGGACTTGTAAAAATTCAATGTTTTAGGAGTCATACTTTACCTTGTCTGATGACAAAACCTTGTTCTTAAACTTTAAAGATCGATAATAGGGCTTTAAAGTATTAGTTGCTGATGACTTTTATTTGCTGCTGGTATTATTAGTGCAAGGCTGCAGACAGAAAGAATAAACTGGGGAGCCTATCCGCATTATAAAGCTCCGGAACTGTTTGCACCATTCATTTTGGATGGTCAACATTTGTATTATGTAAACGCATTCGAGAATGCGGCTAGCACCATGGAGACGAGTGCAGTTGCAGCTGAGAATGTAGCAAGGCTCATATTGTCAAGATATTTTAGTGAAGCATCCCTGCAGTCATCAAACTTGCAGAGTTTTAGTCCCGATGCAGACGTATCACACTTCGACCTGTAACTTACGGCGGATGTATTATTGGTGTGTAAATTTGGTGTCTCAATAATGTGAAATCAAACTGTAGAACATACAAACGACAAACCAGTGATTGCAACGCTTTGGTATTTGGAGGTAATTGTGCGTGATGAAATATGAGTTTTCTTTTCTATTTTGTCATTTTTCCTTCTCTCTCTCTCTATATATATATTGTAAAATCTGGACCGGCTCATATATTCTACTATATATGCTATTTAATTGGGAACTATTTGAATCAACTAATAGTCAGTTGAATCGCGAAAACTGGTAAGAGAAAAAACAAACTGAAAATTTGGGTTTACTTGTTCCGTTAGTATTAAGATTACTTGTTTAAAATTTAATTTACTCTTTAAATGCAACCCAAATTACTTGTTTAAAATTTAAATTACTCTTTAAATACAATCCAAATTTCATCGAGATGACAATCCAAATTATGCTATATGAAAAAGTTTATGCAATAAATCTATTTATTAAAAAATAAGACATTGGATGAAAAGGTAAAATTAAAGGTTCAAAATTCATAGTATTTTTTATTTAAATCTCACAATAGGTGTATTGATTTCTAAAATGTTAGGCTCAAAAATATCAAGAGAGGGTGACTTGATATTTTAAGAATTTTTACAAACTTTTCTAAAACGAAAAGGTAATGGAGGAAAAGTTTGCACAAATGATTTATAGTGGTTCAACCATTTCATGATAAGAATTGATACATTTCAAGAGTAATGTATAACCTTTACAATTTTCAATTTTTGAAAGACTAAGTGAACTTCTTCCCCTTAGCTTTTGTGGTTGAACTAGAACTTCAAGATTTTCAAGGTTAATCTAGAATTACTCTAGTTTTTTATGATTCAATTCAAAATCCTCTCAATATACAAATGGGGAAATAAAGAAATAAACAAATGAACCTCTAGAAAGGTAGGTGTTTACAAGTTTGGCTCACTAAATAAATAAAAATGAGAATGATAAAATATCTACAATAAATTTCTAATAGACATGTACAAAAGAAAATGAAAGAAATAAAGATTTGAAGGTTTTTCTTTTGATCTTTAAGCGTGAACATCTCCAATATCTTGTTGTGTCTTTGACTTGTATTTATATCAAGTGGTCATTGAAGATGTTTTGAAATCCTCAACAAAATTAATCTGGCCATTAAATACAAAGGTAGAGCAACATATTCCGATTCATGATACTGGGCACCGATACCCTGCTTTAAAATTATAACCGTTGGGTTCTTATGTATCAAAACTTTGAGACTATGTTCTGACACCTAAAGGTTGAGGTTTAGTACCTCTAGTTTTGGGTTTTGATACCCTTCAAGTCAATAGCTTACTGACTAGCCATGTTTTGATACATTTGGATATGTATTGGAACTAGGTATTAGACTTGAAAAAAAATTAATTTTAAATACCTAAAAGCATTTTGGCATGGAACTATCCTTCAGAGAATTTGACCTCATACTGGAAACAAATTGATTGACTGAGCATCGAGTCATTCTAGACTGCAATACTAAACGAGTCACTTTGAGGACTTCTTCTGGAAATGAGATTATTATGGTTAGGAGTACGTCGAAATTTCATTTAAAATGTGATTTCTACCTTAGTAGCGGAGAAATCGGTCCATAAAGGGTGTTATGCCTATCTCGCATACATCTTGTACACGAATGTGGATAGTGTTGTACTGTAGAAGATTAGCGTGGTTCTGTTGCATTTGTTATGTAAATGAGATTTGAAAAACAAATAAAAATTGGAAATTAAATTTTACTAAGTAAACTTTAAATTCCATCGTTTTGGGAAAATTATACCTTTTAGTAAAACGAAAATAACACAATAAGTTTTTCCTCAAAAGTAACAAATGTTTTAAAACAATTGTTTTACAAACTCCGATTGTACTAGGTCATTTTGGTGACAGATGTAATCTTCCGAATTCAATTTTAACCTCTAGGTCGATTTGGGGAGTTACATTACCAGCAATTGGCTAGAAAAAGTCAATTACTAATCAAGCTGAAAGCTGTCAGCTGGTACCTTCTTCACATAGTGAAGAACACACTAGGTTTCTTTTGAAAGAATAAGGATGAACAAAGAAATGGTTATATAGGAATTAGCTCGTAATTCCGCTATAACAGGTTACCTAATCACCTTACATGCACACATGATTTCACTAATCATACACAATTCCACTAATCAGACATAATTCAACTAATCAAACACCATTAACGAATTTCTACAATTTTCATGCAAAATGACACGTCTACATAGGACTTGACACGTTTCCTTATACGTTCACACCGATTGCGAATTCTTAAACAACAAACCTATGCGTCATAATTGAACTCGTCAATGACAGCTTCACAACGATAAAACTCGCCAAATGCGAATAAGAATCTACAAGATGACGAAACCTAATGGAATATTCCGCAAAAGAAACTTCACCAAAAGAAACAAATTTATTCTCACAAATTTGATTGACTCATATGCGAGTCATCGCTATCCACACTTGCTCAACCAACCAAAACGCGGACTAAAAAACTTGGGTTGTGACAAATTTTTCTATTTTAATGTTTTCTATTTTTTTTTTCATTTCACTTACTTTGTTAGTCATGTATCAAAGCTTGTTTAGTTTAAAAATTTAGAACATAATATGAAACTAACATTGATGACCTCAATTTCACCAACACTAAATGTCTCTTGCATGGCTAGTAAATTTGAATTGCGATGACAAGAAGGAATTGAATTCAACTAATCAAAAGTAGAAAATTCAGTTACTCCTAAACTTGGAAAGTAACAACAAAATATTGATGAAAAGGATTAAAAAAAGAAGAAATTAATCAAAAAATCAAAAAAAAAAATCTTTAGATTAAAACAAAAACTAAGAACACACCTTTAGTTGATCAAAAGCAATAGGAGCAGAAAAATCAAGAACAAAGAATTATAGTATAATAGATTTAGATTCTATTTTTTTTTTTGTAGAAGAGGAACGGGAAGTTAGAAGAAATTTTTTGATAAAAGGTTTTTCATGTAAAAAATATATTCCTTCCACCGTGAAAAAATAATAGTGGATCTAAATGAACGATATGATACGTTTACTTGCGATTAATGTAAAAACAACGATTACAAAGAGGTTAGATACTATAACAATACTATAACGTGAGACAAAAACTAAACAAAATGCACCACATCGTACCTCACCGCCTATCTAAACCCACCCTAAGAGTTAATTAAATTTTAATAGATTGTTTTTACTGTAAAAAAATTATTAAACCTCAACTATATATTCATTTTGATCTACCATATATTCATTTTCATCGAAGGGCTCGGTATTGTAACTTTACAAGCACAGATGGATTTTGTACATCCATTTGCCCACACCACCACTTGTGTATGTAATAATTTTCCATTTTTTTCCGTAACCTCTGCACCTTCTGGCAAGTTGCAATGCACATCCCAAATACAAATACTTTATTCAAACAATGCAAAGAACTTTGCGGGAGCAAAATAGTCCAATGCAAACCCTTTGTAAAAAAAAAAAAAAAAGGTTGACCAGTTCAGTAACATGGCCACCTTTGGATTTGAGAATCTCTAATAGAACTAAAACTGCACTTTATGCACATTGTATAATGACTGAGATTTTGTAAAAGGTCTTGTCCTGAATAGGCTTCATAGCACTCAACGGAACCAGAAATCCGCTCTCAATTAGGTATACAGTCTCAGGCGTGTCGTTATTGGCTGCTGGCACATCGGACATGATGAAATTGTCACCCCACAGTCCTTGCAAGTCTTGAACAAAACATAATATACCATAAGTATATTGTCTATAACTGTTAAGTGGAGCACATTAAATAGTCCATAGAGCAGTGTTGAAGTATGCATACTAACACTTCATATTGCAGTAAGAGAGGTAAAAGTATCATAAAGACCCCTGTACTAAGAGTCAGATTGCATTTTGTCCCCTCTACTACAAAAAATAAGCAAATTAGTCTCTATACATTAGAGCAAAGATCAAATTGGTTCTTTTTGTTAAAAATTCCCAGTATAGGAGCCTCCATGGTACCTTTACTAAGTAAGACATCAAACAAGAAATGTAAGATGTTAATTAAGAGATTCCCAGGCATATAGATAGATATGAAAACAAGATGAAGATGAAAGCATACTACAAATCATTCATCAGAAGAGATAATCTCTAGATATTGTTCTCAATGCATTCACCTAAGAATCTATACCGAACACTGTATTTTGAATTAGTGATAGAAATCTGAAGAAAGAATTATATAATTTGATCAAAATGCACCTACCATATGACCACATCCAAAAGCCATGTCTTTTGGGTTTACCAAGCAGATAGCGCAGACCTTCAAGAAGCAAATGCATATCCCCACACCAGGATATTAATTTGAAAGGATATTTCTGTGAAAAATTAAGGAAAACTTGTTTGGAAAACGAAGTAAAAGAAAACCCTATTACCGGTTCTGCTGCGGAACTTATTACAGGTTGTGCGGCGGCTGTTGGCTGCACTGTTTCATAATTCGTCATGTGTGGGATCGATCGAACGGAATTATCATGTTCGATCGCTTCTCGTGGAGGCGGAAGTGGTCGTGCATGTCCACGTTCTAGTTCTCTACTGCATATTTTTAACAGTTCACAATAGTTCCAAATTGAAATTAGGTATTAACTGAAAGATGGCTTTCTGGCCTTACTTATCAAAACGAATACTCAGGGTAGCTCTGTACTGATACGGAATTTCCATGAGAGCAGCAAGAGCAAAGGCTGCTTCTTTCTTTGATGTTTCCGTGTTCTCAGACATGATCTTTGTGAAGTTGACAAACTGCAAAGAATTGGTGGCACAGAACATGCTCAAAGGTTTCACTTACTGTCACAAAACAAGGTGGAAAAGACAATCCTTCATGAAGAGATCATCATTCGTGAAAACTACATTGCAATGTAGTGTCAATCCTATGATAATGACCAAGTATTCCCATAAACAAACAATACTGTTTAGATATATACTAGAAAACAAAAGACAAATTAAACTTAATAGGAGAAAGGTTGCTCTTTGCATATCGATTTAAAGAAATTGCTGACTTACCTGGAAGTTGTCAAAGGCGCGATGTGGAATATTATCATCAAATTGTTGCATTGAATCCCATGGTCCATCCCCCACTCCAATCAAAATAATCGAGAGAGGATAATGACTGTTTATTGAATACCATGACCAATATGAAAAGAACACAATAAAATCTTAATCACTACATAAGTGATAACACTTCTTTACCTAGCAGCAACGATGGAATCTACAGTTTCTTGTTCTTGCGGACTAAGCCTTCCACGCGGTACATCAGGGTTCCTTGTAACCTAAGCAATCAAATAAACATTTGGCAAGACTAATGAATAGAAGAAAATGAAAGATTTAAAACTAAGTACATAAAGCATGTTTTTTAGACCTGTCCATCTGCAATGATGACAAGAACATGGTACTGTCCATTACTGCTATCCACGATGTCAACAGAAGCATTAATAATTGGAGCAAATGAAGTTGGACCTAGTAACAAGGATACAAATTTATCATATTCACATCTCTGTGATTGTATCCAGACAACTCAAAAATATCCTTTCAAGTATATTCAACTGACTTTTAAAATAAAAATCTATAAGTTGGAGTTTCTTTTCTGTTTTCTTTTTTCAATTCTTAGTCACCCTTATTTTTAGTTTTCATAAGATTTGAACATTATCCTAAAAGTTTTTACATCTTTACTTTGTTATCTTTTTTGCCTCCTTCCTCAATTTTCTTATCAAATTTCTTACCTATTTCAAACAACTTATTACATTTCAATATTTTTTCAAAACATTTTCCTGATAAGAAAACTCATTTTACATGGCTTGGATTCCTCAATAGTATATTTAAGCTTTTATATAGAAAGTACTCAAATTTCTGTAATTTATCACCTTTCTTAAACTAGTTTATTTGCATAATTAATTTCAAACATAATCATACATTCAATGTAGATAAAATTCTGACTGGTATCGTAAGCTGTGAGTGATTAATGTGTCCAAACACATAAATAAATTTCATTACTAATTGGTATTATCTAAATATAAATATAGAATTTAATTAAGTTTTCAAAAATTAAAACCGAGCCATTTCTCACAAGAAAATCAAGAGCAAAATCAAGAATTTAAATAACATTTCTATAAATACTTTAACATAATTGAAACAATTATGTAATAATTATATTCTCTCTTAAACAAGAGTGTTCCTACCATTCAAAATCATGGTTCCGTACTAGACCCTACATGATAATTCTTTTGTCACATTTATAATGAAGCTCAAATGTGCATAAATGCATGAATTGGTAATTTTATTCCAAATTTTGAAGTGTACTATTTCACCCCTTTGTTCCAATAAAAATTGATAATTTTCTTTTCTTTATCCTTCAATTAACAGAAAATTTGGATGCTCTAAATGTTGGTAAACAAAAGAACAACATACACCGAAAGGAGAATGTGTTATACCTAAAATAAGAATTCACATTGGATATATGTGATATAATAAAAAAAGATTTGGAATGAGTCAGAGAACTATTAAAAGATATATCATTCAGTAAGAAAACAGGCATGTCAACAGGAAACAAAGACTCAAGAAGCTACGAATGGATGCCATAAGAAAAGAGGATAAGTCTACTGAATTAAGTCTTGAATAAAGCACCATGGCAATGAAATCTTCATAGCTATTCCGGATGAAGGGAAGTCTGACACATGTATTTTACCATGTGTATTTATTCATTTGAAGAAAACATTTATAGTTACACAATTGTTTTATGAGTATATAATTTGTTTCATACTAGTTCCTATTCATGAGCATTAATATTTCAAGAAATAAAAAGTATATGATAATCATGAATTTTAGAACAATTTCTCTGCCAAAGAAATTAGAAGACAAGGATAGATATGTAAACCACAACGGTGTATGGCCTTGAAAGTTCTTAAATAAATTGAACAGAATAGAAGGAAAGATGTTCAAAACCTGCCAACTTTATGTGCGGAACAATCTCTTTATACCGTGCAAGAGCTTCCTCAAAACCATGACAAGGTCGGTGATCAGGATAAAAGCTGAAAATGTATTTATCATGCGTTGAAGCTACCAAAAACAAGCATAATGAGAACTTATTCAAGCAAGAGAGAGATCACTGAGATAGATAATGCTAAAAAAGTACTAACCATCACCAAAACCAAAACAAGGTATTAAATTATCTTCATCAAAAGGAGATAAAGTACGACCAATTATAGATATTGCTTGCTCATAAGGATTAGGTGAGCCCCCAATAGCATGAAGGCTTCTTCTGTTGAATGAATACCGCCCTATAATCAAGAAAATGTGAGCTTCTTTCATACTAATTGTTTGTAGTGTATAAAAGAACCACATATGAAGATAAAATTGGACCCCAGAAAAAGCGGGGTAGATGACTACCTGTCCACTCATTGCTCTTAGTGAAGTCAATACCAAGTATTAAATTGGATGATTCAAGTCCTGCCTCTCTCAATGCTGAAATAACCTAATTAAAGTGTATAATAGTTCTTGTTACCAAATGCATTCCATTAAAAACTACATCTATTAAATAAAAAAACACCATACAACAACGTGATAAGCACATGTAAACACAAAGTAACTCGTCAAACTCAGAATCCAAAAGATGAGAAATAGAAGAGAATGCATCATAATGACATTTTCTATGATACTTGGACCACTTTGCACTTCAATTGCCGGTACATTTTCTAATGGCATAGTGACCTCAAAATTTATTATCTTTTTTTTTTTCTTATTTTTAGTAATCACTACCAATTTTGTGTCTGAAGTACTATAGTAATAATTTTTCACATGGGGTATCACCTGATACTTATTTAACTCCTAGGAATGTTATGTTGTCACAATGTATATTACAATAATGCACCTTGATATCACACTTTTTGTGCTTAGGGCCTCTACTGTAGCTAGAAACTGTCATCCATCTTGACCACTTTCAAATAAGTACATGCTCATTGAAATAAGTACAATGATCTTTTAAAAGGTCTGATTTTTTGTGGCACTTCTAAACCTTCAAAATCCTCGAGAGCATACAAATTCAAGGTCTGGATATAATTCAGTTCCTAACCATAGAGGTTCACTTTTAAAGTTATACTTCAAGCTCCAAAGTATAGCAATGTTATAATATGAAGTGATTTTAGCTTTCAAATTCATTATTTTAGTACAATGAATAGGCAACTGTAACTGCTAAAACTACCTTCCCAGCTCTATATCATCGTGTATATGATAAAAAAGAGTCTAGTCATAAACAACACTTATTCACCAACATTTCAGTTCAAACTAATATTTCTCTTTTGAAGCTTCTTCAATGACAACCAAAAGGTGATCCATGAACCTATCCTTCAAGCAATGCCCAAAAGCACCTAATAATGAAGATGAGTAGTCATTTTACTAAATGACGAGACACCAACATTTCAGTTAAAACTTATATTTCCTTCCAAGTTTCTCAAATGGCTACCAAAAGATGATTATATCCTTTAAGTAACACACAAAAGCACCTAGTAATGAAGAATGACTAGTCATTTTACTAAATGATGATTCAAACAAATATTTCTCTTTTGAAGCTTCTTCACTGACCACCAAAAGAAGATCCTATCCTTTATGCACGGCCCAAAAGCACCTAATAATGAAGAATGAATGGTCATTTTACTAAATGATGATAATAAGTTTGCCAAGCACAATTTCTTAAGGATATGAACATTGATCTCTTCCTCTATGTCAAAATATACTTGGATTAGAAGGAAAAACAATAAAATTAGTCAAAGGTTTCTTAACCCTTCTATTTTCATCTATTGGATGATTTAATCTTTAGTCCAAAACCAAATTTCTTTTCTGCTGAATCCTTGTTTGCTGCTGAACACGTGATGTTAGTTCTACCTTAACCCCTCTTTGTTTCCCCATGTATTTAATTACTCCAGCTAATGTGCATCATCAGCCTGCATTCAATAATTTAAAACCATCCAAATCATCGTTTAAATTTAAGATGAATGATTTTGTATTAATCTTTCCATGAGAACCAACCAGTTCTGGAATTGATTATTTTCTGTTCAATAGGTTTAAATTTAAGGTATCATTTCGAAACATCAGAACAGGTAACTTTTCTATCTAGACTAGAAATTGACTGTGAAAGTGTTATTTTTCAAACAAGACTTAGCAGCCACCAAAAAAAAAACAAAACAAAGAATATACCATTCCATAATGGTATGAGCCATATTTTCACCTTATGAGTTGTACTATCAACAAATAATATCTCCTATTATCCAAATTAATAATTCAAAGCTAAAATAACAGTAAAAACCTGATCCAAAGAACTAAAATTGTCAGGTATAAACGGGGCTTGCTGCCTGGGTTGATAGTTTCGATCCATTGAACTTCCTGCTAGGGATGAAGGTTCATAAGAAGGTTGATGCCAAAAGTCAGTTTGAGGAGAATCATCATATCCTGATTCTGTATTTCCCATACCTGAGGTGAGGAATTGGTACCTTAAGGAAAACAGAAACACACCTTTACAAGTGTCAGGAAATGCTAGTTTATTATTTCTTTTTCATTTTTTTTCAAAGAAGACTAGTTTATTATTATATACAAATACCGCATAAGGCACGACATTTATAGCTTCTTTTCAAGCATTTACTCTCTCAGAGCTTCATTCATTAACTTGCATTGCAAAGAGTTTCATTCCAGCATATATGAATTCAGCCTCAGGTGAGAAACCAAAATCTATAACCATCTACTTTTAAAAATAATAAGAGCTAGGATACAAATAACTTCAAGAACTGCATGAATTTACAAGATTCTGAACACAAATGCAAACAATAATTTTGAAACGGGTAATAAAAAATTTGTGATCTTACTTCTAAATGGAACAATTCTAACAGCAATATTTAGCATTTAATCAATGATTTTGCTTACAACTGATCACTTTTACTCTATAGAAAACTCGTGGAAATAAAAAGCCAATTCGATACAGATAGGAGAAGCCATTTTCTTTAAAAAACTAAATAAATCAAACCCAAGTCAAGATGATACGGATTAGCCCTTTCTACTTGCACTAAAGATCAAACAATTTCGAAGGAATTGAAGTTACATATCTTTTCTAGTTTCAAATTAGAGTATTTATGTGTTTCCATGACCCTTTGAAGACCCCAAAAAATTTTGACAAATTCCACTAGAAAATAAGCAAAAAGAAAACAGCAATAAAGAAAATATTAACTCAGAAAAGCAAATATATAGCCCTAAAAAATCCAAAACAGTTGAACAGAGCCACAACCATTATCTATCTGAAGTTTGTTTATCTATCATAAACCCTATAATTTCCATTTTAAAAGCAATCGGAAGCTAAGAAACCATAGAAAATAAAATAAAAACTAAAACGTTCAAAGCTGGATTTGTCATTCCAAAACTCCCCCTTTTTAACTTCTTCAATAATCATATCCAGCAATCAACAATAAATTTATGGGAAAAAACGGATTTCTCTTTTAGATGAAAACTATTTTATACTCAGCTTCTTTAATTAGACCCATTTCTATTTTCATCCAACTTACTTCCTAGCAATAAGAATATATCTAAATTAATTCAAATTCAATTCAAAGAAATGAAGGCAGGAAAAGATCAAAGATAGTAAAAGTAATCCTACAAATGCAAAAATTAAACATTAAAAAGAAGAAGAAGAAGAAGTCATTTGCATGGAAATAAAGGGAACTTTGTAGAGAAAGTTACCTTTCTGATTAAGAGAGAGAAAAGAAAAATAAACAGTGATGAAGATTCAATTGGATTGAAATCTGTTTTGAGTATAAAAAAAGGATATTCATGAATAAAGACACTTTTGTTGACGAGTTTTTAAAATATTTCATGGCTTTTCTTTTCTAGTTTCTTGTCCGACGGTTCACTAGTCTTATTTCAGTTTCAACACCCGAATATTCTAGTTCTACAGGACTACTTTCATTATTTGCTGTCACAGTCAAGTAATTACCGTTGGATTCATTCTCTTTTGCTGCCATGTAGATTTGTAACAGATTCGTTGACTTTGCTAGGCAGTGGTTATCAGAACGTCGACCAGATTAGTATATTAATACACATATATCGTATAATATACAAAAATGATTCCTAAAGAAATTATCCATCATTATTTAGTCTTAATTCAATTAATATAGGTATTGTTGTCACGATAAAAATATGTGAGTGCTCAAGCGCTCTTTATCATTTTATTTAAAAGTTGAAAAGGATTATTAATAATTCTAGATATTATTTAAAAAACATAATCATCAAATTGATGAGTGAAAAAAAAGTGTATCGTATTGATTATTTATTAAATAAATTATCATTACAAAATCTAGTGAGTTATACAAATCGATAGAACAAACCACGTGGTAAAAATATTCTATCACTCAAAAGAGTATAATAAATTATATCTAGACCTAATTATTAATTGAATTACTCGTATAGATCCAAAAATCCGTTTGAGAAATAAAAAAGTTTAAGTAAAATATAAACTTGAAAATAAATTTGAACAAAAACTGAGATTGAATCAGACCACAAGCAGGATTTTTATACTTACACAATCCTCTCCTCCCCTACGGCCCACCACATGCCAAAGCCCAAAAAAAGTACCCATACTAAAAACTGAAAACCCTTTTATTCTATGCATCCAAATAACCAAAACTTAAAAGACTAAAAAAGTAAAAACCTAGCTACTACTTTCAAGTGTAGTAGAATCAACATTTCAGTATTGCCCTTATTAGGTCTAAATCATTTTTTGTCTTTTTCTTTATTTAAAATTTTAGCTAGGTTTTGTCAATTTTTTTTAGATTTATAATTTCTTGGTAATTTTTAGAGAAAAATAATTGAAAAATGAACTATTGAGATTGAAAAGTTGCAACAGATGAAGTCGAGAATTTTTTTGAATAAAGTTATGGCAATTAACAATAGTGATCATGGTGACTGAAAGTGGAGGAGTCATCAAAAACTAGAAATAAGCTAAATTTTTATGAGACTTTCTAGGTTTAGCAAAAAGAAAAAGAAAATGAACAGATTGAGAAAGTAGAAAAACTTGAAGAGAATGGTTAAAAGAAAGCTTTAACTTGTATATTTCCAAAAATAAAAATTTCAATAAATTATATTTAAAATTATTTTAAATGAAAATTTAAAAATATTTTTTGAAATTATCTAAAAATATTTTTAAAACACTTCATGCTCGAGAAATCGCATCATTTAGCCCAAATAGTTTTTTATTTTGTAAACAACTTTTAGTTTCTGAATTAAAAACTTATTTACGTGAGAATTGTTTCTCTCTTGGTTCTTGGCCGAATTTCCGAACTTACCAATCTTTTACGAGTTCTTTTATAACATCGGTTTCTTAAAGTATTAAAGACGATCAATTCCTTCGAGCAATTTTCCAAACATTCCATGCTCGAGAAATCGCATCTTCTGGTCCAAATAGTTTGTCATTTTGTAAAAAACTTTTGGTCTTTGAATTAAAAACTTATTTACGTGAGAATTGTTTCTCTCTTGATTCTTGGCCGAACTTTCGAACTTGCCAAACTTTTACGAGTTCTTTTATAACTTCGGTTCCTTAAAGTATTAAAGATGATTCATTCCTTCGAGCAATTTTCTGAACATTTCATGCTTAGGAAATTGCATCATTTGATCCAAATAGTTTGACATTTTGTACACAACTTTCAGTCTTTAAATTAAAAATTTATTTACGTGAAAATTGTTTCTCTCTTGGTTCATGGTCGAACTTCCAAACTTGTCAATGTTTTACGAGTTCTTTTACAACTTCAATTCCTTAAAGTATTCAAGACAATCCATTCCTTCGAGCAAATTTCTGAACATTCCATGCTTAGGAAATCTCATCATCTGGTCCAAATAATTTGTCATTTTGTAAACAACTTTTGGTCTTTAAATTAAAAACTTATTTACGTGAGAATTATTTCTCTCTTGGTTTTTGGCCGAACTTCCGAACTTTTCAAACTTTTACGAGTTATTTTATAACTTCAGTTCTTTAAAGTATTCAAAATGATCCATTCCTTCGAGTAATTTTTTGAACATTCCATGCTCGGGAAATCGTATCATTTGGTCCAAATAGATTGTCATTTTGTAAAAACTTTTGGTCTTTGAATTAAAAACTTATTTACATGAGAATTGTTTCTCTTTAGGTTCTAGGTCGAACTTCCAAACGTTTCAAACTTTTATGAGTTTTTTTATAACTTCGGTTCCTTAAAGTATTCAAGATAATCCATTTTTTCGAGAAATTTTTCGAAGATTCCATGCTCAAGAAATCACATCATTTGGTCCAAATAGTTTGTCATTTTGTAAACAACTTTTGGTCTTTGAATTAAAAACTTATTTACGTGCAAATTGTTTCTCTGTTGGTTCTTGGTAAAACTTCCGAACTTGTAAAATTTTACGAGTTTTTTATAACTTCGATTCCTTAAAGTATTCAAGACGATCCATTCCTTCGTATTCGAGGCGATCCATTCCTTCGAGCAATTTTTCGAACATTCCATGCTTGGGAAATCGCATCATTTGGTCCAAATAGTTTGTCAATTTGTAAACAACTTTTGTTCTTTGGATTAAAAACTTATTTATATGAGAATTGTTTCTCTATTTGTTATTGGCCAAACTTCCGAACTTTTAAAACTTTTTCGAGTTCTTTTATAAATTCGGTTCCTTAAAGTATTTAAGACGATCCATTCCTTCAAGCAATTTTTCTAACATTCCATGCTCGCGAAATTGCATCATTTAGTCTAAATAGTTTGTCATTTTGTAAACAACTTTTGGTTTTTAAATTAAAAACGTATTTACGTGAGAATTGTTTCTCTCTTGGTTCTTGGCCGAACTTGTCAAACTTTTACAAGTTATTTTATAACTTCAGTTCCTTAAAGTATTCAAGACAATCCGTTCCTTCGAGAAATTTTTTGAACACTCCATGCTCGGGAAATCGCGTCATTTGGTCCAAATAATTTGTCATTTTGTAAACAACTTTTGGTCTTTGAATTAAAACCTTATTTACGTGAGAATTATTTCTCTCTTGGTTCTTGGATAAACATCCGACCTAGTCAAACTTTTGCGAGTTCTTTTATAACTTCAGTTCCTTATAGTATTCTAGACGATTCATTCCTTCGAGCAATTTTTTGAATATTCCATGCTCGGGAAATCACATCATTTAGTCCAAAAAGTTTGTCAATTTGTAAACAAATTTTGGTCTTTGGATTAAAAACTTATTTCCATGAGAAATGTTTCTCTTTTGGTTCTTAGCCGAACTTCCAAACTTTTTAAATTTTTTGAGTTCTTTTATAACTTCGGTTCCTTAAAGTATTCAATATGATCCATTCCTACGAGAAATTTTTCGCCATGCTCGGGAAATCGCATCATTTGATCTAAATAGTTTGTCATTTTGTAAACAACTTTTGGTCTTTGAATTAAAAACTTATTTACGTGAGAATTATTTTTCTCCTTGTTCTTGGCCGAACTTTCGAACTTGTAAAACTTTTATGAGTTCTTTTATAACTTCGGTTCTTTAAAGTATTCAAGACGATCCATTCCTTTGACCAATTTTCCGAACATTCCATGCTCGGGAAATCGGATCATTTGGTCCAAATAGTTTGTCATCTTGTAAACAACTTTTGGTGTTTGGATTAAAAACTTATTTACATGAGAATTGTTTCTTTCTTGGTTCTTGGTCGAACATTCGAGCTTTTCAAACTTTTTCGAGTTCTTTTATAACTTTGTTTCCTTACAGTATTCAAGATGATTGATTCCTTCGAGCAATTTTCCAAACATTCCATGCTCGAGAGATCGCATCATTTGGTCCAAATAGTTTGTCATTTTGTAAACAAATTTTGGTCTTTGGATTAAAAACTTATTTACATGAGAATTGTTTCTCTCTTGGTTCTTGGCCGAACTTCCGAACTTTTCAAACTTTTTTGAGTTCTTTTATAACTTTGATTCCTTAAAGTATTCAAGATGATCCATTCATTCGAGCAATTTTCCAAACATTCCATGCTCGAGAAATCGCATCATTTGGTCAAAATAGTTTGTCATTTTCTAAAAAACTTTCGGTATTTGAATTAAAAACTTATTTACGTGAGACTTGTTTCTCTCTTAGTTCTTGGCCAAACTACCGAACTTACCAAACTGTTATGAGTTTTTTTATAACTTCTTTTCCTTAAAGTATTCAAGACGATCCATTCCATCGAGCAATTTTCCGAACATTCCATGCTCAAGAAATCACATAATTTGGTCTAAATAGTTTGTCATTTTGTAAACAACTTTTGGTCTTTGAATTAAAAACTTTTTTACGTAAGAATTATTTCTCTCTTGGTTCTTAGCCAAACTTTCGAAGTTGTAAAACTTTTACGAGTTCTTTTATAACTTCAGTTCCTTAAAGTATTCAAGACGATCCATTCCTTCGAGTATTTTTCCGAACACTCCATGCTCGGGAAATCGCATCATTTGGTCTAAATAGTTTGTCATTTTGTAAACAACTTTTGGTCTTTGGATTAAAACCTTATTTACATGAGAATTGTCTCTCTCTTGGTTCTTGGCCGAACTTCCGAACTTTTCAAACTTTTCCAAGTTATTTTATAACTTCGGTTCTTTAAAGTATTCAAGACGATTGTAACACGTAGGTTTGTGCAAGTGTACACAGTCGTTATCAAGTAATAAGTATGTATCGAGTTATCGTCTCCACAGGGATTGTATATATGGTAATCAATTAATTGTAAAATTATATTAACAACTTGGTGAATTAAAAACACAATATAGTTGAATGAGTGATGATTAAAATTAAATGTAATTAAACTAAATGCAAATGATCCCTAATGCAAACTAAATGAATGATTAGATTTTAACAAAGATTAAACACAATTCATAACAATTATAACATAAATAAACTAGGACAATTACTTTAATTAAATTCAATTCATTATCAACATGCTTAATAACATTCGGAAAATCATTCCATGGCAACTCGACCTTTCATGAGTTTAGAAACCATATTAGGTCCTTTTAGAATCCTTTACTTAGTAATTACGCATTTTACTGATCTTTATTTACTGAGGTTTCTTAGCATTCGTGTGAGGTAATAGGGACGTGTTAGGTTTGAAACAGTTTAATCACACAAATTTAAAAACTATGCAGATAACAGAGCTTGGTTAAAGTTGTTATGCAACCTGCAATTTAATCGGGTTAGGATCTAAATTGAGCATGCACATTTCAATTATGTGTCCACTAGCCGTCATCTGGTTAGGATCGCTCAGATAATTCTAGTGCATTTCAATCACGTATGAACGAAATACAGACTTGATATTAATTGAAAACATGATCGATTGAGCCACAAACATCATAAGCATGAATCAAACAAATATTATTTAATCAAAGCAATTATCCTAGCTTAAATAAAATTAAGCTAACATTGTTGTAATCAAGAACAAAGAACATATAGCAAACATTTTTAAATCAAATTAAAGAAAAGAAAGAATAAACCCAAATCAAAGTGGCTGTCACCCAAAACTCTGATCGAAGAAGACTCCTTTGTTCCTTCGATTTGCTCCATTGCTGATGGCTCTCCAAGGTTATCAACCAATGGCTCTTTAAGAGGCTTAATTAGCTAAAATCTCTATGAACAGATGATGCTAGGCGTAGGGAATGGGAAATGCTAGAAAAGACGAGAGAATTGAGAGAGAAGAGAGAATGTTGAGTGTTGAGGGATGATTTGAAATGGTGAGAAATGGCTATAATTTATAGGTGAAGGATGAGAGCTCATTTACTAAAAATAGGGAATTTTGAATCCTTCATGCCTCTCAAATGTGTGGCTGACCACCACTAAAGGAATTTGAGTGAAATTATGCTTTATTTTGAAGCAATCTTCATGCCACATCAACTAGGGACTGAGATTTGGTCAATAGCAAATCTTCGGGCCAATCTCTGATTTCTTCTAAAGTGCAAGGGCCTCTTGAAATTAAACCAAAAATGGTTTATTTGGGCAACAATGTGTAGCCGAAGTTGGGCTAAGTCTCTCCTCAATTTGGACAATTTTGTGATCCAGCAAAATTACCAGCCCTGTCCAAAATAATTTAATTAATTAAAGGACCAAAAAATAAAATTAACCAAATTATTAAATAATTAAATAAACCCAAATTATTAATGAAATATTTTATATTAAATTATTAAGTATAATTTCATGTTTTATTATTTAATTTAATCATGCATGACCCACTTTATACCTTAAAAATATATTATGTTAAAATAACCATAAAATAAGTCATTTTATGCATGAAAACTATATAATAAAGCATAAAATCACATTTTAATAATTTATATGTCCTAAATTCATATTTTCACATGTTTCATTAATTTATTAAACATTTACTTAGTTTTAACAATGAATTTAAGTAAATAGGTGATAAATTACATGGGACAAAACCTATATATTTTACAGTTTACACACCCCCAAACTTAAATCATTGTCGTCTGGAGTAATGTTCATGCACAACAAAGGTCTTGCTAAGGAAAAATTGCTAAATGTGTAAGCAGCATCAATCTTTGTCTCATAATCATGCATCAATAAATTCATGTTCATAGATCTTCTTTATAAATAAGTAGTTCACTTGCAAACATTATTCAGAATTTTATTCTAAGTTTCAAGATATGTCGACATGAATCATGGTTTTGTATGTATGTCACAATCATAGATAACGTTCTTCATTCAACATAATTTCTTATCAATCTAAACAAAACAATCATAAGGCTTATTTGTGATCTTCATATGTTGAACTTAGTACTTTCTCTCCACTAATGTAGGTGACATAATCATCAAATCAATAGGTATTTTATAATGTTGTAATGGGGCTCGGTTAAAGGTAGGAATTTAAGAGATGTGAAATTTAAGTTTCAAAATCTTAACCTTTAATTTTGTCTTGGATCTTTCGAAATACAACCTTCTTCTTCGAATGAATCTTTGGAAAACCCCCAAACTTATTTTGAACTCATGCTCATACATTTTTCTTTTCAAAGATTGAGAAAACTTTTCTTCGCTCTTTCTTTCTCTATTTTTTTAGCATGAGCACGTACATCTTTTTGAAATTTTCCTCAAATGTTGATTATCAAGACAAATTTAGTTAAGATGAGTGCACAAAATAGGATAACTTAAAAAGATGGTAATGTGGCTTAGTATGTAGGTACATTAAAATAAACATGTCATTAAGCTCAAAATTACGGTTTCAAGGGTTTATTATCATAAGGTTGGCTTGAAAAGGCTCAAATGATCCAAGGAAATAGTGCCTATATCATTTTAGAATTTTGTGTCTTCTAGGATTTCACCTCAAGAAAGTTGCTAAGTCAATTCTAAAGATATAAACCTTCATGCATGTCTAATTCTCAAGAGAAACTAAGTTTTCATGCAAACTTTATCTAAGACTAAGATCATACAAGCATTCCATCATTCATGATAACATACATTCACTTAGATAGAATCATCATTCATCCTTACATTCAAACTATCTTATTAACAAAAATTTTCTCTAAACATTCATTTATTAAAACATACTTATGAAAAAATGATTGAAACATACTTCAAAATTTAAAAAATTTGAGCAATTTATTTACCTTACCCCTCCTTTAAAAAGAACCAATGTCCTCATTGCAAGAACAAAGTCATGAATGAAAACTGAACACTAGGTAGGGTTGTAAGGAAAGAGAGGTGAGTCATTAAGACTGCTTAAATACCAAGTCTTTCTTAACAATCCAATCCTAGACATGTTCATTCCCATTGCCACATCACTTAGTCTTTCTCTTTCTAAAGAGGTGTTAAGCTTATTCATGCTTGCTATGTTTTATTATGTGAAAAATAAAATCCTAATTACGAAAGAAATAAATTCATAAGGACCTAAAATAAATAAATAAATAAACAAGACAAGAATCCCCCTTATTATTTTTCTGACTCATTCCCCTTGTCTTCTTTTTCTTCAACTCCATCTTCGCTTTCATAGTCGTTATCTTCCTTTCATGTCTCAAAGATAGCATCTGGGAACTCAGGAAAAAGAGTGTTAGAGATATTCTTAAAAGTATTTCGAATTGAGTCATCTCTAATCTTTGCATATTTCCAGTAACTTTGTTGTTGATTGTGCATGAACTTGCACATATCCATCATGATTGACAACTCTGATTTCTTTGAAGTACTCGCAAAAGTCGGTATTGGAGTTGTGAATTCTGGTTCAACACTTGGCTTGACTGGTTCATCTTATGGCTTAACTTTTGGTTTAGGGTTTGCAGGCTCCTTAGTCGATTTAAGACTATTTGGTTCCTCCTCAGATTCTACTTCTTCAGTGTCAGCAACTGAATCAGCTTTAGTTTTAGTTTTATTTGATAACTCATGGGTTTCTGGCTCAGTTGGCTCTTCTTGCTCACCTTGATTCAGTTCATGAACCTTCTCTACTAACCTTTCAAGATCGTGATTTGTAATGTACCCTTGAACATATTGCCCCTTCAAATTTGCTTGTGTTTTAACATGACCCATAAGCAAAGTGAAGTGATTAATGATGGGAAATAGACACTTCCTGTCTTCTTTTTAGCACAATCATGGATCTCATTGAGAATAATTTTCCTAACATTAATGGACTTTTCTGTCAAAATAGCATACAACAAGAGCATTTGTTCCATTGAGATGGTGGAACTATGTGAGATAGGCATGAAACTATAGCGAACGAAGTAAAACCATACTTTTGCTATCGGTTTTAGGTATTCCCTTCGGCAAGAATGGCTTCCATACTTTCTTATAATCCATTGGGATCCTAGATTTGTCACAACATCAAGCACTTGTTGAAGAAAATCCCAATTGCTATTGTTCATCATAGGGTAGTACTCATCTTCTTCAACATTAGGTAAGTTAAACAAATCATTGATGGACTTAAAAGTAAGAGGTAGCTTTTTCTTCCGAACGATGACTTCAGTGGCATCTTGCAGAGTCAAGCTAGCATAAAACTCTCGAACTAGTTCATCATCGGGAAATGAACGAGTATCACAAAATTGTTTCCACTTGAGATAATTGATTTTCTTTCTAATCGACACAAGAACAACCATCAAATCATGACTTTTCAAATTAAAACCTTTTTCCCGCAACATAGGTTGATGCTTGAAGATTGAATCATATCTATCTTTCACTAGCTTAGATTCACTCAACTCTAACCAATACAATGGTGTTCTACACTTCCTACCATATAATGTCTAAAATGGTACCATTTTAATGCTAAACTGATAACTGTTATTATAAGCAAACTCTACTAGTGTTAGGTATCTCTTCCAACTACCATCGAACTCAAGTACACAACACCGTAACATATCCTCCAGAATCTATATTACTCACTCAAACTGACCATCTGTCTGCGAGTGGTAAACAGTGCTAAAATTCAATCGAGTGCCCAAAGCTTCATGGAGTTTATCCCAGAACCTCGAAGTAAAACGCGAATCCCGATCAAAAATAATAGATACTGGTACCCTGTGCAGTCGCACGATCTCAAATACATACAACTCAGCCAACTTCTCAAGCATGAAATCTACGTGAATAAGGATGAAGTGAGTTGACTTAGTCAATCTATTAACTATAACCCAGATCGCATCTTTCTTCCTCGGTGTCACTAGCAACCCCTATAATAAAGTCCATGGTGACTCGCTCCCACTTTCACTCAAGAATGGTAATAGGCTGCAACAATCTAGACGGTACCTGATGCTCAGTTTTTACTTGCTGACACACTAGACATCTAGATGCATACTCAGAAATCTCACGTTTCATACCTGGCCACCAATACATTTTCTTCGAGTCATTATACATCTTTACACTCCCTGGATGAATGGAGTAGGTACTACTGTGAACCTCCGTTAAAATATCCCGTCTCAAATCCGGGTCATTAGGAACACATACTCTGTCCTTAAAGTACATTATACCGTCAGCATCAACAGCAAATCCTGCAGTGGAATCATTCTGAATCTGTTCTTTCTTAGCTACGAGCTTCGGATCATCTCTCTAAATCTCCCGAATCCATTGTAAAAATGTTGGTCTTGTCCTGATTCAACCGTAACAGAACCATCACTCTCCAAAGACAAATGTGTATTCAACACCCTCAATGCAAATAATGATTTTTGACTCAGAGCATCTGCAGCTACATTAGCTTTCCTCAGATGGTAATCAATGACAAGGTCATAATCTTTCAATAGTTCTAACCATAGTAACTCTCTCAAATTCAGCTCCTTCTGAGTCATCAAATATTTCAAACTCTTAAGATCGGTAAATATGTGGTATCTTTCACCATAAAGATAATAACGCCAAATATTCAATGCAAAAACAATGACAGCTAATTCCAAGTCATGGGTCGGATAATTCTTCTCATACGACTTTAATTATCGAGAAGCATAAGCTATCACTTTCCCAATTTGCATCAGAACGCAACCCAAACCATTCAACGACACATCATTATAAACAATAAATTCTTTCCTTGTCTCAGGCTATGTCAATATCGAGGCTTCTATTAACATCTTTTTTAACTGGTCAAAACTCTTCTGGCATTTTTTTGTACATACAAACTGAAAGATTCTTCTGAAGTAACTTCGTCATCGGCAAGGCTATTATAGACAAATATTTAACAAATCGATGGTAATAACCTACCAATCCCAGGAAACTATGTACCTTTGAAACATTCTTCAGAACTTTCCAGTCGAGAATGGCAGAAACTTTGCTTGGATCAACCCGTATACCATCAGAGGATATGACGTGACCCAGAAATCCAATCTCTCGAAGCCAGAACTCGTATTTGCTGAATTTCGCATACAACTATTTTTCCTGCAAAATCTGTAACACCTCTTTCAAGTGCTGAGTATGCTCTAACTCTATCTTGGAATAGATCAATATATCATCAATAAATTAATTATTTTATAAATAAAATATATTTTTCGACATTAATTACTCAGAATTTATATTAAATTAGGTTAAAAAGGGTATGAAAAAGTCTATATATTTTCATCGTTCCACACCCCCAAACTTAATTCATTGCTCATCCTGAGTAATGCATAAATCACAAAAGAGTTAATTATTTCTCTTCATGAATTCAAAATAATTATGCATAAAAAGAAGAATTTAGAAATTATGTAGGTCTAGTATTTTTTATTCAATTATCTTCACTCATCATGCTTATCTTAATGAAACATGTTAAAATCCTATCACTCAATCTTCATTTCCTCAGTTAAGACTAAGCTGCAATCACTAAGTTCAATTTATGTCTTCATATGTTGAACAGAGTAATTTCTCTCCACTAATGTAGGTAGCATTGAAATCTTGAACCAAATAGGTCTTTTGCGTAGGTTGTAATGGGGCTAGGCTAGGGGTTACGAAAAGATAGATAAATTTAAGCTAAAACCCTAGACTCAGCTTGCATCAGGCCTTCAATTTCACTAACTTTTTTCGAACTTTGCATACTCATGCCCTTTTCTTTTTCTTTTCGAGTACATATGCTCTTTTTCTTTTTTTTCTTTTTCATTTCCATTTTTTGAGCATCATTTTTGTATGTACTATACTTTTGTTGAGCATTTTGGTACTTCTTCTTAACTCCCCCAAACTTATTTTCAGAACATAATATTGATAGACTAAGTCTAGAAGTTAGGACAATTAAGAGATAAGTACAAGAGATAAGATGGCTTATAATTGTAGGGTACAAAGAAAATCAGGCCATATAGTCTCAAAGGTGGCTTCAAGGGATAATATTTATCAGGGTTGGCTTGAAAGGCTCAAACGGTCCAAACAAATGTTGCCTAAATCATTTTCAAAATTTCATGCTTCCTAGGATTTCACCTCAAGAAATTACTAAGTCAATTCTAGATACTTAAACTTTCATGCATATCTAGCTCTATAAGGAATAAATAATTTTATGATATGATTTCACATATTTTATTAAGAGTAGCATTCTTATCATGGTTCAGCTTAACAACATCACCATTGAGATATTAAAATTTTATTTTTACTAAATTCAAATTTCAAGCAAAATTATAACTAAATTCAATAAATAAAAAGAAATAACAACTTATTAAGAAGTTTTCAATGTTTGATCCGCCTACTTAAATTGAACAATGTTCTCATTATTAGAAACAATAGAAAAAATAAAAGTGAATAAATACTGCACACCAAGTAGGATCAAAGAAGAGGAGGTGAGTCAATTTGACTGCTTAAGTACCAAGCTCTTCAATGTCCAATCCTAGACATGTACATATTTATTACCACACTCTTACTTTTTTCTAAGTTGCTCAATTATTGTCTTCAACCTCTTAATTTATTATGTAAGAATTAAAACTAACCTAGTGACCTAATCCTAAATTCATTCAAAAGAAAAGAATGAAAATAAAATAACAAAATTTAAAGAAGGACAAGTTCCCCCTTTTTTATTTATGTTCAAACCCCCTAGACTTTGACTCTCCTTTTGCTTGGTAGTCCCTATTATTGCTTGAATCGCCTTGCTCCTTTTTCGCCATTGGAGTCCATGGTTCAAATATGTAATCTGGAAATTCAGGCACAAAAACAAATGGGTCACGAAACACTTTTTCAAATGCACTTTTAAATCTATCATCTCGTATCTTTGTGTATCTCTAAAATGATTGTTGCTGCCATTGCATGTGTTGCATGCAATCCATCATCTTTGAAAGCTCACTTCGAAGTTCAGCTAGAGGCAACGATGGTCTCGATATGGATCTATCAGGCTCGGATGTTTGTTCAGTTGACTTTGTCTCATCATGCATTCCAATCAATTCTGTTATCGAAAGATCACCTTCAATCTCTACAGGATCTTCTTCTTCCTCAAGATCCTCTTCTTCTTCTTCAGCTTGCTATTGAAGAATGGAATCTCCTGCTACTCGATATAGATCCCAATCAGAAATTTCTCCTTGATTATATTCTGCTCTATTTACGTCACCAAGAATTTCAGCTTTCATGCACAACACTATGATCGTAAATGGGAAATAGGCTTGAGCAGAATGTCTCATGGCATAGTTCCGGATTTCTCTGATGATAATTCTTCCTACATCGATGGTTTTCATCTTCAAGATTGAATAAATCAACACCATTCGATCTAATGAAACAGTAGTTCCCTGTTGAATAGGCATGAGACTGAATCGAATGAAGTAAAAGCACACTTTTGCTATTGCTGTCAAGTTTTCTCTGCGACAGGTACGAATTCCATGTTTTGACACTATCCACTCAGATCATGGAACTATGAGTTCTTGAAGAATTTCTTGCAACTTTTTAGCCTCTAAGCTCTTCAGCAAAGTATGATATTCATCTTCTTCAAAATCAGGTAAGTCAAAAACTCATTAATAGTGCTCGACTTTAATGGTACCTTGATTCCTCGGACTGAAATTTCTTCAAGTTCAACTGAGGTGAAATTTGCATAAAATTCTTGAACTAGTTCCTCATCTGCACTCAGTCGCTTTTCACAAAATAATCCCTAGTTAAAAGCTTCAGCAATTTGCCGGGCTTTTGCCATGAATTTGGTGTATTTAGTTGTTTCACAAGTAAATTCTTTTTCAAGAAACATCTGCTGATTTCTGAATGTGCTATCGTATCTTTCCTTAGCTCTTGCACTGTGGGATTTATACGACTCTTCTTCCGTTACGACACGAGTTCTCTTACGTGGCATGATTTAAACCTAATCAACAAATAAATTGACATAAACATTTTTCTAAAATTTAATTAGTAAAAATATTAACAATTTAAAATAAATTAAAGAGTTAATAAATTAAATAAATTAAAAATTAGATGAATTTTTACCACCTTTTGTTGAAATTAAATCCAAAATAAATAATTAGGGCAAAAAAATAAAAGAGTTTTATTTAAGGTAGGGTTTGGAGAGAACTTAGGGTTTGGGTAAGAGGCACATGACCTAAGTGTCTAGGGCATGTGGCGCACACGACCTAGGAATGGCACACAAGGAAGCAGCAGCACGACAAGCGGACGTGGGCGTGGCTTGACAGGCGTGGGTTTGGCTTGAGAGGCGTGCGGACGTGTGGGTAGCAGCAGGCGTTTGGCGCGCGTGGCTCGCTGGGACGTCTGGGTGCTCTTAGGCGCTGTCAGAAGCTGGTTCGCATGGGCGTCTGGTGTGTGCGGACGATGTTGACCTGGTGCATCAGGAGCTTCTAACCAGCGTCGAGTAGCGTCGGGTGGTATCGGGTAGTGTTGGGCGCTTATAGGAGACATTGATTAATGCGGCCCGATGGCTTTCGTTGACTGTTGATGGTTGTCGATGGTGGCTAATTTGAAGGTTTGAATGATAATTCTCTTGAGAGGTGAGCTATTTATAATGCATGGAAGAAAATTTACATTCAAACACTCAAATTAAATTTCTAAATCCTATTTTAACTCAAACACAATTTTTATTTAAATTCAAATTTAAAAACTAATCCTAATTCAAACTCTTGATAATAATTAATATAAATTTATAATTTAATATTAAGAATTATCAAAATTTTGAAAAATAAAAATAAAAATAAAAATAAAATAAATAATTTAAATGAAAAACTTTAATTTTTAGCTGTTTTAAAAAAATATTTATAAAAATGAATAACTAATTTTTAATATTTATAGAGTTAATAACCAAATTTTACAAAGAATTCAATTAAGTCCTTGAACTTAAAATCATTTTAAAATTGGGTTGTGATTTAAAACTTGGATAAAAATTGACCCTTTTATTTTCAAAATTCAAACATTAAAAATTTATTTTCTAACTTAGGAAATAATTTATTGAAAAATTATGTTAAAATTAATTCCCAGGAAAGATTGGAGGGGTCACAAGCGATCCCGCTTAAGTTCTAAACTCCTCGACAGAATTTATTTTAACATACTAGTCCAGAAAATATAACCTAAGTTCTTTATTAAAATGAAATAAATTAAGTTTCAGATAAAATGAGCGATGCTTCATTTCTCTCAACTTTATTTCCCCAATGAGGTTTCAATATCTAGGAATTAACTCGAAAAATACCTTGCTTACCATAGAGTTCAACTACTCCATATGGAAAACTTGATGGATGGTGAATAGACCTGACCAACGTGATCTCAACTTAACTAGAAAAAAATTCAATGTAGAGTTAAACAATAAAACTTATTGACCTACTTCGAACTCTCTGACTCGAATGTGCTTGTCATGCCATCTTTTTAATCTTTCTTTGCATAGCTTGGCATTGTCATAAGAGAATGTTCGAAATTCTTCTAACTCATTGAGCTGAAGCTTTCGTTTCTCTTTAGCAAGCTTCGTATCCAAATTGAGCTACTGAAGAGCCTAGTAAGCTTTGTGTTCTAACTCCAAAGGTAAATGGCAGGCTTTTCCAAATATCAACCCATAGGGAGACATCCCTAAAGGTGTCTCATAGGCTGTTCTGTAAGCCCATAAAGCATCGTCCAATCTCTTGGACCAATCCCGTTGGTCTGGACAGACTACCTTCTCAAGTATGCCTTTTATTTCTTTATTCGCCAGCTCAACTTGCCCATTCGTCTGCGGATGGTAAGCTGTAGCAATCTTGTGTCTTATTCCGTGTTTATTGAATAACCACTTCATCTATCTATTCAAAAAATGGGACCCCTGATCACTGATGATGGCTCTCAGAGTTCCAAACCGTATGAACACATGCTTCTGCAAAAATTTCTTCACTACCTTAGCATCATTTGTTAAATATGCCTCAGCTGTAATAGCTTGTTTTCAGGGGTAACGAGAGCATAGTTTTGAAATCAAATTACATTTTTCATGTCAATTTTATTATTTAAATTATTCTAGTAAGGTCGTATAAGGTATTTAGTATATGGATTTATATGGTAGATGACGCATTAGTATAATGTACTAAATTGGGAAAGTAGAAAATTTAGTGCTGTAATTGGTAGTTTTTAAAATAACGTTTAGTAATTACTCAAGGAAGACAAAATAGTAAGGGACATAAGGAGTAATTTGACATGTATTAAGTTAGTGGAATTGCTTGGTCAAGAGTTAAATAATTATATATGTTTTATAAGCGTAAGTTAGTAAATTAGTAATTAAAAAAAGGGAAAGAAATAAGGCAAAAGTCATCATTTTCTTCTTCTTGTTTGGGTTGTTTCCGTCGAAAAGTAAAAGAAACCATTAGAGAGGAGAGTTTGAGGTTCGGCTGTTCAAGTGGTTGCTTGTAGGTGATTCTTGGTTCCATTTTCTGTAATTTTGGTATTTTTGTGATTGGTTTAGCTAGATTTATTTACTTCAAGGTTTAATGCATGAAAATTCTAATTATTGAAGTGGCTGCCATTGTTGAGTTGTGGTATGTTTGAAGCTCTTCCTCTAGATTATTAGGGTGATGATTGAATAAAGTGGTTGGTTGAGAAAAGAATTTAGGAAAAATTGGAATAAGGACTAATTAGGTAAAATGTGAAAAATAAGATAGTGTATTGGTAAATTCACAAATGGCGTGGGCAGCATAGGAAGTTATGTGTTGGGTACTGTTTGTGTAAACAAATTTTGTACAGGGGATGAACAAACCTTAGGGATTTTTAATGAGGAATTATTTAGTAAATAATAATTCATAGTGATTATGGTAGAAATAGTTTGCACAATTTTATTAATTTCATAGATTAGAATTGAATACTTTAAAATGTCTCAAAGACTTCTAAAAGATCATTAATTAGACTCTTATGAGATTTGTAAGTTATAAATTAAGAGTAATAATCATTAAAGTTGTTTTAAAGTTAAAGGAACATATATGGAAAATTTAATTATGTGGTTTAGTTTTTTATTATTATACTAAAATGCTAGAGTAATTAATTTATGTTTAAATTATTTATTAATTATATCAAGAAACGGACACCACAGTTGATAAACGCGAGAAGGGAAAGGTTATAGAATAATTCCATGTTAAACCTTTATAGTTATTATATAGGTAAATTTGTTTCATTACTACGTAAATTATAAATTCATTTTGTAATTGTTCATTGTTGGGTTATATGTTTTGGTATGTATGGTTATTACCTATTGATATGTACAAACCTATGTGGATTGGTACAATTGCATCTAAATATTCAGTCTATGTGCCTATTAGGCTGTGCCGGTGTATTGAGGTTATGTGCCTAGTAGGTTTTGTGCCGGTGTATTCAGGCTATGTGCCTAGTAGGCTTCATGCCGGTGTTTTCAGGCTATGTGTCTAGTAGGCTTCATGCCGGTGTATTCGGGCTATGTGCCTAACAGGCTTTGTGCCGGTAATCGAAGAATGAGTTTTTGACTCTTGAACTATAGCCGTTAGTTTACCTTAATTACATTACCACTTATATTTCGAACTTACTAAGTCTTAAATGACTTACCACGTTTGATTTTCATGATTGTAAGTTGATAGCATTAGAAATGACACCTATTTTCTCCCTAAATTTGTGTATTATTTGTCCCTTTTGTACCATATTTTAGCATGCATGTTAAGCATTTCATACTTAGTACTTATGTTTTCTAACTCATTTATGCTTGGTTTAAATTCTTGTTATTTTATCTCTTTTTATGTATTAATGTCGTCACATGCAGTATATATATTGGTCTTAAAAATGTCAGCGCAATGATCCATCTCAGAAGACCAAAGCTAAAAAGAATCCAAAATGCAGCCACAAGTTCAGCTTGAAATTCCGACTAGCTTTGTCACCGCATAGGAATCTTCACTTGGAATAAGTGAATTCAACCTGAAATCACACCTGGAAGCACCAACGTAAGGGAAAAGCACGTTGTCACCACAATTGAAGGTTTCAAATCGCGCCCAGCAATGTTGCGACAACCTGCAGATCCATAAAGAACACACCAGATCTGCGTGAGTGCACAGCTGGACTGTAACAAACTTTTATATCTGCAATTGGATCTGGATCTGATAAGAGAGAAGTTTTTCCATTTTTGAAGCCTATAAATAGAATGGAGAAGATGAGAAAGGTATCAAGAGAGGGAAGGAATTAAATCTCTAATTACTTTGTGTTTTTGAATATTTATTAGAGATCGGTGAGTTAACTGAGCAGATGAGCAACAACTCCTGACGAGGAGTGCTTGGTGCAGGCACAAGAGGAACTGTTAAGGAATAGTCCCAGTAGTCTAGAGATAGTAAGCTTCGATGTATTTGTTAACCCTTCTTTTATGCTGCTAAATTACTCTTGACAATTGAATGAATATGAGAATATATTTCATTGTTATATCACTTTGATTCTTACTTAATTCTTCTTATCTGTTTATTCTTGGATTTAATTGCTTTGAACACGAGAGTGGAATTACAGTCTATCGACATTGAGAGATGCAATGACAAGTTAGATTAACAAGCAAGTCAGCGAGAGCTGCTTGGGATTAGAAGAGATTCTATCACTTGTTCTTAATTGCACAACATTACCTACATCGAGAGGTGGGGTGATTGTGGGTACTTGAGTCTCAATTAAATAGAGAACTGTTATTGGTAAGATTTCATTGGAGCTTTATTGCTGCAACAATTCATCTATACAATACCTTGTCCGCATCCAGCGTTGTGACTTAGTGAAGTTAGCGATCCACTCCAGTTCTTCACACTTGATCATCATTTTACTTTTCTACCTTTAAATTCTGAAAACTTCCACTACTATTTGATTTAATTTCAGTTGCACTGACTTAACTTTTATAATTACATTGACAATTTCAACTATCTTAGTGTGTAGACTAGGTTTAACTGTGCTGACATCTTTACTCACATTATCTCTAATTTTAGTTTTAATTGCTTCGACATATAGACATCAAGAACCCATTCCTTATGGGATCGATATCCGATAGAATTAATCTATCAACTATACTTGCATCGATGTGTGTCTGCTTGCACAACTGCAGTGACGTTATAGGTCGATCAAGTTTTGGCGTCGTTACCGGGGAATTTGGAATTTGTTTGATGTTTATGTTTGTAGATGTAATTAATTCTTCTTACTTAACTTCTAACTTTTACAAATTTGTTTACTTTCTTTTTGTTAACTTCTTTCAGAAATCTTTAAGTGTTGCATGTCCATAAGGAGAAATCCTAAGGATATTGCGAGCTTTGATCCAGAACTTGAGAGGACATTAAGGAAGAGGAGACAAGAACAAAAGAAAATGGCTGCAACAACAACAATAACAACCTACCACCATTGCTGCCACAAAATGTTGTTCCTTCGGTACAGCCACAAATCGTCAATATTATACCACCGCCTCCACAAGTTGAACAAGTGCAAAATAGGACAATCCGAGATTTTATTGTTCCTATCCTTGATGATTTACAACCAAGGGTTGTGAGACCACCTATACAAGCTAGAAATTTTGAGCTGAAACCGGTGATGTTTCAGATGCTTAATTCAAATAGGCAATATTCTGGTTTGTCTCATGAAGACGCAAGAGAACATTTAAAATCATTTTTGCTTATTTGTGCATCTTTCAACATGGTGTCCCTGATGATGCCTTGAAAATGCAATTATTTCCTTACTCGTTGCAGGATAAAGCGAGAACATGGTTCTTGGGATTGCTGGCTGGATCCATTACATCTTGGAATGCGCTAGCAACACAGTTTGTTTTGCGTTTTAATCCATCGACAATGAACGCAAGATTACGAAATGACATCATAGCGTATCATCAGTTGGATGATGAGAACTTACAAACAACATGGGAGTGTTATAAGACTCTACTTAGATGTTGCCTAATGCATGGAATTCAACAAGAGATCCAGATAGAGATCTTTTATAATGGATTGAATGCTCAGACAAGAAATCTTGTCGATGCATCTGCGCTAACGGTCCCCTGCTGGATTGCACCTACAATGAAGCTGTATGAATTCTAGAGAGAATTGCACAAAATGATTATCAATATCCAATCTCTCATTCTACTCAGGTAAAAACTAACCCTGATGTTCTTGAATTAGATGTTATTTTTGCTTTGAGTGTGCAGGTATCCTCTTTGGTCAATATTATAAAGAATATGAAGGAGACAAGTAACGTTGCTCCTATCCAAGTGGCCCAACAGATGGATGTGCCGACATTTTCCTGTGAGATTTACGATGAAAACCACAGTTACGAGGATTGACCACAACATGCTAAAAATCCATTCTACATTAATAACATCAGAGGAGGTTCTTATGGTAACTCATACAACAACAAAGCTCAACAACCTTGGGGAAATCAGAATGCTTCCACATATAGATATGGAAATTCCTCAACTCAAGGGAGTTATAGACAAGGGAGTTAGCACAACAACCAACAGTAGAATTTTAATCAGAATTCGCAGGTACATTCGCACTCTGATCAATTGTAGACACATAGCCAGATGCAACCATAGATATGATTGCAGCCACAACAGAATGCAGTGCCACATATGCAAGGACAACATTAGCAACAATAGTAGTTTTCTCAATAAAGGTTAGATCCTATGGCTGCTCTTGAAGCACTGATGCGAGAACATATCATGAGAACTGAAATGATAGTGCAAGGCAATTCTTCTTCTATTCGAGCATTAGAAGCCCATCTAGGACAGTTGGCTTCTAATCTGAATGTAAGGTCAGTAGGTGCTCTACCAAGTGATATTGAGAACCCAACGTAAAGAGGGAAGGAGCATTGTAAGGCTATTACGCTGCGAAGTGGAAAGCAAACGACTGAACCAAGCAGTTCAAAACAAGACCATGTCGTGCAACCGAACCAATGCAATAAGGAGAAGTTGTAGCTGAAGGAAACTCAGCAAAAATAAATGAGAAAAAGAAAATTGTAGTGACATCTATGCCTACCATTCGCCCAACAAAGCTGTCGACGTAATTACCTGTGTCGATGCAACCGGTTATTCCATAACAACCCACTGCTATGATACCTTTGCCATTTTCGCAAAGATTTAAAAAGAAAGACCATGATAAGGACTATCAAAAGTTTGTTTCTACTTTGAAACAATTACATATTAACATACCTCTTGTAGATGCTCTTGTGTAGATCCCCAGTTGTGGGAAATTTGTGAAGGAGCTGTTATCAAAGAAAAAGAAATTATCTGAAATCTAGACGATTACGCTCACAGAGGGGTGCAACGCTGTGCTTACAAACAAGTTGCCACCAAAAATGAAAGACCCTAGCAGCTTCACAATCCCTTACTTCATTGGGAATCATTATCTAGGTAAAACTTTATGTGATTTAGGAGCTAGTATTAATCTCATGCCTTTGTCCACATTCAGGAAATTAGGAGTAAGATCAATGAAGCCCAGTGCGGTGACATTGCAACTTGCGGACAGATCTCTAGAACAACCTGAAGGCCAGATCAAAAATGTCCTTGTGCAAGCTGATAAGCTCGTGTTTCCTACTGATTTCATAATCCTTGACTGCGAGGTAGACAAGGAAGTGCCCATCATTCTGGGGTGACCATTCTTAGAAACGAGATGCACTCTTATCAACGTTTTCAAGGGTGAGCTTATTGTGCGACATAATGATGAGCATATAACCTTTAGTGTATTCGAGGCATCTCTATCCAAGAGTAAAGAGCAGTGTCACCACATTGATGTGCTAGATAAAATAATTGTGGAAGAATTTAACAAACGGAGTTTAGCAGTTTTAGATGAAGATGTAGTGACATCCGTTGATGAAATCCTAATTAAATGTGATCACAATGTTGAGGTTAATAATTGTGAGCTGAGATAAAATTGGCAATTGGAATCTTTGGATCTAACTAATAACACGATCCCCATGTTTAAACCATCGATTGAACAAGCTCCTACCTTGGAGTTGAAGTCATTGCCGACACATTTGAAATATGTCATTTTGGGTGACAATGATACGTTACCTGTAATTGTAAGCGCAACCCTCGACGCAACACAAGAAGAAAAGCTTGTCACGATTTTGAAGAAACACAAAAGAGCCATAGCCTGGAGCATTGCAGATATAATAGGCATCAGTCCCTCTTTTTGCATGCATAAGATTAGGCTGAAAGATGAAGGGAAGCAATCCATTGAGCAACAGCGATGACTTAATGAGAAGATGAAAGAAGTAGTGAAGAAGGAAATTATCAATTGCCTAGACGCGGGAATCATTTACCTTATTTCTGATAGCAATTGGGTGAGCCATGTCCAATGTGTGCCCAAGAAGTGTGGCTTCACAGTTGTGAGCAATGACAAGAACGAGTTGATCTCGATCTGGATCTGAGAAGAGAGAAGTTTTTCCATTTTTGAAGCCTATAAATAGAGTGGAGAAGAAAAGAAAGATATCAAGAGAGGGGAGGAATTAAATCTGCAATTACTTTATGTTTTTGAAGTTTTATTGGAGATCGGTGAGCTGACAGTGCAGACAAGCAATAACTCCTGATGAGCAGTGCTTGGTGCAGGCACAGGAGGAACATTTAAGGAATAGTCCTAGTAGTCTAGAGATAGTAAGCTTCGATTTATTTGTTAACCCTTCTTTTATGCTGATGAATTACTCTTGACAATTGAATGAATATGAGAATATTTGTCATTGTTATATCACTTTGATTCTTACTTAATTCTTCTTATTTGTTTATTCTTGGATTTAATTACTTTAAACATGATAGTGGAATTGCAGTCTACCGACATTGAGAGATACGGTGACAAGTTAGATTAACAAGTAAGTCAGCGAGAGCTGCTTGGGATTAAAAGAGATTCTATCACTTGTTCTTAAGTGCACAACGTTACCTACATTGAAAGATGGGGTAATTGTGGGTACTTGAGTCTCGATTAAATAGAGAGTTGTTATTGGTAAGATTTCATTGGAGCTTTGTTGCTGTGACAATTTATCTATATAATACATTGTCGATGCATCCAGCGTTGTGACTTAGTGAAGTTAGCGATCCAGTCCAGTTCTTCACACTTGATCATCATTTTACTTTTCTGCATTTAAATTCTCAAAACTTCCACAACTATTTGATTTACTTTCAGTTTCACTAACATTTAACTTTTATAATTACATTAACAATTTTAACTATCTTAGTATGTAGATCAGATTTAATTGCGTTGACATCAAGAACCCATTCCCTATTGGATCGATATCCAATAGAATTAATCTATCAATTATACTTGCATCGACGTGTGTCCGCTTGCGCAACTACTATGATGTTACAGGCCGATCATAGGTCTTGAGGAATCTTGGCATCGATTGAATCCAGTCAAGAGTGTACATTATCATCTTCATCCTCGGTAAACTTTTGAGTAACTTGTTTTGGGTTTAAAAGTGGCATTTATATAGGATGTTTTGGTAGTTACCTTGTTGGGGAATAGTTCTTGTTAAAACTTTAGCCTAAGCATATTTTGAAGTATTTACATGTAAAGGTTGTGGTTGTGAATTTGGTATAATGAATGATTTTGGTAAATATAGTATGTTTTTAACCTATTACTTGTGTATTGGTTGTTATGGTATGTTTATGAATGATGTATGCTTAATGTGAATGTATATGTGTTTAGATAGAAAGCTTGTAATGATTTATGAATAGAAATGAGACTTCTGAGATATTAGCATTCAATTTTTAGCAGCAGTTTGTGTTGTGTGGGTACTTTGTTGCATAGTATCGATAGAAGTGTAGGGGATTTGAAATTTTAGTTATTGACTTATTTGGTTTCGGTAGTAGGAATTTAGACTACTGATAGAACTATGGAAGTAGTATCGGTATACTAGGAGATGTATCGATAGAAAATGTCAAACTTGCTCGCTGTTAATTTTAGTACCGATAGTTAGAAGTGAGGTATCGGTAGAAGTCTATAGGCTAAGTAGTTCTGCTTACTGTAGTTTTAGGTATCGGTAAAAACTTATTTGATATCGGTAGATCCAGCCTAATTGTATCGATAGAACTTTTATAGTTCCGGTAGTTCATTGCAATATTATTTTTTTGTTTAATTATCGTGTATTCTATCGACACTTACCTGTTCATGTATCGGTATAAGCATCATTTCATATAGAAATTTACATGATGGTCTTGAATTTCAAGCATTTGTTGTTTAATTATTTTTAAGTCCTATTGTTCAGATGTATGGTATTGAAAGGTCGAAATGTTAAACCTTGTTAATAATGAATGTTATTTGTAATGAAGATTTATTCAAATACATGAGTTTGGTCGTTATGTTGGGTTAGGGGTGTCACATCGGCCTCAATCCATTTTGATACGTAGTCGACCGCTACCAAAATATACTTGTTACCAAATGACGGAAAGAACGGACCAAGAAAGTCAATACCCCAAACATCAAACAATTTCACTTCCATGATGTTTGTCCAAGGCATTTCATTTATGTTGGTGACATTTCCAACCCTTTGACATCAGTCACAGCTTCTGACATAAGCGTTGACATCCTTGAACAATGTCGACCAAAAGAATCCAACTTGAAATACTTTCGCCGCAGTACGTGAACCTCCGAAGTGTCCCCTACTTGGAGCTGTGTGACATTAATATAATATTACTCGTACTTCATCTTTTGCCACACATCTTCTAATCATCTGATTTTCACACTTCTTAAACAAATATGGCTCTTCCTAGAAGTAATACTTAGTATCATGAAGGAACTTCTTCCTTTGCTGATATGTCTTATTATAGGGAATCAAACCACAAGCTAAGTAGTTAGCAAAATTAGCAAACCAAGGGGTGTTATGACTTACCTTTAGTATATGTTCGTTAGGGAACGTCTCTTGTATAGGTACAAGAGTTTCTTCTCGTGGCTCTAATCTAGACAAGTGATCAGCTACTAAGTTCTCTACACCTCTTCGATCTTGAATTTGTAGATCAAATTCTTGAAGTAGTAGCACCCATCGAATCAATCTCGGCTTGGTATCTTTCTTGGCAAGTAAGTATTTAATTTTCGAATGATTCATAAAGACCATCACTTTCGTACCTATAAGATAGGATCTAAACTTGCCAAAAGCAAACACAACTGCAAGTAATTATTTCTCGGTTACCATATAATTCAGCTGAGCTCCTAACAAAGTCTGACTTGCATAGTAGATGGGATGAAAAACTTTGTTCCTTCGCTGGCCCATCATAGCTCTGACTGTGAAGTCACTTTTGTCAGACATTAACTCGAACAACAATGCCTAATCTGGTGTGATGATAATTGGTGTTGAAACTAGTCGATTCTTCAAGTTATTAAATGCTATCAAGCATTCTTCATCAAAGTTGAATGTTGAATCCTTCTTTAACAACATGCTTAAAGGTTTAGCAATCTTAGGGAAGTCCTTGATAAATCTCCGATAGAATCTAGCATGTCCCAAAAAGCTCCTAACACCCTTTACAGATGTTGGAGGTGGAAGCTTCTCGATTTCATTGACTTTGGCTTTGTCGACTTTAATTCCTTGTCCTGTTATTCGGTGCCCCAAAATAATACCTTTTCGTACCATAAAATGGCCATCATACATCTTTGAAATGTAGTAGGTGCATTACATAAACCAAATGGCATGCGTTTAAATGTGAAGGTACCATACGAGCATGTGAATGTCATTTTGTGTTGATCTTTCGGTGCAACTGTAATATGATTGTACCTAGAGTGCCCATCTAGAAAATAGTAATAGTCTCGCCCTACAAGTCTATCTAGCATATGATCCAAGAACGGCAAAGGAAAGTGATCCTTCCTAGTCGTTTCGTTCAGCTTTCGGTGGTCGATGCAAATCTGCCATCCCGTGACCGTTCTAATCGATATCAACTCGTTGTTTTCATTATTCACGACCGTAATACCTCCTTTCTTTGGCACACACTGGACAGGACTAACCCATGAACTGTCTGAGATGGGATAAATGATACCTACATCTAACCACTTAATAATTTCCTTCTTGACTACATCCTTCATAATGGGGTTCAGTCTTCGTTGTCCATCAATCGTTACTTTCTTATCATCTTCAAGAATGATTTTGTGCATGCATACGGATGGACTTATACCACGAATGTCGGCTATGGTCCATCCTATAGCCTTCTTGAATTGTTTTAACACCTTAATTAATTGGTCTTCCTACTTCTCAATTAATTGTGTTGAAATAATCACAGGAAAAGTAGAAGCATCACCTAAATAAACATATTTTATATTTAAGGTAATACCTTAAGCTTTAATTTAGGTGGCTCTTCAATCGATGCTTTCGGTTGAACGCAATCTCTGCTTTTCAAATCCAAAGATTAAAATCGAGGTTGTGGATTAAATCCCCTCGAATTAGCTTCTAGAAAACCTACGTTTCCTCCCCCTCTTTATCACTTTAAGGGTCTGTCCGCAAAATTCTTTCTAAAGGATCTTCAACCGAGCTGAATTCCTCTTCAATAACTATGTCTTCTAGCTTAGACACTGCAGAACAATCATCAACTACATCAGGAAATCTCATAGACTTAAAAACATTAAATGCTACCTGATCGTCCTAAACACGCATAGTTAGCTCGCCTTTCTGCAGATCAATAAGGGTCCTTCTATTACTAGGAACGACCTTCCTAAGATGATTAGCACTTCTTTATCTGCTTCAAAGTCTCAAATGACAAAGTCAACAGGGAATATAAACTTATCAACACGAACCAATACATCTTCAATTTTTCCTTTAGGATATGCTATAGATCGATCGACTAACTGAAGTGTAACTGTAGTTGGTCTAATTTCACCTATCCTCAACTTTTTGAATATCGACATGGGCATTAAGTTAATGCTTGCACCCAAGTCACATAGTGCTTTACTACAATAAGTTGCTCCAATGTTGCATGGTATAGTAAAACATCCAAGATCCTTCAACTTTGGGGGTAGTTTGTCTTGAAGATATGCACTACATTCCTTCGTTAGGGCTACTGTCTCAAATTCTCCAAGTCTTTGCTTCTTCGACAAAATGTCCTTTATGAACTTGACATAATTCGGCATTTGCTCAAGTGCTTCTACCAACGGAATGTTGATATGAAGTTGCTTAAGTACGTCGAGGAACTTCTTGAATTGGACTTTTTGTTTCTGCTTTTGAAGTCTTTGAGGGTAGGGTGGTAGAGAGGATTTCTAACTTGAACTGACAGGTTCGACTTTTGTGGCACTTCTGCATCTAACTGGGTCGTTAGATCATTAGACTTGACTGGTTCAGACATCTCTTTCTCAATATTCACTGGTTTCGATTCCGGTTCCGGTTCCGGTGAAACCGCTTCTGGTTCTGAAAAATTTGGAGTTTCAACACTTGGTTGAACTTTCACTATTTCTTGAGCATTGATAGCATTAGAAAATACCATTAATTTATCCTTATTTAAAGTATAATTTGTTCCCATTATATCATGTTTAGCATGCTTTTTAGCATTTTATATTAAGTAATTGCATTTTCTAAGTAAGTGATGTTTGGTTAATTTTGTCCTACTTTTGCTACTAATGTCACCACATTTAGTGTTTAGTTTTGCGTCTAAAGATGTCAATCTAGGAATTTGTCCCAAAATATCAATGCAGGAAGGTGTCCAAGGTTCTCACCAAAATTTAGAATCCAAAATTGCACCCAAAACTATCGCCGCATGAACACATCTAGAAGTACCAGTGCTTGAGAATATCAAGGTTGTCGCAGCGAATTAAAATCTAAATTTGCGTCCAGAGCTTCGCGACAACCTTTAACTGCTTGCTAAATGCATCAGATCTGCGTGAATGTACAGTTGGATTAACTAACTTTTACAGTTGTAAGGAAGTTAGATCTGAAGAAGAAGGACACCTGTATTTGGCATTAAAGATAAATACTAATGAAAAAAGAAGAAAATAAAAAGAGGAAGGAGGGAGAGGAATCTTGAAGCTGGTGATGAAAATTAATTCTGTTTTTCATCTTTTCTTTAATCTTGCCTCCATGGCAGCTTAGTTTCTTGGAGCGTGAACTAACTGTGACTAGAAGGCAAATCCTGCTCCTGACGAGGGGTGTTCCTAAGTGCAACACAAGAGGAGAATTAGGGAAGAGTTCTAGTAGGCTAGGAATAGAATGCTTCAACTTGTTCTTTATTTCCTCTCAAACGCTGATAAATTCTGATTAAGTTAAATGTGTATGGAAGTACCTTTTAATTTTAGATCTAATTTGATTTCTGCTCAATTTTCTCTTATTTTGTTTATCTTTGGATTTAATTGCTTGATCACGGAAGTGCTATTACAGTTACTGACACTAGAAAGTGCAGTGACAAATTAAATTGACAAGCAAGACAACGGAAGTTGCTTGGGGAACGAAGGAATTCTGGCCACTTGTTCTTGAATGCAAAGCATTGCCAGCACTGGAAGGTGTGGTTAATGTGAGTATTTGGGTCTTTGATAAATAGGAAAATCGAAGTTGGTAAGATCTCATTAAGCTTAATTGCGGTGACAATTTATCTATTATTTACGTTGTGGTCACATTTAGTGATTTACCGACTTGTCAAGTCAGGGATCCCCCATTCCATTATCATTGTTTTTACTTCTTTAATTTTCTTAAATTGCATCGACAAATTAGCTTCAAACTTTCATTGCATTTCTTATTAATTTGCTTCGACATATTTTATTATAGTGTCGTAATATTTGCTCTGACAGTTTAATTCATTTATTTCTGCAGTCTTTATTTTAATTGCACTGACATTATTCTTACAGTTTCTGTTATTTTAACTTTAATTGAATCAACAATTATAAGCATAAATAGCCATCTCTTTGGGATTGATATCTGATAGTTTTAAGTCTATCAACTATACTTGCATCGACAAGTGTTCATTTGCACAATTGCTGTGACGTTCATAGTGCGATCAAGTTTTGGCGCTGTTGCCGGGGATGGCGTTTGTTTGATGTTTATTTTTGTAGTTGCAATTATTCTTTATTTTTTAACTTTCATTTGTTACGATTTGTTTCAATTTTTTTTACTCTTTTCCAATTTTCTTTTAGGTGTTTTATGACCACTAGGAGAAATCCTGAAAATATTGTTGGCTTAGACCCGAAAATCGAGAGAACCATTCGAAGGAGTAGACAAGATCAAAGGAATATGGCTTTGCCTAGAAATGATGCCATACCATAAAATCCTATCCCCCCAATACAGCCACAGAATTTAAACAACCCACTGCTGCCACAAGAAGAACAAATGCAAAACAGAACGATTAGAGACTTTGTTATTCCAGTGTTAGATGATTTGTAGCTAGGGATTGTTAGACCAGCTATCCAAGCTGGAAATTTCGAGTTAACACCAGTTATGTTTCAAATGTTAAATTCGAGTTAACACCAGTCATGGTTTGCCTCATGAAGATGCGAGAGAGCATCTTAAATTTTTTCTACCAATCTGTCCTTCTTTTAGTCAGCATGGTGTTCCTGATGACGCTTTGAAGATGTAACGGTTTCCTTATTCATTCAAGGAAGGGCTCGTACCTGGTTCCTTGGATTACCTGTTGGATCGATTACATCATGGAATTCACTTGCGACTCAATTTGTTTTACGGTTTAATCCACTCACGATGAATGCTCGATTGAGGAATGATATTACTGCTTATCACCAGCTAGATGATGAGAATCTGCATACCACATGGAAGCATTACAAGACTTTGCTTCGACGTTGTCCCATGCATGGAATCCAACAAGAAATGCAGATCGAAATTTTCTACAATGGATTAAATGCGTAGACAGGAAATCTTGTCGTTGCATCTGCAAACGGTCCTTTATTGGACTGCACCTATGATGAAACTATGAGAATTTTGGAAAGAATCACTCAGAATGACTATCAATGCCCAATTTCTCGAGCTGCTCAAGTAAAAACGACTCCTGGAGTTATTGAATTAGACGCCATATCAGCTTTAAGTGCATAGGTATCTTTGACGTCTAACATGATTAAAAATATGAAGGGGACGAGTGAAGTTGCTCCCATTCAAGTTGCCCAGCAAATGGATGTCCCAACATTTTGTTGTGAAATTTGCAGTGACAATCATAGCTACGAGGATTGCCCACAACATGAAGAAAATGCGTTTTATGTTAATAACATCAGAAGAAATTCGTATGATAACTTCTACAACAGTTCAACCAGGTATCAAAAACCTTGGGGGAATCAAAATGCGTCCACATTTAGATATGGAAATTCCTCAAGCCAAGGAACAATTTTTGATAGGGGAGTTACAATCAGCAGCAGCAAAACTACAACCACATTCCTCAAATGCATGCACATCATGATCAGATGCAGCCACAGCAAACTACAATGCCAAATCTAAATATGGAAGGACAATATCAACAATAGCAACAGCAGTGCTCTCAACCACGAGCTGATCCATTAGCTGCCCTTGAAGCTCTGATACGTGAACACATCACAAGAACTAAAGCTATTATGCAAGGAGATTATTCTTCCATCTGAGCGTTGGAAGCACAGGTAGGACAACTAGTGTAACACCCCTATACCCGATTCCCGTATATAAAACTGGTATAAAAGCATTACATTAAGGTTCGGTACAGAAAAAAATCGAGTAACAGAAAATTTTTCATTTAGTAATTCATTTCTAAGTTTATTTGGGTCAAAATATCATTTAATAACATCCATTAAGGATACATATATGAATCATTGTACATGCCATTTTTACCAAAAGTAAAGTACCTAAACTTGAGCACCAATGATGGTATGATGTGATGAGAGGTCCCAAGCTCGATCTTAACTTCTTGTAACCTTTGTACCTATGCGTTAAAATAAACGCGTTAGGCCGATGAAGGCTTAGTAAGTACTACAAAAGATAATAAATAAATGTCTAAACGATTACATTCATAATTCTCTTGCATTACTCACATGAATCATATAACTTACCACATTGGCTAATTTCACATTTGTGTCACCTTCCATAATTTGGCCCACTATAGACTATTATAGAACCTATTGGATAAACGGAACTAACAAAAAGTATCGAAGTACTTAACAGAGGGCACATAAGTGCTGGGTAACAGAGGGCACACAAAGTGCTAATCAGAGGGCACATGAAGTGCTAATAATAGAGGGCACACACAGTGCTGAACAGAGAGCACAAAACGTGCTAAACAGAGGGCACGCTAGTGTTCCTTAATGGCATGCCACTATTATCACAACGGTTCTAATTCGTCTACATGGGAATAATCTCTCATATTCATCATTTCTCATTATTTCACATATCACATTTACATTTCTATTCACATATACATAATCATCATATACCTCCTTACTCTTATTTTCACATTAATTTTCAAAGCTGTCCATTTGAGTCACAGTCACTAAATTATTTATATCTTGAGCTAAAAAATTCAAAATTCATATCTGCTTAATGTTTCTGAAACTATACGTAAATATCTTTTTACTATAAAATTTCCAGAATTTTTACTTTAACCAATTTGTACAGTAAATTCTTTCAATTTACCCCTTCTTTGTTGTCTAACAGTTTCGACCTTTCTTCACTAACACTTAATTATGTTTTAGTACAGAGATCTAATGATGTTTCTGTCTATTTGTTTTGAAAATAGACTCATTAAGTATTTATTATCCATATAAATTTAAGTCTCTAATTATTTTTATGAATTTTTCTATGATTTTTCAAAGTCAGAACAGGGGAACTCGAACCTACTCTGACCTTGTTACATAAAATCAGTTATAACTCAGAATATACAGATCCATTTCCATCACCGTTTCTTCCATGTGAAACTAGACTCAATAATATTTAATTACATATTTAATTTGACCCTTAGCTCTTTATATACAATTTTTGGTGAATTTTCGAAGTTAGTCTTTTGATTTTGTTCAAACTGTTTCAATGAAAACATTTCCTTTCTCATATTCCTTTATACTAACCTCATTCAATCATCTTTATAACACATAACTAAACAACAATTTCCAATCTAACAATTCAAATATATTATGGAAAATAGACTATAAACTACAGTTTTTGTAGTACTTACAACAAAAAGGCTGATTTTCTTCTCTTTTCACTCTTTGCTCTTCTTTTTTCCCTTGTGTTCAATTTGGTCCTTTGACTTGTTTCTCTCCTCTTCAATTTCACATAGACACATGTAAGCTAAATTCTATAATTCAATTATTTTCATGTTAAATAACAGAAAAATACATGTATGTCATGAAAATTGAACCATCCTTACCTTAGCTCTTGAAATCACAATTTGCTAACTTAGTCCCTATGCTCTTTAACACCTCAAAATAAATTCTATGAGAAGATTGAGGTGTCTACTAACTCTCTTTTATGACTTTCTTTAAGAAATTTCAAAGAAAATGGAAGGTTTAGGAACTTGGAAGGCTTAAAAATGGTAGAAGGACCTAATTGGAATAAAAGCAAAAGTTTGAAATGGAAGATGAAGGCTTGGACGGCTAGCTTATGATGGAAAAGATGATATTTTCATCTTTTAATTACTTTTTCTTCTCTAAAATTCTCTAGACTGCAGCACTATGTTGATAAATAAATTACTACTCAAGATGAAAGATCTTGGCAGTTTTACAATTCCATGCTCTAATGGAAATCATTACTTAGGAAAAGCTCTCTGTGATTTAGGAGCAAGCATCAACCTTATGCCACACTATCAACATTTTGGAAATTGGGAATTGGTCACATGAAGCCCACTGTAAACTGAAAAATATATAGGTTTTTTCCTATATAATTTATCGCCTTTTTACTTAAATTCGTTGTTAAAACTAAGTAAATGTTTAATAAATTAATGAAATATGTGAAAATATGAAATTAGGACATAGAAATTATTAAAATGTGATTTTATGCTTTATTATATAGTTTTCATGCACAAAATGACTTATTTTATAATAAATTGAACATAATATATTTTTAAGACATAAAGTAGGCCATGCATGACTAAATTAAATAATAAAATATAAAATTATATTTAATAATTTAAATATAAAATATTTCATTAATAATTTGGGTTTTAATTAATTATTTAAATTGGGTTAATTTTATTCTTTGGTCCTTTCATTTATTGATTTGTTTTGGACAGGTGGATTACAAAACCGTCCAAATTGAAGACCAAGTCAACCCAATTTTCGGCTACACATGGCTGTCCACATAAACCACTTTTTGGTTTAATTGCACAAGGTCCTTGCAATGTGGAAGAAATAAGAGATTTGCCCGAAGATTTATATTTGACCCAGTCTCAGTCCTGAGCTGCTATGGAATTTAAATTTCTTAAAAATCAAGCAAAAATTCATTCAAATTCTACTAATCATGGCTGGCCACCCATTGAAGAAGCTTGAAGTGACTAAATCTCTCCTTTTTTAGCAAGCTACTCTCCTCTCTTCACCTATAAATAAGACCCCATTTCACCATTCCTAATCATCCTTTCATCCAACACCGTCTGTTCTCTCTTAATTCTCTCTAGCATTCCCTAGTCCCTATGCCTAGCATCATCTCTTCATAGAGATTTTAGCAATTAGGCCTCTTAAAGAGCCCTTGGTTGGCCACCTTGGAGAGCCATCAGCAAAGGAGCAAAGCGAAGAAATGAAGGAGCCCTCTTCGATCAGAGTCTTGGGTGACAGCCACTTTGATTTGGGTTTAATCTTTCTTTTCTTTAATTTATTTTGAAAATGTTTGCTATGTGTTTTTTGTTCTTGTTTACAACAATGTTAGCTTAATTTTATTTAAGCTAGGATGATTGCTTTAATTAAATAATATTTATTTAAATCATGCTTATGATGTTTGTGCCTTAATCAATCATGTTTTCAAGTAAAATCAAGTCTGTATTTCGTTCATACATGATTGAAATGCACTTGAATTAGCTGAGCGATCCTAACCAGACAACGGCTAGTGGACACATAATTGAAACGTGCATGCTCAATTTAGATCCTAACCTGATTAAATTGCAGATTGCATAACAACTCCAACCAAGCTCTGTTATCTGCATAGTTTTTAGATTTGTGTGATTAAATTGTTTCAAACCTAACACGTCCCTGTTACCTTACACGAATGCTAAGAAACCCTTAGTAAATAAGGATTAGTAAAATGCATATTTACTAAGTAAAGGATTTCGAAAGGACCTAATGTGGTTTCCAAACTCATGAAAGATCGAGTTTCCATGGAATGTTTTTCCGAATGTTATTAAGCATGTTAATAAAAAATTGAATTTAATCAAAGTAATTGTCCTAGTTTATTTATGTTATAATTGTTGCAAATTGTGTTTAATCTTGCTAAAATCCATTTCATACATATACTTTGCATACTTAGGTTAATTTCCATTAGGGATCATTGCATTTAGTTTAATATATTTAATCATCACTTCTCAATCATATTGTGTTTTTAAATTTTCCAAGTTGTTAATATAATTATACAATTAAATGATTTAACACAAATACAATCCCTGTGGAGATGATAACTCGATACTTACTTATTACTTGATAACGATTGTGTACAATTGCACAAACCTACGCGTTACACCCACTGCAGTGACATCGCAACTGGCGGATAGATCTTTGGCACAACCTGAAGGGCAAATCAAAGATGTTCTCATTCAAGTAGATAAGTTTGTGTTCCCAGTAGATTTCATTATTCTTGATTGCGAAGCTGATAAGGAGGTGTCCATAATCTTGGGACGCCATTTCTCGCTACGGGTCACACTCTTATAGACATATTCAAAGGCGAGTTAATTATGCAACACAATGATGAACACGTTACCTTTAATGTTTTTGAAGCAATTCCCTACATGAGCGTATTAAGGCTAGACCGACTACAGTTACACTCCAACTTGTAGATCGATCTTTGGCATACCCAGAAGGAAAGATTGAGGATGTCTTGGTACGTATGGATAAATTCATATTTCCTACTGACTTTATTATCTTAGATTTTGAAGCAGATAAAAAAGTACCAATCATCCTAGGAAGACCTTTTTTAGCAACCGACAGGACGATAATCGATGTACAGAAAGGTGAACTTACCATGAGAGTTAAAGATGAACAGGTAACCTTTAATGTACTCAAGGTCGCAAGATCTGCTGATGAGGTTAAAGATTGTTCTATTGTCTCCAAGGCAAATCCGCTAGTTTCTACAAAGTTAGAATTTAATGATCAGTTCGAAGGTGTTTCTTCAGACTATTCACATCAAGATGAGGACAATACAATTTTAGCCTTATTGAAAGATAACTCAAAAGGATTTAGTTCAGAAGTTCAGCTCAAATCTTTAGAGCTAGAAGAACATGAGCACAAGCAACCTAACCCATCAAGAGAAAAACCATTCGAGTTAGACTTACCAGTTTTGAAAAGGACATTAGATATTGAAAAGAGTTCTATCGAGGGACAAAAGTGTGTAAGTCAATCTCGAGTATTTGATCCTGGGAAACACGAGTCTAAAGGGTTAAAAGCAAAGTTCATGGATCCCATCTATGACATTCAGTGGGTGGAACTTGTACCAAAGGAAGAAGATCTCACGGACGATGAACTGATTCTGTTGAGGATCATCACGAGTAGTCATATTTGTACTAATGAAAGAGTCGAGCAAAGCAACACAGAAAAAACATCTCTTGCTGCTACTTTTTGATCTAATGATGAATGCAATTGTTAGGCAACCTTATCTTTTCTTTCTAGATGGATACGATTGGTATGACAAATGGCTGTTCGACATCGCCTTTTTCAGTGACAATCACCAATAACATTGAGGGAGTTCTCTTCACTCTCTCGTCCATTAATTTATTTTCAGTTTTATTTTCATTCATTTGAATAAATGGCATGACTAGAAATATTTTCTTGAATTAGTACATTAAATTAATTCTATCTAAGGAGATTGGAACTCAAGTGGGAGCATTTGTGACCCCTTCAACCTTTCCTGGGAACTTAATTTAATGTAATTTTCTAAGAAAAATTTTCCAATTAGCCTAAAAGGAATTTTTGTTCTCAATTTTAAGTTTATTTTCATTTTTATGTTCAATAAGAGGGTCAAGTTGACCCAAGGTTTAATCAGTTTATTTCTGTCAAGTTTTATTTATGTGCAGGTAATAAAAATGTCACAGTTTTGGGATGAAGCCTAGAACTGTGATAAGGAGAAAAATATCCAACACTTGTTGCCTCTTCCCTTCGCCGCAGCATCACTTCCTCACGCTGCAGTAATCTCGGAAAAAGGAGATGTCACAAATAAAAATAAAAAGGGGGGAAATTCTTTTTCTTAAATATTTAAGTATTTATATTTCTTTTCGTAAATTAGCATTTTGCTTCCGCATAATAAAACATTGCAGCCATGAATAAGTTTAACACCTCTTGATTAAGAAAGACTAAGTGATGTGGTAATGGGAACGAACATGTCTAGGATTGGATTGTTAAGAAAGACTTGGTATTTAAGTAGTCTTAATGACTCACCTCTCTTTTCTTGCGACCCTACCTGGTGTTTAGTTTTCATTCGTCACTTTGTTTTTACAATGAGGACATTGCTTTTTTTTAAAGGGGGGTAAGACAAATAAATTGCTCAAGTTTTTAAAATATTCAAGTATTTTCAATAATTTTTTTTCATAAGTATGCTTTAATAAATGAATGATCAAGAATTTTTTTTTAATAAGTTAGTTCAAACGCATGCATGATTTCTGATTCTATCAAAGTTGAATGTATGTTATCATGAAGAATGGAATGCTCGTATGATCTTAGTCTTAGGTAATGTTTGCCATGAAAACTTAGTTTCTCTTGAGATTAGACATGCATGAAGGTTTATATCTTTAGAATTGACTTAGTAACTTTCTTAAGGCGAAATCCTAGGAGACATAAAAATCTAAAATGATATAGGCACTATTTCTCTGGATCGTTTGAGCCTTTTCAAGCCAACCTTATGATATTAGACCCTTGAAACTGTAATTTTGAGCTTAAAGGCCTATTTATTGCAATATACCTACATTATAAGCCACATTATCATCTTTTTAAGTTATCCTATTTTTGTGCACCCATATTAACTAAAGTTGTCTTGATAATCAACATTTGAGGAAAATTTCAAAAAGATGTACGTGCTCATGCTAGAAAAAAAAGAGAATAACAGAGGAAGAAAGAGCGAAGAAAAATTTGCTTAGTCTTTGAAAAGAAAAATGTATGAGCATGAGTTCAAAATAAGTTTAGGGGTGTTCCGAAGGTTCATTTAAAGAAAAAGGTTGTATTTCGAGAAATTCAAGACAAAGTTAAAGGTTAAGATTTTGAAACCAAAATTTCTCATCTCTTAAAATGCCTACCTTTAACCGAGCCCTATTATAACCTTATAAAAGACCTATTGATTTGATAAGTATGTGACTTACATTAGTGGAGAGGAAGTATTAAGTTCAACATATGAAGATCATAAATAAGCCTTATGATTGTTTTGCTTGATTGATAAGAAATTATGTTGAATGAGGAATATTATCTATGATTGTGACATACATACAAACTATGATTCATGTCGGCATATTTTGAAACTTAGTATAAAATTTGGAATAATTTTTGCATTTGAATTACTTATTAATAAAGAAGATCTATGAACATGAATTTATTGATGCATGATTATAAGACAAACATTGATACTGCATACACATTTCTTGCTATGGGTCGCACTCTTACAGACGTGTTGAAAGACGAGTTAATTATGCAACACAATGATCAACACGTTACCTTCAATGTTTTTGAAGCAATTCCCTACAAGAGTAAAGAGGAATGTCACCATATTGATGTATTGGACAAATTAATTGCAGAAGAATTTCATGAGCATCGTAAAACAGCTTTAGAAGAACTTGTGGTGACAACTGAAGAAAATTTAGCCAGAGTTTTAAAGCGATGAGAGGACACTAATTTGGTACTAAACTGGGAGAAATGCCACTTCATGGCAACTAAAGGTACTATCCTTGGACATCGTATCTCTTGTCAGGGCATCGAAATGGACAAGGCAAAGCTGGAGATCATTGAGAAGTTACCCTCACCTAATAATGTTAAAAGAATGAGGAGTTTTCTCGATCATGCAGGTTTATATCGACGAGTCATTCGAGATTTCTCAAAATTACAAAACCTCTCTGCTCACTGTTGGAGCAAAATAAAAAGTTTATGTTTGATGCTACCTGTATGGAAGCATTTTTGAAAATTAAGCAGCAATTAGTGTAGACACCTATTTTCGTCACACCGGATTAGTCACAACCGTTTGAAGTTATGTGTGATGTGAGAAACTATGCATTAGGTGCAATGCTTGGTTAACACAAAGATAAGGTATTTCATACAGTATATTATGTTAGCAAAACTCTTACTGAAGCGCAGGTCAAATACAACCACAAAAGATACATTATATTATGTTATTGGAAGTAGTTTTTGCATTCAACAAGTCATTCGTATCTTGTCGGTGCAAAAGTTACAGTATATACTAATCACTCTGCATTGAGATACCTCTTTGCCAAAAAAGATGCCAAAACAAGACTGATTTGATGGATCCTACTGTTACAAGAATTTGATATTAAAATTAAGGATCGAAAAGGATCAAAAAATTAGGTAACAGATCATTTATCTCGTTTGGAATTTGGGAGTGAAGATGGTAATACCTCACAAATTGTCAACGCATTTCCAGATGAGAAGCTCTTTTTATCAACGCATCCCCATGGTAAGCGAATGTTGTCAATTATTTGGTTTGTGGAAGACTACCACTGAGTGCAACTGGTCACAGAAAGGTAAGATTTCTTCGAGATGCTACAAAGTATTACTAGAACGAGCCATACCTATTCAAGGTATGCACTATCAATTTTATTCATCGCTATGACCTTAAAGAAGAAATGCTTCCTATCCTGAAGCATTGCCATGATGCTCCATATGGAGGTCATTTTGGTGGTGCTAGGACTACTGCAAAGATCCTTCATTCAGGATTTTATTGGCCATCATTGTTTCGAGATGCCCACAACTTTGTTCAACAATGCGATAAGTGTAAGCGCACTGGATCGATATCTCGATATAATGAGATGTTGCAACAACTTATTATAGAAGTTGAACTTTTTTACGTATGGGTATGGATTTCATGGGACCGTTTCCCAATTCTTTTGGACATGTTTATATTCTTGTCGCTGTCGATTATGCCTCCAAATAGGTCGAAGCAATTGCTGTCCTTAAAGATGATGCTCGGACAATGTTGAAATTCTTTCGCACATACATCCTCACTCGATTCGGCACACCTAAAGCATTAATCAGTGACCAAGGCACTCATTTTCATTGCAATCAAGTTGCAAGCGCATTAAAACATTATGGTGTTAAACATCGAATGACAACCATATATCATCCACAAATGAATGGCCAAACTGAAGTATCCAATCGCCAAATTAAAAATATTCTTGAAAAGGTGATGAATCCATCCAGACGAGATTGGTCTTCAAGGCTCAATGATGCATTATGGGTGCTTCACAGAGCGTATAAAAGACCATTAGGAATGTCACCGTATCAACTTGTGTTTGTTAAATCCTGTCACTTGCCAGTGGAACTTGAACATAAAGCCATGTAGGCAATAAAGCAAGTAAATATGGATTATGATGCTGTTGGACAAAAGATACAGTTGGAAATTTTTGAATTAGAGGAGATTCGACAAAATGCATATGAGAATGCTGCCATATACAAAGAAAAAAATTTAAGAGGTGGAACAACAACATCATCTTGCGACGATAATTTTCTGGAGGTCAGTTGGTACTTTTATTTAATTCACGCTTAAAATTTCATCTTGGAAAATTGCGTTCCAGATGGTCAAGGCCATTCAAAGTTGTCGAAGCATTTCCTCATGGTGCGGTGACAATTAAAGACTTAAATGATGGGCACCAGTTCAAGGTAAATGGCCAACGGCTGAAGCATTATCTCAGCCCAAACGACCACGAGCAGAACGAGACCATTAATTTGGTCACATTTACTTAATTTTTCATTACATTTATTTCATTTACTTATTTTATTTTATTTTATTTCAATTATCTTCTTCAATTATTTTTGCAGGAATAAAAGCTACTCTTTTTGTCGACGCATAGAAACCCTTCTTGTCGACGCAAATTAATTGCTGACTCATCACAGCGCAGCATTTCAGGAAAGAATCATAGTGTTTGGTTCACCCTTCTCCCCAATCGTCGAATTTATTTGGAAAAGGACAATCTGTGTCATTGCATTTATTGGAGGGAGACATAGCATCCTATCCCTGCAGTGGCTACCAACATGCCTTTTCATCTTCGTTTTTCATTCCTTATAAGAACGCCCCACTGTGTCGATGGTGTTCTCCACAACCACAATCTTCATTGTTGCTGAAAAACTTCTCTTCTTAAGCTTTCCAATATCCTGCAACTTTTATTCTCTTTATATCATAGAATCATGGCATGAACGAGAGAATCAAAAACCCCTTCCAAATCGATTGTCGAATCTTCTATTGCGATGGTTCGCGATAATGAACAGTCATCGATCAAAGAACCAGTCTTGTTCCTTACTAAGGATACTAAGCACCACTTTCATGATATCATGTTATAGCAAAACTGTCATCCAGAATAGGTCCATCGAGCCATCTTGCGACTAGGGTGGGAAACATTTTGTACCCATCCTAAAGGATACTCTCCATCCCTTGTTACGGAATTTTATGCTAACTTGATTGATTGAAGGAGAGAAGGAAGAAATTTTTGTTGCGACAGATTTGCCCGAAAAATTTGTCGCTGCACCCAAAGATGTGGGTGCAATTGATGAAGAACTGGAGCAACCTGATGCGAATCAAGCCGACGCAATGACAGTTGGCAATGAGGATTCTAATACTCTGGTTATAGTGCCCTATGTGGAACCCCTTGCTCAAATACACCCTTCTGATGTCACCATCGATGGAGCCAGCACACAACCAAATATGGAGGAGCAATCTGCCAACCCGTTTGAGCCAATAGAACGAAAACGCAAGCGCAAGGATAAGAAGAATCACAAGGAGGAGCGTCACAAGAAGAAGAAGAAGACCAAAGCAGCCACATCTTTGGCTGCACATCACTGAGTTAGTCTTTAATTTATTCAGTACGTAATTTAGTTGCACATCATGTAGTTGTAATTGCATTCTCATTACATTTTAATTGTCCTTGCATTTTATTTGTCGACGCATTTGCATTGTAGTTGCATTTCCATGTATATTTGTATATTAATATCAGTGCATTGGGGATAATGCAGACGTTAAGTTGGGGGCAATGTATATGGATTGGAAATGCAATTGCACCCACATTTCTAAAAATTTTTGTCCTTTGTAGTTTAATGAAAGTATGCAAGGTTATGAAAAATGTGGCTACAAATTTTTCATTTTATGCTTAATTCTTGAATTATATGAGATGCTAATACATGAATTAGATGAATGTGAATGTTGTATCTCTCTATTATTGGATGAATGATTGAAATTGCATTAGTAATAAATGAGTAGTATCATTATTTGAATCTTGGAATAACTTGCCATCTGCAGCTATGTATATATAATTTGAGCTATTAATAAAAGACACTCCAATATGGGTGCATCGTGACTTATCAAGGGGGAACACTCCAATGCAAGTGTTAGAAAAAGTAATCTAGCCAAAGGCTGTCACTGCAAGAGTGTGTGTCATCGCAATTACATACTCTCTAGGGGTTTGTTACACCCCATCATTACTTATCAGGAACAAGGGTATAGTAATGCAACGACATCCCTCAGTCGAATAAAACAAATATGTTTATATAATAAATGCTATGTTGGTCAAGAGAATTTATGATTTACAGCATGATGCTAGCATTGGTGAAGTTGCACTTTGATTATTCATACCTATAAATTGTTGACACAATTTTCTATCATGTGAATGTAATTTATACATTAGGATCTCAAAAAATTCAAGTTTCTAGAATGATTATTGCTTCGACAAGACTTTTGCTATGACCTTGCTAGCTTTTGTTTACTTGAGGGCAAGTAAAAACTCAAGTTTGGGGGAGTGATAGCATTAGAAAAGACCTTTAATTTCTCCTTATTTAAGTATAATTTGTTCCCATTATATCATGTTTAGCATGCATTTTTAGTATTTTATATTCAGTAATTGCATTTTCTAAGTAAGTGATGTTTGGTTAATTTTATCCTACTTTTGCTACTAATGTCACCACATTTTGTGTCTAAAGATGTCAATGCAACAATTTGTCCCAAAAGATCAATGCAGGAAGGTGTCCAAGGTTGTCACCACAATTTAGAATCCAAAATTGCCCCCAAACTTGTCGCCGCATGAATATATCCAGAAGTACCGTGCTTGAGAATATCAACATTGTCACAGTGAATTAAAATCTAAATTTGCATCCAAATATGTCGCGACAACCTTTAACTGCTTGCTGAATGCACCAGATCTACGTAAATGTACAGTTGGATTAACTAACTTGTACAACTGTAAGGAAGTTAGATCTGAAGAAGAAGGACACCTGTATTTGGCATTAAAGATAAATACTGATGAAAAAAAGAAAAGAAAAAGAGGAAGGAGGGAGAGGAATCTTGACGTTGGTGACGAAAATCAATTCGGTTTTTCATCTTTTCTTAAAGCTTGCTTCCATGGAAGCTTAGTTTCTTGGACGGTGAACTGACTGTGATGAGAAGGCAAATCCTACTTCTGATAAGGAGTGTTCCTAAGTGCAACACAAGAGGAGCATTAGGGAAGAGCTCTAGTAGGCTAGGAATAGAATGCTTCAACTTTTTCTTTATTTCCTCTCAAACGCTAATAAATTCTGATGAAGTTAAATGTGTACGAAAGTACCTTTTAATTTTAGATATAATTTGATTTTAGCTTAATTTTCTCTTATCTATTTATCTTTGGATTTAATTGCTTGATTATGAAAGTGCTATTATAGTTACTGACACTGGAAAGTGCAGTGACAAATTAAATTAACAAGCAAGACAACGAAAGTTGCTTGGGGAACGAAGGAATCCTGGCCATTTGTTCTTGAATGCAAAGCATTGCCAGCATTGGAAGGTGTGGTTAATGTGAGTATTTGGGTCTTTGATAAACAGGAAAGTCAAAGTTGGTAAGATCTCATTAAGCTTAATTACGGTGACACTTTATCTATTATTTACCTTGTGGTCACATTTAGTGGTTTGCTGACTTATCAAGTCAGGGATCCCCTATTCCATTATCATTGTTTTTACTTCTTTAATTTTCTTAAATTGCTTCAACAAATTATCTTCAAACTTTCACTTCATTTCTTATTAATTTGCTTTGACATATTTTATTACAGCCTTGCAATATTTGCTCTTACAGTTTAATTCATTCATTTTTGCACTCTTTATTTTAATTACGCTGACATTATTCATACAGTTTCTCTTATTTTAACTTTAATTGAATCAACAATTATAAGCATAAACAGCCATCTCTGTGGGATTGATATCTAATAGCTTTAAGTCTATCAACTATACTTGCATCGATAAGTGTTCGCTTGCATAGTTGCTATAACATTCATAGCGCGATCAAGCATCATCTTGCTCTTCTTCTACTTCAACAACGTTGGGCTACAACGTCTTTCCGCTCCTCAATATCAATGCTTTACAATTCTCCTTCCCCAGATTTCTCGGATTCTCCATATCACTCAAAAAAGCACCTTGTGGATGGTTCTTTAGTTCAGTGGCTAGTTGCCCCACTTGATTCTCCAAATTCCTTAGAGTGGCATCATTCTTAGTCATGTATGCCTTCAATAAACTCTCTAAGATATTTGAAGGTTCAGCTTGTTGTGACTTTTGAACTTGTTGGGTAAATCCTTGTGGCTGGGTCAGTCTCGACTGAGTGTAATTGTTACTAGGTCCAACCCCTTGATTACTCCATGAGAAGTTTGGGTGATTTCGCCAAGATGGGTTGTAAAAGTTCGACTGCAATCCTTGCCTACTTCAGTTTTGGTTCTGATAGCCCGTGTAATACACTAATTCTGGGTTTGATAGGCATTCTTCGAACATGTGCCCTTCTCCATAATAGACACAGGCTATGTTCTCGAATTGATTAGGTGGCTGAGCTGCAACATTATTAAACCCATTAGTAGTAAGATTTTTAAGCATTGAGGACATCGATGATACCTGAGCTACAAGTGAAGTAAGTGGATCAACATTGTGGATTCCTACAACTCGTCTTCTTGAGTTTGCTTGATTAGTTGGCCATTGGTAATTATTTCTTACGATCCTCTCTATAATTTCATAAGCCTCATTGTAAGACTTAGAAAGAATAGCTCCATTGGAGGAAGCATTTACTATCATCCTTGTATGCGAATTAAGTCCGTTATAAAACGTCTCTAGCTGAATGCAATGAGGAATTCCATGATGAAGGCATTTCCTTAGCAACTCTTTGAATCTTTCACATGCCTCATAGAAAGGTTCATCATCCATCTGTTAGAAAGTAGTAATTTCACTCCTCAGCTTAACATTCTTGCTTGGAGGGAAATATTTCCTAAGGAATCGTTCAGCTAACTCTTGCCATGTTGTAATAGAATTCAGGGGCAATGAGTTCAACCAGGCTTTAGCTCTGTCCCTTAGTGAAAATGGGAACGACTTCAATCGAAGTGCATCTTTTGACACTCCGGCTATCTTGAAAGAGTCGCTCACCTCCATGAACAATCTCAAATGAAGATGAGGATCTTCGATAGGCATTCCACTGAATATGCCTATTGTCTAAAGCATCTGAAACATCACTGGCTTTAGTTCGAATTGTTGTGCCTCAATATTGGGTCTTCTGATTCCCGAATTAAGCTCATGGAAAAAAGGCACTGCAGACTGTCTCAAGGGTCTATCCCTATCATCAGCAATAAGTATAGGATTCTAAGCATGGTTAGCTCCAAGTCCTTGATTTTGGTTCTTGAAATTCATCTCTTCAGTCCTTCTTTGAGATGGTTGTCATCTTCTTTCTCGAAAAGTTTGTTCAATTTTAGGGTCCACTAGGAGTAAGTCGATAATTCGGTCAATACTCATAAAAACCTGAAATAATCAAAAAAGAATAAGTTAGGAATTAGAAAAAATAAAACAACCAAAATGTAAAACAAATAATTTCACAAATAATTTTGACAGTCCCCGGCAATAGCGCCAAAAACTTGGAACAATGAAAATGTGCAAGTGTAGACAATCATATTCAAGTAATAAAGTGACAAGTAAATGTCGAGTATCATACCCACAGGGACTGTGCTACGAAAATTATTTATGAAATATTTAACTAACAATTTGGTTAGGAAACAAGATAATATTTGATAGATTTTAATCTAAAGTATTCTAAATTAAATTAAACTAAGTTAAACTAAGACTAATTATACTCCTATGCACAATTTTTAAGGGTTTTAATCAATATGACATAAATGTGTCAAGTTAATTGATTTAATCACTTAATTAAATATAAACCATGTTCATGCTTGTTACAAATTAATATTCATGGCAACCCGGTATCTTTCTAACTTATGACCAACATCACTTACAAAAAAATAGTTTATCTCTTGAACATACACCTATGCCAATACGACCGATTAAACTAACCTTTGATAAGTTAATGTGTTATATAACACATACATACATTACGAAAGTAATCTATCTCTTGTACATACATGTAACACCCAAAAACCGTAATCATCTCCGATCCAAGGTCTCAGGGTTTACAAAACTCTTCAAGTCTTTCTTCTTTTTTTTCATACAAATCGATCACAATTTATACAATTACAACTTGTAGCTCAGAATACTATCTCCATTTAATCTTACATAGTCATTTACACCTTTCAATCAATTAATAATGAAATTCAATCATGCAAGAACTTCGAAATCAAGTACGAATATTTTCCATCAGGGATCACATGGTTCTGTGTCGTAAACACATAGTTCTCATTACTAGCTAACCAAACTATAACCAAAAACATACTCATCGTTACATTACAGAATGAATCAATATTTATATCACAAATCATGACATCTATATTCCACCTCAACCATAATATCACAATACCATCCAATCTACATCAATTATTCTTACTATCATTGTATAACACTCAAACCTAACACTGTCGCCGGTTAGGGTTCCAAGTTCACATGCATTCATACCTTAAATCGTTACCTATTCAATCTTATTTCACCATTATTCTTGATTTAATAAGATATATACAAATATAGTTCGTTATTCTTACTTTGTTTATTAACTCAATAAGGGTAAAAATGTCATTTTCACAATTCTAGGAGACTTTTACCGATACATGTTGGACAAGTATCGGTAGTTGTCAAGTTAGTAAACAATTCAGAAAACAGTACAGACTTCTACCTATACCTACGATAGTTTTACCGATATAAGTGAAGCTTCTACCGAAACAAATCATGCTTCTACCGAAACAAATCACGCTTCTACCAGTACTAAAAACTCTAGAGAGCTAAGATGTCCTACCCTGCAGCTTCTACTGATACAAGTACATTAACTACCGATACTCTTATGAGCAAAACTATCGGTACTTATTATGCAACTACCGATACAACTCAAGTCAACGAATATCCTCTCTCTTTCCCTGTACTCCTTCCGATACATACAAGGGTTCTACTGAAACAAGTATGCATAATTTATCAAATCACACAATTCCTCAAGTTTATCAATCATTATTCAATACAAGACTCTTATTCAAATTCTCATCTTGCAAAATCTATACATGACAATACTTGTTTCATCATATAACACAAAATATAATCAATCAACACAAGGACTCTTAAATTCACATGTCAACTCATCACTAAAACACATTTGCTTAATTAGAAAGTCAAGCAAGTAAGCAAGTTTAGTTCAACAAAGAAGCCAACAATCCAAAATCAAGCATTTCAAGGGTAACATCATCCTAGTGTCACGAGCCAAAGTTCAAAGCCCGTGACCATCGCACACAATGAGTCCCATGGAGGTCTATCATTGACATTGGGATCATTTAGCCCACATGAGTTGGCCTGATTCAGAGAGCTATTGGTCAAGCCTATCAGATTGAAGCCTGGGTAGCCCAATGATGAAGCATTATCAACTTAAGGCATCTTGGCAAATATGGGAACTAATCCTAGAAGATAAGAGAGAATCATATCTTTAGGATTAGATAGGATTTGATTTGGATATAATCTTGTAAATCCCATAATTTAAGGGATAGGTTAATCTCATCCGTCGATGTAATTCGATCTTGACCGTCTATTGTGGGGGAGCTCAACTATAAATAGGGAGCCTCCCCTCATTTGTAAAACACACTCAAAATACTTTATTCTTTGTATTGTTTCTTTGTGAATACAATAAGAGAGCATTTACTCAAACTCTTCTCTCTTGTTCTTGTTCTTGTGGCCTTTTTGTGGTCTTTTAAGCCTTCTTTTGGCTAGTCGCTTCCGCTATACAAATTTAGTGCCTTGGAGGAATTCTCTTGGTGAATCCTCAAACATGGAAATCAGGCTTACTTAGGCGTTATTTTGATCAAAGAAGCGTCTAAGGCCGCACGCCCCAAGTATTCAAGTTTTAGGGACGTGACAAGTGGTATCAGAGCTGGTGTTGCGAAGGCACCGTTGTGATGTCGAAAGAAGATGCCAACTTAAAGTTGCCTTGGACATCATTGAGGGACATGCTGTCAGCTATAGAGGATTGAGTAGACAGACTTGACGAGTCCATGGGGGATGCGAAGGAGTCCATCAATAGAGCATATGATCTCATAGATGACTTGAGGGAACAATCGAGGAACCATGTGATCATAAAACTCAACAACACCAGGGATGAGGTACAAGAGTTAATCAATTCCCATAGGTCTAAGTTGACAGAAAGGAGTGATGCTCTCGAAGCCATGCTGGTGGCTTTGAAGGAGGAAACAATGGCCACAACGAAGGCTTTAAGTACAAGACTGGATAAGCTTGAGGGAGAGGTTGCCTTGTGTCGAGCAGTCGTGGGGAATGGAGGAGTGTCAAGTGCAGCACTCAATAATGTCCCAAAGCCGAAGGAGTTTACGGGGACAAAGTCTGCATACGATGTGGACAATTTCTTATGAAGGATGCAGAACTACTTCCGTGCCAAAGGCATCGAGGATTATACGAGTAAGGTAAATATTGCTTCAATGTTTCTTATTGATAATGCACTTTTATGGTGGCGAGACAGGACCACAGATAAAAGGCATAGTGAGATTGGAACGTGGCAAGAGTTCCAAGATGAATTGAAGGGACAATATTACCCAGGTGATGCCGAGGATGAAGCTCGAGCAAAGTTACGATGGCTAACACAACGGGCCACAGTTGGAGAGTACGTTCGAGAGTTCAAGGAATTCATGCTCCGAGTTAAATATGTGACCGAGACAGGAATTGGAACAAGGAGGTGTCCAAGAGTTGTCAAAAGCCATGACGGTAGCGGAGTCCGTGGTCAAGCTTAGTCTAGGGAAAGACAAGCTTGGATCTTCCAAGTCTGATGAAAGGGGCACATGTGAAGGGAATCACAAGGAAGATGATAATGGTGAAGGCAATAGCGACAATGGTGGTAATGGGAAACCACAAGTTGGGAAGAAGAAACCCAATAAAAAGCGAGGCAAGTTAAAATGTTTTCTTTGCGACGGTTCACATTTGCTGAAGAAAGGTCCAAGGAAATCCGAGTTGTCTAAGAGGGGCAAGCCGGAAGGTAAGGCCGCGAGACTTGGTTCGAGCGTAAGAGGTGTCGAAGCCAAGAAGACCGAAAGCGAGAAGAAGCCAGTGGAGTGCTTCTTGTGTCATGGTCCGCATAGGTTGTGAAAATGTCCGAAAAAGTCTGCCATTGATGAGACAGACAAGGTGCCCAAGAAGCTTGGTTCGAGCGAAGCCAAGGGGGCAAAGAGGAGCAAAAAGAAGCGGGTCAAGTGCTTCTTGTGCCGTGGTCCGCATGAGTTGCGGAACTATCCAAAGTAACAATCCATGAGGGTCAAAGAAAAGGCAACATCGGAGCTTGTTCAGTCATCAGAGGGGCTTCCACCTAAAGAAGAGGTGAGTTTGGCATCGGACTTAATGGAGAAAGCCGCGATGAAAATAGTGAAGCTGGGACCAATAAGGCTCAATTCGAGGAAAGCGACGGAGTTGGCCGAGTCATCGGTAAGGCTATAACCCATGAAAGGGTCAAGTTTGGCATTGAACTCAGAGGAAGAAGTTGCGATGCAAACTTGGAAGCTAGGTTCAATGAGGCTCATTTCTGTTGACACATCAGAGGAGCTTCCACTTATGGGAAAAGTGGGTGGTGCATCAAAGTTTGCAAGAACGACGGTGCAAGCTGGACAGTTGACCAGAGTAAATGCGACGAGTAAGGTACATTCGGAACACTTTGATAGTGTTTTGCATTCTAACTTGGTTGCTTGGCAAGAATGTAGAGGCCCTTTCAGAGTTCTTAAGCAAGGAGGCCAAGGGACTATGGGGCGATTTGAGGCCATGTGATGCGAATCAAGAAGATTCCAATCAAAGCGAGTCAGAATGTGGGCAAGTGAGTACAGAGATTTCTTGCTAACCTGATGTACCAACAAGTGAGACGGTTTGAGTTAAGAGGCGATGAAAGTCGATGCGAATGTTTTGAAAGAGGGGACGACCCGATAATGAGACTAATCGGGATAATGCTAAGGCAACGAGACAAGACCGAGGCGAATCAAGTCAGTGCCATTCTGAAGTCGCAACGAGGGCGTTGCGAGAATGGGTGGGGGAGAATGTCATGGGCCAAAGTTCAAAGCCCGTGACCGTCGTACATAATGAGTCCCATAAAGGTCTATCATTGACATTAGGATCATTTAGCTCACATGAGCTGGCCCGATTCAGAGAGCTGTTGATCAAGCCTATCAGATTGAAGCCTGGGTGGCCCAATGATGAAGCTTTGTCAACTTAAGGCATCTTGGCAAATATGGGAACTAATCCTAGAAGATAGGAGAGAATCATATCTTTAGGATTTGATTTGGATATAATCTTGTAAATCCCATAATTTAAGGGATAGGTTAATCTCATCAGTCGATGTAATTCGATCTTAACCGTTTATTGTGGGGGAGCTGAACTATAAATAGGGAGCCTCCCCTCATTTGTAAAACACACTCAAAATACTCCATTCTTTGTATTGTTTCTTTGTGAATACAATAAGAGAGCATTTACTCATACTCTTCTCTCTTGTTCTTGTTCTTGTGGCCTTTCTATTGTCTCTTAAGCCTTCTTTTGGCTAGTCGCTTCCGCTATACAAATTTGGTGCCTTGGAGGAATTCTCTTGGTGAATCCTCAAACGTGGAAATTAGGCTTACTTAGGCGGTGTTTTGATCAAAGAAGCGTCTAAGGTCGCACACCCCAAGTATTCAAGTTTTAGGGACGTGACACTAGTACATGCCATATAACCAAGTGATGTAAATACTACCGAACGAGCTCCCGAGATAGTGTGATTTCTTAAGGTGATCCGATCTTCAAGCAGCAAAATAGAATCTACCAAACAATAACAATTCACTGGTAAGCTTTCAAAGCTTTATAAGTTTGCAAGGTTTATCAATTTACCGAATAACATGTGTTTAACAAATTCGTAAATCAGTCGAGCTAAATCAGAACTGTACTTCAGTGATCGATATCTGATTTACTCCTTGTTGCCCCAAAGGTCATGCATACTCCTTGTTGACCCAAAGGTCATGATGCTCATTTTCCTCCCTGTTGACCCAAAGGTCATGATGCTCATTTTTCTCCCTATTGACCTAAAGGTCATGCCTGTTACAAGTATACGATGCTAGTCTTAGCCATCGATACGTATATTTGTTCCCTATAATGCTACTGACACTAAGCTGACGAGAATATGCAAACAAGCAAAATCTCAGCCATCGTAGGGCCTATAATCCATTCTTGGATTCTATTCACCTTACGGTGACTCATGATGCTATTGAGAATCAGCAACAAATGCAGGATCTCAGTCATCGAACCGTTTTCTATCTCTGGCGCAAAGCCGAGAAATTCTCATCTCATCGTTTCTATATTTCACGTTTCCAATCGTTGTTTCTCATTTCCAATAATCATTAGAAAGGCAATTATAAGCAGTTATTGATAAGAATTTAACTTTACGAAGTTACCGGACGAAATTACAGTTAAAGTGAACTTCAGGGGCAAATCTGTAATTTTCCCTTTATCCATGATCGACGGCACCTTCTTGGTCTATTACAATAATTTCATTCAATTCTTTAAATCAACATAAATTTTTAATCATTTTATGCAATTAAATCATTTTGGTATTTTTACAAATTACCCTTAACTTTTCACCTTTAATCAATTTAGTCCTTAAGCCTTAAACTTGCAAATTAACCATTTTTAATCCAAATTTCAGCTTTGCCGTATGTTCATGAATCTTTCAACAGCCCACTTTTTCTATTGTTTCACCTCAAGTCCTTGCAAATTTATCACTTTAATATTTTAGTCCTTAAACATTAAAATCATCAAAAATCACTTTACAAAATAATCAAATCCAACAACCAAGCTTAATAAACTTCAATAAATACTCAAGAACAAGCTTATTCATCAATGGAAAAATTTATAACATTTGAAAAAATCACAAATTTGTCCTTGAGTTAGCTAGATTAAGCTAATACGAACTCAAAAACATAAAAATCACTAAAAACAGACGAAGTTTCACTCACCTGCCAAAGTTCAAAGCTTGGTCGAATGCACCCTTATTACCTCCTAGGGTTTTTAGACTAGAGAAGATGAAGAAGAAAGAAAGAAAAATGAATTTCTCCTTTTCTTTAACTTTTGTTTTTAATTAAATTAACTTAGCATAAGTAATTACATATTTGTCCTTTATAATTAGCAAAATGAACTCATAATGCTTACCCATATTCGTCCACTAGCATTACTTATGGTTTATTAACCATATTAGTTCTTATGATTAACTTCCTTAAACCATTTAATACCTTTAATTAATAGAATTCAACTTGTGCACCTCTTTCGATTTAGCCCTTTTTATTTAATTAACTATCCAAATGATAAAATTCCTTAACCAAAATTTAATACTATACTAATGACCTCGTAAATATTAAATAAATAATAGTTACGATCTGACACATCGAAGTTGTGGCCTCGAAGCCACCATTCTCGATTGTACTAAAAATAAACTAACTAGTAAATCCTCATTTAATTAGGATTTAATTGCAATTTATCCAAAATCTAAAGATTCCCACCTCATTTCTATTATTAGGCCACTTAAGGAGGATTTAATTTCATAGTTGATCCTTTAATTATATTGAATTTCAATTAAACAAACCTAATGCCAATTTAGTCCTAAACTAAATAGGACTAAAAGAATAAATAACTCAAAAGTTAGTGGATGGTAATCATGTCACCACCACTTTGACTTTTTGACCATGGTTTAATTACCATTTTGGTCCCTTTACTATTTTTAATCTATAGTAATTAACTTTTGCCTCTTTTACAATTTACTCCTTTTTCCTTAATTAAGCAATTAATTATCAAAATTACCCAACCAAACTTCAATTCACATATAATAAGACTATAATTATTTAATAAAAATATTTACGGCTCTTACTTTTAGAAACGAGGTCTCGATACCTCATTTTCTAAAATCACTTGACTTTTAAACGAAACCACTTATACTAACTTTTAATTCAATAATTAAAATTCGTCAATTCAAAATTCCATATAAAATTATTAGACTTATTCAATTTAAACACTCATTATAAAAATTTTCTCGTTGGGTTTTTGATCCCGAAATCACTGTTTTCGACACCACTGCAAAACGGGCTATTACAATACACCTATGTCAATACGACCGACTAAATTAATATTCATAAGCATGTAAAGGATCAAGTGAGGTAACAACATACACCTATATTTAAACAGTTTAATCACAAAAATCTTGCAAGTTATGCAAGGCTAGTATTCTCTAATACATCACAATTTTAACCCTCAACTTCCTTAGAGGATTAAGCATGCACAAATTAAATAGTGTGCCCATTAATCACAATTTCAACGCGCTTAAATGATTAATTCAATAGTTATATCACAAAGGTAATTCAATAATAACTTATGCATGATAATATTTAATTAAACAAAATATTCATGGCCTATAACAACATAACATGGATTAAATATAAACATGCAATTAAGCACAATCAACCCAACACTTAAAGAATTTAAGCCATTTTAATTAAAGAATTAATAGCATTCATAATAGCATTCATCATGATAACAAACAATAATCTAAAAATATGAGAAAAAGAATAAGATTAAATCCAACAATTTCTCAAGAACTGCTTCCGCGTTCTTCGTCGTTCTTACTCGATTCTTCCTAGACCGAGGTCTCCGATGAACACTCAACAAAGGCTATGGAAGGCTGAAGAACCACTCTTTTCCAAGAGGGGAAATTGACAAGGGAATGAGGTGGATGGAAGGCTAGAGAGAAAACTAGAGAGAAAGAAGAGAAGATGAATTCTGTTGGCATGATGAAATGAGGGGAATGGTGGGTGCATTTATAGGTGGAGTTGAGGAGAGGTTGTGTGACTATATTTAGCAAATAAATATCAGCCACACACTCCCCCATGGACGACCACCACATATCAACTTCAACTTGTTCAAATTTTGCTAAAAACAAGCTAGGGCTGAGAATTTGAAACCATGAAAAGAGGAGAGATTGGAATGGAATTTTGGGAAAATGTGAGGGCTGTTTTGCAAGGTTGAATTGGTCAAATTTCAGCTGATTATGGTCAGCACTTGGATGGCACATGGCTAGCCCATTTTGAGGTGGTTCGACCCTCGGTTGCATGCACTTCGAGCCACTTCAGCCTAGCCTTTATAATTTAATTTTAAACCAATTTACTTTGAATTAAAAATATAATTATAAAGCATAATTTAGCTTCATATTGGACAGAACCTTGACTTGAAAAATATTCTTCTTAACTCTTCATTAATTTGGTGTAAAAATTCCCTTAATGGTGTAAGCTGTCAGTAATGTCTACCAGGTCTATTTTCACCAATTGTGCAAATCTGTCAAAAATTCAACAAATTTATGCTCAATATATATATAAATAATTAAAAAACAATATGTTGGTAATTTTAACACAAATTAATTATTTTATAAATAAATTATATTTTTCGACATTAATTACTTAGAATTTGCATGAAATTAGGTTAAAAAGGGTATGAAAAAGTCTATATATTTTCATCGTTCTAATCACAAGTAAGCTTTCTAAGCTTAGTAAGTTCGTAACATTATATTTTAACACAAAATTAAGTCTTGCAATGACATGATTCTTTCGAGCCTTGTTTACCGAATATCGATCCCCTTAAGCTAAATAACCCTTATGCTCTAACCGACTCATAATTTCTTCCATTTACAAATAATCCTATGCATCTTACTGAAACATAGGTCTTCTATTTATAATAATCTTATGCTCTGCTCGAGACGTGTGTCTTCCATTTATAAACCATATCTTATGCTTTACCCGAAACATAAGTCTTCCATTCAATAATCACAGAGTCTTTCATTTAATAATCACTAAGTCTTCCATTTATTCAAATAGTTCAAGAAACTTCCAAGGTAAATATTAATTAGAAATTCAATTATGAAATTTTATAAACGAACTTATCGAACTAAATCGCAGTTATAGTTAAACTCTAGAGACTATTCTACCAATTTCCCTTTCCCTCGATCCCTGGCATGATCTTGATCTATCAAAATAAATCATCCAATTTCTTCATAAAATCATGTAATTTAATCATTTATTACATTTAAATCCATTTTGGAAAATTTACAAAATTACCCCTAACATTTCACTCTTATTCAATTTAGTCCTTAAACACAAAACATGCAAAATAACCATTTTCTCTCTAAACCCATGCCAGCTGATTATTTAAAGCTTCCATACAAGTCCCTACAATTTAACTATTTCACATCAAGTACACACAATTTCATCATTTTAGTCCTTAAACCCTAACTTCATAAAAAATCACATTACAAAAATACTAAACCTAATCCTAAAGCTTTCAAATCTACCATAGACATTCAAAGACAAGCTCATTCATCAATGTAAAAATTTATAACATTTGACAGAATCACAAATTAGTTCTTCTATTAACTAAATTAAGCTAATATAGACTCAAAACCATAAAAATTACTAAAAACGGTTAACATTTGCTTACCCAAATCAAAGCACAAAGTTGAAAATGGAAAACCCTAATTTCTTTCTCCCTTAGCCGTATGGAAGAAGAAGAAAGGAGAAAATAAGATGAAATTTCCCCTTTTTTTCTTTCTTTAATTTCATTTATATAGTAATGATAATTTTGTAATTTTTGCAACTTTCATAATTCAGCTTTCTTATTAACTTTTAGTCTTAATTAATCATTCCATTAACACCTAAATGTCATGATATTCCACTATCTCAACCTTTATGGCTAATTTACCTATTTGGTCCTTCTAATCAAGCAATTCTACTTTTGCACCATTTACAATTTAATCCTTTTTACTTAATTAACTATCTAATCGATAGAATTTCCTAACCAAAGTTTAATATGACACTAATGACATCATAAATATTCAGTAATTAATATTTATGACCCGACTCATTAGAGCAGTGATCCCGAAATCATTGTTTCCAATACCACTAAAAATCGGGTTATTACGCTCCTCTTTTGCACCACTGATTTCATTATTTTTTCCACCACATGATGTCATTCTCCACCATCGAACCATCAGTTCACTACTACCACACCATTGCAGCACCAGTACTGGACTACCTCGGTGACCACCATTTTCTATAGTTTTCTTTTCTCTTATAAAAAACTTACTAGTTCCACCTTAGTCTCTGTCTTTTTATTTTGATAAAACATTGCTGTAATTTTATTATTTTTATCCCTAATAGACCCTTTTCTATTATCTACTTCTTCGATTTATCTTTACTCTACTCTTGATCGATAGATTCCACAAAGATTCGATTAAGGAATAACGTAAGTGTGGGATGATATTGGGTATAAATTACCACTTCTTCGTCATCTTTTTATTTATAGCCAAATGTTTTTTTTGTGATAGATATCATTTTTCTTTGATATTAACATCTTGTATTTTGATCTTATGTGAAGGGTCGATCAATACCATCCCAAAAGCCCTTAACTTTAGAAACAAAATCATCATTATGATAGATTATTTACAAGAGTAAGTAAGGATTAAGGATCTAATTTAATTGAGTTATTTCGTAAAAATGATTAATGAAGCACCAAATGAAAGATCTCTCTTTCTAACAAATCAATATTATTTTGGTTAAGATTCGAGTGTGGGCATTCTTTATAATGGTGTTTCGTATTTGATCTACTATCAGGTGTAGGTCTTAACCAATTTTAACATGGATGCATTATCCTTAAATATTACAGGTGTTTGTTTATCAACATTCATTCAAATCTTTGATAAATCCATGACTATACAAAAATATAAAAGCATAATTGATGAAGTAAACGATGACTATAAATCTTTTAATAAGATTGTTTATAAGAAAGTACCCCTAAACTAAGAAATTTATGTTGCCGAAAGTGGTTGAAACATTATTGTATGATTTGGTAATATTCTTTTATTTGTGATGTTTAAATTAATTGCATGCTCAAGACATGCCTATTGATATTTGATATTGCCATTGTTTGGTTATTGCCATCGATTACATGATTAATCATATTACTAAAATTTTAGTCACATGTTAAAAGTATTTTATTCTCATTCTTATGTTACCTAATATTATGTCATAATTGATTTTACATGATAAATAACATGTGATGTTTTCGTGCATCGAGACAATATGTGAATTGCATGTCAAAACATGCATATGTGATAAGTGATTCGATGAGCATGATTCACATGCCTAAAGTGATATTATGTAATGAAGTGGAAATGTGTTCTTTATGGTCATATCACATGCATGGGGTTGGGACATGTGTAAGGAGGAAGTACTGGTAGCTTGTTTGTGAATTTTTTGGTTTATCCATAACCTACATGGTTGCTTGTCAGCAACTTTGATGGCTTTGTCAACAATATATCTGATATGCTAGTTTAGCTGCAAATTGATAAGCTATTTTTGTCGAGCAACTCGGGGTGGTAGGTCATCATTGCCGGGTGACCTAAAATTACTTAATTGGAGTGTTTGGATGGATGAATTCTAGGTAACTCGATTATGGAGTGTAGTAGAGATGGGTAGGAACATTTTTTGAAAAACTTGCATCGATTTCTGAAAAGTTTTACATTGACATCCTCATGCATACTACAATCTGTGAAATTGTGTTGTTATATATAAATTCTCTTATCTTTATTAAATGTATGTTTTGATTTCTAGTTGTTACCACTTTGTGGAATTAAGCTATATAAATTCGCTATAATATTTTGATTTGTATATTGAATTCCTGCTTAATACTTGAGTTAAGATTCTCACTGAGATTTATAACTCACCCCTTTTAGTTTTTTAATTTTACAGATAACCCTTAGATTAGGATTCGATGATGACATTTGAAGGAGTTTCTTGGAATTCTTTTTAAATTAAAGTTTAGCTTTATTGTAACAGCCCAATTTTTAGTGGTGTCGGAAATAGTGGTTTCGAGACCACAATTCCAATGAGTCAAGCTAAAATTTTCTTTATTTTAATATTTATGATGTCATTAGCATTACATTAAAATTTGGATAAGAAATTTTAATGTCTAGATAGTGAATTAAGTAGAAGGACTGAATCGTAAAAGGTATTAAAGTAGACTTGATAAATTAGAAGGACTAAATGGTCAAATTACCCTAGATGATTCTAGTGGGTGAATTATCATGAGAAATATTAATAATAAATAGGATAAATTAAAGGTTAATTAAGTGATTATTAAAGCTAATTATGAAAGATCAAATATTTACAAAAAAGCCATTGGTTATAAAAGTGAAAATTAAGAAGAAAAATGCACATTTTTCTCCTATTTCTTCATCTTCTTTGGCAAGACAAAGGGGGAAGCAAGGGTTTTCATTCTAAGCTTTGAGAATTGATTTGAGTAAGCTCTTGTTACCCGTTTTTAGAAATTTTTATGTTTTTGAGTCCGTATTAGATTAATCTAGCTAATCTAAGGACCAATTTGTGAATTTTCCAAATGTTATAAAATTTGCCATTGTTGAATATGCTTGTTCTTGAAAGTTATGGATAGATTAGTATGCTTAGTGAATAGATTCATTAATTTTGTAAAGTGATTTTTAATGAAATTAGAGTTTAAGGACTAAAGTGTTAAAATAATGATATTGTTATACTTGGTGTGAAATAAATGGATTTTTAGGGACTTGTTGAGGGTTATGAATGTTAGGTTGGGTTGTGTGTTGAGAAAATGACTATTTTTCTTGTTTTGTGCTTAAAGGACTAAATTGAATAAAAGTGAAAGTATAAGGGTAATTTTATAAATTTCCCAAAAGGACATAAATGCAAGAAATGATTTAAATTTCATGGTTTAATATGGAAATATAATGATTTGTTGATTTAGATCACGAGCGAGCAATAGATCACGAAAAAGGGAAAATTACAGAGTAATCCTCGGAGTTTCCATTTTGCTACAAATTCGTCCGATAAGTTCACGTACTATATTCTACTTGTTAAATTCTAACCTTACTCGTTGGTTTATTTCTTAATGATAGATCGTGATGGAAGATGCGAAAGGAATAGCATACTGGCTCGTTTAAGCATACTGGATCGTAAGAGCAATACTGGCTCGTAAGAGTAATACTGGCTCGTAAGAGCAATATTGGATCGCAAGGAGCTATTTCCATGGAAGACCCAAAAGGGAGTTTGAATATTGAAGATGAAAGGAATGGAAATGATAGTTCACATTGACTTTCTCGTTTTTATGGTTATTCGTAAGATAACTGTACAACGAACTTACTAAGCTCTATAAGCTTATCTATGTATTATCTCTGTTTTGTAGATTCGTTTTGCTATTGGAGATCGGATCCCTAAGAAGAATCACACTATCCCGAGAGCTCTTTTGGTAGTCTTTCGTATCACCTGGCTTATATGGCATGTAGTAGGATCTATGAACTTGATATAAATTGTTGTAAAAACCCATTATAATATTTACTAATGTTTGGCTAGATTGTAGTGAGTTGTATGACCTGGGACGATTTGTTGTAGCCTTGTTTGAGTTATTTTGGAATGAATATCATGTTGTATTTATGTTATGAAATATTCTGTTATAATAGTTCCAACACTTAGAATAATTATATATATTTTTATGAAAACTACTTTCTTGTTTTGGTAGTTTTCTTCATGTATCGGTAGAAGTACAGAGTAAGAGAGAGGTTAGATTCTGACTTGTGTTGTTTTGGCATTAGAACTTAATGTATTGGTAGGTCTAAACATAAAAGTATCTGTAGAACGTCTGTTTGTATTGGTAGAAGTTGCAGGGTAAAAGTTTCTAGCTCTCTAGAATTTTTAGTATCGATAAAAGCATGTCGAGTATCAGTAGAACAAGTATAAGTATCGGTAGAAGTCTGTTACTATTTAAAATTGTTCACTGACGCGTCAACTACCGATACCTGCCCAACAAGTATCAGTAGAAGTTTCCAAAAATCATGGAAACGACCTTTTTACCCTTATTGAGTTGTGGTTATAATTATTTGGGGATTTATGACGTGTTAAATGCATTTCTTTAAATGAAATAAGATTGAATGACATGTTGTTAAAAGATGAACAGTGATATATGAACAGTAAAATATTGAGACCCCAAATCGATGACGATTTCAAGTTTTGAGGGTTAAATTTAGTGGTATCAGAGCTTATAATTTAGTCGATTCTTGGACTGAATTTACAAATTAAAGAGTTTAGAGACTACATGCCAAATAAACCCGTGATATTGTGATTTTGATAGATTCGATCTAACTTTGAAATGTTGCATATAACTAAAATGTCTAATTCTGAACTAGGAGAAACCAATGAGGTAAATAGTAATGTTCCAGCTACTGATTCCAGCGCGAGTTGAGGCGTGCCCGTGATAACGGTAACTGAAAGTGAAGCTAAAAATATGTTCTCCAACTTGATGAGTCAATGGTTTTCTGAATTTATGAAAGGTAATTAGACAGTTTCGCAGCCTCGTCCTCTTCCTCCATCTGTACAACCTGTTGCATGACCTGCAGCACCATTGGTTGTACCTCCACCTCTCCGGTAGTAGCATAACGACGCCGTATACCCACAGAAAAAGTTAGAAAATATGGAGCGGAGGAATTTAGGGGAAGTGTAGAGGACGATCTATCCAGAGCTAAGTACTGGTTAGGAATACTTTGCGGGTCTTGAATGAGATGACCTATCCCTAGCAGATTTCTTGAGATGTGTTGCATCACTATTGAAGGATGAACCTTACAATTGGTGGATGACGATATTGGCTATGGTTCTCGAGAATGAGATCACTTAGGAATTTTTCCAGACTTAATTTAAAAAGAAATATGTTAGTAAACGGTATCTAGACCGGAAGAAGAAAGAGTTCTTGGAATTGAAGCAGGGAAACAAGTCTGTTGCTGAGTATGAGCGAGAATTTGTATATCTCAGTAGGTATGCCCGAGAGATCGTGCCGACTGATGAAGCTATGTGCATCCGTTTTGAAGATGGGTTAAATGATGAAATCAAGATGATGGTTGGTGGTTCAGAGTTGCGACCATTTATGGTTTTGACAAATCGGGCATAAAAATGGAAGAAATCTACAAGTATAAGCAACAGAAAGAGAAGAGATTCAGGGAGTTCAGTAAGAAAGCTCATTCTTAAACATTTTCTATGCCACCACCGAAGAAGTTCAGAGAGAATGAGCATCGAGCAGTGGCATCGTCTAGTTTTCATGGCAGTAGCAGATCGGAACAGCCTGGATCGAGGTTTCAAAACTAACCTACAAATAGTATAGCCATTGTTCACTGACTCGTTAACTACTGATACCTGGCCAACATGTATCGGTAAAAGTTTCCAGAAATCATGGAAATGACCTTTTTACCCTTGTTGAGTTGTGGTTATAATTATTTGGTGATTTATGATGAGTTAAGTGTATTTCTTTAAATGAAATAAGATTGAATGACATGTTGTTAAAAGATGAATAGTGATAAATAAACAGTAGGACACCGGGATCCCAAATCAATGACAGTTTCAGGTTTTAGGTGTTACATTTATATTTTGTTATTTTGGGATTGTAATAAATTTGAGTATGGACTATGACATGGGACATTACTTAGGCAATTTTTATTCTAATTTACATGACATTAAGTTTAAAAACCTGCATAAATTAGTATTTGATAAGATTGTGCATGAAACTTGGTTTTCAATAAAACTTGATAAAATTACTCTTTGGAACTTCAACAATTAAAATGACTTTTAAGAAAAAATATGACTTAGTTTTTGAGGTTTTAAATTGTCTACTGATGTTTTATCAAATTTTCATGAAATATTGATTTTTAACAAAATACGGTTTTAGTAAAATTTTTTGTTGCAATTCTTATAAAAATATGTCAAATTTACATTTTTTGTTGCAATTCTGAGGAACGAGTTTTTAATAAAATTAGACTTAATTTTCAAAATTATTAGAAGTTAACATTGTTTTCTTGAATAATGACGAATAACAAAGTTCTTTAGTTTTGAATAAATAAACGAGTGATTTCGAAATATGATTGATATTGTGAAAGTTTTGAATAACAATCAATATTTTACAAATAAAATATCGAAATCATTGATTTGTATAATTCTCCTATTTTTGCGAGATTAAGTTAAATATTTGATTTCACTAGTTTTGAACGATTTACAGAAATGGATTGAAAAGTATATTTGAAAACCAAGAAACTTTTTCTGGGTCATTCCAGTGGCCAAAGTAGCTTTCCAAATTCGGCCATAATGACTGGGCCGGGTTTGGGAGTTACATTCTTTTTCTTTCCCGTGGTTATTAGAATAATCTGTTTTTTGTTGGTGTCGAAAACAGTAGTTTCGGGACTACCAATCCGATGAGTAAGTTCTTATAATTAGTATTTTAATTATGCGAGTCAATAATAATTTATATTGAATTTTGATTTCATGAATTTTAATTAATTGAATTAATGATTAGTATAAGTGGTTGTTTCGAAAGTTAATTGGTTTCAAAAAATGAGGTATCGAGAATTCATTTCTGTAAACTAAGCTCGTGAATATTTTTATTAAATATTTACAAAGTTGTATTATATGTGCATTGAAGTTTGGTCAGAAAATTTTGATAATTTATTGCTTAATTAAGGTAAAAGGACTAAATTGAAAAAGAGATAAAAGTTAATCTCTATAGATTTAAAATAGTAAAGGGACCAAAATGGTAATTAAACCATGGTAAAAAAGTCCAAGTGCTGGTCTATGACAATCATTCCACTAACTTTTGGGTTATTTATTCATTTAGTCCTAATTAGTTTAAGGTTAAATTGTAAATAAGTTTGTTTACTTAGAATTTTAATATAATTGAAGGACCAACTGTGTAATTAGACCCTCTTTAAATGGCCTAATAATAGAAATGATGTGGACTTCTCTAGATTATGGTAAATTGAATTTAAATATTAATCATTTAATAGTTACGAGGTCATTAGTGTATTATTAAAATTTGGTTAGGAAATTTTAATGTTTGAATGCTTAATTAAGTAAAAAGGACTAAATTGAAAATATGGAAAAAGATGGATTTATTAGTTAAAAGGTAAATTAAAGGGTTTTGTATGGTAAATAAACCACCATTATCCATAGTGGACGATTTTGTCTTTCATTTAGCAAAAATTTCATGAGTTAATTAAGGGTAAAATAGTAATTAAGTAAAGAAAATAAATTTAAACGAAATAAAAGCCAAATTGGCTATGAATTCCATGTCTTCTTCTTCCAAAAAGGGCCAAAACACCATTGAAGGTGAGAGCAAGCTTCGACTAGCTAGGGTTCCTCAATTTGGTACGTGTTTGACACTCATTTCTAGTATTTTTTACGTTTTTGAGCTTGTATTAGCTTGATTTAGCTAACCTGAAGACTAATTTTTAAAACTATCAATTGTTTTGGATTATGTCATTAATGAGTTTGAGTTGTTTTTGGAATTTAATGATAAATTATTAAGCTTGGTTGTTAAATAAGACTATTTTGTAAAGTAATTTTTAGTAATTTTAATGTTAAAAGACTAAAATGTGAAAGTAATAAAAGTACAATGACTTAATGTTAAATAAAAGCAAGTATGGTCTGTAGGAGACCCAAAACAATTTGGCTGGATTTAGTTTTAATGAAAATTTGTTAAATTGCAAGTTTTGGACTTGAAGACTAAATTGCACAGAAGTAAAATGTTTAGGGAAATTTTGTAAAAATGTCAAAAAGGACTTAATTGCATAAAAAGAGTTAATTTTATAGTTGGAATCAGTTAATTGAATGAAATTATTGTTCTAGATCAAGTATGGGTTGAAAATCAAGGCATAGAGAAGTTACAGAATAGTCCTTGTACTTTTGTAGTTACTGCAAATCAGTTTGGTAAGTTCATATCATATATATATGTAAAGTTATATTCTATTCTTTGTTAATGGATTTACTCTTTTAGTTTGGTATTATAATGTTGAATGTTGATTGGTAGAAATATAAAATAGAATTGAGTTGCTATGGTATTGTATTTAGCGGGCTTTGTGCGTAGCAGGCTTTGTGCCAGCGTATTTATTAGGCTTTATGCCTACCAAGCTTTGTGCTAGTGTATTTATCGGGCCTTGAGCCTAGCAGGCTCTATTTCAGTGTATTTATCGGGCTTTGTGCCGGTGTGTTTATCAAGTTTTGTGCCTTGCAAGCCTTGAGCCGGTGATCATTTAGCAAGTACTATGTACTGGTGATACAAACCTGAACGATGGCTTGAGATCCTACATGTGTTGTGGATTCTCTGCAGCTTGTGTGAGCAGCATCGTGAGCCGGTTAAAGTTCTAAAGTTAACTTGAATGAGCGATACCCTCTCGATTACCTAAAATGAGATATTTTTAGAATGATGAGGTGGAATATGATCTGTATGATTGTATTGTGCAATACTCACTTGTTGTGAGCTCTGATTGACAAGAATTCTGATGATAACATTGTTGACAGGAACTCTGTTTAGTAATTTTGTTATTTGATTATTTATGTTTATTCAATAAACTCTATCGTTTTACTTACATGATATGGTGCCATGGACCTTTTCTTTTAGAGAATCATGTTTAAAGTCCCGACGAACCCCTTTAGACGACTCTGCGAAGACAGACACAAGCTCATCACACTTTGACTTACTCTTAACAGACATAATCCATAGAATTCTTTCAACATACACTTATACATTTCAATCATTCATATACAATATCCTTTAACTTCAAGATTCATGTCACATCCCGTAGTTTTATTTATTTTGTTGTTAAATTTAAAACAAGGAAGTGAGCGGTAAAGCGGCTAGATTGTTTAATTAATATCCTTGAAATCTTAGGTTCAAGTTTTCATTTTAGCATCTTTTTATTTTAACTTTTTGGTGAAATTCCCATGTGCTAAAACACCCTTGCCGTCCACCTATACATGCTATACATAGGAGATTCTTTTCCATCTTTATGAGTCAAACTTACCTTATGAAGATGAAACATAGTCCCCTTTTCACTCTTTTGTCTCCCTTTCTTGACCTCTCTTCTATTTTTGACCTTGTGAAAGGTACATTGAACCTAGACTAGGTTGACCACTTTTTTCCATGCAACCTCTCATTCTACTTCTCGTTTCCTCTCCTTTTTTTCTATTTTGTTTAGCTCTCAACCTCCCCCATTTCCCTTTCTTATATTTTCTTCCTCCACCGTTCCTAGTTATGTACCACCAAAACCTCACTATCGAACCACCACCAACCATCTCTCCCCTCTGATTTTCTCTCCAAATGCCACCTAAGCGTTGCCTCCTCCACCGCGACAACCACTGCGCTCCATCGCGATTTATCTTTTCTCCTCCACCCTTTCTCTGTGCATTTCTTCTCCACCCTTTTTTAGTGTCAAAACCCTTTGGCTATTTTTCCCTACACCCTCCATCAGACCACCACCCTTCTTTTCGTTAGACCACCGCCACCGTTGTAGCTCCACTTCCCTTCTTTTTTCTTTTTAATCATCCATCTTTCTCTAATGATCAAATTTAAACATTTCATTTCGATTTTTCTTTCTTTTTAGATTCATTAGTCTAGTGATCTTTTGATAGATCCCTCGACACCTCCGTTGTCCATCAAGACGAATTGTTGACCTTATTTTGTTAACCAAGTAGTGTAAGTATAAGAGTAAATTTGAATTCACCCCCTTCTCTTTACTTTGCTTCTTAACCAAATGGTGTAGTGGTCATTGAGATTTATTTCTTCCCATGTATTAACGCTTGATTCTTATGTTTATTGAAGGGCCTAACAACAATGTGGGAAATCCTTATTGTTTGACACAAAATCGTTGATTTGAGTGCTAGATCATAGGGAGTGTTTCACATCGGATTTGCAAATCAGGTCTGGGATTTAACATTAAATATATTAAGACTATTATGATTAATTGATTTAAATATTGCTATTAAAATTATGTTGTTTGATGAAGATACTCTATGTATTCATAAAGCGAGATAAGCAGTCCTTATGGATTTTTATCAAGTAAGTATTTGTCTCAAACCGTATACTTGTGGAAAGCATGTTGTGTGATACTGATGTTTGCTAATATTGTGAAAACTATAAACGTTATGGCCCAATCTGAGTGATTACATGGGCCTTGAAGATGGCAAAAATAATTTTAAAAGAAAATTTACTTGCCTTGGAAACATTTGATTTTGTAAAACATCTTGTACTTTTCGTTATAGAGTTATGTGTTCCTTTATATTTAACAATTATTTGAAATGTAACTCAGTTTTTAAAACACATATTTGCAGCGGCTAATAATCACTAAAACATTTCTTTGATCGTTTAGAAGTCACATAAAAACATTTCATGCATAATACATTATTATATCAAAATAATGTCCCATGCCACAGTTCATAATATAAAATTAAAGTCCCAAAATCATTTAAACAAACCTAATTTAAAGTACAAAAGAAGTTCAAAAATTCCATAAAACACCAAACCATATCCAAGATCCATAACCACAAAATCATATTATACTGAGAGCCCCTTCGAAGATCCAAATCTGAGCCTTAAGTACAAGGATTAACTAAGGCACACGAATATTATGACTGAGCTTTAAAAGGCTCAGTGTGATATCAATACAACCACTTATTTTAACACATAACATAACACATCAAAATATCACAACTCATTTTTCACAAAATTCACATATTATCGCCTTTATTGAATCATAACATGGCATGCTTATGAACAACGCACAATTATAGGATTTCCTACCCATCTCTGTTACACACCAATATCGAGTTCCCCAGAACTTGTCCATCCATTAACGCACTAGTTTGTGGACAAGCCACCACATAGATATAGATGAACGGTCACATAGCACATCATGGACAAACCACCGTATAATTATCGATAACGACCACATAATCGCATTGTGGACAAGCCATATTGCCGATAACGGCCACATAATTGTAGATAAACTGTCACATATCTTCCTCCATTCACAAATCCCACCCCATGCATATGATATGGCCATTTCTCATTTTAACACATTTATTTCACATACACATATGTCATGCTTACAATATCACATTTTCTTATTTTAATCGCATTCACATTAACATATTGTAAACATGTTTTACACATAGGATCACATATCACATGGTGATATTCATATTTTCATAATCACACAATGAAATCATAGACGATAACACATAAGCCATACATCATATTCCATGAGAATGAGATCTACACATAGATTAATATTATCACATGGATGAAATTTGCAGAAACATCACAATCACATAATATCATCACATCACACAACATACTCTTCAAGAACAACAGATAGGATCACTTACTTGGGTTTCTCCTCGATGGGATTTCCAACCCTCTTTATGAATACTTATTGTACTTGTGCATAAACAATTATTAACATACTAATATACTAAAAATAAACACTCAACACGCGACATAAGTTAAAGATCCCATACCTTTTTGTAGATCTAAACGGTATGCTTCTTTGAAGAAGTCTTGTTTGGGTCTAGCAAATCTAATCACACGATTAACCCATTTTTGTCATGATCTAATCAAATAACATAACTTTTAATACGAGATCTAATGTGGAATCTTGGAAAGATGAAAATGTGCAAGTGTACACAATCGTATTCAAGTGATAAAGTGACAAGTAAATGTCGAGTATCGTAGCCACAAGGACTATGCTATGAAAAGTATTTATTAAATATTTAATGAACAAGTTGATTCGAAAATAAGATCATATTTGAGAGATTTTAATCTAATGTATTCTAAATTAAATTAAACTAAGTTAAGCTAAGACTAATTATATTCCTATGCACGATTTCTAAGGGTTTTTAATCAATATGACATAAATGTGTTAGGTTAATTGCTTTAATTACTTAATTAAATATAAACCATGTTTATGATTGTTACGAACTAATATTCATGGCAACTCGATATCTTGCTTACTTATGAAAAACATCACTTACAAAAAATAGTTTATCTCTTGAACATATACCTATGCCAATACGACCAACTAAACTAACCTTTGATAAGTTAATGTGTTATAGCACATATATGCATTATGAAATTAATCTATCTCTTGAACATACACCTATGCTAATATGACCAACTAAATTAATATTCATAAGCATGTAAAGGATCAAGTGAGGTAACAACATACACTATATTGAAACAGTTTAATTACAAAAATCCTGCAAGTTATGCACGACTAATATTCTCCAATACATCACAATTTTAATCCTCAGCTTTCTTAGAGGATTAAGCATGCAGAAATTAACATTGTATCAATTAATCACAATTTCAACGTGCTTAAATGATTAGTTAAATAGTTATTTCACAAGGGTAATGCAATAATAACTTAGGCATGATAATATTTAATTAAACAAAATATTCATGGCCTATAACAGCATAACATGGATTAAATATAAACAAGTAATTAAACACAATCAACCCAACACTTAAAGAATTTAAGTCATTTTACTTAAAGAATTAATAGAATTCATCATGATAACAAACAAGAATCTAAAAATATGATAAAAGAATATGATTAAATCCAGTAATTTCTAAATAACTGCTTCCGCATTCTTCATTATTCTTACTCAATTCTTCCCATATAGAGGTTTCTGATGAACACTTAACAAAGGTTGTGGAAGTCTAAAGAACCACTCTTTTCCAAGAGGGGAAATCAGTAAGGGAATGAGGGAAATGTGGATGGAAGGCTAGAGAGAAAACTAGAGAGAAAGAAGAGAAGATGGATTATGTTGGTGTCTTAAATGAAGGGAATGAAGGGTGTATTTATAGGTGGAGTTGAAGAGAGGTGTTGTGGCTATATTTAGCAAGTAAATATCAGCCACACACTACCCCATGGCCGGCCACCACATACAAACTTTGACTTGTTCAAAGTTTGTTAAAAACAAGCTAGGGTGAGAATTTAAATCCATGAAAATAGGAGGGGTTGGAATGGATTTTTATGAAAGTTTGAGGGCTGTTTTACAAGGTTTAATTGGTCAAAATTTCAGCTGATTATGGTCACACTTGGACGGTACATGGCCAGCCCAATTGGAGATGGTTCGACACTTGGTTGCATGCACATTGAGCCACTTTAGGTTATCCTTTATAATTTATTTTTAATCCAATTTAATTTGAGTTAAAATATAATTATAAAGAATAATTTAGCTTCATATTGGATGACCCTTGACTTGAAAAAGATTCTTCTTAGCTCTTCATTAACTCGGTGTAAAAATTCCCTCAACGGTGTAAGCTGTTAGTAGTGTCTGTCGGACCGATTTTCACCAATTGTGCAAATCTGTCAAAAAATCATCAAATTCATGCTAAATATTTATAAAAATTAATTAAAATTCAATATGTTATAAATTTTAGCACAAATTAATTATTTTATAAATAAATTATATTTTTCAACATCAATTACTCAGAATTTGCATGAAATTAGGTCAAAAAGGGTATGAAAAAGTCTATATATTTTCATCGTTCCACACCCCCAAAATTAATTAATTGCTCATCTCGAGTAATGAACAAATCACAAAACAGTTGATCATTTCTCCTCATACTTATGAATTCAAAATAATTAAGCATAAAAACAAGAATTTAGGAATTATGTAGCTTAAGTATTTTTTATTCAATTATCTTCAAGTATCATCATGCTTGTCTTAATAAAGACATGTCAAAATCCTATCACTCAATTTTAATTCCCTAGTTAAGACTAAACTACAATCATTAAGTTTAACTTATGTCTTCATATATTGAACATAATAGTTTCTCTCCACTAATGTAGGTAGCATTGAAATCCTGAATCAAATAGGTCTTTTGCATAGGTTGTAATGGGGCTAGGCTAGGGATAAGGAAAATATAAATAAATTTAAGTTAAAACCCTAGACTCAGCTTGCATTGAACCTTCAATTCCACCAACCTTTTTTTTTGAACTTTGCATTCTCATGCTCTTTTCTTTTTCTTTTGAGTACATATGCTCTTTTTTTTCATTTTTGTTTTTCTGAGCTTTTTTTTTTTGCATGTACTATACTTTTGTTGAGCATTTTTGGTTCTTCTTCTTAATTCCCTAAACTTATTTTCAAAACATAATCTTGATAAACTGAGTCTAGAAGTTGGGACAATTTAGAGATAACTACAAGAGATAAGATGGCTTATAATTATAGGGTACAAAGAAAATCAGGCCATATAGTCTCAAAGTTGGCTTCAAGGGATAACATTTATCAGGGTTGCCTTGAAAGACTCAAACGATCCAAACAAATATTGACTGAATTATTTTCAAAATTTCAAACTTCCTAGGATTTCACCTCAAGAGTTACTAAGTCAATTCTAGAGACTTAAACTTTCATGCATATCTAGCTCTATAAGGAATAAAGAATTTTATGATATGATTTCACATATTTTATTAAGAGTAGCATTCTTATCATGGTTCATCTTAACATCATCACCATTAAGATAATTAAATTTTTATTTTTTTACTAGAGCTTTAACATAATTAATATAAATTCAAATTTTCAAGCAAAATTTTAACTAAATTCGTAAAATAAGAATAAATAATAACTATCAAGAAGTTTTTGATTTTTGGCCACCCTACTTAAATTGAACAATGTCCTCATTGTTAAAAACAATAGAGAACATAAAAATAAAAGTGAATAAATATTGTACACTAGGTAGGATCAAAGAAGAGGAGGTGAGTCAATTTGTCTTCTTAAGTACCAAGCTCTTCAATGTCCAATCCTAGACATGTACATATTTATTACCACTTTCTTATTTTTCTAAGTTGCTCAATTTTCATCTTCAACCTCTTAATTTATTGTGCAAGAATTAAAACTAACCTAGTGACCTAATCCTCAATTCATTCAAAAATAAAAGACTGAAAATAAAATAAAAAAATTTAAAGAGAGACAAGCTCCCCCCTTTTATTTATGTTCAGACCCCATAGACTTTGATTCTCCTTTTACTTGGTAGCCCCTATTGTTGCTTGAGTCACCTTGCTCCTTTCTCACCATTGGAGTCCATGGTTCAAATATATAATCTGGAAATTCAGGCACAAAAACAAGTGTGTCATGAAACACTTTTTCAAATGCACTTTTGAATGCATTATCTCGTATCTTCGTGTATCTCCAGAACGATTGTTATTGACATTTCATGTGTTGCATGCAATCCATCATCTTTGATAGCTCATTTCGAAGTTCAACTAGAGGCGACGGTGGTCTTGGTATGGATCTATCAGGCTCGGATGTTCATTCAGTCAATTCTATCTCATCATGCATTCCAATCGGTTTTGTTATCGAAAGATCATCTTTAATCTCCACAGGATCTTCCTCAGGATCTTCTTCTTCCTCGGGATCCTTTTTTGGATCTTCTTCTTCTTCTTCTTTAGCTTGCTGTTAAAGAATGGAATCTCCTGCTACTCGATATAGATCCCAACCAGAAATTGCTCCTTGATTATATCCTGCTCTATTTAAATCCCCAAGAATTTTAGTTTTCAGGCACAATACTATGATTGTAAATGGGAAATAAACTTGAGCAGAACGTCTAATGGCATAGTTTCAGATTTCTCTAATGATGATTCTTCCTATGTCGATGGTTTTTGCCTTCAAGATTGAATAAATCAACACCATTCGATCTAATGAAACAATAGTTCCTTGTTGAATAGGCATGAGATTGAGCAAGGTTGAATTGGTTAACATTTCAAATTATTATGGTTAGCACTTGGACAGCACATGGCTAGCCCAATTGGAGGCAGTTCCACCCTAGGTTGCCTGCACATCGAGCCACTTCAGCTTAGCCTTTATAATTTATTTTTAATCAATTTAATTTGAGTTAAAAATATAATTATAAAGAATAATTTAGCTTCATATTGGACTGACCCTTGAGTTAAAAAATATTCTTCTTAGCTCTTCATTACTCGGTGTAAAAATTCCCTCAACGGTGTAAGCAGTCAGTAGTGTCTACCGGGTCGATTTTCACTAATTGTGCAAATTTGTCAAAAAATCATCAAATTCATACTCAATATTAAAAAAAATAATTAAAATTCAATATGTTCAAAATTTTAGCACAAATTAATATTTTATAAATAAATTATATTTTTCGACATCAATTACTCAGAATTTGCATGAAATTAGGTCAATAAGGGTAAGAAAAAGTCTATATATTTTCATCGTTCCAAATCTCACCAACACTTACCCTCAATTCAAATGCTCGAATTCGTCACTCTCACAATGTCACACTATTCGTTTGTAAGAGGATTATTGTTCGGTCCTTCATGTTGACACGAGATCGTATTAGTACTTATGATTTCAAAATAAGAATAATATACGAAATACTAAGGCCCTCTACCATTCGACCAATTCATGGTAATCCCAAGCGTAGGATTTACAATCCAATTACTTCACTTACACTTGTTTCGATACGAAGAGATCGAGAAATCGAGAGTAGAATGGGATCGATGATTGAATGATCTAAAATTAGTCACAAAAGCGATAGAAAATACGAATTTTAAGTCACTAGGACAATCAAAAAAAGAAAAAGGAATCAAAAAGGAAGAAATTAGTCACCGACGGCTGCATCAATGGTGGTTTGCTAGCGGCGATGACGACGTATCAACGGTGGTCCGACTTTAGGGGTACGATGGTTCGATGGTGGTGTGAAAATATAAGGAAGGTGGAAAAAAGAGAAAAGGAAGAGAAACAGTGAAGGAGGAGATAACTCGTGGTGGTTGCAGCAGTGCCCACGACGACGCATAGTGAAAGAGGGGAGGAGCGAAAGGAAAGAGGAGGGGAGGTTGGTTGTGGACGATGGTGTAGTGGTGCAAAAACGTTCACGGTGGAGGAAAAATAAAATGGTGGTGGTGGTTGTCAAAAGAGAGAAAAGAAGAGTGGAATGGAGGAAGAAAGGAAGAAAGTGAAGGGATATGGGCTGTTTGGCTGACCAAGGGGTGTTTTTGGCTGTCAGAACTAACACTTTTGGTAAGGGTGAGGAATGGGAAAGGTGAGGGAACATAGGAGCAATAAGGAGGACGTGTTTCACTTCGAAAGGCAAGTTTGACTATGGAAACCTGAAAATATATAGACTTTTTCATGTCTTTTTCTAGCTCGAATTAATGCAATTTCCTAGTAATTATTGTCGAAAAATATCATTTAATTATTAAATAATTAAAGTGTACTAAGGGAAATTTTTAATTATTTTTATAATAATTAATCATGAATTTGATTTATTTTCGACAGTTTTGAACAATTGATGAAAATCGACTCAACAGACACTGTAGAAGGCTTGAACCGTTGGGGAAATTTTTACACTGAGTGAACTAAGGGAAAAGATGATTAATTTTAGAGAAAATTTCGGTCCAAATTATGAGTATTATTATACTTTATAATTAAATTTTTAATTCAATTTATTTGGGTTAGAAATTAAATTATAAAGCTTGAAGTGAAGTGGCCCGATGTGCATTACATGAAGGACTGAACCACCACGAATTGTGCAGCCCAATGCCATCCAAATGACTGACCTAATCAACTATTTTAGCTGATTTTTAAACTTGCAAAATATCCCTCAAAGTTCTCTCAAAATTCCATTCAAATGCCTCCACTAGTTGTACCTTTGTAGATTTGCCCCAAGCGAATTTAAGGAAAGTTTGAATCATTCAAACTTGCACAAAGAGTGGCTGGCCATGGAGGAGTGTGTGGTTGATTCTTATTTGCTAAAAATATACTCCAATCCCACCTATAAATACCTCCTTTTCTACCCATTTTCATCACTCAATTCATCAACACCTCTATTCTCTTCTCTCATTCTCTCTCTAGCCTTCCCATTTCATTTCCCTTCATTCCCATGTTGATTTTCCTCTCTAGAAAAAGAGTGTTCTTCGAACTTGGAGCAGCTTCATTCGATTGTTCATCAGAGACCTAGATCTGACAAGAACGAGAAAGAACGAAGAAGAACGCGATAGCAGTTCTAGAGAATTGCTGGATTTGATTCTAATCCTTTTCTCTCTTTTAAATTCTTGTTGTTATTTTAATGAATACTATTGTTGTTGCTATTCTTTATTTAATTAAAATGGCTTAAATTTTATTAAATGTTGGGTTGATTGTGTTAATTGCTTGATTTATTATGAATTATGTTTGTGTTGTTATAGGTCTTGTTGTTGTGTTTAATTAAATATTATAATGTTTATGCAATACTTACATTACACTTGTGAGATAACTAATGAATTAATTATTTAATCAGATTGAAATTATGATTAATGGACACACTATTTAATTTGTGCATGTTTAATCTTCTAAGGTAGCTGAAGGTTAAATTAAGCAGCGGTAATAAATGTTACATTAGCCTTGCATAACTTGTAAGATTGTGTGATTAAACTGTTTCAATATAGGTATATGTTGTTACTTCACTTGATCCTTTACTTTCTTGTTAAATTAATTAATTGTTTGTATTAACATAGGAATAGGTTAAGAGTATTTAATTTAATAAGTATGTATGTGCATTAGTTAACAAAATAACAAGTTGCCGTGAATTTAATTCGTAACAAGCATGAAAATGATTCTAATAATATTAAGTTTAAGAATGCAATTGATCTAGCACATTATGTCATATTGATTTAAAAACCTTGAAATTGAGCATTGGAATTTACTTTTATATTTTTTTAGTTAATTACTTAGATTAATTTTAGTTTATTAAATCTTTCTCAAAATCAATATATTTTTCATCACCAATTTGTTAACTTAATTATTTCACAATTATTTTTCTAACACAGTCCCTGTGAGTACGATAACTCGACATTTACTTGTCACTTTATTACTTGATACGATTATGTACACTTGCACATTTCCGTTGTTCCAAGTTTTTGGGGCTGTTACTGGGGATTGTTTACAATTATTTGTGAAATTGTTATTTTGCATTTGGTTTATTTTTTTATTTAATCTTAACTTAATCAATTTTTTTCTGATCATTTCAGGTGTTTATGAGTATTAACTGAATTATCGACTTACTCCTCGTAGACCCTAAAATTAAACGAATTTTTTGAGAAAGAAGAAGACAAGCATCTCAACGAATAGCCAAAGAGATGAATTTCGAGATCCAAAATCAAGGAAACGGAGCAAATCATGCTCAAAATCCTATCCTTATTGCTGATGATAGGGATAAAGCATTAAGATAGTATGTCGTGCCATTGTTTCATGAGCTTAATTCGGGTATTAGGATACATGAAATTGAGGCACAATAATTCAAACGAAAGCCAGTGATGTTCCAAATGCTTTAAACAGTGGGCCAATTAAGTGGAATGCCTACCGAAGATCATCATCTTCATCTAAGATTATTTATGGAGGTGAGAGACTCTTTCAAGTTAGTCGGAGTATCCGAAGATGCACTACGATTGAAGCTATTCCCATATTCACTAAGGGACATAGCTCGAGCCTGGTTGAACTCATTGCCACTAATTCCATCACCACATGGCAAGAGTTAGCAGAATGATTCCTTAAGAAGTATTTCCTTCCTGGCAAGAATGCTAAGTTGAGGAGTGAAATCACTACCTTTGAACAGATGGATGATGAATCCTTGTATGAGGCGTGGGGAAGATTCAAAGAGTTATTACGAAAATACCCTCATCATGGAATCCTACATTGCATCCAACTAGAGACATTCTATAACGGTCTCAATGCTCACATAAGGATGGTAGTAGATGCTTCTGCCAATGGTGCTATTATTTCTAAGTCTTACAACGAGGCTTATGAAATTATAAAAAGGATTACGAGCAATAATTACCAATGATCAACTAATCGAGCAGCTTTAGGAAGATGAGTCGTAGAAATATATGAAGTGGATCCAATCACTTCACTTGTAGCTCAGGTATCTTCGATTTCCTCAATGTTTAAGAATTTTACTGCTAATGGATTTGATAATGTTACAGCTCAGCCACCAAATCAATTCGAGAATGTAGCATATGGACAAGGGCACTTGTTCAAAGAATGCTTATCGAACCCAGAATCTGTGTATTACATGGGTAATCAAAACCAAAATCGAGTCTGGCAGGGACCGCAATCAAACTTTTAAAACCCATCTTGGCGAAAACACCCTAATTTCTCTTGGAATAATCAAGGGGTTAGACCTAGTAACATTAATGCACAACCCAGATCGACTCAACCATAAGGATTTACCTAATAAGTTCAGAAACCATAACAAACCGAACCTTTCAACTGTTTAGAGAACTTATTGAAGGCATATATGGAAAAGAATGATGCCACTCTAAGGAATTTGGAGAATCAAGTGGGGCAACTTGACACTGAACCTAGAAACCGTCCACAAGGTGCTTTGCCTAGTGATACGGAGAACCCGAGAAATCTGAGAAAGGAGCATCGCAAAGCTTTGACATTAAGGAGCGAAAAGACATTGGAGCCCAACGCTGTTGAAGTTGAAGAGGAGCAAGCTAATGCTCAAGATGCAGTGGAAGTTCAGCCAAGTGTTGAAACTCCAATTTTGTCAGAACCAGGACCTGTGAATGCTGAAAAGGTAACTTTGAAACCAATCAATTCTGATAAACTAACAATTTCGTTAGATGCAGAAGTGGCACAAAAGATGAATAAGCTAGTCCAAGTAAAGAATCATCCACCACCCTACCCTCAAAGACTTCAAAAGCAGAAGTAGGAAGTCCAATTCAAGAAATTTCTTGATGTACTCAAGCAACTTCATATCAATATTTCGTTGGTAGAAGCACTTGAACAAATGTCGAATTACGTCAAATTCAGGAAGGATATCCTATCCAAGAAATGGAGACTTGGAGAATTTGAGACTGTAGCCTTAACGAAGGAATGTGGTGCATATCTTCAAGATAAACTACCCCCAAAGATGAAGGACTCTGGATGTTTTACCATTCCTTACAACATTAGAGCAACGTATTGTGGTAAGGCACTATGCGAATTGGGAGTAAGCATTAACTTGATGCCCATGTCCATATTTAGGAAGCTGGGGATAGGTTGTAACTGCTTTTACTAGGCCCAAGACATACAACTGAATCCAAAAGGTTATTTACGTAATTATACCCACACGCAATCTGATAATCCACATTCTTTCACATACATTTCCATATATAAATATAATCAATAACTAAATGAAAAATAAATAATTAAACTCCCAAAATAAAATACCAAAATTCCCAAAATTAAAATTAACTTACAATCCAAATAAAAATAATAATTAACAAAGTAAAATAAAAACCAAAATAAAATAGTATGATAAATAATACGAGTCTAAAAATTATGCCTTCGGGTATCAAGCCACCTAAATTTGAGTATCTGTAAAGGAAACTGTAGGGATATGAGCTGTAAAGCCCAATGTGTCTCTAAAGCACATAAACCTAGTATAAAACATCACAACAGTTATAGCTCAAAAAGTTACCATAAATCATGTCACAATAACAAGCACAATGCAATGCACTCATACTCCAGCACACCAACACAATGAAAAGGTTCCCCAAAACCCTTTCCCAACCAATCGTCACTAAGCGCAGTGTGGTATTTATATCAACCGTTTTAAGGAATGATAACCATGTCTTCCACTATACAACCTCACCCCATGAATACACAATGGTATGATTCCATAATTATCACAATATAGTCTCAGTCACAATCTCACATTATTTCTCATATATATATATATATATATATATATATCTCAATGCATAGTAAAGTAAACACAATAGTTTTAATCAGCACATGCTCTATATAAATGCATGACATTAAGAACATATATTACCCAACTTAGTCTCAATCATACCATTTCCAAATCACAACAAAATCATAACATCAACATCATATAACTCAACACATCATGCTATCACATATGACACAACACCTCAAATAATAAGTTATGTACTGTTAGAAACACACCTTTAGGAAGCAAAAACCTTAATGACGAGGAGGTCGTCCACCACACACTGAACAAGTAACTGGTCTAACAGGATTAGATCCAACAAACACAACTAAATATTAATACTATCTTAGCCACCACTTAAACACAAACTAACTAGAATAACTTACGTGTAGCTCTCGAAACCGGTGCAGGTTGCACAGGTGGAAGAGGAGGTAAATCGTCAGGCTCAAAGTCGTGATCACCTAACACAATTATCTCACAAATGTTTCCCCAAATTAGATCTCTAAATAACTCAAAGTACAAAATTAAAGATAAAATAATCAAAACGAGGCTTTCGGGTTTGAATTTGACAAAAAGAACAGCGAAATTAGACTCAGGATGTCTAAAAATGGTAGGGTAGAGTTTCTCAAAAAAATCAATGGTCAAAGTCAATGGTCAATCGTCAACGGTCAACAGGTCGGTCAATGGTCGGGTCGAGTTCGATCAATGGTCGGGTCGGGTCAGGTTGATTGGGTTTGGTTTACTTGGTTTAGGGTTTAGGTCTAATGGTTTAGGTTTAGAGGGTTTAGGCATGATCACACATGTTTGGGCCATCAGATTTGGGTTGTTTAATGGCCCAATCTTCATCCACCATGCTACAAGGAAAAATAAGGTTTGCTTCCCCCTCCAAACGGCACTGCCACGAACCACCATGCCAAAACTATGCAAAAATGGTAAAACCAAAGAGGGAAGGCTTTAATCGGTCTCAATACAAGACCCAAAACTCACCCAAAGTCAAAATCGATTACCACCACGACGGAACAAGAGCGGTGATGCAAACCGAATGTCTTCTTCCATGAAAGACGTTAACGACGACGGCTTGGGAGGTTTGAAGGTGTGGGTTTAGATCGTGAGATGACGAGGAGTGTTTTGGTGGTGGAGATGTAAGGCACAAATAATGGGAAAGTCTTCGTCGAAGGGTGACCGAAAAAGAAGGAAAAAAAGAAATAAGGGAAAGGGGAAATTTTTGATAGAGGGAAAATAAAGGGGAGAAGAAAAGTCAAAACGATTTAAGGGTGTATAAATACCCAAGGAAACAGGTGAATTTACTTGGAGGTCCCTAACTGCATTAGGGTTTTTGAAACACCCTAAAATTTCCCAAAAATCTCAATTAAGTCCTTAAAACTAATTTTAGGGTGTTACAACTCTCCCCCTTAAAAGAAATTTCGTCCTCGAAATTTACCTAGACCAAAAAGATGTGGATACTGCGCCTTGATGACGGTTTTGGGCTCCCAAGTAGCCTCCTCATAACCATGATTGCACCACAAGACCTTAACCATCTTAATGGTCGTCCTCCTAAAAACCTTCTTATCCTGAGCAATAATTTCAATCGGTTCTTCCTCAAAACTCAAATCAGGATGAACCTCGATCTCCTCAATAGGCACAACATGAGATGGGTCCAAATGATAACGTCTCAACATGGAGACATGAAAGACATCATGAATCCGTTAAGCTTAGGTGGTAACTCAAGCTGATAGACAACTGGTCCCACACGATGAAGTACCCGATAAGGACCGATAAAACAAGGACTCAACTTGCCTTTCCATCCAAATCTAAGCACCTTCTTCTCAGAAATACTTTCAAGAAAAACCTCACCACCCATACTAAACTCAATGTCTCGACGCTTCAAATCGTTATAAGACTTCTGCCTGTCAAAAGCAGTCTTAAGCCTCTCACGAATCAATTTAATCGTCCCCTCAAACTCCTAAACAATATCTGGTCCCAACAACCGACGCTCAGTCAACTTTGTCCAACCAATAGGAGTGCAACACTTGCGCCCATACAAAACCTCGTAAGGAGCCATCTTAATACTGACTTAATATCTACCTTGATACTTAATCACGCATCCTCTCAACATATCTTCCAAAACCTGAATCACACGCTCAAATTGACCATCAGTCTGCAGATGGTAAGCAGTACTGAAGTTTAACCATGTACCCAAAGCACAGTGCAAAGATTCCCAAAATCTCGAAGTAAACCTCGAATCTCGATCATAAATATAGACAAAGGTACTCCATGAAGGCAAACTATCTTAGAAATGTAGAGCCGAGCTAACTAGCTCAAAAGATAATCGACCCTAACTGGAATGAAGTGTACAGACTTAGTGAGTTGATCCATAATCACCTAGACTGGATCTTTCTTGGACGGTGTTAAGGGAAGACCACTCACAAAACTAGTCACACATTCCCATTTCTACTAAGGAATCTCAATCGGTTGAAGTAACCCAGAAGGATACTGATGCTCAGCCTTAACTTTCTGATATGTCAAACACTTCGACACAAAGTCAACAACATCTCTCTTTAAACCCTTCCACCAATACCGATCACGAAGATTCTTATACATCTTATCCTCGCTAGGGTGCATGGAATATGGGCTATCATGTGCCTCACGGAGAATAGTCTGTTTAATTGTAGAATCCCTCGAAACACAATATCGATCTCGAAAGCATAGTATACAATTCTAATCCATAGAAAAGTCTAAAACTGTACCTTCTTCCACCTCTCTTATACGATGCTCTAGATATGGATCATTAGCCTGCTCAGCCTTAATCTCCGAGAGTAAAGTAAGAATAACTCGGAGTTCAGCTAGTAGACTGCCATCCTCAAACAAGCTCATTCTGGCAAATAAAGCCCTCAGTTCAGTCACAGCACTACGATTTAAGGCGTCAGTAACTACATTAGCCTTACCAAGGTGACACTCAATCTCACAGTCATAATCCAACCAACGACGTTGCCTCAAGTTAAGCTCTTTTTGAGTGAGCAAATACTTTTAGCTCTTATGATTAGTGAAGATGTAACAATTCTCCCCATAGAGGTAGTGTCTCCAAATTTTAAGAGCAAAGATTATAGCAGCAAGCTCAGATAATGGGTAGGGTAATTAATCTCATTTGGTTTCAACTGACGAGATGCATAAGCCATAACCTTCCCCTCTTACATTAGTACACACCCCAATTCAGTGTGAGAAGCATCACTGTAAACAGTATAAGCTTTCTTAGATTCAGGTTGGATCAGAACTGGTGCTTGAGTAACACAGACTTCAACTTCTCAAAACTAGACTCTTGAGCCTCGGTCCAAACAAATGGGACTCTCTTCCTTAGAAGCTTAGCCAAAGGTGTCACAATAATCAAAAAACCCTCAACAAACCTCCGACAATATCAAGTTAAACCCAAGAAGCTACGAATCTCAGAAACATTCTTAGGTTGCTTCCAGCCCATAATAACCTTAATCTTTTTGGGATCTACCCCAATACCCTCAGCAGAAACTATATGCCCTAAAAACATAACCTCAGAGAGCCAAAATTCACACTTGCTGAACTTAGCATAAAGGTGCTTATCCCTCAAGGTTTGCAGAACAACTTTAAGATGTTCCTCATGCTCAGCCTCAGATTTTGAGTAAACCAAGATATCATCTATAAACACCACTACAAACTGATCCAAGTAAGGTTGAAACACCCTATTCATCATGTCCATGAAAGCATCAAGAGCATTCGTTAACCCAAAAGGCATAACCAAAAATTCATAGTGCCCATAACGAGTTCAGAAAGCTGTCTTGAACACTTCAGCATCTTTCACCTTAAGCTAATAATACCCAGATCTCAGGTCTATCTTTGAAATCACAATAGCTCTTCAAAACTGATCAAATAAGTTATCAATACGAGGTAATGGGTATTTATTCTTAATCGTTAGCTTATTTATCTTTTGATAATAAATGCACAACTGCAGTATCCCATCTTTCTTCTTTACAAACAGAACTGGTGCTCCTCAAGGTGAAACACTAGGTAGGATAAAACCGTTATCCAACAACTCTTGAAACTCCTTAAGTTCCTTAGGTGCCATTCGATAAGGTGCCATGGACACAGGAGTCGTACCGGATAGATCTCAATGCTAAACTCAACCTCATCACATTTAGGTGGCACACCAGGCAACTCTTCTAGGAATACATCAGGAAAGTCCCTCACTACTTGAATCTTTTCAATCAAGAGACTGATTGCCTTAGATCCAAGATGTAAGCCAGATAAGCCATGGACCTCTTTCTAATCATCTTTTTGGCTTTAAGGGCCGAGATCAAATTAGATAAAAACCCTCTACGTTCACCAATTAGAGTTATCTACCGGTCATCAGGAGTTCTCAAAGTTTCCCTTTTTTTCTCACTATCCAAATTAACTCGGTGCTTAGAAAGTCAATCCATTCTAAGTATGAGATTAAACTCACTGAATGGTAATTCCAACAAATTGGCAGGAAAGATTTCCCCTTGGATCTCTAACAGACAGTTGCGATATATCTTATTAACCTCCATAGAGATACCCACCGGACTTTGAACAGTAACCGCTGACTCAACATTTTCAACAGCAATCTTAGGACCCCAGACATAACACTCGTCACATAGGATTGTTTTGAACTATTATCGAGTAAAGCAAAATAAGGAATTAAGTGAATAGAGAAGGTACCTTGAACCGACCTACCTCCAGTAGCAAAACCCAAAGCAACAGGTCTAACTTATCCTCTGACCCCAGCAGGAGCTTGAACCGAAGTCTGAGACTGACACTGCATAAATGAACCCGTAAGAGGATGGTAATAATCTCTAAAGAAGTGATCCTATGAACCACCTAATCTTCCTCCAACACTCGCCCTCATGCCTTTTATTAGAGTAAGAACAGAGATGTAAGGGACGAGGACTAGTAGAACCACCAACACTACCGATAGGAGTTTCCAAAACCGCAGGCCTCACCCTCGGATACCTAGGCTAAACTGCCTCCTCTCTAGGCCTCTTAACAGAAGGACCACCAGAAACATGCTGAACTGGTGCGCCTGTTGGCTTTTTACTACGTTCCCTATCTTAAGCCTTTTGAGCCTTAGTACGAGCCTCCAAACTCTCAACATATCTAGCTGTACTAACCAAATCACTGAATACTCTATCATGGAGCATATTAATCCCAGCCTAGACCTAGAGTTGAAGTCCCTTCCTAAACCAATCACATTTCTCTTTCTCGTTAGTCACCAACCCAGATGCATAGCGAACCAACCTCAAGAACTCTATCTCATAGTCATTAACAAACATGTCTCCTTACCTTAAATTCATGAAATCGTCCCTACAATTATCAAGGAACTCCTCACCCACATAGCAATCCTGAAAGACCTCTCTGAAATAATCCTAAGTAATCTGGCCAGTAGGAGTAGACTCTTCCACAGTATCCCACCAATTTTGGGCCTCACCCCTTACTAAAGAAATAGCAGCCCTGATCGGCAAGATAATTCATCTCCACAAATAATCTCTGTAGATCCTTCAACCAATACTCAGCAACAGAAGGATCCGTACCAGTTCTACCCTCAAATACCTTTATCTAGGAGCTATAAAATCGATAGAAATGGGCCTCCTCGGACCCTCAAACTGACTCCCAACAGATCCACAGAGTAATCTCAATAATTCTTGACTAACCATAGCACCATCCAACTATACGGTCTCGCTATCCCCAATGTCAAGCATATCCTCAATAGGAGCTTCCTCAGCAGGAAAGTCTCCTCCAGCTTACTGACCCTCAGCACCTATGGGCAACTCATCCTCCTCAACATGTGGCAATTCATCCACATTCACCTCAAGCTCAAACACAAGAGTAGGGTCACTAATGACCCTAGCAGTACAGCCCCAACCTCAACCCTGGCCGCGACCAATCGAAAGTCTAGCACTCCTACGTGGTGGCAGACTATCTATCTACATCAGTAAAAAGTACTAAAGTAAGATTTGGTGCCGAAGATTTAAAATAACTCACACTTTTATATATATGTCGAAATTATTTATAACATATTAATTTATTTAAAATCCCTATTTAACCCAAAAAATTTTAAAACCAAGTCTACATAGCCTCACAGCCCGTGGGTTGAACTCAACTCTGATACCACTAAATGCAACCCCCTTTACCCGACCCAAGAGATACGACCGAATCTAGAAGGTTTTTTACGTAATTATACCAACACGTAATCCGATAATCCACATTCATTCACATACATTCCTATATATAAATATAATATATAACTAAATTAAAAATAAATAATTAAACTCCCAAAATAAAATACCAAAATTCCCAAAATTAAAATTAACTTACAATCCAGATAAAAATAATAATTAACAAAGTAAAATAAAAACCCAAAATAAAATAGTATTATAAATAATACGAGTCTAAAAATTATGCCTCCGGGTACCAAGCCACCTAAATTTTGAGTATCTATAAAGGAAACTGTAGGGATATGAGCTGTAAAGCCTAGTGTGTCTATAAAGCACACACAACCTAGTATATAACATTACAACAATTATAGCTCAAAAAGTAACCATAAATCATGTTACAATCACAAGCACAATGCAATGCACCCACACTCTAGCACACTAACACAATGAAAAGGTTCCAGAACCCTTTCCCAACCAATCGTTACTAATCGCAATGTGCTATTTATATCAACCATTTTAAGGAATGATAACCACGTCTTCCACCATACAACCCCATCCCATGAACACACAATGGTATGATTCCATAATTATCACAATATAGTCTCAGTCACAATCTCACAGTATTTCTCATATATATATATATATCTCAACGCACAGTAAAGTAAACACAGTAGTTTCAATCAGCACATCCTTTGTATAAATTCATGGCATTAACAACATATATTACCCAACTCAGTTTCAATCATACCATTTCTAAATCACAACATAATCATCACATCAACATCATATAACTCAACACATTATGTTATCACATATGACACAACACCTCAAATAATAAGTTATGTACAGATAGAAACACACCTCTAGGAAGTAGAAACCCCAACGACGAGGAGGTCATCCATTACGCACTGAACGAGTATCCAGTCTAACAGGATTAGATCCTACAAACACAACTAAATATTAATACTATCCTAGCCACCACTTAAACACAAACTAACTAGAATAACTTATGTGTAGCTCTCGGACCGATGCAGGAGTAGATTGCACAGGTGGAGGAGGAGGTAAATCGTCAGCCTCAAAGTCGTGATCACCTAACACAATTATCTCACATTAGATTTCCCCAAATTAAATCTCTAAATAACTCAAGGTACAAAATTAAAGATAAAACACTCAAAACAAGGCTTTTGGGTTTGAATTTGACAAAACGGACAATGAAATTGGACTCAGGACGTCGAAAAATGGTAGGGTAGGGTTTCTTGGAAAAAGTCAACGTTCAACAGTCAACGGTTAACGGGTCGGTCAACGATCGGGTCAGGTTCGATCAACGGTTGGGTTGGGTTCGATCAATGGTCGAGTCAGGTCAGTCAACGGTTGGGTCAGGTCGATTGGTTTTGATTCACTTGGTTTGGGGTTTGGGTTTAGTTTGGGTCTAATGGTTTGGGTTTAGAGGGTTTTGGCATGATCACACATGTTTGGGCCACCAGATTTGGGTTGTTTAATGGCCCAATCTTCATCCACCATGCTACAAGGAAAAGTAAAGTTTGCTTCCCCCTCCAAACGGTGCCGCCATGAACCACCATGCCAAAACTATGCAAAAATAGTAAAACCAAAGAGGGAAGGCTTTAATCGGCCTCAATACAAGACCCAAAACTCACCCAAAGTCAAAACCAACTACCACCACGACGGAACAAGGTCAACGACACAAACCGAATGTCTTCTTCCATGAAAGACGTTAATAATGGTGGCTTGGGAGGTTTGAAGGTGTGGGTTTAGATCACGAGATGACGAGGAGTGTTTTTGTGGTAGAGATGTAAGGCACGAATGGCGTGAGAGTCTTCATCAGAGGGTGACCGAAAAAGAAGGAAAAAAAGAAAAAGGGAAAGGGGAAATTTTCAGCAAAGGGAAATAAAGGGGAGAGGAAAAGTCAAAAAGATTTAAGGGTGTATAAATACCCAAGAAAAAAGGTGAATTTTTTCGGAGATTCCTAACTGCATTAGGGTTTTTGAAAACCCTAAAAATTTCCTTAAAATCCCAATTAAGTCCTTAAAACAAATTTTAAGGTGTTACATAGGTGAAGTTAAACCAACTACGATTACGCTTCAGTTAGCGGATCGATCATTCGCACATCCAGAAGGAAAAATTGAGGATGTATTGGTACATGTAGATAAATTTATTTTTCTTGTTGACTTTCTTGTTTTAGACTTTGAAGCAGATAAGAAGGTGCCAATTATCTTAGGAAGACCTTTCCTAGCAATCGGAAGGACCCTGATTGATGTGCTGAAAGGTGAGCTTACCATGCATGTTCAGGGCGACCAACTAACAATTAACGTATTTAATCTATACGATTTCCTAACACAATTAATTAGTTTTCTGCAATGATTGAGTTAGAGCAATTAGCTATGGAATGGGAACTCAATTCAACTAAGGACCCATCAAGACAAGTTTTAATGTCAAAACCCCCAAGCGTTAAGGAAGGGGAGGATTATTTAGCTTTGCTAAAAGCTAACCCGAAAGGATTCACTTCAAAAGTTCAGATTGTGTCACTAAAGCTATCATCTTGTGAGTACAAGCAACCAAAACCATCAATAAAGGAGTCATCTGAGTTAGAATTAAAGTCGAGAAAAAGCATGTGAAGGATATCGAGTGGATTATTTCAGATATTCGAGGTAATTATCCTTCTTTGTACACTCACAGGTTGTTGCTAGGAGAAATTGGAAATGTGTCAACTGAGGGACAAATGAGCTTGATTCAATCTCAAATATTTGATCTCGAGAAACTTAAGTCTCAATGGTTAAAAGCAAGGATCAATTATCCCATCTATGATAAAGTTTGGATGGAACACGTTCAAAATGCATCGAATGAAGGAGGTATCACAATTGCAGAAAATGAAAATAGCGAGTTGATTCCAACAAGGATGGTTACTTGTTGGAACATCTTTGCGGACTACAAGAAGTTAAGCAAGGTTACTAAGAAAGATCATTTCTTGTTTCTTTTCCTGAATCAAGTACTTAACAAAATTGCTGGCAAGGTTATTCCTTCATTCTATATGGATATGATTGATAAGACAAATGGTCATTTGACACCTCCGTGGTTAGTGACGATCCTCAATAACATTAAGGGAGTTCTCTCACATCCATTATTTTATATTCTTGTTTTTTATTTGAATAAAATAGTTGACTCAAATTGTATGATAATACTAGAAAGAACCATTAATCTCTCCCTACTTATTGTTTAAGTTATTCCTATTTAGGCATTCTTGGCACATATTTTAGCATTTTTTAGTTTAGTTTATTGCATTTTCTAACTCAATGGACCTTAACCTAGTTGTCCTTAATTTTGTCATATTTTACTACTAATGTCGCTGCATGAGCATTTCCAGAATTGCGCCCAGGATTGTCATCGCATCTGACAGCTGCCCGGATAAGAATAGAAATTGCATGAGCTATTCAGTCTGGTGTAACTAACTGGTACAACCATAGACAGCTAAATTTTGAGGAGAGGACACTTGCACAATTTGGCTGAAGATAAATACTCAATAGGAGAGAGAAAAAAAAGTTTTATTCGGTGATTATTCTTCTTTAACCTAGCTTTTGAAGCTTGGGGCTATGGAGGCTTAAGGTTCTCAAGGGAAAACCAACATGGGAAAGATGCAGAACAGCTCCTGACGAGGAGTCCCAAGTGCAACACAAGAAGGAAATCGAAGGATCAAGTCGAGTTCTTCTAGGAATAGTATTCTCCACTTGCTTCTTTTACATTTCTTTTCTAAAACGCTGGTGATTACTGTTTATTTAATGTTTGTATGGAAGTACACTTGATTTCTAGACAAAATGATATTTTATTCAATCTTGCTTCTATTGTTTAATATTTAGGGTTTGAATGTTTTAAGCACGAAAGTGTTATTGAAGTCACTGTCACTAGAAGGTGCAACGATAGTTTAAACTAACAAGCAAGACAACGGAAGTTGCTTGGGGATTAAAGGAATTTGATCCACTTGTTCTTAAATGTGTTGCATTGCCATAATCGAAAGGTGTGGTGAGTGTGCATGCTTAAGTCTTAGATTGAGTAGAGAAGCTAGGTTTGGTAAGATATTCATTGCACCTTATTTCAGCGACAATCACCTATCCTTTAAACCCTTGTGAGCCACACTTAGTATTCTGCTGAACATTCATGTTGGGGACCCCATTTTACTATTATCACAGTTCGCTTTCAATTTCGCATTATTGCTCCGACAACCACTCTCACAATTTTTCACATTTTACTTATTCATTGCATCGACATTAATAGACAACAAACATCCATCCTTGAGGGATCGATATCCGATAGATTCACATCTGTCTACTATACTTGCATCGACAGTGTATGCTTGCATATTATTGCTGTGACATTAAACAGCCGATCAAGTTTTGGAGCTGTTATCGGGGGATAGCATTTGTTTGATGTTTATTTTTTTTTTGTACTTTATATTTTTATTATGTAATCTTTAGTTGTTACTAACTTGATTTCTTTTTGTCACTACTTTTACATTTTATTTTAGGTGTTTTATGACCCAAAGCAATTCGGAGCCTATTGCTGATTTTGATCCAGAGATTGAAAGAACCATTCGGTGGAGACTTCACGAACAAGCTTTACCATGAAACAATGCAGCCGTACCCCCGATATTGCCACAAAATGCTGAAGACCCATCGCTGCCGCAAGAAGATCAAATACAAAATAGAACTATACAAGATTTTGTCGTACCTGTTTTAGATGATTTGCAACCTGGAGTTGTTAGAGCAGCAATCCAAACTGGGAACTTCGAACTCAAGCCAGTAATGTTTCAAATGTTGAATTCTAATTGGCAATATGCTGGACTGCCACATGAAGATGCACGGGAGCATCTCAAATAATTCTTATTGATTTATGCTTCCTTTAGTTAACAAGGCATTCCTGATGACGCTTTGAACATGTCCAGAATTGTCGTTGCATGAGCACGTCCAAAATTGCGTCCAAAATTATCACCGCATCTGATAGCTGTCTGGGTAAAACCAAAAATGCGTGAGCTGTCCAGTATAGTGTAACTAGCTGGTACGACCATAGACTGTTAGATTTGGAGGAAAGGACACCTGTACAACTCAATTGAAGATAAATACTCATGAGGGGAGAGAGAAAAGGGATCTTTAGGTGATTATTTTTCTTGAATCCATCTTTGCAGCTTGCGATTATGGAAGCTTAAACCTCTAAAAGGTAATCTGATGTGAAGAAGGAGGCAGATCTGCTCCTGACAAGGAGCCCTAAGTGCAACGCAAGAGGGAAGTAAGAGAGAGCAAGTCGAGTTGCCTAGGAATAGTATTCTCTATTTTCTCTTTTGCATTTCTTTTCTAAAACGTTGGTGATTACTGTTTATTTCATGTTTGTATGGAAGTACAATTGATTTCTAGACTAAATTATATCTTATTCAATCTTGCTTCTACTATTTCATCTTTGGGTTTTAATGTTTTGACCACGAAAGTGTTATTATAGTCACTGTCACTGAAAGGTGCAGCGATAGTTTAAACTAACAAGCAAGACAACGGAAGTTGCTTGAGGATTAGAGGAATTTGATCCACTTGTTTTTAAATGTGTTACATTTCCATCATCGGAAGGTGGGGTGAGTGTGAATGTTTAAATCTTAGATCGAATAGAGAAAAAAAGTTTGGTAAGACATTCATTGTACCTTATTGCAGCGACAATCACCTATTCTTTAAAACCTTGTGAGCCACACTTAGTATTCTGCTGACTATTCATGTTGATGACCCCATTTTATTATAACATTTTATTTTTAATTTCTCATAATTGTTTCGACAATCACCCTCACAATTTTATCACATTTACTTATTCATTGCACTAATATTAATAGCAACAAACATCCATCCTTATGGGATTGATATTTGGCATTCACATCTGTCTACTATACTACAACGAAAGTGTACGCTTACACATTATTACTACGACCTTTACAGTCGATCAAGTTTTGGTGTCATTGCCAGGGAATGGCATTTGTCTGATGTTTGTTTTTATTTTTGCACTTTATCTTTACTATCTAACCTTTAGTTGTTACTAACTTGTTTTCTTTTTGTTGCTATTTTCACATATTCTTTTAGGTGTTTTATGACCCGAAGCAATTCAGAGTTTATTGTTGGTTTGGACTAAGAAATTGAAAGAACTATTCGAAGAGGGGGTCAAGAAAAAAGAAATATGGCTTTAACGCAAATTGATGCAACCATACCATCGATGCAACAACAAGATCTTGTTATACCTCCAATACAGCCACAAAATGTTAATAATCCACCACTGCCGCAAGATGATCAAATACCAAATAGGATGATTCGAGATTTTGTCATACCTGTTTTGGATGATTTGCAACCTGGAGTTGTTAGGCCAGCAACCCATGCTGGAAATTTCAAACTTAAGCCAGTAATTTTCCAAATGTTGAATTCTAATGGGAAATATGCTGGATTGCCACATGAAGATGCATGAGAATATCTCAAATCATTTCTATTTATTTGTGCTTCCTTCAGTCAATAAGGTGTTCCTGATGACGCTTTGAAAATGAAGTTATTTCCTTATTCGTTGCAAGGAAAAGCTCGTACTTGGTTCCTTGGGCTACCTACCGGCTCCATTACTTCGTGGAATGCACTCGCAACACAGTTTAGTTGCGCTTTAATTCGCTTACAATGAATGCTCGTCTCCGAAATGATATTACAGCTTATCATCAACTGTATGTTGAGAAATTAAACACTACACTGTAACAGTCGTGTTTTTGAACCGGAGTTGGAACAATAATAGTGTCGAGTTAAGAGTTAGAATATGTGGTTAAAATAAGAAGATTAGGAAAAATTAAGGATTAATTAGAAATTGTGAGAAAGCATAAGGGACTAAATAGTAATTTAGCCAAAATGAAATATAAGTCATTATGGGAATTATAGTGATTAAGGAGGGGAAAAAGAGTAATTTGGTGGAAGATATTTTTGGAGGCAATGTTTTGGGCAAAAGTGTAAAGTTGGAAGGCCCAAGGATTAAAAGTGTAATTTTACCATTATTAAAGACAGATATTTTCATAAAGAGAAATTGATAGAAAAATCTAGATAAATGATGTAAAGGCTATAAAAGCCATCAGCCATTGTGTTTCACGTTAGCCACAATTTTTCCACCATTTTAACTTTTGCTTTTCTTTCAAATTAGTCCTTTTTCACCAAATACAAACCAGTTAAGCTATTTCTTCCAATTTCTTCAAGATTAATGAATAAAATTAATAGAGAAGTGTAGTAGCTATCCAATTGATAAAAGAAATGCATCCATACTTGTCTTGGAGGAGAAACAAAATGGACATTAGTGTTGAATACAAGTGATTAAGGTAAGAAAGTTAAACTCCTCTTTAAATACATGTTAGTTTTTGGTTTAGAAACACAGATTATGATATGTTAGAAGGATTTTAATATGAATATATGTGTTTTATATGAAATTGAAGAGAAAGAAAAGAAGGAGAAGGACCAAATTGAAGGAAAAAGGAAAGGAGAGAGCCAAGGAGTGAAAAGGGATTATCTACAAAAGTTGTAAGTACTACAAGTATTAAAAGGCTTAGAATTAATTAAGTTAAAGTGTTTATAATTTTAACATATATGGTCAATTATGATAAAAATGATATGTTTAATTATAAATGTTAATTATGTTTGATTGAATGAAATTTAGTGTAAAGAAACATGAGAAATGAATTATTCTCATTAAAACAGATTGAACAGAATCAGAGGACTAAATTCGAAAATTCACCAAAAATTCTATAAAAAGAGTTAGAGGTTAAAATAAATATGTAATTAAATGTTATTGAGTGCAGTTTCATATGGAGGAAACGATGATGGAAATGGTTCTGTACATTTTGAGATATACTAGATTTTGTGTAACAAGGTCAGAGTAGGTTTTAGTTCCCCTATTCTGACTTTGAAAAATCATAGAAAAATGTAGAAAAATTATTTGACACTGAAATTTATATAGTTAATTCTCTAATGAGTCTATTTTCAAAAGAAATAGATGAGAACATTATTGAATTTCTGTACTAAACGATAAATAATTTTTAGTAAAGAAAGGTCGAAACTGTTAGGCAGCAGGGAAGGGGTAAATTGAAAGAATTTACTGTACAAATTGGCTAAAGTTAAAATCCTGAAATTTTCATGGTAAAACGAAATTTGAGTCTAGTTTCAAAAACATAAAGCAGATTATAATTTCAAATTCTGTAGCTCAAAATATAAATAATTTAGTGACTGTAACTCAAATGTACAGTTTTGAAAATTAATGTAAGAAAAAAGAAAAAAATTGAATAGAAATGAAAAATTGATGCATATAAAGTGATATGTGATGAAATTGAGAAATGAGAATGAAATGGATAAATCAAAGGTTTCCAAAGTTATTAGTACCTAATTGTTTATGATATTTGGTTAAATTGATTTGTATTACTATAATCTGAATTATTCATTATTTAATGTTTATTTCGATATTTATATTTAATAAGTGAATATAAGGTAAGCGTTAATATTGAGATGAATGAAAATTTATATTGAATTAATAGTTTATTTGAATTGAATTTAAATGATTTGTGATCAAAATTGAAAGTGAAAGTGAAATTGGAATTGAAAGTGATATGAATTGTAAATTGAAAATCCTTATTACCTAGTCGGGCTGAGTCGGATATAGTTGGCATGCCATAGGATTGGAAGAGTTCAGGGATACTTCGACCTTGAGTCGATGAGACACTGGGTGTCATTATTTTACTTCGGATAGATTCGATGAGGTACTGGGTACCACTTTACTTCGGCTAGGCCGATGAGACACTAGGTGTCACTTTATTGCTTCAAACTATTCGATGAGGCACTGAGTGCCATTCTGGAGTGTTTGGTTGGATCCATGTATCCGCCAAGGTCTGAGTCTTGTTAATAGGGTAAACAATATGAAAAAGAAATAATGTGCAAATTGTGACATTTAGGTAAGTGAAATGATAATCACATGAAAGGTAAGTACAATATATGTTTAAGAAATCAAAGAATGATAAAACTAAGTAAGCTAAGAGATTGGAATGGCTAAAATGTGAAATGAGGAAGAATATGTGAATTCATAACACTACTGTAAGTTAAATGTTATACACATAAATGTATGTATTTTACATGAATAAATAATTATATGAATGAGTTTGAAATGTGTGATTAAAAGATGAATGATTAATGACTCTTGTAGTACTTACTAAGCCTTCATCGGCTTAACGCGTTTAATTCAACGCATAGGTACAAGATCTCTGAGAAGCTAAGGTTAGATTAGGTGCCTCTTATCAAATCACATCAACATTGAAAGATTACAAGACAAGGTATACTTAGTTTGAGGTAAAATGGCATGTACAAATGGTACTTATATGTCCTCAATGAACGGGTTATAAATGTTATTTTGAAATACTATGAACTTATGAAATGAGATGATGAATTTTGAATGGAATTGTGTTTTAGACTGAATTGATTTATTGGTAAAGTTTTTATATAATTTTAGGGGGTTAGTTTGAAGTTTCTAGCTATATTTCTTGATTTTAGAACAGAGGTATCAATATTTTTATGGTGATATCAATATTTGCCCTGTTTTGAGTAAAAATTACATTTTCATTATTTTCAAATTGGTTTTAAGTCTCGATTTTGATTATTTTGTGATATTTTGAGTAAAACGATTCAATTACACAATATTTGAAAGAAAATTTTGTTATACTCATTTTTAATTCTCTGACACTGTATGTAATACTCTTATATTGGGTTTATACGTGTGAACTGGGTGTAGGGGTGTTACACTACATGGGATGATGAGAATCTATACGTTACATGGGAACATTATAAATCTTTGCTTCGACATTGCCCCATGCACGATATTCAACAGGAAACATAGATTAAAATTTTCTATAATGGGCTGAACTCACAAATAAGGAATCTTGTCGACGCATCTGCCAATGGACCTTTGTTGGATTGTACTTATGATGAAGCCATTTGAATTCTTGAGAGAATTGCTCGGAATGATTATCAGTACCCTATCTCTAGAGCTGCACAAACAAAAGATACTCTGGGAGTTATTGAGTTAGACGCAATATCTGTACTTAGTGCTCAAGTTTCTTCTGTCATGAATATGATTAAAAATATGAAGGGAACTAGTGACGGTGCACCTATGCAAGTCGCTTAACAAGTTGATGTGCCTACATTTTGTTGTGAGATTTGCGGTGACAACCATAGCTATGAAGATTTTCCACAACGTCTAGAGAATGCTTTCTATGTCAATAATATCCGCTGTAATTTCTATGGAAACTCTTACAATAATTCTGCACGCAATCAACAATCTGGGGAACTTAGAATGCTGGACAAAATGCTGCTACATTTCGATATGGGAATACATCTAATCAAGGCAATTATAACCCAAGACAAGGGAATTACAGCCAACAACAATAGAATTACAATCATCATACTCAAATGCATCCACAACAAAGCCAGATGTAGCCACATCAGAATCAAATGTCACCACACCAGAATCGGATGCAACCATAACAATTTGTGATGCAGAATCAAAATGTTCAAGGACATCACGCAAGCTTCTCGTTTGAAACGTTAGTAGCACTTGAAGCTTTAATGTGGGAGCATATCACTTGCACGGAAGCTATTGTGTAAGGGAATTCATCTTCTATTCGGACGTTGGAGGCATAATTAGGACAAATCACTTTGAATCTAAGTACTCGACCACTAGGCACACAACCTAGTGATACGAAAAATCCCAATTCGAAAGGGAAATAACACTCTTAGGAGTTGTAAACAAACTACCGAAAGAACTACCGAATCTACTACAGCATCTCTAGCCACTAGTGAAGTGACCCATGGTGAGAAAGTTGAATCTGAAGCATTTGTCGATGTACCAGACAAGGAAGTTCCACAATTTGTCACTCCTATGCCTAATGTCTGACCTTCAAAACTGTCGACGCAACCGACAGTGTCGGCGCAATTTGATGTATCTCCACCTTTTCCTTTTCCATAAATATTCAGAGAAAATGAACATGATAAATAGTATCAATAGTTCCTAAACGCACTAAAGCAACTTCATGTTAATATCCCTCTACTAGACGTTTTTGTGCAAATTCCTAGTTATGAGAAATTTATGAAGGAGCTCTTGTCCAAGAAGAAGAAGCTCCCTGATATTGAAACTATTGCACTTACAGAATGTTGTAGTGTTGTTTTGACAAATAAGGTTCCGCCTAAAACAAAGGATCTTGGAAGCTTTACGATCCTATGTTCAATCGGCAACCACTATTTGAGTAAAGATCTGTGCGATTTGGGAGCTAGCATCAACTTTATGCCATTGTCTACCTTTAGAAAGTTGGGAATTGGTAACATGAAACCCATTGCATTAACATTGCAATTAGTGGATCGATTCTTAGCTCAACCTGAAGGGCAGATCAAAGACATTTTAGTTCGTGTGGATAAATTCATTTTTCTGGCTGATTTTATTATACTTTACTGCGAGGCAGACAAAGAGGTTCCCATAATCTTGGGACGACCATTTTTCGCTACCGGACGCACTCTCATCGATGTTTACAAAGGTGAATTGACCATGCGACATAATGATGAGCATGTTACCTTTAGTGTTTTTAAATCTTTTCCATGTAAGGATAAAGAAGAATGTCACATTGTTGATGTGTTGGAAGATTTAATTGAGGAAGAATTCAATGACCAAAGTACATTACTTTCTGCAGAATTTGCGGTGACATCTGATGATGAATTTTTAGCTAACTGCGATAGCATGGTTGAAGCTAATAACATTGACCTAAAGAACGGATGGTAGATTTAATCTTTAGACTTAGCTAACAGAATGACTCTAGTTTTTAAGCCATCTATTGAACAAGCTCCTACTATAGAATTGAAGCCACTGCCTGCTCATCTGAAATATGTCTTTCTTGGCGACAACAGTACTCTCCGAGTTATTGTGTCTGCAAAACTGGATGCAACTCAAGAAGAGAAATTAATCCATATTCTTAAGCAGCATAAACGAGCTATTACTTGGAGTATTACCGATATTTGAGGCATTAGTACATCTTTTTGCATGCACAAAATCATGTTGGAAGGCGAAGGCCTGCAATCGATTGAGCAACAAAGAAGATTGAACGAGAAAATGAAGGAAGTTGTTAAAAAGGAAATCATAAAGTGGCTTGATGCTGGAATTATTTACCCTATTTTGAATAGCAATTGGGTAAGTCAAATGCAATGCGTTCCTAAGAAGAGTGGTATTACTGTGGTTCGCAGCGATAAAGATGAGCTAATTTTTACACGCATTCTTACGAGATGGCGAGTATGTATGGATTATCGCAAACTTAATGCAACCACAAGGAATGACAACTTTCCACTTCCCATCATTAACCAAATGTTGGATAGGCTTCCTGGAAGAGCCTACTATTGCTTTTTAGACGGTTATTCTGGATATGCCGTTCGGTCTTTCCAATGCACCAGCCACATTCCAAAGGTGCATGATGGAATTATTCTCGGATATGGTTGAGGATTCTTTAATGGTCTTTATGGATGATTTCTCAGTCTATGGTAATAATTTTGATCAATGCTCTGACAATCTGGATAAAGTCTTGAAGCGATGTGAAGACACACATCTTGTGCTAAATTGGGAAAATGCCACTTCATGGCAACTGAAGGAATTATGTTAGGACATCACATCTCTAGTCAAGGTATCGAAGTGGATAGAGCTAAGGTGGAAATTATTGAGAAGTTACCTCCACCAAAAAATGTGCAGGGTATTCGTAGTTTTCTTGGGCACGCGGTATTTTATCGATGATTTATTAGATTTTTCAAAAATTGCAAAACCCTTATGCTCATTGCTGGAACAAAATAAAAAATTCCTCTTTGATAATGCATGTTTGGATGCATTTATTCAAATAAAGAAGCAGCTAGTAAATGCACCCATTATCGTTGCACCAGATTGATCTCAATCATTTGAGGTTATGTGCGATGCAAGAGACTTTGCTGTGGGTGTTGTCCTAGGACAACGCAAGAAAAAATATTTCACGCCATCTATTATGCTAGCAAGACTCTTATAGAGGCTCAAATCAATTATACAAGTACAAAGAAAGAATTTTTTACTGTAGTCTTTGCTTTCGACAAATTTCGCTCATACCTTATCAGTGCGAAGGTTACTATATTTACTGATCACTCGATGTTGAGATATCTTTTTGCAAAAAATGATGCAAAACCACGACTGATATGCTGGATCCTACTATTGTAAGAATTTGATATAGAGATCAAAGACCGTAAGGGTTCAGAGAATCAAGTTGCAAACCATCTATCTCGTCTGGAAGTTAGCAGTGAAGATGGAAACATACTTTAAATTGTTGACGCATTTCCAGATGAGAAGTTATTTGCTGTAGACGCAACTCCGAGGTATGCGAATTTGGTTAATTACATCGTGTGTGGAAAAATACCCTTGGGTGTCACAGGCCATAAGAAAGAAAGATTTCTTCGTGAAGTAGAGAAATACCATTGGAACGAGCCGTATTTATTCAAGGTATGCAATTACAATATCATTTGGCGTTGTGTTCCGGAAGAAGAAATGCTTTCAATCCTGAAGCATTGTCACGATACTCCTTATGGAGGTAATTTCGGTGGAATGAGAACTACTGCTAAGGTTCTTTAATTGGGATTCTACTGGCCTTCATTATTTAAGGACGTCCATAATTTTGTGAATCAATGCGATAGATGTCAACGCACTAGTTCTATATCTCGACGCAATGAAATGTTATAGCAACCAATTATGGAGGTTGAACTTTTTGATGTTTAGGGTATGGATTTCATGGGACCATTTCCAAGTTCATTTGGAAATGTCTATATTCTAGTTCCTGTTGACTATGTCTCGAAGTCGGTTGAAGCTGTTGCAGTCCCAAGGGATGATGCAAGGACAGTGCTTAAATTTTTCCACAAGCATATACTCGCCCGCTTTGGCACACCAAAAGCATTGATCAGCGATCAGGGTACACACTTCCATTGCAACTAGGTGGTAGCCGCACTAAAGAGATATGGAGTTAATCTACCACTTATCATCCGCAAACCAACAGACAAGCCGAGGTGTCAAATTGAAAAATTAAAAATATTCTCGAGAAGGTTCTGAACCCTTCAAGAAAAGATTGTTCTTCTAGACTTGGTGATGCTTTGTGGGCATTAAGGAGAGAATACAAAACCCCACTAGGGATGTCACCGTACCAGCTAGTTTTGGGGAAAGCATGTCACTTGCCAGTTGAACTGGAGCACAAGGCAATGTGGGCGATTAAGCAAGTGAACATGGATTATGAAGATGCTAGAAAGAAGAGGCTGTTAGACATCACTGAACTAGAGGAAATTAGGCAAAATTCCTATGAAAATGCTGCAATTTACTTGGAAAATACCAAATGATGGCATGATAGAATCATTTTGCAGTGACAATTTATTCCGGGTCAACAAGTGTTATTATTCAATTCTAGACTGAAACTACACCCAGGTAAATTGCGCTCACGTTGGTCTGGACCTTTTGAAGTTGTCGAAACATTTCCTCATGGTGCAGTCACAATTAAGGATCCACATGATGGGCACCAATTTAAAGTGAATGGGCAACGACTGAAGTATTTTTTTGGGTATAGTGATCTCAAGCAGGAAGAGATCATTAAATTGGTCTAATTTTTCCTGAAATTTTTATCATGTAATTTTAGTTTCCTTTGTTTTTGTTTAAGTTTATTTCACTTCATATTTTTTTAGAATAATTTGATTTCATTGTCGATACACTCGGACTTCATTGTCGACACAATACGTACGTTTATACTACAACTGCTGACTCAACAAAAATCAGAGCATATTAGGGAGCAGATCCCACCGTTTCATCAATAGGCACCCAATCGTTGGATCAATATAAACGGGTGTAATTCCTATCAGACGCATTTATTCAAGCTAGACTTTATGTCCTTTCCTCTGTTACAGAAAAAAAACACGCCTTTACATCTTCCTTCTTCACTCACTATAAACACCCCTCCTCTGTGTCGACTGTAAAAATCACAAAGAATCTATTTTTATTCACAAACTTTCTTAAAGCTCGCACCTTTACGCGTTAAAACCTTTTCTACTTACAAAATCGGGGCAAGAACTCAAGGAGCAGTTAAGAAAGCAACCAATTTTGTCACAGAACCTTTATCCTCTGCAATAGTCGTCCGTGAAATAGAGCCTTCCATGTCCAAAGAGTCAGTGATATTCCTCACGAAAGCGACCAAAGACCATTTTTAGGAAAACATGCTGAAAAGAAATTGTCACCCAGAACAAGGCTTTCTCTTGTCGCGACAACAAGACCTGGGAAAACAAGTCCACAAGACCATCGTAAGGCTTAAACCGGAAACCTTTTGCACTCACCCTAGAAGTTACTCTTTGTCTTTAGTATGTGAGGTCTATGCTAATCTTACTGGCCATGAGTGAGAGTTTGTTTTTGTTTACGAAGGTTTAATACCTTGGGATGCTGACCACATAACCGAGCTGTGCAACATCAAGGTAGATAGGGATGAACATGCTGCGTTTATTGAAGAAATCTCTAATGACAAGACAGATCTCTTGGTGAAGGATCTTTGTGTTGAAGGAGTAACATGGATGGGATCAAATCATAACAACTACACCATGCACAGACGCTTTTTAACGCTGCAAAGCAAAGTCTGGTTCCATTTTGTAAATTGCATATTGAAGCCTTCTATGCACAGCACCACTGTCACCCTTGATAGAATGTGTCTAATACATTCCATTATCAGGGGAAGGAAAATCAATGTCGGGGTAACATTACATCAAGAAATCGCTAAATGTGCTGCCAGGCAAATGAGCATCTTGGTTTTCCAATCACTGTTGATACAGCTGTACAAGCAAAAGGGAATCATACCTAGAGATGGAGAAGAAATCCTGGAGAACAAAGGCCTAATCAATGAAGCATCGGTCGAGAGAATGACTCGTGGGAAGGATACGCCCACAGTGAAATAATCAGAAGTAAGTGAAAAGAAGGGAAAAGAAAAAGTAGAAAATAAAGGACCAAATGTGACTGTAGAGACATCCCTGTGGAGTAAAATGAAGGATGTCGAGAAGTTAGTTGATTCCATCAGCATTAGGCAGATCAAGCTTGTCGCTACAATAGAGGACATGGATAGATTTCAAAATTTGTTCTATGCCTATACCAGGGCCTGGAACAGTTTTGTTGTAGCCACATTAAGGTAATTGAGCAAAGCCCCACTCCCGAAATTCTCGGTATTTCCCCAATCATGAGAGAGTATAAGCCCTCATCCGAGGAGGCTGACTTAGGAGATAAAGACCAATCGGTGGCTTCCCCTCCCTTGGTGTACGTCTTCGATGACGAGAAGGAAGCGGAATCAAGGGATGTCGAGGAATGTTTACTGAAGAGGAAATTCTTGCTAAAGGGGAGGACACTCATGTTGAAGAAGAGAAAAAGAAGGATGAAGAAAAAGAAGGTGAGAAAGAATCAGCTGAAGAAACTATCACCACACCCGAAGTTGTAGGTGTAACGACTGGGGACTTGGAGCAAGATGGAGCGAGATAAGTAGAAGCTGGGAAGGAAATTAATGAGCAACAACATAATCCTTTGGAAATAGTGGTCTACATTGGACCACTTGAGGTGATCCATCCGACATAAGATGCAGCTGATGATGGTGAGGACAATCAGATATCGAGGAGCAATTTGAGGATCGAGCAAGGCCCAAAGAAAGAAAGATAAAATGCTCCAAGGATAAGAAGCACAGAAAGGAAGAGAAGAAGTGAAAGAAGAAAAAGTACCATGCAACCACATTGACGGCTACAGAAAATTGAGTTAGTTTTATTTATGTTTTTAACTGTAGTATTCATGCATAGCATGTAGCTGTAATCTGTAGTTTGTTAGTAAGCATTGTCATTGTATTTTCCATTGTCATTGCATTTTAGTGTTAGTGCATTGGGGACAATGAAACTTTAAGTTTGGGGGAATGTATATGGGATTTGGAAATGCAATTGCACCCACATTTCAAAAATTTTTCTTTTTGAGTTTAATGAACATGCAAGGTTATGAATAGTTATTGCAAATGTGTTTAATTTTTTTTTTTACATTCGATGCTTAATTCTTGAATCAAGTGAACTGTCAATGAATGAGTTGGATAAACTTGATTGAATGTTGCATCTTCAATTCTTTGATGAATGATTTAGATTGCATTAGTAATGGATGACTAATATCATTCTTTGAATCTTGAATGAATCTGCCCTTGATAGCTACTTATATATATATATATAGTTATAAATAAGAGACACTCCAATGTGGGTGCATTGTGAACTGTTCAAGGGGGAACACTCTAATGCAAGTGTTACGAAAATGAATCTGGCCAAAGGTTATCGTTGCAAGAGTGTGTGTCGAAGTAATTACGTACTCCTTGGGGGTTTGTTGCACTCCATCATTACTTCTCAGGAACAAGGGTATAGTAATGCAATGACATCCCTCAGTCACATATTCAAAAAAAAAAAAAGAAGAAAAGAAAAAGATAGATGTATATATTACAGTACAATAAATGTTGTATTGGTAGATAGAATTTAGGGTTTGAAGCATGATATTGCCATTGATGAAGTTGAAATCTTTGTTATTCATACTTATGTATTGTAGATGCAATATTATGTTATTTGAATCTGTTTCATTCATTGGGATTTTAGATGATTCAAGTTGAAAGAATGATCATTTGCCTTGGTAAATTTTGGGTATAGCCTTGCTAGTTTCTATTTTACTTGAGGACAAGTAAATACTCAAGTTTAGGGGTGTGATAGTACTAGAATGAACCATTGATTTCTCCCTACTTATTGTTTAAGTTGTTCTCATTTAGGCATCCTTAGCACATATTTTAGGATTTTTTAGTTTAGTTTATTGCATTTTCGAACTCAATGGACCTTAGCCTAGTTGCCCTTAATTTTTTCATATTTTACTACTAATGTCGTTGCATGAGCATTTCTAGAATTGCGCCCAAAATTGTTGTCGCATCTGACAACTGTACGGATAAGAACAGAAATTGTGTGACCTGTTCAGTCTAGTGTAACTAACTGGTACGACCATAGACAGCTAGATTTTGAGGAGAAGACACCTGCACAATTTGGCTAAAGATAAATACTCAATAGGAGAGAGAAAAGGGAGTCTTCTTCGATGATTATTCTTATTCAACCTAGCTTTTGAACCTTGTCACTATGGAGGCTTAAGGTTCTCAAGGGAGAACTAACGTGGGAAAGATGTAAAACAGCTCCTGACGAGGAGTCTTAACTATAGCACAAGAAGGAAATCGAAGGATCAAGTCGAGTTAACTTGCTCAAAGGATAGTCGACCCTAACTGGAATGAAGTATGCAAACTTAGTGAGTCGATCCATAATCACCCAAACAGAATCTTTCTTGGACGGTATTAAGGGAAGACTACTCACAAAGTTCATAGTTACTTGCTTCCATTTCCACTAAGGAATCTCAATCGGTTGAAGTAACCCTGAAGGGCACTAATGCTCAGCCTTGACTTTTTGACATGTCAAACACTTCGACACAAAGTCAACAACATCTCTCTTCAAACCCTTCCACCAATACTCATCATGAAGATTCTTATACATCTTATCTCTGCTAGAATGCATGGAATAAGGGATATCATGTGCCTCACCGAGAATAGTCTGTTTAATTCTCGAATCCCTCGAAACACAATATCGACCTCGAAAGCATAGTATACCATTCTGATCTATGGAGAAATCCACAAAAGTACCTTCCTCCACCTTTCTCCTACATGCTCAAGATACGGATCATTAGCCTGTTCAACCTTAATCTCCGAGAGTAAAGTTGGGATAACTCGGAGTTCAACTAAAAGACTGCCATCCTCAAACAAACTAATTCTGGAAAATAAAGCCCTCAATTCAATCACAACACTACAACTTAAGGCGTCAACAACCACATTAGCCTTATCAGGGTGATACTCAATCTCAAAGTCATAATCTTTAAGGAGTTCTAACCAATGACGTTGCCTTAAGTTAAGCTCCTTCTAAGTAAGCAAATACTTTAAGCTCTTATGATCAGTGAAAATATAGCACTTCTCTCCACAAAGATAGTGTCTCCAAATTTTAAGAGCGAAGATTACTGCAGCAAGTTCAAGATCGTTGGTAGGATAATTAATTTCATGTGGTTTCAACTGTCGAGATGCATAAGCCAGAACCTTTCCCTCTTGCATTATTACACATCCCAATCTAGTGTGAGAAGCATCACTGTAAATAGTATAAGCTTTCCCAGGCTCGGGTTGGATCAGAATCGGTACTTGAGTCAACACAGACATCAAATTTTCAAAACTAGACTCTTGAGCCTCAATCCAAACAAATGGAACACTCTTCCTCAGAAGCTTAGTCAAAGGTACCGCAATAATCGAAAAAACCTCAACAAACCTCCGATAATAGCCAGCTAAACCCAAGAAACTACAAATCTCTGAAACATTCTTAGGTTGCTTCTAGCCCATAATAGCCTCAATCTTTTTAGGATCCACACGAATACCCTCAGTAGAAACTATATGTCCCAAAAACATAAACTCAGAGAGCCAAAACACATACTTACTGAACTTAGCATAAAGCTGCTTCTCTCTCAAGGTTTGTAGAACAATCCTAAGATGCTTCTCATGCTCAGCCTCAAACTTAGAGTAAACCAAGATGTCATCTATAAACACCACCACAAACTGATCTAAGTAGGGTTGAAACACCCTATTCATCATATCCATAAAAGCAACAGGGGCATTAGTTAACCCAAAGGGTATAACCAAAAACTCATAGTGCACATAACGAGTTCAGAAAGCTGTCTTGAACACATCACAATCGTTCATCTTAAGCTGATAATACCCAAACCTCAAATCTATCTTAGAAAACACAATAGCTCCTTGAAACTAATCGAACAGGTCATCAATACGAGGTAAAGGGTACTTATTCTTAATCGTTAACTTATTCAGCTTTCGATAGTCAATGCACAACCGAAGTGCCCCATCTTTCTTCTTTACAAACAAAACTGGTGCTCCCCAAGGTGAAACACTTGGTCAAATAAAACCCCTATGCAACAGCTCTTACAACTGCTCCTTCAATTCCTTTAGTTCTTTAAGTGTCATTCGATAAGGTGCCATGGACACAGGAGTGTAATAAGATAGACCTCAATGCCAAATTCAACCTCGTCACGTTTGGGTGGCACACCAGGCAACTCTTCTAGAAACACATCAAGGAAGTCCTTCACCACTCGAATCTTTTCAATCCTAGAGTCTGATTGCCCTGGACCCAAGATGTAAACCAGATAAGCCATGGACCCTTTTCTAATCATCTTTTCGGCTTTATGGGCTGAGATCACATTAGATAAAAACCTTTTACGTTCACCAATTAGGGTTATCTCTCGATTATCAGGAGTTTTCAAAATTGCCCTCTTTTTCTCACAGTCCAAATTAACTCGATGCTAAGAAAGCCAATCCATTCCAAGTATGAGATCAAACTCATTGAATGCTAATTCCAATAAATCAGCAGAAAAGATTTCCCCTTGGATCTCTAAAGGACAATTGTGATATATCTTATTAACCTCCACAGAGATACCCACCGGACTTTGAACAGTAATCGCGGGCTCAACATTTTCAGCAACAATCTTAAGACCCCAAGACATAGCACTCGCTACATAGGAATGTGTCAAACCATTATCCAACAAAGCAGAATAAGGAATAGAGTGAATAGAAAAGGTACCTGCTATGACGTTAGACTCATTACGATCCTCATGCCTCCTAGTCGCATACAGTAACCTAGGCTGTCTCGTCCTAGATCTAGCTGCTTCACCATTTTGAACTGGCTTACCTCTAGTAGTTGAACCCGAAGCAACCAGTCTAACTTGCCATCTACCCTCAGTAGGTGCCTTAACCGAAGCCTGGGACTGACTCTGCACAAATGAACCAGTAGGAGGATGGGGATAATCTCTAAGGAAGTGATCCTGTGAACCGCACCTAAAATAAGCCCCGATCTTTCTCCAACACTCACCCCCATGCCTTTATTACAGTAAGAACAAAGATTTAAGGTATGAGGAGCAGTGGAACCACCAACACTACCCACAGGAGATACCGAAACTACAGGCCTCACCCTCAGATAACTAGGCAGAACTACCTCCTCTCTAGGTCTCTTAGCAGAAGGACCACTAGAAATAGGCTGAACTAGTGCGCCAGCTGGCTTCTTACTACGCTCTCTATCTTGAGCCCTTTGAGCTTTAATACGAGCCTCCAAACTCTCAGTAGATCTAGCTCGACTAACCAAATCACTGAAGACTTTATCGTGATGTATATTAACCCTAGCCTGAAGTGAAAGTCGCAGTCCCTTCCTAAACCAATCGCACTTCTCTTTCTCATTAGTCACCAGTCTAGATGCATAGCGGACCAACCTCAAGAACTCGATCTCATAGTCATTAACAGACATATCTCTCTGTCTTAAGTCCATGAAGTCATCCCTACACTTATCGAGAAACTCCTCACCCACATAACGATCCTAAAAGGCCTCTCTAAAATAATCCCATGTAATCTGACCAGCAAGAGTAGACTCTTCCACAGTATCCCACCAATTTTGAGCCTCACCCCTCAAGAAAGAAATAACAGCCCTAACCTTTTGATCGGTAGGATAATTCATCTCCACAAAAAATCTCTGTAGATCCTTCACCCAATACTCAGCAACAGAAGGATCCGTACTAGTCCTACCCTCAAAGACCTTCATCCTAGCAGTTATAAAATCGACAGAAATAGGCCTCCTTAGACCCTCAGACTGACTCCCAGCAGATCCACGGAGTAATCTCAATAATTCTCGAGTAACCGTAACACTATCTAACTCTACGGTCTCATTATCCCCAATGTCAGACACATCCTCATCCAGCAAGTAAGTCTAGTACTGGAGACTTAGAATAACTTACATTTATAACATATTAATTTATTTTAAATCCCCATTTAACCCCAAAAAATTTTAAAACTAAGTTTGGAGAGCCTCACAGTCTGTGGGTTGAACTCAATTCTGATGCCATTAAATGTAACCCCTTTTAACTGGCCCAAGAGATATGACCGGATCCAGAAGATTATTTGAGTAATTATACCCACACGTAAATAGATAGTTCACATTCATTCGCATACATTCACATATATAAATTATATATATACAGTCTATAATAAAAATAAAGTAATTACTTCTCTCAAAATAAAATACCAAATTCCCAAAATAAAATTTTACTTACAACCCAAAAACAATAATAATTATCAAAGTATATTAAAAACCCAAAAACAAAATATTAAAATAAGTTTTTAATCTCGCCTCCGAGTACCAAGTCACTTAAATCCTGAGTATTTGTAAAGGAATTGTAGGAATATAAGCTAAAAAGCCTAATGTGTCTCTAAACTACATACAACCTAACATATAATCACAACCATTCATAGCTCAAAAAGTAACCACAAATCATATTTCAATCACAAGCACAATGCAATGCACCCATACTCCAACACACCAACACAGTGAAAAGGTTCCCCAGAACCCTTTCCCAACAAATCTTCACCAATCGCAGTGTGGTTTTCGTATCAACCTTTAAAGGAATGATAACCAGTTCTTCCACCTTACAATCCCATCCCATGAACACACAATGGTATGATTGCATAATTATCTCAATTGCATCTCAGTCTCAACTCATAGTATTTCTCATATGTGAATATACATGTATATATATATTTCAACACACAGTAGAGTAATCACAATAATTTTAACCAGTCACATGTTTTGTAATTATGCATGACAACATCAACATGCTTTACATAGCTCAACCATAATCATACCATTTCCACATCACCCCATAATCAACACAACATCAATATACCTTAATCATGCAAACACATATAACACAACACCCCAAGTAATAGGCTAAGTATAGTTAGAAACACACCTCTAGTAAACAGAAACTCTAATGATGAGGAGTTTGTCCACCACATGCTGAAAGTACCTGGTCTAATAGGATTAGATCCTACAAACACAACTATCATTAAATACTATCCTAGCCACCACTTAAACGCAAAATTAACTAGAACAACTTACGTGCAGCTCTCAAAATAGGTGCAGGAGTAGGCTGCACAGGTGGAAGAGGAGGTAAATTGTCAGCCACGGAGTCGTGATCACCTAAACACGAATATCTCAAATTAGGTTTTCATAAATTAAATCTTTAAATAACTTAAAGTACAAAATCAAAGGTAAAAAAAGTCAAAACGAGGCTTTGGGTTTGAATTTGGAAAAAAGGACAACGGAATCGGACTCAAGATGTCGAAAAATCGCAGGGTAGGGTTTCTTGTAAAAAGTCAACGGTCAAAGTCAATGGTCAACGATCAACGGTCGATGGTAAACTATCAACTATCAACAATAACTGGTCAACAGTCAATGGGTCCGTTCAATAGTCAGCAACGAGTAGGGTCAACAGTCAGTCAATGGGTCGGGTCGAGTCGGGTCAATCGGCTTGATCCACTTGGTTTGGGACAAAATGTTTGAGTTTAATTTTAAAAGGTTTGGGCTTGAAATTGGGTATTGGTTTGGGTATTAAGGGATTATTGGGTTATTGGTTTTGGGTCACAAGTTGGTCATTTAACATTGGGCCTGCAACCCTTTTGACCCAACTCCACAATTTGCATCACCAGCATACACACATATTAGGGTTTCCTCTTGCCCACCGACGGTGCCACAACTCATCACCATACCACCACCTTGCGAAAATGACAGAACCAAAAAGACACAGCTTGAACGACCATCATACCAAAAGCACAACACAACCAAAATTACGAACGGCACCCAACACGACGGAGAAAAGGGTGGCAATACAAAATCAAAAGTTATTCTCCGCGTAAGGTACTAACAACAAAGACTTGGGGGGCTAAAGTGAAGGGGCTTTGGTCACAAAGGAATGAGGAAAGATTTGGTGGCAACGATGACAAACACGAACGGCAGTGAAACCTTCGTCAGAGCGTGATCAAAAAATGAAGGAAGAAAGAAGAGAGGAAAGGGGTTAGGAACAATTCGACAGAGGTGAAAACAAAAATGGGAGAAGAAGAGTTTCAAAAAAAGGTGTTAAGGGTGTTTAAATACCCATGAAAAAGGTGAAATTATTTAAAGACCCTTGAAGAGTTTTAGGGTTTTTGAAACAACCGCATATTTTTACCCGAATCACAAACGAGTCCCAAAAATTCTAAATTGGCCACAAGGTTTCATCCCGAGTTCAATTAAGTCCTTTAAGGTTTCTAAAATTATGAAAGAGCCCTTAAATTTCAAAAATTCCCAATTAAGTCCTTTAATAAACTAGGGTGTTACAGCCACCAAGTCTGTTTGAAGTAGTTTCCTGCGTGTACTGTGGGGAAGGTCATTCTTTCGAGAATTGTCCATAAAATCTCGAGTCAGTATACTATGTGGGGAATCAACATCAAAATAAGAGTGGTCAAGGACCCCAATCCAACTTCTACAATCCTTCATGGAGTAATCATCCTAACTTTTCTTGGAGCAACTAAGGAAATGGACCGAACAATAACTTTATACAGCATAGACCCAACCAATCTCAAGGGTTTAATTAGCAAGCTCCAAAACCACCTCAAGCTGAGTTATCAAGCAGTTTGGAGAACTTGTTGAAAGCTTACATGGCAAAGAATGACGCTTTGATCCAGAGCCAAGCAGCAGTACTGAAAAATTTGGAAATCGAATGGGTCAATTAGCTACGGAGCTTCATAATAGACTGCAAGGAACCTTGCCGAGCGATACTTAGAATCCATAAAATTTGGGTGAAAAACAAATCAAGGCAGTGGCATTGCGAAGTGGTAAGATTCTAGAACCCCAATTGATTGATGTTGAAGATGAGCCTGTTGAGAAGGAAGAAAGTCAACCAACTGTTGAAGTTCCTACATCAAAAGAGTTAGAATCTGCAAAGTCTAACAAAGTAAATCCTAACTTAGTGAATTCAGATAATTTTACATCTTCTATAAATGTAGATTTACTTCTTTAGAAAAGTTATCTGATTCAAAAAAAAGTTTCATCACCTCTATATCCGCAAAGATTGCAATAACACAAGCAGAAATAGGAGGTGCAATTCAAAAAGTTTTGGATGTTCTGAAGAAATTACACATCAATATTCCGTTGGTGGAGGCTTTAGAACAAATGTCAAACTATGTGAAGTTTATGAAGGATATACTGTCCAAGACGAAATGACTTAGTGAGTATGAGACTATTGCTTTGACGAAGGAGTGCAGTGCATTCCTGCAGAACAAGCTGCTACCGAAATTGAAACACCCAAGAAGCTTTACTATACCCTGTAACATTGGTGAATCTTACTGTGGTAAAGCTTTGTGCGACTTAGGAGCGAGTGTTAACCTGATGCCTAAGTCCATTTTCAAGATATTAAGGATAGGAGACGTAAGACCTACGACTGTGACGCTTCAGCTAGTGGATCGATCTTTAGCATATCCCGAGGGAAAGATCGAGGATGTTTTGGTAAGAGTTGATAAATTTATTTTTCCTGCTAATTTCATTATCTTAGATTCTGAAGTAGATAAGAAAGTGTCGAACATCTTTTGGAGACCTTTCCTAGCCACGGGAAGAATGTTAATTGGTGTGCAGAAAAGTGAGCTTACCATGCGAGTTCAAGACAATCAGGTAACCTTTAACATTCTTAAAGCTATGAAATTTCCCGATCTGACAGAAGGGTGTTTAGTTATGAAAGAGATAGAAACCTTGGTTTCTATGGAATGTAATTTTGAAGAAGATCCATTGGAGGGAGCTTTAGAGTTTGACCTTTTGGAGGATGAAGAAGGTGAAGAAAACATGGCTTTGATGGAAGCCAATCCTAGAAATTTTATTAAATCCACATAGTTTGAAAAGTTGGAGTTAGAAGCCAGAGAATTTGTGCGACCAAAGTTGTCAATCGAAGAACCGCTTAAACTCGAACTAAAGGTACTTTCTTCCCATTTAAAATATGTTTATTTAGGTGACTGTTCTACTTTGCCTGTGATTATTTTAGCAGAATTGACGAAAGATCTAGAAGAGCAACTAATTATTATTCTAAAGAAATTTAACAAAGCAATCGGTTGACCATAGTTGATATTCGAGGCATAAGCCCTTCTTTTTGCATGCATAAAATTATTTTAGAGGAAGGCGAGAGAGCTCGGATTGATGGGTAAAGGAGGCTTAATCCTATTATGAAAGAAGTTGTGAGAAAAGAAGTGATCAAATGGTTAGATGCGGGAATCATCTACCCTATTTTAGATAGTTCATGCGTAAGTCTGGTGCAGTATGTGCCGAAGAAAGGTGGAATCATGATTGTTGAAAATGAGCGTAACGAGTTGATTCCAACGAGAACTGTTACTGGTTGGAGGATCTATATTGACTACAGAAAGTTGAATAAAGCAACTTGGAAAGACCATTTTCCGTTGCCTTTTATGGATAAGATGTTAGATCCACTGGTAGGTAATGAATTTTATTATTTTTTAGATGGCTATTCGAGATATAACCAAATAGTTGTAGCTCCGGAGGACCAACATAAAAAAACCTTTACTTGTCTGTACGGTACATTTGTTTTTAGGCGAATGCCTTTTGGTTTATGTAATGCACTTGCAACATTTCAACAATGCATGATGGCAATATTAATTGATATGGTTAAAAAAATTTTGAGGTTTTCATGGATGATTTTTCTGTTTTTGGTAACACTTACGATATTTGTTTGAGTGATTTGGCTAAGGTACTAAAGAGATGTGAAGAGACGAATCTTGTCCTTAACTAGGAGAAATGCCACTTTATGGTTAAGGAAGGGATTGTCTTAGGGCAAAAAATCTAAAAGAGGAATTGAAGTCGATAAAGCAAAGGTGGACGTAATTGAAAGATTATTGGCCCCAATTAATGTGAAAGGAGTTAGAAGTTTCGTAGGCCATGCCGATTTTTATAGAAGATTTATCAAGGATTTTTCACAAATTTCTAGACTCTGTGTTTGTTGTTAGAGAAAGATACAGTGTTTGATTTTAACAAAGCATGTTTGGAAGCTTTTGAAGATTTGAAAACAAAGTTAATCTCAGCCTCAATAATCATTACACCTGATTGGAACTCACCTTTTGAGTTGATGTGTGATGCAAGCGATTATGCCGTTGGAGTTGTGATGGGCCAAAGAAGAAACAAAGTGTTTCACCCTATTTACTATGCAAGCAGAACTTTGATGGTAGCCCAACTCAATTACATAGTAATCGAAAAAGAATTATTTGCTATAGTTTTTTGCTTTTGACAAGTTTCGCTCATATCTTATGGGTACCAAAGTTACAGTATTTACTGACCATGCGGTCATTAAATACTTGCTAATGAAGAAAGATGAGAAACCGAGGTTAATTTGTTGGATACTCTTACTCCAAGAATTTGACCTTGAGATGCAAGATATAAAAGGAGTCGAGAATCATGTAGTTGATCATCTGTCGAGGTTGGAGGAAGATGAGGTAACTCAATCATGTATGCCTATCAATGAGAATTTCCCAGATGAACACCTATTTGAGGTAAGTCGAATTCATGAAACACCTTGGTTTGCTGATTTTGCTAATTATCTTCCATGTGGAATAATTCCTCGAGAAATGACATACCAACAAAGGAAGAAATTCCTTCATGATAGTTGATATTATTTTTGGGAGGATCCTTTTTTTTAAATAGTATGCAAATAGTATAATCCGAAAGTGTATAGCTGAAAGTGAGATTGCTGAGATCTTGTATCATTGCCATTTATCTCCAAGTGGGGACACTTTGGTGGTTCACATATTGCAGCAAAGATTTTGCAAGCAGGTTTCTTTTGGCCTACATTGTTTAAGGATGCTTATGCTTATGTGAAGAACTGTGATAGATGTCAAAGGACCAGAAATATATCAAAGAGGATTGAGATGCCCTTGATAAACATTTTGGAGATTGAATTATTTAACGTATGGGGCATTGACTTTTTTGGCCCGTTTCCTTCTTCATATGGGAACAAATACATCTTAATTGCCGTGGACTATGTATTCAAGTGGGTTGAAGCCGAAGCATACCCTACAAATGATGCTAAGGTAGTCATGCGATTCCTACATAAGCATGTGTTTACACGATTTGGGACACCAAGAGCTATTATTAGTGATGAAGGTTCTTAATTTGTGAACAAATGGCTTAAGTGGTTGCTTAACAAATATGATGTGAAGCACAAGATTGTTACTGGTTATCACCCCCAGTCGAATGGACAAGTTTAAAGAGTGAATCGTGAAATCAAAGGTATCCTTGAAAGAGTAGTACGCCCTAGCAAAAAAGATTGGTCTCGAAGGCTCGATGATGCATTATGGGCCTATCGAACAACATTTAAGACACCGTTAAGAATGACTCCTTATCGGTTAGTCTTTGGAAAGGCATTTCATTTGCCATTAGAATTGGAGAATAGAGCTCACTGGGCTTTGAAGCAATTGAACTTTGATCTTAAGCAAGCCGGTGAGAGAAGGATGTTACAACTTGATGAGTTGGAAGAGCTGAGGTTGTTTTCCTATGAGAATGCCAAGATGTGTAAAGAAATATCAAAGAGATGGCGTGATAGTCATATACAACCTCGTGAGTGTAAAAAAGATCAGAAGGTTTTGTTGTTTAATCCAAGGCTGATGTTATTTCCGGGGGAAGCTTAAATCCCAATAGAAAGGACCCTATTCCATCTACCTAGTTTATCCTTATGGAGCCATTGAATTATACAACAATTTTGGAGGTACGTTTAAAGTTAATTGTCAACATCTCAAACACTATTGGGATGGTGAAGTTGAGCGAGTTGAATCCTCGTTCAAATTAATAGACCCTTGATTTTTGATGAACCCATTTGTAAATAAAAAAATAATTAGAACTTATTTTCTTAACTTAGTACATTTAATTAATTCTGTTTGAGGAGATTGGAACTTAAGCGAGACCATTGTGACCCCTCCAACCTTTCTTGGGAATTAATTTAATTTAATTTGTTGAGAAGAAAATTTCTAATTGAGTTTTAAAATTTTTAAGTTTCATTTTTTTTGTTGTTTAAAATTTTAATTTTAATCTTTATGTTCATAACGGGGGTCAAATTTGGCCCAAGTACTAAGCAGTTCTTTTTTTTCTTTTAGTGAGTCTGTAAATACAGTTTGAGTCTCAGACCCAAGATAGCAAAAAGGAGGGAAAATAACCATGCTTTGCTGCCACTATTCCACTATTTTTCATATCCCTCAGAGTAATTTGCTCAAACCCTAAAAATCCTTAAATTTTCCTCCTTGTGCTGCTATCCTCTATTCCTGAAGGAAACCCTAGTTTTTCTTCCCTTGTTGTTGAAACTACGTAGTGCAACCGCAAGAAGTTCCTGAAGCACCAATGTTGCTGCTGCACACCGCCATTGCTGTCGCATGTTATTGTCACCGCCGTACCATCCTTGCTGTCATAAGGTTGTCGTTGTAGCAAGCCCCTACACCACCTTGCCGATTTCTCTTCTTTCCTTTGTGCCGGAACTTTATTGAATTTTCGGGAAAATATCATGTCTCGCAAAAGAACTAGATCTTCAAAGACTACTCCTAAAAACCTTATTTTAATCGATGTAGAAGTGAAAAAGAGATTTGAGTCAATCTTCAAGCATCAACCTATGATGCAGGGAAAAGGTTTTTACTTGAAGAGTCATGATTTGATGCTTGTTCCTGCGCCGATCAAAAAGAAAATCAATGCTCTCAAGTGGGAACAGTTTTATGATGCTCGTTCACTTCCCGATGACGAACTAGTTCGAGAGTTCTTTGCTAGTTTGACTCTACAAGATGCCACTAAAGTCACCGTTCGAAAGAAAAAGGTACCTCTTACTTCTAAGTCCATCAATGATTTGTTTAACTTACCTGATGTTGAAGAAGATGAGTACTATCCTATGATGAACAATATCAATTGGGATTTTCTTCAACAAGTGCTTGATGTTGTGACAAATCCGGGATCCCAATGGATTATAAGAAGTATGGGAGCCATTCTTGCCGAAGGGAATACCTAAAACCAGTAGCAAAGGTATGGTTTTATTTCGTTCGCTACAGTTTCATGCCTATCTCACATAGTTCCACCATCTCGAAGGAACAGATGCTCTTGTTGTAAGCAATTTTGACATAAAAGTCCATTAATGTTGGGAAAATTATTCTCAAGGAGATTCATGATTGTGCTAAAAAGAAGACAGGAAGTGCTTATTTCCCATCATTAATCACTTCACTTTGCTTAAGGGCCCGTGTTAAAACACAAGCAAATTTGAAGGGGAAATATGTTCAAGGGTGCATTACAAATCATGATATTGAAAGGTTAGTAGAGAAGGTTCATGAACTGAATCAAGGCGAGCAAGAAGAACCAACTGAGCCAAATACCGAGGAGTCAACAAATGAAATTGAAACTGAAGCTGATTCAGTAGCTGACACTGAAGAACAAGAATCTGATAAGGAACCAAATAGTCCTAAATCAGTCGAGAGATCTACAAACCCTAAACCAAAAGTTGAGCCAGAAGGAGAAACAATCAAGCTAAGTGTTGAACCTAAATTTACAACTCCAATGAAGACTTTTGCAAGTACTTCAAAGAAATCGGAGTTGTCAATCATGATGGATATGTGCAAGTTCATACACAATCAACAACAAACTTACTGGAAATACGCAAAGATTAGAGATGACTCAATTCGAAATACTTTTAAGAATATCTCTAACACTTTTGTTCCTGAGTTCCCAGATGCTATCTTTGAGACATGGAAGGAAGATAATGACTATGAAAGCGAAGATGGAGCTAAAGAAGACAAGGGGAAAGAGTCAGAAAAATAAAATGGGGGATTCTTATCTTGTTTACTTATTTATTTGTTTGTTTTTAGGTCCTTAGGAATTTATTTCTTTCGTAATTAGGATTTTATTTCCACAGAATAAAACATAGCAAGCATGAATAAACTTAACACCTCTTTAGAAAGAACAAGATTAAGTGATGTGGTAATGGGAATGGACATGTCTAGGATTAGATTGTTAAGAAAGACTTGGTATTTAAGCAGTCTTAATGACTCACCTCTCTTTTCTTACAACCTTACCTAGTGTTCAGTTTTCATTCATTACTTTGTTCTTGCAATGAGAACATTGCTTCTTTTTAAAGGGCTAAGGCAAATAAATTGCTCAAATTTTTTAAAATTTTCAAGTATGTTTCAATCATTTTTTTCATAAGTATGTTTTAATAAATGAATGTTTAGAGAAAAATTTTGTTAATAAGATAGTTTGTATGCAAGCATGAATGATGATTCTATCTGAGTGAATGTATGTTATCATGGATAATGGAACGCTTGTATGATCTTAATCTTAGGTAATGTTTGCCATGAAAACTTAGTTTCTCTTGAGATTAGACATGCATGAAGGTTTATATCTTTAGAATTGACTTAGTAACTTTCTTGAGGCAAAATCCTACAAGACATAAAAATCTAAAATGATATAGGCACTATTTCTTTGGATCGTTTGAGCCTTTCAAGCCAAACTTATGATATTAGACCCTTGAAACTGTGATTTTGAGCTTAAAGGCATGTTTATTACAATATACCTACATTATAAGCCACATTACCATCTTTTTAAGTTATCCTATTTTTGCGCACCCATCTTAACTAAAGTTGTCTTGGTGATCAACATTTGAGGAAAATTTCAAAAAGATGTACTTGTTCTTGCTTAAAAAAACAGAGGAAGAAAAGAGCGAAGAAAAGTTTGCTTAGTCTTTGAAAAGAAAAATGCATGAGCATGTGTTCAAAATAAGTTTGGGAGTGTTCCAAAGATTCACTTAAAGAAGAAGGTTGTATTTCGAGAAATCCAAGACAAAGTTAAAGGTTAAGATTTTGAAACCGAAATTTTCCATCTCTTAAAAATCCTTACCTTTAACCGAGCCCCATTACAACCATTTAAAAGACCTGTTGATTTGATGATTATGTCATCTAAATTAGTGGAGGGGGAGTACTAAATTCAACATATGAAGATCATAAATAAGCCTTATGATTGTTTTGTTTAGATTAATAAGAAATTATGTAGAATGAAGAATGTTATCTATGAGTGTGACATACATACAAATCATGATTCATGTCGAAATATTTTTGAAACTTAGTATAAAATTCGGAATAAATGTTTGCATAAAAATTACTTATTAATAAAGAAGATCTATGAACATGAATTTACTGATGTATGATTATGAGACAAAGATTGATGTTGCTTACACTTCTAGCAATTTTGCCTTAACAAGACCTTTTGCTGTGCATGAACATTACTCGGGATGCGCAATGATTTAAGTTTGGGGGTGTGTAAACTGAAAAATATATAGGTTTTTCCTATATAATTTATCACCTTTTTACTTTAATTCATTGTTAAAACTAAGTAAATGTTTAATAAATTAATGAAATATGTGCAAATATGAAATTAGGACATAGAAATTATTAAAATGTGATTTTATGCTTCATTATATGGTTTTCTTGCATAAAATGACTTATTTTATAACTATTTGAACATATTATATTTTTAAGACATAAAATGGGCCATGATTAAATTAAATAATAAAATATAAAATTATATTTAATAATTTATTATAAAATATTTCATTAATAATTTGGGTTTAATTAATTATTTAAATCGTGTTAATTTTATTCTTTGGTCCTTTAATTAATTAATTTGTTTTGGACAAGTCTGATAACTTTGCTGGACACAAAACCGTCCAAATTGAAGACCAAGTCAACCCAATTTCGGCTACACATTGCTGCCTAAATAAACCACTTTTTCACAAGGTCCTTGCAATATTGAAGAAATCTAAGATTGGCCCGAAGATTTACTATTGACCGAGTCTCAGTCCTTAGTTGATATGGCATGAAAATTGCTTAAAAATCAAGCAAAAATCACTCAAAATCCTTGAGTGACGGCCGGCAATCCATTGAAGAAGCATGAAGAGATTAAACTTCTTTATTTTTAGTATACAACCCTCCTCTCCTCACCTATAAATAAGACCTCATTTTCACCATTTCAAATCATCCCTTCATCCAACATTCTCTCTTCCCTCTAGCATTCCCTATTCCCCATGCCTAGCATCATCTCTTCATAGACATTTTAGCTTCTTAAGCCTCTTAAAAAGCCATTGGTTGGCCACCTTGGAGAGCCATCAGCAAAGGAGTAAAGCGAAGGAACGAAGGAGTCTTCTTCAATCAAAGTTCTGGGTGACAACCACTTTGATTTGGGTTTATTCTTTCTTTTCTTTAATTTGATTTAAAAATGTTTTCTATGTGTTCTTCATTCTTGATTACAACAATGTTAGCTTAATTTTATTTAAGCTAGGATAATTGCTTTGATTAAATAATATTTGTTGGATTCATGCTTATGATGTTTTTACCTCAATCGATCATGTTTTCAAGTAATATCAAGCTTGTATTTCATTCATACGTGATTGAAATGCACCAGAACTAGTTAAGCGATCCTGACCAAATGATGGCTAGTAGACACATAATTGAAATGTGCATGCTCAATTTAGATCCTGACCCGATTAAATTGTAGGTTCATAACAACTCTGACCAACCTCTGTTATCTGCATTGTTTTTAGATTCGTGTGATTAAACTGTTTCAAACTTGACACGTCCCTGTTACCTTACATGAATGCTAAGAAACCCTTAATAAGGATCAGCAAAATGCATATTTACTAAGTAAGGATTTCGAAAGGACTTAATTTGGTTTCCAGACTCATGAAAGATCAAGTTGCCATGAAATATTTTTCCGAACATTACTAACCATGTTGATAATAAATTGCGTTTAATTAAAGTAATTGTCATAGTTTATTTATGTTATAATTGTTGTGAATTGTGTTTAATCTCGCTAAAATCTATTTCATACATTTAGTTTGCATACTTAGGATAATTTCCATAAGGGATCATTTGCATTTAGTTTAATATATTTAATTTTAATCATCACTTATCAAATCATATTGTGTTTTTTTTCATTCACCAAGTTGTTGATATAATTTTACAATTAATTGACTTAACACATATACAATCCCTATGGAGACGATAACTCTATACTTACTTATTACTTGATAACAACTGTGTACACTTGCACAAACCTACGCGTTACAATTACTGTTTATTTCATGTTTGCATGGAATACACTTGAGTTTTAGACTAAATGATATTTTATTCAATCTTGCTTTTACTGTTTAATCTTTGGGGTTTGAATGTTTTGACAACGAAAGTGTTATTGCAGCCACTGTCACTGGAAAGTGCAGTGATAGTTTACACTAAAAAGTAAGATAATGAAAGTTGCTTAGGGATTAGTGGAATTTTATCCACTTGTTCTTAACTGTGTTGCATTGCCATCATTAAAAGGTGTGGTGAGTGTGCATGTTTAAGTCTTAGATCAAATAGAGAAGCCAAGTTTGGTAAGATATTCATTGCACCTTATTACAGCGACAATCACCTATCATTTAAACCCTTCTGAGCCGCACTTAGTATTTTGCTAAACATTCACGTTGGGGACCCCATTTTACTATTATCACAGTTTGTTTTTAATTTCGCATTATTGCTCCGACAACCACTCTCACAATTTTTCACATTTTACTTATTCATTGCACCGACATTAATAGACAACAAACATCCATCCTCGTGGGATCGATATCCGACAGGTTCACACCTGTCTACTATATTTGCATCGACAGTGTATGCTTGCACATTATAGCTATGACGTTAAACAGCCGATCACTGTACTTCCTAGATTAGTATGTTGAAATAAATTCTGTCTAGGATATTGGAACTTAAGCGGGACTGCTTGTGACCCCTCCAATCTTTCCTAGGAATTAATTTTAACATAATCTTCCAAGAAATTATTTCCTAAGTAAGATAATAAATTTTTAATTTAGAACTTTTTCAAATAAAAAGGGTCCATTTTTTATCCAAGTTTTAATTACAACCCAATTTTCAAATTATTTTGAAGTTCAAGGACTTAATTGAATTATTTATAAAATTTGGTTGTTCTTTTTGTAAATATCGAAATTAGTTGTCTTTTTTTATAAATATTTTAAAACAGCTAAAATTAAAGTTTTTTTATTTTTTTTTATTTTTAATAAATTGATAATTACTAATATATAATTATAATTTTTTTATAATATATATTAATTATTATCAAATTTTATTTATAATTATTAGGAGTTTTTATTTCAATAAATTAAGTAATAGCAAATAATATATTAATATGCCCTATATTATATGTTAATTGTTATTAACTTTAATTAGGACTTGGATTATTTTATCATTAGATCTGTTTAAGAATTTGAATCGAAATCTTTCTACCATGCATTATGAATACCACATTCACCATCACCTTTTCTTCCATCCATCTTAGCATCCTCCATCCTTGTGACTTCCCAAATTCGACAGGAACGGATCAACCGGAATTCGAAGCGTTACATTAGTCACCTAAGTGACTCTCCAGCTAACGACCACCCAAGTCACACCCCGACCTTATAACACCTCAATCTTATCTAATTATTAATTATTTATTAATGCGAAAGCAATTTGTGAACCAATTTTAATATTTTTATAAGTAATTTAAACTAAACACATTTTCGTTATTTTACCACCTATGGTTAAACTAACCTGATTTTAAATCTAAAAATTTACCAACCTTCATTTAGTCAATTTATGTAAGCTCCAAAAATTTCAGCTTAATCCGAGTTCAATTACTATGTCTAATTCAAGTTTTAACCTTTAGGACTAAATCGTAACATTTTCAAACATCAGCACTATATCCAAAAATTAAATTGAGTGCATTTCTAACAAATTTTATCAATTACGAGTTTAATCCCAAAATTTCATCAAGTTTCCTTATCATTTAAGGCTCTAATTAGACTTATCAAGTTACAAGACTAATTTGTAATTTAAATAGACTAGAGTTCCAATTTAAAAAGACAAGAATTTAAACCCCCCAACACCACACACTACAGTTTTTGTGCGAAAATTTTGAGTTTAAACCCGATTTTGATAATTTTAATGGCCAATTAAATCCAATTTAACTACGATTAAATACCATACATATTCATACGCATTCAATTGAATTTTTAAACACCAATTAAGCCTCGATTAAATAAAATTAAACAATCAATTTCATGCATATCAGCCATCGATTAATTTAAACAAGTGGCGTTCCTTAGTTGCTCGTAAACCACTCCATGGAAGCTACATTTAAACAATTATTAGTTTAAACATCATACCTCACACACCGTGTTATCAATCACCGTGTTATCAAGCAACAATACACCATAAATTATTCAATAATTAGACTCAAACATGCATATATGATATTATAAAGCCATCCAAAATTAAAAATTAAAAATATCCTATGTTCAAGTCCAATTACAACCAAAATTAAACTAAGTCCCGGAAGTTCCACAATGCCCGATTAACATCTATAAAATGTGTAACTAAATCTCTACCGAGCCTTAATCTCTTGGAACTCTCTTGCTCGGCTCCTCAACTCCTCAATCCCGTCGGATATCTGCACGAATGTGAGGGTGTGAGCTTAAAAAGCCCAATGAATGTTAATAAAACGACGAGTAAATTAGCACCCAAATCATGCTTAAATCAAAACCAATCAAATACAAATTTTTAGTCACAATATCAATCCATAATAGTTCAATATCATATGCTTAACCATGTATCAAAAATCATAATTAATCGTGGCATACAATCATCAATTTAACATAGAACATTTCACACATTTATATTGGCATATACAATCATGGCTTAATCGGGTGACCATACATCGGATAAACAGGTCTTCTTAGTCCTAATCAAAATGAGAATCAATCCTGGATTGAGCGGGCCGAAGCCACACGCTCCCTTATTGTCACACCCCTAACCCGACATAACTATCAAACTCACATATTTGAATAAACCTTCATTACAAATAACATTCATTATTGAGAATATTTAACATTTCGACCTTTCAATACCGTACATCTGAACATTAAGACTTAAAAGTAATTAAACAACACATGCTTGAAATTCATAGTCATCATGCGAATTTAATGTGAAATGATACTTCTACCGATACATGAACAAGTAAGTATCGGTAGAACAAACAAAAATTAAACAGGTAAAACTCAGCAATAAACTATCGGAACTATAAAAGTTCTACCGATATAAAGGGTCTAGATCTACCGATACCCAAACAACTTCTACTGATACCTAAATTAGTTCTACCAGTACTAAAATTAAGAGTGAGCAAAGTTAACAATAACTGCCATTTTCTACCGATACTTAGATTAGTCTACTGATACTACTCATATATTTCTACCGATAGTCTAAGTTCTTACTACCAAAACCAAATAAGTCAGTAGCTAAAGTTTCCAGTCTCCTGCACTTCTACCGATATTATAACTCAATTACCGAAACAACCCAAACTGTTTCTTGAAATTCAATTCCTTCTTTCACACAAGAATCATATCTACCTATAACTTAATATAAGCTTTCTTTCTAAGCTCTAAACAATCACATTTGTGCATGCATAAACCTATAATTATCAATCTTGGCAACCAAAACACAAGCAAAATGTTAAAGTCATACTATATTCATTGCAATCATTCATTACACAAAAATTCACAATCCAAAATCACTACAAATATGCATTTCAACAATTTCATAAACTAAAGTCTTAACATAAACTACCCATCAACAAAATAAGCACCAAAACATCCTATATACATGCCACTCTTAAACCCAAAACGAGTTATTCAAAAGTCTACCGAAGATGTGCACTCTTGACTGAGTCCAATCGATGCTAAGATTCCTCGAGACCTACAATCATGAAAATCAAACGTGGTAAGTCATTTAAGACTTAGTAAGTTCAAATTACAAGTGGTAATGTAATTAAGGTAAAATAATGACTATAGTTCAAAGTCCAATACTCGTTCTTGGATCACCGGCACAAAACCTACTAGGCACATAGCCCGAATAAACCGGCACAAAGACTACTAGGCACAAAGCCTAAAAACATCGGCACAAAGCCTACTAGGCACAAAGACTGAAAACACCGGCACAAAGCCTACTAGGCACAAAGCCTGAATTTTTAGATGCAATTGTACCAATCCACATAGAATGGTACATGTCAACAAGTAACCATCACATATGCCAAATCTATAATTTAACCATGAACAATCACAAAAATGAATTTATAATTCACATAATAATGAAACGAACTTACTTGAATTCGATGATCTTTAAGTTTGCAAAGACAGCTACTCAACAACCTTTTCCTTTCCCCGATTAGTGATAGATGGATTTACTTCTTGATCTAGTTGTGATAATTAACACAATTAATAACTTTAATATTTTAGTAAAATAATAAACTACTAAATCACATAGTTAAATTTTCCATAGGTGCTCTTTTAACTTAAAAATAACCTAACTGATTATTAATCCTAACTTAGAACTTCCGAATGTCACAAGAGTCTACTTAATAACCTTTTAAAAATCATTGAGACATTTTAAAGTATTAACTCTAATCCTTGTAATTTAAAAAAAACTGTACAAACTACTTCTTCCTTTGTTAATTTGAAATTATTTACAAAATAATTCTTCATTAAATTCCTAAGATTTGATCATCCCTTATACTCAAAAATTCATTTACACAAGCAGTACTCAGCATATAAATTTCTATACTGCCTACGCCATTTGTAAACTTACCAATCTAATGCTTCTTTATTATATATATATATATATATTACAATTTAACTAACTAATCCTTAACTCCAATTTCTTTCTTAATCCTTACTCAACCAACAATTTTATTCGATTAACACCTTAATAGTCTACTAGAGAACCTTTCAACATATCACTATTTAACAATGGCAGCCACATCAACACATAGAATTTTCATGCATTACACCTAGAGATATTTAAATCTAGTAAAACCCATCATAAAAATACTAAAATTGCAGAAAATGGAACAAAGAAACACCTACATGCATCCACTTGAACCACCAAACCTTCAAGCTCTCTCCCTGTAATGGTTTCTTTTCTATTTTTGGTGGAAACAACCCAAACAAGAAGAAGAAAATGATAACTTTTTCCTTTTTTTTTTGTTTTTAATTACTAATTTACTAACTTACCCTTTTAAAATCTATATAATTATTTAACTCTTAACCAAGCAATTCCACTAACTTAATAAATGATTATTTATTCTTTAAGTCCATCCCCATTTCATTTCCTTAATTATTCAATAAAAATTATTTTAGAATCGTTTAAACTATGAGACCAACCCTTCTAATTTCTCAATTTAGTATACTATATTAATTATCCAATAACTATAAAAATTCAATATACCAATTACCTTATACGACCTTACAAGCATAATTTAAATAATAAAATTAACTTAAGAAATGCAATTTGATTTCAAAACTATGCTCCCGCTACCCTGAAAACAGGCTATTACATTTATATCGCCTCAGAACAGTCCTATTGAGTGGAGACACAAGCTCAACACTCCCTTATCTACTCCAAATCAATCCACCTAGAGCCTCATTGCTCACAAATAACATATCAATATGGTGAGTATTCACAAATTCTATGGCATGCCAACTATATCCAATGGGTCCACCATGCTATCATGCCAATATAATCAATCAATCATAACATAATTTCATTCAATAATGTGCTCAATTTAAAGTGTCTAAATGCTTTTGTGAAACATGTAACATAGCCAGTTTAACATCATTTTAAATCAAGCATACCAATTACCAATTATCAATGTTCATTGTCAATTGAAATATCAACATACCATGAATCAAAAACTCCAGCATACATGCTTAAATCATCATTATAACCAATCCAATCAAAGCACATAAAACCACTACATGCTCACATACCAACACTTAATAAAATTTTCATCATTTAGACAAATATCAATAATCTTACAAAATTAACCAATCAAAACTTAATTAAATATTTGTAATTAGTAATTAACCATCTAATTAAGCATAAATGAGGGTCAATTTACCAAATCCCCCTTTAATAACACTCACCACACAACCAACTCAACCATAACCAAATGGTAAACTAAGCAAATCCAAGCTTCAATTTCAATTAGCTTGATCCTCTTCAAGATTCAGAGCTTTAACAGAGATAAAATAGATATTACAACCTTTCAAAAGATATATTAAAATCAAATTTCCATCAACTAGGCTACACAAAATTCTCTCTCAAATTTACCTTACCGAATTTGTATCATCAAGTCGAAAACTCGATTCCTCAAAAAATCGATCACTCCAGCCTTCCTAATCACTTCCAATCATCAATACTAGACCAAATAATCATATACTAAGCATCAATTTCATATTTAAATAAATTTCACAAAAATCCAAAAAATCGGCTCATGAAGATGATGAAATTAGAATTTCTATAAATCACCTTACAAAACATGTTTAATCTTGACAAAAAAGATAAAAAAAAAAAACTTTTAATAGATCCATTTTGAGTAGGAACATCCATTGATTTGTGGATTTCCTCTGAAAATTCAGGATCCATTAGTAAAGCACCTTAAGCTTTTGAAGAAGATGACATTGATAAAAAAATCATGTAATTATCACTCAAATCATGTAAATATGCTTCTAATCATCATAAAAATAAGTTTAGGAATTATAATTACCTTAGATTCGTTCTAAATCCTTTGATTGAAAATCTTGATTCAAGAATCTTGAAAAATTTCAGAATATTTTTCTCTACATTTGAGAATAATTTCGTGTGAAAAGAGAGAGTATTTGAGAAGGAAATTTGTTGAATATATTCTCTGATGATAGATCTTTAAAACCATACAAAGAAAATGAATTTTAAAGCTCTCTAATATGATGTAAATTGTGTGAAAAGTAGGCTAGATACATTATTTTTAAAACTGAAACAACTCACCAGAAATTTAAAAATTCAAAAATTTGCCAAATGGCAACTTCCACATTTCCCTTACTTTACCATGTGATCATTTCCCTCCAAAGTTCCGAATTTAAAGGTTTATTTGCTAAATAAAAACTCCAAAATTTATCTTATTTTTACAATTAAATCCAATTTAACTCAAATTAACTCCTAATAAAATTATTTTAAAATTATTTTTCAACCCAAATTAATTATTTTCACTAATAATTATTTAATTAATTTAAAATTAATTTTTCAAAAATATTTTTATTTCTCCAGATTATTGTTTAATCGATTTTAGATGAAATTGACCTATTAAATTAAATTAAAAATTACTATTAACCTGATAAATTCTTAAATTCATGCTCGAAACCCAAAAAATACACCCAAAACTATTAGACTCGATTTAAGGATATTACAATCCTCCAAAGACTAGTTGACGCAGCCTTCCCATACCATCACCACCAAGTGCCGACAACAACTCCGCAACATCCTTCTATCACCATCCGCAACACGTTACTGCTATCAGCTCTCGCACTAAGCAAAAGCTCCCGCACGTTGTCACAAGCCCCCGCGCGCCCTAGCTCGCTGCTGCCCCTGCCGCGCGCAGTTGTTGAGCCTAGCTAGCCTATGTACTACTGCTACCGAGCACCCCATTGCCTCACACGAACCATCCCGTTAAGACCTCTCTAAACCAACCCTAGACCGACTCCTTTTGATTCATACCCTAGTTATTTATTTGAATTTTTTATATACAAAGGTGGTAAGGAAATTCTCTCCAAAATTTTAATTTTTTAAATTGTTAAATTTTTAATTTATTTTTAAATTGTTAATATTTTATACTAATTAATTTTTTTGGGAAAATATTACTTGTTTCCATATTATTTGATGATCAGGTTTAAATCATACCTCGTAAGAGAACTCATGTTGCGGTTCAAATTGAAGAAGCTCAAAACAGATTGAAGCTAAGGCAAGATACGATACTATGTTCATCAATCAAAAAATGCTACCAGAGAAAGAGTTTACTTTGAAAGAAAGCAATTAAACTAACTTCATGGCGAGCATTTGACAAGTTGTTGAAGCTCTGAATTGTCGAGTGTTTTTTGAAAAGCGACCTAGTGCAGACGAGGAATTGGTTAGAGAATTCTATGCAAATTTGACCTCGAGTGAACTTACAAAAGTTCCCATCGAAGGAATCAAGGTACCGTTAAAGTCAAGCACCATCAATGAGTATTTTGACCTACCTGATTTCGAAGAAGAAGAATACTCTATCCTGAAGAAGAACATCAAGGCTACAAAATTGCAAGAGATCCTTCAAGAACTTATGATTCCCTGTTCTGAATGGACGGTGTCGAAGAGTGGAGTTCATACTTGTTGTAGAGAATACTTGACACCGTTAGCTAAAGTATGGTTTCATTTTATTCGGTTCAGTCTAATGCCTACCTCACATGGGACTACAATCTCTATGGAACAAATGGTCTTGCTATACTTGATCCTGACAGCAAAGACCATAGAAGTGGGAAAAATCATTATTAGAGAAATTCAAACTTGTGCCTCAAGATGCTCTGGACAAGCCTATTTCCCATTCACGATCATAGTTCTATGCTTAAAGGCTAAAATTCTTGGGAATGTGAAGAAGACAAGATATAGCCAAGGTGCAATCACTGATTGGGACCTCATTCGAGTAGCGGGAAATTCCATTCTTCAACAGCAAGCTGATTCAAGTGAAGATCCTAAGGATGAGGAAGATCCTGAAGAACAGACACAGCCAATAGAAACTTCTAATGAGGCAGAGTCAACTGAAAAAATGTTTGAACCTGATATATCCATATCTAGACCTCAGTCACCTCACTCAAAACTTCGAGATGAGCTATCAAAGATGATGGATTGCATCTAACAACACTCCTATTGGAGATACACGAGAATATGATATGACTCATTTGTGCACTCGAGAAAGTATTTCGTGACCCATTTATTTTTGTGCTTGAATTTTCAGATTACATATTTGAACCATGGACTCCAATGTCGAAGAAGGAGCAAGGTGATTCAAGCAACAACAAGGACAATGAAGCAAAAGACAAGTCAAAGTCTAAGGGGTCAGCATATAAATAAAAAGGGGGGATCTTATCTTTCTTTATTTTATTTTCTTAGGTTATTTCAAATTTTAGTTCTTAAATGAATTTAGGATTAGGTTTTAATTCATTAGGTCTTTAGGCTAGTTTTACAATTTTTTGCATAATAAATTAAGAGGTTGAAGTCAATAATAAAAGTGAACAATTAGAAAAATAAAAATGTGGTAATAGATATGTACATGTCTAGGATCGGACCTTGGAAGAGCTTGGTATTTAAGCAGTCAAATTTGACACACCTCCTCTTCCCTGATCCTACCTGGCGTATAGTGTCTATTCACTTTTACTTTTGCATTTTCTTTATTATTTTTAACAATGGGGACATTGTTTATCTTAAGTAAGTGGGATAAATAATTGAAAACTTCTTAATAGTTATTATTTCTTCTTATTTTATGAATTTAATTATAATTTTGCTCAAAAATTTGAATTTATGTTAATTATCTCAATGGTTGTGATGTTAAGCTAAATCATGATATGAATGCTACTCTTAATAAAATATGTGAATCATTCCATAAAATTTTAATTCCTTATAAAAGCTAAACATGCATGAAAGTTTAAGTCTCTAGAATTGATTTAGTAATTTCTTGAGGCGAAATCCTAGCAAGCATGAAATTTTGAAAATGATTTAGGCAACATTTATTTGCACCATTTGAGCCTTTCAAGCTAACCTTGATGAATGTTATCCCTTGAAGCCAACTTTGAGACTATATGGCCTGATTTTCTTTGAACCTTACAATGATAAGTCATCCTATCTCTCCTACTTATCTCCAAATTACCCCAATTACTAGACTCAGTCTATCAAGAGTGTTTTTTGAAAATAAGTTTGGGGGAGTTGAGAAGAAGTACCAAAATTTTCAACAAAATGTAGTACATACAAGATGATGCTCAAAAAAAAAAAGAAAAAGAAAATAAAGCATATGTACTCAAAAGAAAAGAGAAAAGAGCATGAGTATTCAAGTACAAAAAAGTTGGTGAATTTGATGGTAATCATCTTGAACGTCTGATGCAACTTGAGTCTAGGGTTTTAACTTAAATATATCAATTTTTTACTTACCCCTAGCCTAGCCTCGTTACATCCTATGCAAAAGACCTATTTGATTCAAGATTTCAATGCTACTTACATAAGTGGAGAGAAATTGCTATATTTAACATATGAAGGCATAAATTAAACTTAATGATTGCAATTTGGTCTTAACTAAGGGAATAAAAATCGAGTGGTAAGATTTTGACATGTCTTTATTGAGAAGGCATTTAGTCTACTTTTGTTAAGCATAATGATAATTGAGAATAATTTAAATAAAGTGCATACTTGAGCTACATAATCTCAAAATTCTTGTTCTTGTGCTTGATTATATTAAATTCATAAGTATGGGGAGAAATGATTAATTCTTTTGTTATTTTTGCATTACTCGGGACGAGCAATAAATTAAGTTTGGGGGTGTGGAAACATGAAAATATATAGATTTTTTCATGTCTTTTCTAGCTTGAATTCATTAAATTTCCAAGTAATTATTCTCGAAAAATATGATTTAATTATAAAAGAATTAAATTCTACTTAAAATTCCAACATATCAATTTTTAATTATTTTTATAAAAATTAATCATGAATTTGATTTATTTTCGACAATTTTGCACAATTGATGAAAATCGGCTTAGCAGACACTACAGAAGGTCTAAACCATTGGAGAAATTTTTCCACCGAGTGAACTAAGAGAAAAGATGATTAATTTTCCAACAAATGTCGGTCCAAATTATGAGTATTATTATACTTTATGATTAAATTTTTAATTCAATTTATTTGGGTTAGAAATTAAATTATAAAGCCTGAAGTGAAGTGACCTGATGTGCATAACATGAAGGACTGAACCACCACAAATTTGGCAGCTCAGTGCCATCCAAATGTCTGACCCAATGATCGACCTATAAACATCACAGCAATTATGTGCAAGTAGACACTGTCACTGCAAGTATAGTAGATAGATGTGAGTCTGTCAGATATCGATCCCATGAGGATGGTGTTCTTGTTGCTTAAAATTATCAAAGCAAATGGAATTAAAATAAGGAAAATTGTTAGGAATAATGTCAATGCAATTAAGTCAAAACTTCTCAAAGATTAGACTTAAATCTGTCAACGCAAATACTATAAACTGTAACATAAAATGTCAAGACAATTTAATAGAAAAATGAATTGAATATTGAAGATGTTTTGTGAATGTAAACTCAGAAAATTAAAAGAGGTAGATCAAGTGTAAAGAAAAGGGGGACCCCTAACTTGGCAAGTTGGCAGACACTAAATGTGACTGCAAGGTAACTGGTAGATAAATTGTCGCTGCAATTAAGTTCTAATGAAATCTTATTGTTACCAACTTCTCTATTTAGCAAAAACCCAAGAACTCATACTACCACACCTTCCAGTGCTAGTAATGCTTAGCACTTGAGAACAAGTGGCCAGAATTCCTTATTGCCTCAAGCAACTTCTGTTGTCTTGCTTGTTAATCTAACTTTATCACCGCACCTTCCAGTGACTGTGACTGCAATCGCACTTTCGTGGTTAAAATAGTTAAATCCAAGGATAAACAGATGAGAAGAATTTAGTAGAAATCAAAATAGATCTAACATTAATAGGTATTTCCATACATAATTAAAGTCAACAGAATTCATCAACGTTCAAGAGGAATTAAAGAAGAAATTGAAGCATGCTATTCCTAGTCTACTAGAATCCTTCTGTAATTGCTCCTCTTGCGTCACACTTAGACACTCCTCGTCAGAAGTAGTCGCCTCTTCGTCGCGTCAGATCACCCTCTAGGGAAGTTAAGCTTCCATGGTAGCTCACTTTAAAAGAGAATAAAAAATGTGGAATTAATTTCTTCATGAGCTTGATGATGATTTTCTCTCTTTCCCCTCTATTAATAATCACTAGAAGGTACAGGTCTCTTCCCCTTCTTAGATCTAACTCCCTTTTACAGCTGTACAAGTTGGTTATTTCCAACTGTACACTCATGCAGATCTGGTTTGTGCATTAGATAGTTATAGGTTGTCGCGACATTACTAGACGCAAATTAAGATTTTTATTTACTGTGACAACTTGACATTCTCCTACGCTGATGCTACTGGATATGTTAGCAACATAAAGTCCCTGGTGTAATGTAGAAATATTCATGGGGTGACATATTTGGCTGCAATTCTACAACAAACTTGTGGAGACAACTCTGAATGCTTTCCTGTTTCGATCTTCTAAGGTGGATTCCTGTGCTGACAACTTTAGACGCAAAACTGATGCTGAATGCAGCGACATTAGTAGAACAAATGAGATAAAATGAAAGACAGTAAGACCATACAACACTGATATAGAAAATGCAAATACTAAGTATAAAATGCTGAAAATGAATGCTAAATGTCATATCAAAATTTTAATGGTCATTTCTAATGCTATCACACCTCCAAACTTGAGTTTTTACTTGTCCTCAAGTAAATAAAAGCTAGAAAGTCATATCAAAATTCTTGTCACCGTAATAATTATTCTAGCAACTTAAATTCTCTGAGATCCTGATGTATAAAATACATTCATATGATAAACATTGTGCTGACAATTTATAGGTATGAATAATCAAAATTGCAACTTCACTAATGCTAGCATCTTGCTTTAAATCTTAAATCTTCTTAACCAATACAGCATTTATTGTCACATATATATATATATATATTCTTTTTCTTTTTTATAAAATTTTCATTCTTTTTCTCTCTTTTTTATATATGTGACTGAGAGATGTCATTGCATTACTATACTCTTGCTCATGGGGGGTACAACAAACCCCCAAGGAGCATGTAATTACGGCGACACACACTCTTGCAGTGACAGCATTTGGCTAGATAATTTTTTTAACACTTGCAGTGGAGTGTTCCCCCTTGTTAAGTCACAGTGCACCCACATTGGAGTGTCTTTTATTAATAGATATAATTATATACATAACTGCAAGATGATAAGTTAATTCAAGATTCAAACAATAATACTACTCATTTATTACTAATGCAATTTCAACCATTCATCTAATAATAGAAGGATACAATGTTTAATCATATTAATCCAATTCATACATTATCATCTCACATCATTCAAGATTTATTCATCAAATAAAAAATCATGGTCACACATTTTTCATAATTTTGCATACTTTCATTTAACTCAAAAGACAAATAAAATCTTAAACTTGTGGGTGCAGTTGCATTTCCATTCCATACATTTTTCCCCGAACTTAGAGTCTGCATTGTCCCTAATGCACTAACAATACTATACAAAATATATGGAAATGCAACTACAATGCAAAATGCATTAACAAATAAAACGCAGAGACAAGTAAAATGCAATGACAACTATATGAAACGCATGCAACTAAACTAAGTAATGAAAAAGAAAAACTAACTTAGTGTATGCAACCGAGGATATGGTTGCTTTGGACTTCTTCTTCTTTTCGGGTCGCTCCTTTTTGCGCTTCTTCTTTTCCTTACATTTGCGCTTTTTCTCCTTTGGGTCAACTGGTGTGGTGGATTGCTCCTCCATGGTCGATTAGATACTGGCTTCAACAATAGTAACATCCGACGGATGAATCTCAGCAAGTGGTGCCACATATGGCACAATAGACAGAAGATTAGAATTCTTATTGCTGGATGTTACGGCCTCGGCCTGGCTCGCCCCACATGGTGCCAGGTTTTCAACAAAAGCACCTACACTAGCAGGTGCTGCGACAAATTCCTCCAATAAATTTGTCGGCACAAAATCTTCTTCATTTTCTTTTTCCTTTTCTTCTATTCCTTCTTCTTCTCTTTTCTCTTCTTCCTCTTCAACACCCACAGAGGCAATAGTCGTGTGCTCCTCTTCTACAGCAGCAGCTTGTCTTTCCGCCATATTGGCCCCCAAATTGTTTGAAAACTCATCCTTAAAAAGGCTGGCGATGTTGCAGAAGCAATCTTCCATGTCCTTGGAGTGCACCTCCTGGTCCTCATCGTCAGAGATGTGGATTCTGTACGGGGACTAGATAGACTAAGTCTTTCCTTCTGAAGAAGCTTTCTCTATTGATGGTGCCACCTTGATGATAGGGAGAAACACGGGGAACTTGGTAACGACTACTTACTCATGCTGCTTAATGTGCTGACAATGGTAGTATTCCATGCCATGGTATAGGCACAGAATAAACTTTAGCACTTCTCCATGTCATCCACTGCGGCGACAAGTTTAACTTGTCGCACAGCCATACGGTCAGCTATCTGTCCAATCTTAGTAAGCTTCCTCCAAATTTTAGGATCTGTGGGCGCATGGGTTTGTTTTTCCTTCTTTTTCCCTTTTCCTTTCTCCTTCTTTGACGACACTTCCTTCACAATAGGGTTTTCTTTCCCCCTGGTCATTCTTTCACCGAAACATCATTTATTGGACCTTTGTTCTCCAAAAACTCTTCCCCTTCGCAAGGCACAAAGTCCTTCTGTTTACACAACAACATGATTAGAGAAGGAAAAGGCAAGATACCTGTTTGTTTGGTAGTAGATTCAGCGATTTCCTGGTAAAGGATTGCCCCAACAATAATCCGTCAACCCTTGATCATAGAATGTATCAAGCACATTCTATCCAGCATAACAGTAGTGCTGTGAGTAGATGGTAAGAGACGACAGCTGATGAAGTGAAACTACACCTTACTCTGGATGGTAAGGTAACGATGGTGCATCGTATAATTATTCGGATTATTTTTAGTCCAAACAGCACCGTCGACACATAAGTCATTCAATAGTAAATCAATGCCTTCCTCTATCAAGTTCTCCAAAAACTTGACATGCTCGTATTCTCCCTCGGCAATATGAACATGGCACCAAACCTTCACGGACGAAGATGAACTCCTGCTCCGGATCAACTAAGTTAGCATAAAACTCTCTTACCATGGATGAGGATTACCCTTCCAGATGATCACATAATTGCTCCCAACCCAAACACGAAATCGTTCTGGCCACTTGTTTCCCTAACGTCAGTAGTGAGGACAACTAAAATCCCTACTCAAGATGGCAGTTTCGTTTCAGCATCAAATCATGGAAACGATCCTTCGTCGCTTTAGTTAAAAATAAGACAGACTCCTTGGATGGTGGTTGGTCATCATTTCAAACCATCATTGTCGATGATTCAACAACTGGTTTCGATGGGGTTTTAGCACCACGAGTTCTTGCCATATTTAAATAAGAGAAAGATAGTGAAGATTTTGCAGAAAAACTGAAAGTTGAAGAAAAGCAAGCTTAAAGAAATAATGGCAAATGTGTGTATGAAGACACAATCGACACAAATAAGGTATTTTATAGAGAATGAAAGTGAAGAGGTGTGATAATTGCTACTGTCGTGAGTGTACATTGTGTCTGCAGCCAATAAATGCCAGGACACGGATCGTACTTTTTCGGATTGATCCAACGGTTGGGGATCAGGGTGAATCAACCGATATGATTCTTTCCTGAAATGCTTTGATGAGTCAGCAATTGGATGCGTCAACAAGTCGTGCTTTCGTGTGCGTCGACAAAAAGAAGAACTTTTACTCCTGTAGAAAACTAAAGCAACAAATTAAAGGAAAATAAAAAAACAAGAAGTACATAAAAAATTGCAATGACATACTAAAAAAATGTGACCAGGTTAATGGTCTCATTTTGCTCGTTAATGTCTAGGCTTAGGTATTACTTTAATCATTAGCCATTCACTTTGAATTGGTACATATCATTCAAATCTTTGATTGTCACTGCACCATATGGAAATGCTACGAAAACTACAAAAGGGCCTGACCATTTAGAGCGCAATTTTCCTGGATGCAATTTTAAACATGAGTTAAGTAAAAGTACTAATTGACCTGTGGAAAATTGTTGTTGCAAAATGATTTTGTCAAGCCATCTCTTGGTTGTTTCCTTGTAAATGGCAGCATTTTCATAAGCATTGAGTCAAATTTCTTCCAGTCCTGAAATGTCCAACAATCTTTTCTGCCCAACAGCATCATAGTCCATGTTCACTTACTTTATTGCCCATATGGCCTTATGTTCAATTTTGACGGGCAAATGACAGGATTTACCAAACACCAGCTGATATGGTGGCGTCCCTAACGGTGTTTTGTATGCAGTGCAAAGCACCCATAATGCGTTATTTAATCGCGAAGACCAATCACGTCTAGATGGATTAACCACCTTCTCAAGAATACCTTTTATTTACTGATTGTATACTTTCGTTTGTCCATTTGATTGCGGATGATATGTGGTTTCCATATGATGGTTCACACCATAACATTTTAAAGCTGTCGCCACTTGGTTACAATGGAAATGGGTGCCTTGATCACTTATTAAAGCTCGAGGTGTTCCGAATCGTGTAAGGATTTATGTGTGAAAGAACTTTAACACCATCCGAGCATCATCCTTTGGAACAGCTATTGCTTCGATCTACTTTGAAACATAGTCAACAGTGACCAGAATATACACATTTCCAAAATAATTTGGAAATGGTCTCATGAAGTCTATACCCCAAACATCGAAAAGCTCAACCTACATGATAGGCTGTTTTAACATCTCGTTGCGTCGAGATATTAATCCGGTGCGCTGACACTTGTCACATTGTTGAGCAAAAGTGTAGGCATCTCGAAACAATGTAAGCAATTGAAATCCTGACTGTAGGACCTTTGCAGCAGTCCTAACATCACCAAAATGGCCTCCATAAGGAGCATCGTGGCAATGCTTCAGGATTGAGAGCATTTCTTCCTCAGGAACGCAGCGATGAATGATGTTGTTATCACATACCTTGAACAGGTATGGCTCATTCCAATGATACTTCGCAACATCCCGAAGAAATCTGACCTTTCGGTGACCAATTGCACTCAACAGTAGCTTTCCACAGACTAAATAATTGACGACATCTACATACCATAGAGATGCATCGACAAAGAATAACTTCTCATCTAGAAATGCGTCGGTAATTTACGATTTGTTTCCATCTTCACTTCCAGATTCCAAACGAGATAGGTGGTCTGCTACTTGATTCTCTGATCCTTTTTTGTCTTTAATCTCAACATCAAATTCTTGTAATAACAGGATCCATCTAATCAGCCTGAATTTTGCATCTTTCTTAGCAGAAAGGTATCTCAAAGCAGAATGATCAATATAAACTGTAATTTTTACGCCGATAAGATACGAACAAAACTTGTCAAATGCAAAAACTACTGCTTGCAATTCTTTCTTAGTAGTTGTGTAATTTACCTGTGCTTCAGTCAAAGTTTTACTAACATAATATATTGTGTGAAATACCTTATCCATGCGTTGTTCAAGTACAGCACCTATAGCATAGTCACTTGCATCACACATCACCTCAAACTATTTCGACCAATCCGATGCAACGACAATAGATGCCTGCACTAGCTGCTGCTTAATTTTAACAAATGCTTCCAAACAAGCATCATCGGACAAAAACTTTTTATTTTGCTCCAACAAAGAGCAGAGTGGTTTTTTTATTTTGGAGAAATCTTGGATGAAACGTCGATAAAATTCGGCATGGTCGAGAAAACTCCTTATTCCCTTCAGATTGGTGGGTGGTTGTAGCTTTTCAATAATCTTTACCTTTGCTTTATCAACTTCAATTCCCTGAAAAGAAATACGATAACCAAGGACAATGCCTTCAATTTCCATGAAGTAGCATTTTTCCCAGTTCAGCACGAGATTGGTCTCCTCGCATCACTTCAACACTTTAGCTAAATTGTCAACGCATTTATCAAAATTGTGCCCATAAACAAAAAAAGCATCCATAAATACTTCCAACGAATCCTCGATCATATTAGAAAAGATGGCCATCATGCACATCTGAAATGTTGCTGGTGCGATCCACAAACCAAATAGCATCCGACGAAAAGCAAAGGTTCCAAACGAGCAGGTAAAAGTTGCCTTTACTTGATCTTCCGGTGCGATTATGATCTGGTTGTATCTAGAGTATCCACCAAGAAAACAATAATAGGCCTTACTAGTTAGCCTATCCAACATTTGATCAATGAATGGAAGTAGGAACTGGTCTTTCTTTGATGTCGCATTTAAACGACGGTAATCCATACACACACGCCATCTTGTAGCAATGCGAGTAGGAATTAGTTCATTTTTATCATTACTTACCATCGTGATTAGATAGATTATGCTTGCGTCCAGCCATTTGGTGATTTCTTTCTTCACGACTTCCTTAATTTTTTTCATTTAATCGACGTTGCTGTTCAATTGACTGTTTTCCTTTATCTTCCAACCTAATTTTATGCATGCAAAGAGAGGAACTAATGCCTCTGATGTCTGCTATGCTCCAGGCAATGGCTCTTTTGTGCTGCTTCAATATTTCGATTAACTTTTCTTCTTGGCTTGTGTCGAGACTTGCGCAGACAATCACTAGTAATGTGTCATTATCACCAAGGAAAACATATTTCAGATGCATAGGTAATTGTTTCAACTCCAGAGTCAGAGCTTCTTCAACTGATGGCTTGAAAATCGGGATCGTTCTATTGGTCAAATCTAAAGGTTCCATTTTCCAACCATGTCGAAGCTCACAAACATTAGCCTAAACTTTGTGGTCACATTCAGGTAGGACATTGTCTTCTGATGTCACTGCATATTCCTCTCGCACTGCTGAATTACATTTATTAAATTCCTCCATAATTAACTTGTCCAGAACATCAATGTGGTGACATTGTTCCTTACTTCTTGATGAAGATGCTTCGAAAACACTAAAGGTAACATGTTCATCATTATGATGCATGATCAATTCGCCCTTGAAAACATCTATAAGTGTAAGTTCCGTTGCAAGGGATGCCAGCACCTCCTTATTAGCTTCACAATCAAGTATAAGGAAGTCTGCTGGGAACATAAACTTATCAACTTGAACAAGAACATCTTTAAATTGTCCTTTAGGTTGTGCCAAAGATCTGTCCGCAAGTTGTAATGTCACTGTAGTAGGCTTCATATGGCCAAATCCTAATTTCCTGAAAGTTGACAACGACATAAGATTAATGCTAGCTCCTAGGTCACATAGAGTTTTACCTAAATAATGATTTCCAAAGCTCCTAGGTCACATAGAGCTTTACCTAAATAATGGTTTCCAATGGAGCATGGAATTCTGAAACTGCCAGGATCTTTCATCTTTGGTGGCAGTTTACCTGTCAGTACAATGCTACACCTTTCTGTGAGCGCAATGGTCTCGATATCAGATAACTTCTTCTTCTTTGATAATAGCTCCTTCATAAATTTCCCATAGCTGGGAATCTGCACAAGAGAATCAATTAGAGGTATATTAATATGTAATTGTTTCAAGGTAGAAACAAACTTTTGATAATATCTATCATGTTCTTTTTCTTTGAATTGATGTGGAAATGGGAAAGGTATGTTCACAATGGGTTGTTGTGATATAACCGGTTGTGTCGACATCGGTAGTTGCATCGATAACTTCATAGGTCGAATGGTAGGCATAAGTGTGATTACTAGTGATTCCTCCTCATTTACTTCAACTGCTTATTCTTCAGATGCAATGTCTTCTTGTCGCTCTGTTTCATTTGCATCAACAGGTGCTTTATTAGAGTTGCTGCTTTGTTCGACAGTTTGCTTTCCACTCTATAACGTAATAGCCTTGCAATGCTCCTTCCACTTCTAGTTCAGATTTTCAGTGCACTAGGCAAAGCACCTGGTGGTCGTGTGCTCATATTAGAAGCCAGTTGTCCTAATTGTGATTTAAACGCTCGAATGGTAGAAGAATTCCCTTCTGCGATAGCTTTTGTTCTCGTAATATGCTTAAGCATCAAAACTTCAAGAGTAGCTAATGGGTCTGATCTTGGTTGAGAATACTGCTGCTATTGTTGCTGATGCTGACCTTGCGTATTTGGCATTGCAGTCTATTGTGGCTGCATCCGATTATGTGGTTGCATCTAGTTATGTGACTGCATTTGTTCCGCATGTGAATGTACCTGAGGATTATGATTATAATTCTGCTGCTGCTGATTGTAACTCCCTTGTCTCAATTTCCCTTGATTCGAGGGATTTACATATCTGTATATAGACTCATTCCCCCAAGGTTTTTGAGCCATATTTGAACTATTATACGAATTACCATATGAATTCCCTCTGATATTATTGACAAATGAAAACATTCTTAGCATGCTGTGGACAGTCCTCATAGCTATGGTTGTCACCACAAATTTCACAACAGAATGTCGAGACTTCCACTTGCTAGGCTACTTGAATAGGGGCAACATCACTCTTCCCCATCATGTTCTTGATCATGTTTGTCACCATAAATTTCACAAGAGTCCTCATAGCTATGGTTGTCACCATAAATTTCACAACAGAATGTCGGGTATTGGTAATTATTTTGCACAATTCTTTCTAAGATTCGCATGGCTTCATTGTAAGTGCAATCTAACAAAGGACCATTAACAGATGCATCAACAAGATTTCTTGTCTGTGCATTTAATCCATTGTACAAGATCTCGATTTGTGTTTCCTATTGAATTTAGTGCATGGGACAACGTCTAAGCAGAGTTTTGTAATGCTCCCACGTAGTGTGCAGGTTCTCATCATCCAATTGATGGTTCGTCGTGATATCATTCCGAAGTCTAGCATTCATTGTGGGTGGATTGAATCGCAGAACAAATTGAGTTGCTAGTGCATTCCATGAAGTAATAGATCCAGCTGGTAAACCAAGAAATCATGTACGTGCTCTTCCTTGCAACAAATAAGGAAACAATTGCATTTTCAAGGAGTTGTCAAGAGCACCATGTTGACTAAAAGAAGCATATATTAACAGAAAAGATTTGAGATGCTCCCTCGCATCTTCATGAGGCAAACCAGCATATTGTCCATTCGAGTTTAGCATCTGAAACATCACCGATTTCAATTCAAAATTCCCAGCTTGTATATTATTTACATTTTGTGGCTGTATTGGAGGGATAGGATTTTGTGGTAGCAACGGTGGTATATCATTATTATATCTAGCCATTTTTCTTTGCTCTTATCTCTTCCTCCGAATAGTTCTTTCAATTTTTGAATCGAAACTAACAATATTGTTAGGATTTCTCCTTGCCGACATAAAACACCTAAAAAAATTGAAAAGAATCAATAAATGAAATAAAACAAATTAGTAACAAATAGAAGTCAGAATAGAAAGAATAATTGCAACTAAAAAAATAAACATCAAACAAACGCCTTCCCCGACAACAGTGCCAAAACTTGATCGGCCTGTAAATGTCACAACAATTTTGTGCAAGAGGACACTGTCAATGCAAGTATAGTAGATAGATGTGAGTCTATCGGATATTGATCCCACGAGGATGGTGTTCTTGTTGCTTAAAATTGTCGAAGCAAATCGAATTAAAATAAGAGAAATTGTTCGGAATAATGCCAATGCAATTAAGTCAAAACTACACAAAGATTAGGCTTAAATCTGTCACCGTAAATACTATAAACTGTAACATAAAATTTCAAGACAATTTAATAGAAAAATGAATTGAATATTGAAGATGTTTAGTGAATGTACAAAAAATTAAAAGAAGTAGATCAAGTGTAAAGAAATGTGGGGATCCTTGACTTGATAAATTGGTAGACACTAAATGTGACTGCAAGGTAACTAGTAGATAAATTGTCACTGCAATTAAGTTCTAATGAAATCTTACTATTATCAACTTCTCTGTTTAGTAAAAACCCAAGAACTCACACTACCACACCTTTCAGTGCTAGTAACGCTTTGCACTTGAGAACAAGTGGCCAGAATTCCTTCTTGCCTCAAGTAACTTCCATTGTCTTGCTTGTTAATCTAACTTTGTCACCGCACCTTCTAGTGACTATGACTGTAATCATACTTCCGTGGTCAAAACAGTTAAATCCAAAGATAGACAAATGAGAAGAATTTAGTAGAAATCAAAATAGATCTAACATTAATAGGTATTTCCATACACAATTAAAGTCAACAGAATTCATCAACATTCAAGAGGAATTAAAGAAGAAATTAAAGCATGCTATTCCTAGTCTACTAGAATCCTTTCGTAATTGCTCCTCTTACGTCGCACTTAGGCACTCATCATTAGAAGTAGTCGCCTCATCACGTCAAATCACCCTCCTGGGAAGCTTCCATGGTAGCTCACTTGAAAAGAGAATCAGAAATGTGGAATTAATTTCTTCACGAGCTTGATGATGATCTTCTCTCTCCCCCTCTATTTAATATCACTTAAAAGGTATAGGTCCCTTCCCCTTCTCAGATCTAACTCCCTTTTGCAGCTGTACAAGTTGGTTATTTCCAACTGTACACTCACGCAGATCTGGTTTGTGCATTAGGTAGTTGCAGGTTGTCGCAAAATTGTTGGACGCAAATTAAGATTTTTATTTGCTGTGACAACTTGACATTCTCCTGCGTTGGTGCTTCTGGATATGTTAGCAACATAAAGTCCCTAGTGTAATGTAGAAATATTCATATGGTGACATATTTGGCTGCAATTCTACACCAAACTTGTGGCAACAACTCTGAATGCTTTCTTGTTCAGATCTTCTAAGGTGGATTCCAGCGCTGACAACTTTAAATGGAAAACTGATGCTGAATGCAGTGACATTAGTAGCACAAATGAGATAAAATGAAAGTAAGTAAGACCATACAACACTAATTTGGAAAATGCAAATACTAAGTATAAAATGCTGAAAATGAATGCTAAATGTAATACAAAGGGAACAAAGTATACACTAATTAGAGAGATTTTAATGGTCATTTCTAATGCTATCACCTAATCAGCTATTTTAGCTGATTTATACACTTACAAAAAAACCCTCAAAATTCCATTCAAACCCCTCCACTAGTTGTGCCTTTGTAGATTTGCCCCAAACTAATTTAAGCAAAGTTTGAATCATTCAAACTTGCACAAAGGATGGCCAGCCATGGAGGAGTGTATGGTTGATTCTTCTTTGCTAAAAATAGCCTCCAATTCCACCTATAAATACCCCCCATTGTTGCCCATTTTCATCACTCAATTCATCAACAGCTCTCTTCTGTTCTCTCATTTTCTCTCTAGCCTTCCCATTTCATTTCCCTGCATTCCCTTGCTGATTTTCCCCTCTTGAAAAAGAGTGTTCTTCAGCCTTGGAGTAGCTTCATTTGAGTTATCATCAGAGACCTGATCTAACAAGAACGAAGAGGAACACAATAGCAGTTCTAGAGAATTGTTGGATTTGATTCTAATCTCTTTCTCTCTTTTAAATTCTTGTTTTTATTATGATGAATACTATTATTGTTGCTATTCTTTATTTAATTAAAATGCCTTAAATTTTATTAAGTGTTGGGTTGATTGTGTTAATTGCTTGATTTATTATGAATTATGTTTGTGTTGTTATAGGCCTTGTTATCTTGTTTAATTAAATATTATAATGTTTATGTTATACTTACATTACACTTGTGAGATAACTAATGAATTAATCATTTAATCAAATTGAAATTATGGTTAATGGACACACTATTTAATTTGTGCATGTTTAATCTTCCAAGGTAGTTGAAGGTTAAATTAAGCGATGGTATTAAATGATACATTAGCCTTGCATAACTTGCAGGATTATGTGATTAAATTGTTTTAACATAGGTATATGTTGTTTCTTCACTTGATCCTTTACTTGCTTTTTAAATTAATTAATTGTTTGTATTAACATAAGAATATGTTAAGAGATTATTTAATTTAATAAGTATGTATGTGCATTAGTCAACAAAATAACAGGTTGTCGTGAATTTAATTCGTAACAAGCATGAACATGATTCTAATAATATTAAGTTTAAGAATGCAATTGATCTATCACATTATGTCATATTGATTAAAAAATCTTGAAATTGAGCATTGGAATTTACTTTTAATTTTTTTTGTTAATTACTTAGATTAATTTTAGTTTATTAAATCTTTCTCAAAATCAATATATTTTCATCACCAATTTGTTAATTTAATTATTTCACAATTATTTTTCTGACACAGTCCCTATGGGTACGATAACTCGACATTTACTTGTCATTTTATTACATGATACGATTGTGCACACTTGCACATTTCTGTCGTTCCGAACTTTCTAATGGAAGAAAGGAATCCTCCCTATATGGCAACATATGTGGATGAAAGAGGCTTGAATGCACATAGGGGTTCGAAATGCACAATTCGCAAGAGCTCGCAATGCACAATTCGCAAGAGTTCGCAATTACCCATATTATCATAGCTCGCAACACATTATCTTATAGTTCGCAAAGCACTAAGCTCGCAAACACAGAACATCAAGCCTAAGATAACAAAGTTCTCATATGTCATATGCTCGCAAGCAATATGGATTCGTAGACCACGTTTAAGGTTCACACACAGCATATATAATTTTTAGTGTTCACATAACCTGTGAAAGAGTTCGTACAACATGCAAAAGAGTTTGCTTCGAACTAGGGACTTCCAGGATAGCTAAGGAGCTTCCTACCACTAAGCCACAACACTTCCTTGTTTTCAAATTGCACGATTACTTTTAAAACATAAGGGATGGAAATTCACCCTCTTAACTAAATTAAATTAATTAAATAAAATAGGATGTGACAAGGATACCTGAGCAGGGAGTGAAGTAAGGGCATTTACGTCATGTTCTCCGAATACTAGTATTCTTGAAACTACTCGATTTGTTGGCCACTGGTAATTGTTATTGGCTATACTCTTGATGATTTCATAAGCCTCATTATAAGACTTCAACAAGAGAGCAGCATTTGCAGAATCATCTACCACCAAACTTGTGTGTGCGTTGTGACCATTATAAAATGTCTCCAATTGGATGTAATGTGGAATCCCGTGATGAGGGCACTTATGAAGTAACTCTTTGAATCTTTCCCATGCCTCGTACAAGGACTCGTCATCTAATTGTTGGAATGTGGTAATATCATTTCGCAACTTAGCATTTTTTCTAGGTGGGAAATACTTCACCAGAAAGCGTTCCATTAATTCTTGTTGTGTAGAGATTGAATTTGGTGGCAAAGAATAAAACCATGCTTGTGCTCGATCTCACAACGAGTACGGAAACAACTTCAACCTCAACATGTCTTCAATTACACCGACTATCTTGAACAAATCACTCACCTCTATGAATAGTTGAAGGTGAAGGTGTGGATCATCTGTGGGCATTCCACTAAACTGGTCCACCGTTTGAAGCATCAGAAACATTACAAGCTTCAACTCAAACTACGGTACCTCGATCTCCAGTTTCCTAATTCCCAAATTCAATTCATTAAATTGTGGCACAACATATTTCCGTATAGCACGATCCCTATCGTCAGCAATAAGGATTGGATTATGAACATTAGCAGCTCCATTCCCTTGAGCATCATTTTGATTTCCAATGTCCATTTCTGTGGCTTGTCTTTGGGCTAATCTCTCTCGTCTTCTTTGTCGAAAATGTTCGCTTGATGTCAGCGTCAACAGGGAGTAAATCGATTATTCGATCAATGCTCATGAAGTCTTGAAAATAAAATGAAAAAATAATTAAAAATAAAGAATAAAGAATTAATTAGTAAGATAGAATTAAATAAATAAAATAAAATAAAACCAAATTACATATAATATTTTCACAAAAATTATTAAGGCAACAGTCTTTGACAACGATGTCAAAAACTTGTAACATGTAGGTTTGTGCAAGTGTACACATTCATTATCAAGTAATAAGTAAATAAAAGCGTTATCATCTCCACAAGGAATGTGTATGTTAATCAATTAATTGCAAAATTATAGTTTCACAATTTAGTGATAAAAACACAATATTCGAGTGATGGATGATTCAACTAATTTAAATTATCTAAATGAAAGATGATCTCTACTGTAATTAAATCTAAGTATGAGATGATCTCTACTGTAATTAAATCTAAGTATGATAATTATCTAAAATGTATGAATTAATTTAGCAGCAAAACACAAACTTCAACAATCAATAACATGAATAAGCTAGAATAATTACATCATTAAACTCAGATCATTTGTCTCATGTTTAACAATGTTCAGAAAATATTTCATGGCAACTTGATCTTTCATGAGTTTGAAACCAAATTAAATCCTTTCAGAATCTTTTACTTAGTAAAACATGCATTTTACTGATCATATTAAACTAAGGGTTTCCTAGAATTCATGTGAAGTAATAAGGACGGGTTAGGTTTGAAACAATTTAATCACATAAACCTAAAAAATATGCAAGATAATAGAGCTCGTTATAGTTATTATGAACCTTTAATTTAGTCAGGTTAGAACCTAAATTAAGCATGCACTTTTCAATTATTGTGTCCATTAGTCGTTGTCTAGTTAGGATCGCTTAGCTAATTCTAATGCATCCAATCACGTACGAATGAAATACATACTTGAGTTTAATTGAAAATATGAATGACTGAGGCACAAAGACTTTAAATGTGATTTAAACAAAATTCATTAAATTAAGCAGTCATCCTAGCTAAACAGATTTAAGCTACCATTGTTGATGACAAGATAACAAAGCACATTGCAAACATGATTAAATTAAAGTAACAAGTAAAGGAGGAATAAACTATGTTAGAATCAACAGTCTTGCGATCTACAATTTAATATGTTTTTCTTCGATCCTCGTGTTGCTCCTTTGCTAATCGCTCCTCAAGGTGGTCAGCCAAGAGATGATCTTCTCAAGGTTTTGTTATCTAAGAAAGAAAGGAAATATGGGATGTTATGCGTGGGAATGAAGAAAAAAAATTATAGAATGGAAGAGAAATATTGAATGAAATGATGAATGAGTGAGGGATGATTGAAAAGGTGAGATAGGTGTGGTATTTATACTTGAAGTAGGTGGGAGAATTTACTAAAACTAGTGGCAACAATCCCTTGGATTTCTCACACCATTGGTCGATCGTGATATGTGGAAGGGAAGGTCGGTTGGTTGCTTGATTCAAGCATGAAATCATGCTTGAATCATGCAAGGGGTGGACGGTTTCTCAAGCAAAATTAGTGTGTTGATTTCCAATGTTTTCCTAAGTGTAGGGACCTCTAAGTAATTGCCCCAAAAGTTGATTTTTGGCTGCCCAACTATGGTTGTCAAATTGGGACTCTTTTCTCCTTGTTTGGATGGTTTAATGACAGATTGAGTTGTTAGACTTGTCCACCATGTATCATCTTTTTTTATTGGGTCAAGGTGACATCCTGATGACCAATTTAGCATGGTATTATCATCCAACACATAGAAATAATAGATCATGTCCATGTAGCATTATATTATACTCTTTATTAAATCAACTCTATGGTCCCACTGCATAATTAAAAATAACACATTGATAAATAACATGAAATAATTTAATTTATGCGCAAAATTCATATAATAAAGCATAAATTGAACCCCATGTGATCGCCTGATGGTCAAGGGTGTTCATCTCCCCAAGTGTGACATGGGTTTGAGTCACGCTAGTTGCGTTTGTTATTCGAGCTCTGCCCTGCTATTTTTTTTCACCAAAAAAGCACAAATTTGCATATTTTATAAATTCGTGTCCATTATCGTAATTTAAGCAAAATTCACTTAATTAATTAACAAATACTTGGGATTAATATTATTTTTAACTAAAAAGGTGGTAAAAATTACTAGAAAAAACCTATATAATTTCGAGTTTACAATCTCAGTCTGTGTGTCTGCCCGTGTGAACCCTTCACCTAACACGTTACGGGCACACGCCCATGTGTGACACACGACCGTGTGACAGCCTGTGCCTCAGGTTGTGTGTCCAAAAATGACCTAAAACAAGCTCATTTCAATCCAAATGCTTAAGTACCTAGACCAATTTTCATCACATGATTATAAGACTTCAAAATACATTTCAATGACACCCAAAACATGCCAAAACAATCAACTTCAGGCCTAACTAATGTGTTATCAATGGCATCACATTTCAAACACTAAACATTTCACCACTTTGAAATACAATACACAAGCCTTAACACACTCAAAATACTTGCATTCAATTCCAACATTCCATACCTAACTCATGTCCAACTTTCCCTTTTATAATTGTCCTCTTATGTTTAAGCTTAGAACTAGGCACGCATACCACCCTTAGTTATTCAAACCATTTAAACAAAAATCTCAATTCACTAGTATATAACCTAGTGATTAGCATTCACTCAAATGTCATACCATATTGAATGTCATGACTTCCCATTACCTATTCAAAAATAATCACAACTTGCATCATGCATGCATATATCAATGGAGATTTAACTAAACAACATAATAGGCAATACCACTAAATGTAACATGAGTACTTACGAACTATTACAAAGCAAACTCAAATTTCCCTATTAGATGTTGACCACCTCCGAACGTACTCTCATTCAGAGTATATTTGAGGCTTTCTCAAGTATTGGGTCGAGTTGTAATATAGTTTACAACGAAGTAACAAGTACTCTGTGGATCGTACCCAAGGGAGGCGAACACTTAATTATTTTAATTATTGCATTGAAAAAGATCTGATTAGCATTTTCTTCAGAAATATAGTACGAAAGGTAAATAAAGATTTTGAGTTTTCTATAGTGATAATAAAAATAATAATAATAAATAAAGGAAATGGAAATAAGATAAGATATAGATAAACTTAGTTATGGGGAATTAGCTCGCTTTGGCATGATTTCATCAATCGTTGCTTTCAGGTTTCTCGTCAATCAACTAGTCGTTACCCTAGCAGGATCTTCTGATCTTCTACTAACATAACAAGTCAAGAACTACTTATCTTTCGACCTCACAATTCAGATTGGTTTAGGGTAAAGGTTTTCACGAATGGGAAATATCAATTTTGGGTTAATTCCCACCTTAATGACTTCCTGGGGTTGTCAAGCCTAGGGTTTGTTTCTTGTTCTTCCTTTTCCAAACAATTGATCTGCTAAAAAACCCTACATAATAATTAAATCATCAAACCTCCACTCCCTAATTCCCCATAACGGGATTAGTTCCTCGTCGTTTCTTGAGACATTATAATTTCAAAATAAAGAATAAGCATAAAGAATTGATTTGAAAATATAAGTAGAAAGAAACATAGGGATTTGTATTGAGATTGTTGGAAGAAATCCACAGATGTTTATACGTGTCTTACAAATCTCATTTCCGTAAACAAGAAAAATAAAAAAAACTAAAGCCTAAGGAAAATAAATGACTAAACCTAAATTACAAAGAAAGAAATGGACTAAAAGAAAAGGTGTGTAAAACTAGGTGCTCAAAGGGCCTTTTTATAGCATTTTGATAGTCGTTTTCCTTATCCTAGGTTAACTATTGTCCTTTGAGTTTAATGTGGATTGTGAAGACCAAAACGCCCCTTCACTCGATGCAATTTGGCGTTTAGGAGTCAATGTCACGACACCTAGGATTCGTGTTGCGACATAGTAGGCAGTATACTCCTTTGGTGTGATTTCTTGGGTTTGTCACGATAACCGATGCCCATGTCGCGACGAAGAAGAAAGCTTCAGGATTCTTTGGTTCTAGTTTCTATGTTATGACATCTCTCGTCTCATGTATTGACAGAGTGATCAACTTCGATATAATTTGTCTTATAATGGTCTCCTGCACACTCATGAAGTTCATTAGCACACCTATAGGCCTCAATCGGCCCTAAAGTCAATAAAAGACTCATTTTTACACCTTTTACACATTTTATTAACTAAACTAAAACTGAACCAAATCCTAATTAAAATCTAATGATAATGCCTAATTTCAAGCTCTTAAAGTGCGAAAACTAGTTTAATCTACTAGGTCAAATTACGACAGATCACATGCCATATAAGCCAAGTTCGAAATCAAAATCTATCAAGATCTTTAGTGTGATTTCATCAGGTTGATCCGATATCCCGATTTCCACAAAATAGTATCTACAAGGAAATAAAGCAATAACACGAGTAAGCTTTCATATAGCTTAGTAAGTTCGTCGATTAAACAATAAAGCCTACTAAAATAAACAAAATAATTCAAATAACAAGATTAATGAACAAAGTGCCTGTCAATAAGGTTATTATCAGAATCCCTATCAATCATAGCTCACAACAAGTGAGAGAAATGCTCAAATAATCAAACGAGTCAATTTTCACATTTCAATAATCATTAAAAAATGCCCGATGAATGATATATAGATATGAGGACACGGTTAACCATTCAAACACACCAAACTCTCATACGAGCCAAACCAACTGATAACACACCTCGACACTAAGTGCCTTGCCATAGGCTAACATCCGCCCCCGTAATATACTAGAAAACACTATAATATAACACGATGGTCTGCAACAAATGTACGACCTCGGTATATTTAGTAAATAGAGGATATACAAAATCATACACTGAAATATAACACAATAGTCCACAACAAATGCAAGACCTTGGTATATTCAGTGAATAGAGGATATACAGAAATCATCGTCACATCTTGTACCAATCCCAAACCACACGTAAACTAACCTATTGGCATGCCAATCGTACTCTATGCTACATTCACTGGCTCAGAATATCTCAATCAGTGATTGATATCATATCAATTCATTATTTCCATTCTTAATTACATGCATCCATAATATCCAACATCTTACAATCTAGTTCATATAATACATTTAAAATGTATTAAAATTAAATTAAACGAACTTACCAGACTAAATGCAGCGATGACAAAGGTACAAGGACTATTCAACAACTTCTCTACGCTTTGATTTCCAATCCATTCTTGATCTAGAATAATAATTTCATTCAATTATTAATTTCTGGAAACATAATTAACTATTTTATGCAATTAAGTACTTTTGTACATTTTTACAAAATTACCCCAACATTTTACCTTGTATGCAATTTAGTCCCTAAGTCCAAAACTCACAATTTAACCATATTTAACCAAATTCAAGCTTAGTTGAATTTCTTGGTACCCTATTACAGTCAATATTTACTTTATTATACCAAGAGTACATGTAATTTTGTTATTTTCACATTTTAGTGCTTAAACATCAGAATTACTAAAAACTACTTTACAAAATAGTCCTATTAGCAACCAAGCTTAATAATCTTTAATAAAAATTCAAGAATAACTCAAACTCATCAATGGTATAACCCAAAACATTTGATAGTTTTACAAATTAGTCCTCATGTTAGCAAAATTAAAGCTAATACAAACTCAAAAACATAAAAATTACTAAAAACGGACATCAAACACATACCAATTAAAGGAACTCTAGCTAGCAAGAGTTCCCCCCTCCTTTAACAATGGTTTTTAGTTTTTGAAAGAAAGATAGAAGAAGATGGACTAGAAATTTCCATCATATTTTACTTTAAAATCATTTATTTACCTAATTACTATTATGCCCTTTATTATTTCATTCAAATTTCAACAATCATGAACCCATTCACTTTATATCCCATCTATTAACCCTTTTAAGCAAATAGCAATTAACTTTTTTAGTTTTTATGATTTAGTCCTTTTTCTTTAATTACTAATTAATAGGGATCTACTAGCAATTAACCATAAAACTAGAGAATTCCATATCATTCCAACCATTTGGCCATTTAATGAGGGTCCAATTGCATAATTGGCCCGTCAATTATTTTTAATTATTAGTTAATTAAGCTTTATTTCAATTTAACCCTAAGGTATTAGGACATAATGAATAAATAACCCAAAGGTAGTGGAATGATTGACATTCACCATCGCTTGGACTTTTTGACCATGGTTTAGTCATCATTTTATTCCCTTTAGTAATTTAAATATATAGCATTTTACTTTTACCCCTTTTACAATTTAATCCTTTTACCTTAATTAACTATCTAAACATTAAAATTTCTGAACCAAACCTTCAAATACCAAAATAATTACTTTGTAAATATTTAATAAAAATATTCACGAGATAGATTTATAGAAGCGAGGTCTCGATACCTCATTTTTCGAAACCACTTATACTAACTATTAATTCAATTAATTAAAATTCATCAAATCAAAATTCAATATAAAAATTATTATATACTCTTATAATTTACATACTAATTATACGAACTTACTTGTCAGATTTGTGGTCCCAAAACCAATGTTTTCGACACTAATGAAAATCGAGATGTTACAACAGGCTTATTGGAAATATGCAAAGATTAGTGATGATTCCGTAAGGACTACTTTTAAGAATATCTCTAACAGTTTTTTCCTGAGTTCCCAGATCATATCCTTGAGTCATGGAAGGAAGACGATGAGAATGACAGCGATGACGAAGCAGCAAAGGAGCAAGATATAGGGGATAAGTCAGATAAATAAAAGGGGGAATTTCTTATCCTTAGTATTTATTTTTAGGCATTTATTTTTTTTCTTTGTTAGTATTTTGCTTTCGCACAATAAATAGGAAATTGAAACATGAATAAATTAAGCTCAATGCTTCTTCATTTTAAAGAGCGAAGTGATGTGGTAATGGGAATGAACTTGTCTAGAACTGGATTGTTAAGAAAGACTTGGTATTTAAGCAGTTTTTTATGACTCACCTCTCTTTTCTTAGAACCCTACCTGGTGTTTAGTTTTCATTTATTAATTTGTTCTCGCAATGAGGACATTACTTCTTTTTAAAGGGGGTAAGGCAATATTTGCATGAATTTTTATTTTCTTTTCAAAGTATGTTTCAATATTTGCACATGAGTATGCTAAAATAAAATGAATGTTCAAAGAATTTTTTTTTCATAATTTAGTTCAAATACAAGCATGATTTTTGATTTTATCTAAGTTATTTTTATGTTATCTTGAGTTATGGAATGCTTGTAAGTTCTTTAGTTGTATGTAGTACTTTCCATGAAAATTTAATTTCCTTGGAAATAGACATGCATGAAGGCTTAAGTCTTTAGAATTGACTTAGTAACTTTCTTGAGGCGAAATCCTAAGAGGCCTAAGAATTTGAACATGATATAGGCACATTTTCTTTGTATCGTTTGAGCCTTTGAAGCCTACATTTAACTCTTGAACCTTCATGTTGAGCTAAATGGCCAACTTTATTGTAAATTACCTATATCATAAGCCATATTCCCATTTTTAAGTTTATCTTATTTTGTGCACCCATCTTAACTATACTTGTCTTCGTGATCAAAATTTGAAGAAAAATTTGAAATGATGTACATGCTAATAAATAAAAAAAAGAGACAAAATAGAAAAGAAAAGTTTGCTCAAATTCTTGAAAAATTGTTGAGCATGAGTTCCAAATAAGTTTGGGGGTGTTCAAAAGACCCATTAGTAAGGAAGGTTGTGTTGTGAAAAAATCCAAGACAAAGTTAGGGTTAAGATTACTGAACCTAAAAATTCACTTCTTTTTATCCCTACCTTTAGCCTAGCCCCATTACAACCTCATAAAAGACCTATTGATTTGATGATTATGCTAACTACATTACTGGAGAGAAATTGCTAAGTTCAATATATGAAGACCACTAATTAAACCTTGTGATTGTCTTGTCTAAATTGATAGGGAAACTTTGTTGAATGGTGAATGTTATTTATGGTTTTGAAATGCATGCACACTATGACTTATGTTAGCATTTTCTTGTTCTTAGTGTAAAATTTTTGAATAATGTTTGCATTCGACCAACTTATAAATAAAAGAGTTTGTGGGCATGATTTTGTTGATGTATGATTGTGTGCAAAGATTGATGCTGCTCAAACTCACTACAAGATTGCATTAGCAAAAGTTTTGCTTTACATGAAACATTACTCTAGACGAGCAATGGATTAAGTTCTGGGAGGTGTAAACTCTAATTTATATAGGTTTTTTTAGTAATTTATGGCGCCTTTTTACTTGAAAATAATGTTAATCCCAAGTAATTGATCACTAGTTGAGTAAATTTTGTTTATATTTCAATAATGGGCATGGTTTAATAAAGAATGTGATTTTATGTTATTTTGTATTAAATTTGTGCATAATTTAATTGTTTTTCTACTACATATTAATCTTGACATATTTTTAATGCTGTTGGACCAAGGAAATTATGAATGATTTATTTATAAAATAAAGTTACATGGATATGCCCAAATTCACTCTATATGCACGACAACCACATGTCAATAGGTCATGAAGGGGTTGATTTGATCCAATTAAAAATGGATCAATTGATGGACCAGCCTAATGAATAATTAGGACACAAAACCGTCTACACAAGGGAGAGCAAGCCTAATTTGGCAAAGCATTTGAGAACACCCCAAAAATCACTTTTGGGAGATTTACTGGAGGTCCCTGTAGTTGCAATTAAATTAGAAAAGAGGCCATATTATTTTCCCTTGAAATCGTCCAACCCTTGCTTGAATCAAGCAACCAACAAGCCAATCCTTCCACAATACATGCTCGGCCAAAGAGAGGGAGTAAATTTGGGGATTCACACGCCATTTTTAGTAAACTCCTCCACCAACCTTCGTTATAAATACCCACTCCCATCTCTCATTTTAATCATCCCTTATTCCATAATCATTCTTCATTTCTCATTCTCTCATTTCATTCTTCATTTGCTTTCTTTCTTTCCACACATAAGCATCCATAATCCCTTTTTTCCTTAGCTAGCAAAACCTTGAAAAGATACTCTCTTGGCCGATCACCTTGAGAAGCAACTTGCAAAGGAGCAACACGAGGATTGGAGGAAGCCACTTCGATCAGATTCCATAAAACTACCGAATATATCAGAGTTTATTCTTTCTTATCTCTGTTTACATTTAATCATGTTTGCAATGTGTTTTGTTATCTTGTCATAAAAAATGGTAGCTTAAATTTGTTTAGCAAGAATGGTTGCATTAATTCAATAAAGTTCATGTAAATCATGTTTATGATGTTCTGTGCCTTAGTCGTTCATGTTTTCAATTAAATTCAAGCATGTATTTCATTCATACGTGATTGAATGCATTAGAATTAGTTGAGTGATCCTAACCAGATGACGGATAATGGACGCAATAATTGAAAAGCACATGCTTAATTTAGATCCTAACCCGACTAAATTAAAGGTTCATAATAACTCGCGAGAGCTCTATTATCTTCCATAGTTTTTAGGTTTATGTGATTAAATTGTTTCAAACCTAACTCGTTCCTATTTCTTCACATGAATTCTAAGAAACCATTAGTTTAATATGATCATAAAATGCATGTTTTCTAAGTAAAAGATTCCGAAAGGACTTAATATTGATTTCAAACTCATGAAATATCGAGTTGCCATGAAATATTTTTTAGAGCATTGTTAAGCATGATAAAAATGAACTGATAAATGTGACTATTCTAGCCTATTCATGTTATTATTGTTGAAATTTGTGTTTTGCTGCTAAATTCATTTCATACATTTTAATTAGTCATCATAATTAGGTTAATTTGCATTAGGGATCATTTTACATTTAGTTATTTATTTTCACAACAATCACTCAAAAAAATATTTTGTTTTTATCACGAACCTGTAAAACTTTAATTTTGCATAATATTGATTAACATACACTGTCCCTAAAGAGAAAATAACTCTCTTTACTTATTACTTGATAACGAATGTGTATGCTTGCACAAACCTACTCGTTAGAACTATTTTGATATGTGGAATCCTTTATGGCTATTGTGATATGTGGAAGCCTTTGTGGCTATTTCTGTTACCATGTGAATAATCTAATTTAAAGAATGTCTTTGTGGTAATCTGTAAGGAGTCGCCTTTGTGGCGCAATCTAAAGAATAGCCTTTGTGGCTATATAAATGTGAACGCCTTTGTGATGAAATATGTTACATGTAAGCCTTCGTGGTTATCTTTGTTGAAAGTTCCCTTGTGGCAATAATATGATAAGGCTCTTGTGGCAATACTGTGATAAGACCCTTGTGGCAATACTGTGATAAGACCCTTGTGGCAAATTCTATTAAAAGAGCCTAAATGGTTGTATTTGTTACATGTGGGCCTTCATGGCTATACTTTTTTATATGAGAGCCCTAGTAGCAAAATTTGTATCTATTAATATGCCTACGTGGCAAACTCTGTTTGAATGCAGGTGGATGTCTTCATGGCTCTCTGTTGAACAAGTGACTGTAGCAATTTGTGACAAAGACAAGAAAAGATATCTGATGTGTACGCCTCCGTGGAGTAGTCTGAAATGGAATCTCTAACAATGATTCAAAGGAAATGCAAAAGTGGCAAACTTTGAAGGAAAGTGTGCTATCCAGCTTGATACCATGAAAGAAAAGCAAGAGATGCATCATGATGGGTAACCAACACAAACTGTAAGTAAGTTGAATGACACCAACTGAGGTAAGACTGTTTATTGTTTTGAAAGGAAATAAGGTTTCTAAAGGCTTAATGCATATTTTGTGTTGGTATGATGACTGATTATCTAGTTCTATTGAATATGTTGTGATGTTGTATTTTTAACGCGTTATGAATGTATGTATGTATGTATGCATGATAACGCATCACTAAGTTCTTGTGAACTTATTACAGATATCTATGATTGTAGGATTTGTTAGAGTAAAAGGGAGATAAGAGACGATGCCAAGGCTAAGGAGCGACGGTTCATGTTGATATGCATACAAAGAAGAAAAGAACAGAGAATACTAAAGAAAATATTAAGGGGGATATATGGATTACGCCAACGGAAAGGCTAAGAGAGGCGCAAAATGATGATGATGTATAAGTACATAAGAGAAGCCATAGGGCGAAGTTGAGTCTAAGCACATGTAATACTCTGATAGCGATAGGCAATGAGGCGAGAGCATTAGCTATGTTATTCTTATTGAAAAACAAACGTTACATTGTACAATAAGTTGAACATAATAAAACCAACACGAGGTAATTCAGGAGAAAAAGAAATTAAGTATTTCATTATAAGTACTGTAAACTGAAAAATATATAGGATTTTTCCTATGTAATTTATCACCTTTTTACTTAAATTCGTTGTTAAAACTAAGTAAATGTTTAATAAATTAATGAAATATGTGAAAATATGAAATTAGGACATAGAAATTATTAAAATGTGATTTTATGCTTTATTATATAGTTTTCATGCATAAAATGCCTTATTTTATATTTATTTGAACATATTATATTTTTAAGACATAAAGTGGGCCATGCATGATTAAATTAAATTATAAAATGTAAAATCACATTTAATAATTCATTTTAAAATATTTCATTAAATAATTTGGGTTGAATTAATTAATTAAATTGGGTTAATTTTATTTCTTTAGTCCTTTAATTAATTTATTTATTTTTGACAGGTCTGATAAACTTTGCTGGATTACAAAACCGTCCAAGTTGAAGACCAAGTCAACCCAATTTCGGCTACACATGGCTGTCCATATAAACCACTTTTTGGTTTAATTGCACAAGATCCCTGCAATATTAAATAAATCAGAGATTTGCCCTAAGATTTACATTAGACCGAGTCTCAGTCCTGAGTTGTTATGGCATTTAAATTGTTCAAAAAATAAAGCAAAATTCAACTCAAAATACACTAATCATGGTCGACCACTCATTGAAGAAGATTGAAGAGACTAAACCTCTCTATTTTTAGCAAACTACTCTCCTCTCTTCACCTATAAATAAGACCCCATTTCACCATTTCCTAATCATCCCTTCATCCAACACCTCTTCTCTCTTAATTCTCTCTAGCATTCCCTAGTTCCCACGCCTAGCATCATCTCTTCATAGAGATTTTAGCAATTAAGCCTCTTAAAGAGCCATTGGTTAGCCACCTTGGAGAGCTATTAGCAAAGCAGTAGAGTAAAGAAACGAAGGAGCCCTCTTCTATTAGAGTCTTGGGTGACAGCCACTTTGATTTGGGTTTAATCTTTCTTTTCGTTAATTTATTTTGAAAATGTTTGCTATGTGTTCTTTGTTCTTCTTTACAACAATGTTAGTTTAATTTTATTTAAGCTAGGATGATTGCTTTAATTAAAAAATATTTATTTAAATCATGCTTATGATGTTTGTGCCTCAATCAATCATGTTTTCAATTAAAATCAAGTCTGTATTTCATTCATACATGATTGAAATGCACCTGAATTAGCTGAGCGATCCTAACCAGACGATGGCTAGTATACACATAATTGAAATGTGCATGCTCAATTTAGATCCTAACCCGATTAAATTGTAGGTTGCATAACAACTCTAACCAAGCTCTGTTATCTGTATAGTTTTTAGATTTGTGTGATTAAACTGTTTCAAACCTAACACGTCCCTGTTACCTCACATGAATGCTAAGAAACCCTTAGTAAATAAGGATCAGTAAAATGCATATTTACTAAGAAAAGGATTCCGAAAGGACCTAATGTGGTTTCCAAACTCATGAAAGATAGAGTTGCCATGGAATATTTTTTCGAATATTATTAAGCATGATGATAATAATTTGAGTTTAATTAAAGTAATTGTCCTAGTTTATTTATGTTATAATTGTTGCAAATTGTGTTTAATCTTGCTAAAATCTATTTAATTCATATAGTTTGCATACTTAGGATAATTTGCATTAGGGATCATTACATTTAGTTTAATATATTTAATTTTAATCATCACCTCTCAATCATATTGTGTTTCTAATTTTACCAAGTTGTTAATATAATTTTACAATTAAGTGATTTAACACAAATACAATCCCTGTGGAGACGATAACTCGATACTTACTTTTTACTTGATAATGACTGTGTACACTTGCACAAACCTACACGTTACAAGTACATAGGTAGTTTAAGTTACATAAGAAAGTATAGAAAGTGTCTAGGCATGCCCATGCTTAGGCGTAACACCCTATGCTCATGAAGAATTTGACCTTGAGATCCAAGATAGAAAAGGTGTAGAAAATCAAGTAGCTGATCATCTGTCGAGGTTGAAACAAGATGAAGTAACTCGATCATGTGTGCCTATCAACGAGAATTTCCCAGATGAACACCTATTTGAGGTAAGTCGAATTCATGAAACACCTTGGTTTGCTGATTTTGCCAATTATCTTGCATGTGGAATAATTTCTCGAGAAATGACATACCAACAAAGGAAGAAATTCCTTCATGATAGTTGATATTATTTTTGGGAGGATCCGTTTTTGTTTAAACAGTGTGCAGATAATATAATCTGAAAGTGTGTAGCTGAAAGTGAGATTGTCGAGATCTTGTATCATTGCCATTCATGTCTAAGTGGGGGACACTTTGGTGGTTCACGTACTACAGCAAATATTTTGCAAGCAGGTTTTTTTGGGCCTACATTGTTTAAGGATGCTTATGCTTATGTGAAGAACTGTGATAGATGCCAAAGGACCGAAAATATATCAAGGAGGGATGAGATGCCCTTGAAAAACATTTTGGAGATTGAATTATTCGACGTATGGGGTATTAACTTCTTAGGCTTATTTCCTTCTTCATATGGGAACAAATATATCTTAGTTGCTGTGGACTATGTATCCAAGTGGGTTGAAGCTGAAGCATACCTTACAAATGATGCAAAGGTAGTCATGCGATTTCTACATAAGCATGTGTTTACACGATTTGGGACTCCAAGAGCTATTATTAGTGATGAAGGTTCTCATTTTGTGAACAAATGACTTAAGTGGTTGCTTGACAAATATGATGTGAAGCACAAGATTGGTACTGCTTATCACCCCCAATCGAATGGGCAAGTTGAAAGAGTGAACCGTGAAATCAAAGGTATCCTTGAAAGGGTAGTACGCCCTAACAGAAAAGAATGGTCTCGAAGGCTCGATAATGCATTATGGGCCTATCGAACAACATTTAAGACACCGTTAAGAATGACTCCTTATCGGGTAGTCTTTGGAAAGGCATGTCATTTGCCATTAGAGTTGGAGAATAGAGCTTACTAGGCTTTGAAGCAGTTGAACTTTGATCTCAAGCAAGCCAGTGAGAGAAGGATGTTACAACTTGATGAGTTGGAAGAGCTGAGGTTGTTTTCCTATGAGAATGCCAAAATGTGTAAAGAAAGATCAAAGAGATGGCATGATAGTCATATACAACCTCGCAAGTTTAAAGAAGGTCAAAAGGTTTTGTTGTTTAATTCAAGGCTGAAGTTATTCCTTGGGAAGCTTAATTCCCGATGGAAAAGACCCTATACCATCTACCGAGTTTATCCTTATGGAGCTGTTGAATTATACGACAATTACGGAGGTACATTTAAAGTTAATGGTCAACATCTTAAACACTATTGGGATGGTGAAGTTAAGCGAGTTGAATCCTCATTCAAATTAACATACCCTTGATTTTTCATGAACTCATTTTGTAAATAAATAAATAATTAGAACTTATTTTCTTAACTTAGTACATTTATTTAATTCTGTCTAAGGAGATTGGAACTTAAGTGGGACCGCTGTGACCCCTCCAACCTTTCCTGTGAATTAATTTAATGTAATTTGTTAAGAAGATATTTTCTAATTGAGTTTTAAAATTTTTAAGTTTCATTCTTTATTGTTTAAATTTTAATTTTAATTGTTATGTTAATAAAGGGGGTCAAATTTGGCCCAAGTACTAATCAGTTTTTTTAATAAGTTTGTAAATACAGTTTGAGTTTGAGGCCCAAGACAGCAAAAAGGAGGGAAAATATCCATGCTTTGCCACCACTCCCATTACTTGCCGCCCAAGTAACCCTAATATAGCTAAATTTTTGCTACATGTTGCCCTAATTTTTCCCTATATAAACCCCTCTTCATTCTACTATTTTTCATATCCCTCAAAGCAATTTGCTTAACCATAAAAATCCCTAAATTTCCCTCTTGTGCCGCTAGCCTCAAATCCTGAAAGAAACCCTAGTTTTTCTTCCCTTGTTACCGAAATCACCTACTGCCGTCACAAGAAGATTGTCGAAGCACCAACATTACTACCGCACATTGCCATTATCACTTTCGTACACCGTCGTTGCTGTCGCACGTTGTTGTTACCATCGCACCAACCTTGTCGTCGCAAGGTTTTTGCCGTAGTAAGTCTTTACATCACCTTGTCAATTCCTCTTCTCTCCCTTATGCCGAAGCTTTGCCAAATTTTCGGGAAAAGATACCATGTCTCACAAAAGAACTAGATTTTCAAAGACTACTCCTGAAAACCCGATTTTGATCGATGAAGAAGTGAAAGAGAGATTTGATTCAATCTTTAAGCATCAACCTATGATATCGGAAAAAGGTTTTAACTTAAAGAGTCATGATTTGATGGTTGTTCCTGTACCGATTAGAAAGACAATCAATGCTCTCAAGTGGGAACGGTTTTGTGATGCTCGCTCACTTCCAGATGATGAACTAGTTGGAGTGTTCTATGCTAGTTTGACTATGCAAGATGCTACCGAAGTCATCATTCTAAAGAAAAAGGTACCTCTTACCTCTAAGTCCATCAATGATTTGTTTAACTTACCTAATGTTGAAGAAGATGAGTACTACCCTATGATGAACAATATCAATTGGGATTTTCTTCAACAAATGCTTGATGTTGTGAAAAATTCGGGATCCCAATGGATTATAAGAAAGTTTGGGAGCCATTCTTGCCGAAGGGAATACCTAAAGTCGGTAGCAAAGGTATGGTTTTATTTCGTTCGCTACAGTTTCATGCCTATCTCACATAGTTCCACCATCTCGATGGAATGGATGCTCTTGTTGTATGCAATTTTGACAGAAAAGTCCATTAATGTTGGGAAAATTATTCTCAAGGAGATTCATGATTGTGCTAAAAAGAAGAAAGGAAGTGCTTATTTCCCATCATTAATCACTTCACTTTGCTTAAGATCCCATGTTAAAACACAAACAAATCTGAAGGGGCAATGTGTTCAAGGGTGCATTACAAATCATGATCTTGAAAGGTTAGTAGAGAAGGTGCATGAGCTGAATCAAGGCAAGCAAGAAGAGCCAACTAAACCAGATACCGAGGAGTCAACAAATGAAACTGAAACTGAAGCTGATTCAGTAGCTGACACTGAAGAAGAAGAATTTGATAAGGAACCAAACAGTCCTAAATCAATTGAGGGATCTACAAACCCTAAACTAAAGATTGAGCCAAAAGAAGAAACAGTTAAGCTAAGTGTTGAACCTGAATTTACAACTCCAATGTCGACTTCTGCAAGCACTTTAAAGAAATCAGAGTTGTCAATTATGATGGATATGTGCAAGTTCATGCATAATCAACAACAAACTTACTGGAAATATGCAAAGAGTAGAGATGACTCAATATGAAATAATTTTAAGAATATCTCTAACACTTTTGTTCTTGAGTTCCCAGATGCTATCTTTGAGACATGGAAGGAAGATACTGACTATGCAAGCAAAGATGGAGCTGAAGAAGACAAGGGGAATGAGTCAGAAAAATAAAAGGGGGGATTCTTGTCTTGTTATTTATTTAATTGTTTTTAGGTTTTTAGGAATTTATTTCTTTGGTAATTAGGATTTAATTTCTGCAGAATAAAACATAGCAAGCATGAATAAACTTAATACTTCTTTAGAAAGAAAAAGATTAAGTGATGTGGTAATGGGAATGAACATGTCTAGGATTGGATTGATAAGAAAGACTTGGTATTTAAGCAGTCTTTATGACTCACCTCTCTTTTCTTACGATTCTACCTGGTGTTCAATTTTCATTCATTACTTTATTCTTTCAATGAGGACATTGCTTCTTTTTAAAGGGGGGTAAGGCAAATAAATTGCTCAATTTTTTTTAAAATTTTTCAAGTATCTTTCTATCATTTCTATCATAAGTATGTTTTAATAAATGAATGTTTAGAGAAATTTTTTGTTAATAAGATAGTTGTATGCAAGTATGAATGATGATTCTATCTAAGTGAATGTATGTTATCATGAAGAATGGAATGCTTGTATGATCTTAATCTTAGGTAACGTTTGCTATGAAAACTTAGTTTCTCTTGAGATTAGACATGCATGAAGGTTTATATCTTTAGAATTGACTTAGTAACTTTCTTGAGGCGAAATCCTAGGAGACATAAAAATCTAAAATAATATAGGCACTATTTCTTTGGATCGTTTGAGCCTTTTCAAGCCAACCGTATGATATTAGACCCTTGAAACTGTAATTTTGAGCTTAAAGGCCTATTTATTGCAATGTACCTACATTATAAGCCACATTACCATCTTTTTAAGTTATCCTAATTTTGTGCACCCATCTTAACTAAAGTTGTCTTGGTGATCAACATTTGAGGAAATTTTCAAAAAGATGTACATGCTCTTGCTTATGAAAAAAAAAAGCGAAGAAAAGTTTGCTCAGTCTTTGAAAAGAAAAATGTATGAGCATGAGTTCAAAATAAGTTTGGGGATGTTCCAAAGGTTCACTTAAAGAAAAAAGGCTGTATTTTAAGAAATCCAAGACAAAGTTAAAGGTTAAGATTTTGAAATCGAAATGTCTCATCTCTTGAAATCCGTACCTTTAATCAAGCCCCGTTACAACCTTATAAAAGACCTATTGATTTGATGATTATGTCACCTACATTAGTGGAGAGGAAGTACTAAGTTCAACATATGAAGATCATAAATAAGCCTTATGATTGTTTTGCTTGATTGATGAGAAATTATGTTGAATGAAGAATGTTATCTGTGACTATGACATACATACAAACTATGATTCATGTCGACATATTTTGAAACTTAGTATAAAATCTAAAAATATTTGCATATGAATTACTTGTTAATAAAGAAGATCTATGAACATGAAGTTATTAATGCATGATTATGGGACAAAGATTGATGCTGGTTACACAACTAGCAATTTTGCCTTAGCAAGACCTTTTGCTGTGCATGAACATTACTCGAGATGAGCAATGATTTAAGTTTGGGGGTGTGTAAACTGAAAAATATTTAGGATTTTTCCTATGTAATTTATCACCTTTTTACTTAAATTCGTTGTTAAAACTAAGTAAATGTTTAATAAATTAATGAAATATGTGAAAATATGAAATTAGGACATAGAAATTATTAAAATGTGATTTTATGCTTTATTATATAGTTTTCATGCATAAAATGCCTTATTTTATATTTATTTGAACATATTATATTTTAAGACATAAAGTGGGCCATGCATGATTAAATTAAATTATAAAATGTAAAATCATATATAATAATTCATTTTAAAATATTTCATTAAATAATTTGGGTTGAATTAATTAATTAAATTAGGTTAATTTTATTTCTTTAGTCCTTTAATTAATTTATTTATTTTTGACAGGTCTGATAAACTTTGCTGGATTACAAAACCGTCCAAATTGAAGACCAAGTCAACCCAATTTTGGCTACACATGGCTGTCCATATAAACCACTTTTTGGTTTAATTGCACAAGGTCCTTGCAATATTAAAGAAATCAGAGATTTGCCCGAAGATTTACATTTGACCGAGTCTCAGTCCTGAGTTGTTATGGCATTTAAATTGTTCAAAAAATCAAGCAAAATTCAACTCAAAATACACTAATCATGGCCAGCCACTCATTGAAGAAGCTTGAAGAGACTAAACCTCTCTATTTTTAGCAAACTACTCTCCTCTCTTCATCTATAAATAAGACTCCATTTCACCATTTCCTAATCATCCCTTCATCCAACAACTTCTCTTCTCTCTTAATTCTCTCTAGTATTCCCTAGTCCCCACGCCTAGCATCATCTCTTCATAGAGATTTTAGCAAGTAAGCCTCTTAAAGAGCCCTTGGTTAGCCACCTTGGAGAGCCATCAGCAAAGTAGCAAAGTAAAGAAACGAAGGAGCCCTCTTCGATCAGAGTCTTGGGTGACAGCCACTTTGATTTGGGTTTAATCTTTCTTTTCTGTAATTTCTTTTAAAAATGTTTACTATGTGTTCTTTGTTCTTGTTTACAACAATGTTAGCTTAATTATATTTAAGCTAGGATGATTACTTTAATTAAATAATATTTATTTAAATCATGCTTATGATGTTTGTGCCTCAATCAATCATGTTTTCAATTAAAATCAAGGCTCTCCAAATCCCCAAATACATGAAAAGATTTTTACATTGCCATGTTGGAGGCAACCTGAAATGAACATTTGGATAACCACATTCCAAAAGCTAGCTATTAAGGTTGAAGAGCCTAGGTCTATATACCCACCTACAATGAAATCCAAGTCGCATACCTTGCTGTTGGAGACAAATCAATCGCCATGCACTATAATCTTGATGCCAATGCAGGTTGACTTTACGCTAGCTTAATCTAAGCCTAGGTGATCATTGTAATTCTAGCGTCACCATTTGGGTCATGAGTTAACATTGCCTTAGTTAAGTTTTCTGGTCCTGAGCATACGCTACAATGTTGACGTCACCATCTGTGTTATGCAATCTGGTTTGCACTAGACTATCTAGCCTTAGGTGATGAAATTGCAATGTCACCAGTTGTGCCGCATGGTTGTAACTGAGAGACATGATGGTTGGCTTTGATAGCAAATTGATATGGATCTTTGGAGAACAACACTTCAAAAGCTAGATATTGTAGTTGAGAGAGCCTAGGTCCATATAAACCCCAAAAATCCATAATTTTCCTATGTGAATCCAAGTCATATACTTTACAATTGGACGCATTTCATGCCCCTATCCAACATTCACACCTAAGTTTAAGTAACACGAGTAAAATCAATGTCTTTACTTTGATAAACTCATTTTTTATAAGCATGTTTAATGCGTTAATTTTAGATGTCTTGCCTATCCTAAATGATTAGACTTAATTTCCAATAAGAGAAAAAGCAGCTTAAACACTTCACATGTAAGTTCATTTTTATCATCTACTCCAGTCCTTTTCTCCTCCCCTGTAAATCTGATCCAATCATTCAATCATCTTGATCTTAGTGGGGGTTTTAAAAAAAGGGTAAATTACACCAACAGTCACTCAACTTTGATCTGGAAGGAAAACAGTCACCTGGTTTACATTTCAGTCACACAACTTTGAAAATGTGACAAAGCAATAACAGCCTGAATTTAGTGATGCTGGGAATAGAAATTTTAGGGCAAATTTACCCTTGGTCACCTAAGAAAATTTTAGTTTATAAACATTTATCTTTAATAATAAATATGAAGTCAAAAAAAATGATGAGAAAGGGGGTTAATTAATCATAGGGAGTAAAGATAGGGTGCAAGGTGGTAACTAACCATTTTTAAGAAATTAGTGGAGTGGTTACTGGAAATTTATGTGGTGGGAGATTTAATTGATTAGAATAATAGTAAAAGAGAAATAAAATATAAAAGAAAGGGATTATATTTTAGAGAAGGGAAATAAAACAAAATAAAAAGAAATCCTTCTTCTCTTCTATTCTCAAGAAACAAAGGGAAAAAATTTTGAGGAAATTAGGGTTTGTTTGAAATTCATGTAAGTGTTCCTGAAAACCTTGATGTTAACCCTTATTTGAGGTGAGTTTAGGTTGGATTTAATTGTTAAATAGTGAAAGTGTTCAAAAGCCTTGGGGATTTTTGTTATGTTATTGCTCATGATATCTTGAAGTTGATTATTTTTGTTAATTTGGATTTTGTTTCGTGATTAAGAATTGAGTATGATATGGGTAATAGAGTTATTGTGTTATAAGTTATTAATTTGAGAAAACATTGGTATTATCTTCGTAAGAATTGTTGTGTGATAGTGAAATTCTGGATTTGGTTGAATTATGGTGAAAATTTGCCTTGTTATTATACATGATTGTAAAATATATTATGAATTTATGTTTAGACATGTCGATGTAGTAATTATGTTATTAAAAGTATTTGATGAGTTACCCTAAAGATGGGAGTTGAGAAAATGAGTCAAATTTTGAGGTTAGAATTGTGAATTAATGAAACGAAAATGCTATCCAGATCAAGAATCACGACGTGTAGAAGACGAACGAGGTAAGGGTAAGGCTACTAACTAGCTTCAAGTGGTTAAGTTCTTTCTATGTAAGTACACTTATGACTTACCTCATTTTTATTTCCATATTATATACTTCTGGTTACTGGGTGAATTGTTTCATTGAAGTGATATATGCATATGTGACTAAAGATATAATCCTTTAAATTGAATAAACGCATATTTAAGCTGACGAGCATAAATGTGTGCAAGCTAACGAGCGTAAATGAATAATTAAGCTAACTAGCATAAACGTGTGCAAGCTGGTGAGCGCAAATACGTAATTAAGCTAACAAGCGTAAACGTGTGCAAGCTGGCAAGCGTAAACGCATAATTGAGCTGACGAGTGTAAACGTGTGCAAGCTGGCAAGCGTAAAGGCATCAATATGATGAAGAGTGAAAAAGTGGACTAAATGTGATTATTATAGATAATAAGTTGCAATTGTGTTAATTGAAATATGCTAGTATGTGGTTATGCTTAAATTGTTTATGAGAGCTTATGAATAAGTTTGCAAGTGATTCATTGGGAGGATTATTTCATGATTATATTACTTACCTAAACTTTTCTATGTTGTAGATTTTGATCTTTTGAATTCCATTTGGGTTGGACTGACAGAGCAGACACAACTTCAACCATCATTTTGGTATTTTTGACGCTCGACCTTAGGTTTAATATGGCATGTACATAGGTGGTCTCATTTTGTATAGTTTTGGTCTTAACTAAGTTGTACCTCACAAGTTCATACTTCTTTTTGTTTTATAATTGTGACATTTCATTAAGATAATATTTAACAGGGAATTAAATGTTGTTTTTCGAATGATAGTTATTATAATGTGCTTGTTCATTTGGTGGTGTTTTAAGGATATTTTAGGAAATTATTAACACACACGAGCGTGCTAGTTGTAGGGCTTACACGGTGTGGGAACACGGCCCAGCCCACAGTCGTGTGGTCCTTTTTCATAGCTACACACAGGCAAATACACGATGAGACACACGGGCATGTGTTTAAAATTCGAAGGAATACACGGTCTGACCCACAAGTTGACCCACGACCGTGTAAAATTTCCTTAAATAGGTGCAGTGGTCACATGGTCTGGCATACAATTTAACGTACGATCATGTGACCCTTGTTCACATTCAGCCACGGGCAAGCAGACAACCTGGCCCACGGTCGTGTGCCCTGTTTTTCTCAAATTATGCAATCACCTCGTAAGCTTTCTATATTAATTCAAATGAGTCCTCAAAGTTCCGATAATTAATTTTAAAGCTTTAGAAAGTGGATTTAAAATCTAATAGTTAGTCATTCTATTCAAATTGATGATTTTTTGAATCTTGAAGATGAGTAAAGTTCTGATCTGCACTGTAACACTTCGTAACTCTGTCTCCCATGATATTTACGGAGTAAGGGTGTTACATTTAGTGGTATCAGAGTATGGTTTAGTCGATTCTAAGACTAAATAAAATGTGTAAAGAGTCTAGAAACTACATGCCATATTAACCTGCAAGTTATGTGCTACTCTTGCTCCAACCTAACATTTAAAATTCTCCTCCTTGATTAGAAATGGTAAACAGAAATAATCCTCCGATAAATGATGAAGTGGAGAGTCATGCTCCGACTGCAAGTGAAGGAGTGAATCAAGATGTAACTGGTTCTCAAATAATGGGTAGTGGGAATCGAGAAATATTCTTTCAGATGATGCATGAGTGGTTCACTCAATTTATGCAGAATAACCCAATGGCCCCACGACCTCCACCATCGACAGCACCTACTAACATACCTGTGCAACCCCAAACTACCCAACAGACAGTAACTCGATACCCACCCATCGATAAGATATGTAAGCGGGGTGGTGAAGAGTTCTTGGGACTGTATAATGATGACCCTGCCAAGGCAAAGTATTGGTTGGTGAATACACAGCGAGTTTTCGAAGAACTAAATTGTTCCCTCGAGGATAGCCTAAAATGTGCTCTTTCTTTATTGAAAGAAGATGCATATCAATGGTGGATCACTTTGACTTTTATGATCCCTCGTGAAAGGGTAACATGGGAGTTCTTCCAGAATGAATTTAAGAAGAAATATGTTAGCCAATTATATCTAAAAGAGAAGAAGCGGGAATTCTTTGACATGAAACAAGGAAATATGACTGTGGCAGAATATGAACGCAAGTTTATAAATTTGAGTAAGTATGCTCGAGAACAGATGACTTCTAAAGCTGAGATGTGCGCTAGATTTGAGAGAGGATTGAACGAAGACATCCGGACCAAGGTGGGAATGTTAGAAATTAAAGAACTGGTGGTTCTATCACAGCGAGCTCAGAAGATGGAAGCGATTTGGAAAGAGAAAAGACAAGACAAGGCTAAGAAGGGAACCTCAAGCAAAAGAGGTGAGAACAAAAGCTTTTCGCTCCTCCACTAAAGAAATTTTCGAGAGTTTTATAATCATCCTATCTCCACTGGGGAAACCTGAGAAGAAGTACATTTACTCAGTATCCTTCAAGGTCACAGGCTACTTCGGTAGTAAGCGTAGAAAGTGTAAGGAATGCTAAAGTTCCTATTTGTCAACTTTGTGGTAAGGCGTATGGAGGAGAGTGCAGGGTCAGATCTGGGGCTTGTTTTAGATGCGGGTCATTCGAGCATCGCATCAGAGATTGTCTACGAAGAAGCGAGTTCAATTCAGAACCAACGCAGAAGTCCATGACCACTTCCCAGAAGAGTAGAAAATTGAAAACCGTAGGTACCTCTGATATTAGTCAAAATGAGTCACGTGACTCAGTTTATAGATCTGAGGGAATAGCACCAGCGAGAACCTACGCGATTCGAGCCAAAGAGAAAGCTTTAGCACCTGACGTTATTACTGGTACTTTTACTCTTCATGATACCACTATCAATGATTTGATTGATCCCGGGTCCACGCATTCATACATATGCACTACATTAGCCATTGTAAAGAAAATGCCCTTAGTGTCCATTGAAGTGGATGTTAGAGTGTCAAATCCAATAGGTCAGTGGGTTTTGGTAAATGAAATTTGTTGAAATTGTCCACTAAAAATTCGAGGTCATGAATTTTTGGCTGATTTGATGTTACTACCATTTGATGAATTCAATGTCATATTAGGGATGGATTGGTTGACTACACATGATGCGGTGGTTAACTGCAAGCGCAAGCGAATTACCCTAAAATGTTCAAGTGGAAAGTCACTGAAATTTTAGGTTGCACCACGAATTTAATATCGATGTTGGACGCTCAAAATTTGTTACACAAGGGCGTTGAGGCTTTTCTAGCGTATATTCTAGGTACCAAAATTTTAGAACAAAGGATTGATCATGTTCCAAAGGTCGAGAATTTACAAGCATTTTTTCGGAGGAGTTACCGAATTTACCACCAGAAAGAGAGGTCAAATTTGCCATTGAGTTAGTTTCAGGAACCACACCATTTTTTGTGGCACCGTACAGAATGGCTCCGACTGAATTGAAAGAACTAAAGTCTTAGTTGCAGGAGCCATTGGAACGTGGATTTATTAGACCGAATGTGTCACATTGGGGAGCATATGTGTTGTTTGTAAAAAAGAAAGATGGTACTCTGAGACTATGCATTGATTACCGACAATTGAATAGGGTAACAATAAGAATAAGTATCCGCTCCCACGAATTGACAATTTATTTGATCAATTAAAAGGAGCAATGATATTTTAAAAAAATTGATTTACGATACGGGTACTACCAATTAAGGGTTAAAGAAATACACATTTCGAAGACCACTTTCAGGACTCGGTATGATCATTATGAATTCTTTGTTATGTCATTTGGTTTGAGAAATGGTCCTGCAGTAGTCATGGATCTTATGAATAGGATTTTTCAACTGCATATAGATCAATTTGTGATGATATTCATTTATGATATTTTAATTTATTCGCGGAATGAAGCCGCTCATGATCAACATCTGAGGACAGTACTGCAAGTTTTGCTGGAAAAACAGTTATATGCCAAATTCAGTAAGTGTGAATTTTGGTTGTTCGAAGTTGGATTTTTAGGACACGTGAACTCTGCTTTTGGAATTCGGGTAGATTCAAATAAAATTTCAGCGATTGTGGATTGGAGTCCTCCAAAGAATGTTATTGAGGTACAAAGTTTCTTGGGATTAGCAGGGTATTATCGACGATTCGTGAAAAACTTCTCAATTGTAGCTTCGCCAATGACGAAGTTATTACAAAAAGGAGTTCAGATTGTTTAGATTGATAAGTGCTAACAGAGTTTTGATGTATTGAAAAAGATGTTGATATAAGCTCCAATCTTGGTTTAGCTGGAATCCGGGAAAGGCTTCGTGGTATTTAGTGATGCTTCATTAAATGGGCTTGGAACTATACTTATGCAAGAGGGAAAAGTAGTGGCTTATGCCTCTTGATAACTAAAATCATATGAAAGGAACTACCCGACCCATGACTTGGAATTGGCCGCAGTTGTTTATGCCCAAAAGATTTGGCGACATTACCTCTACGGTGAAAAGTGCCACATTTATTCAGATCATAAGAGTCTGAAATATTTATTGACTCAAAAAGAACTTAATCTTCGTCAAAAGAGGTGGCTCATGTTATAGAAAGATTACGATTTGATACTAGATTATCAACCAGGAAAAGCTAACATTATCGCAGATGCCTTGAGACGAAAGTCAATGTTTGCGTTGAGAGCATTAAATGCCCAACTATCAATGAAGAGTGACAGAAGTTTAGTTGCCAAATTGAGACCTAGGCCGGTATTTCTGCAAAGAATTAAAAACTTGCAAGAAAAAGATCCAACATTAGTGGCGAAATGGGAACAAATTCAAAGTGATCCTACCAGGGGTTTTTTAGTAGGAGATGACGGTATGATGTATTTTCATAATAGAATATGTGTTCCAAATGATCAGGAAATAAGAGCAGATATTTTAGCTGAGGCCCATAGCAGTACATACTCCATACATCTGAGTAATACTAAGATGTTTAACGATTTGAAGAAAACGTATTGGTGGTCAGGTATGAAACGTGAAATTTCAGAGTTTGTGGCCAAATGTTTGATCTGTCAACAAGTAAAGGTCGAACATCAAGTACTGTCAGGACTACATCAATCGATTTCTATTCTTGAGTGGAAATGGGAGAGAATCACCATGGATTTTGTTTCAAGGTTTCCAGTGACACCAAGGAAGAAGGATTTAATTTAGGTTATTGTGGATAGTTTGATGAAGTCTACACATTTTATTCCAGTCAGAACAGATTATCCTTTGGAGAAATTAGCAGATTTATATGTGTTAATAATTGTTTGACTCCATGGTGTACTGTTATCCATCATCTCAGACTGAGATCCAAGATTTCCTTAAGGTTTTGGAGTAAACTCCATGAAGTCTTCGGGATGTCATCCAAATTGGGGTCTTCCAAAGCTTCATTTTCGTCATCATCTTCTATTGGGGCCAACACCTCTGGATGAAATTGTAGACGATGACACGTGTTTTAGATGTTATACGAACATCCACTGGTGTTTGGATTTTCTGGAGTAGACCCTCCAAAACCCGATTGATCTTTCCAGCATACATTAAGATCAATATCTATTCTAGAACACTGGCTTACTGGAATTAACACTTGAATTGGTTCGGGTTGTGATATCTCCGCGAACAACTCAAGGGGCATGAATTTTCGATCTCAAGGGGGCAATAAATTTCAATCATTGTCCCTAGATCATCATCATCAACAAGCTCCATTTCGGAGAACTTGATCGGATCTGATGAAACCGAAAATTTGTAAAACAGTCTCAACATTTGCTTCTCGCAACGAGTAGCTATCTTTGTATTGATCTATCGTTTCAATTCCTCTAACGAAACACGCTTGTTCAGTCTCATTCCGATTTTTTCTCGGCTTTCAAATACACAACCTTCATCATCTGTATTGATAATTTCTCCATCGAAATGAACATAAACAAAGAAAATGTTGGAACTCATCTTGAAAAAACTTGTGATCACAAAAAAATGAACATAAACAAAGAAATTATTGTACTGTTAATGAGAACAAAAAGCTCAAATATTTAGTACTGACGGTTATATATATATATCTGGTATTGGGGTTAAAAGTTGGTCTCGACCATTAACTAAATTTGTGTTCTTTTGATTTTTTTTCTTTTATTTCTTAAAATTAATTTTAATTATTATTTTTTTAATTTATTTTTAATTTATCGATAATAATTATTTCTTAACATTTTACAACAAAATATTTAATAATTTTTTTAATAAATCAAAAATATATTAATACGATAAAATATAAATATTGTTGAATATTACAATAATACAAATTAAATTTAGAGATAAAATAAATTATAAATAATTGTTAATATTAATACACGAAATTTTAAATTTTGAACAATAATACAAAATAACTTACAAAACCCTAAACTTGTGTAACTCGTATCGGTTAAATAATGTCTATCTTCTTCATTACTTGGCCAATTTCAAGAATTCTTCAAACCCCAATCCCTTAAGCAATATGGGTCCAATTCCTGTGAATACCTAGCCAAGTCGTCTTGATCGACCTCTCGATCGTAGATTGCAATCATCGAGCTTTGATAGCATAACCTTTACGGTTATACCACCTGGTTACATATGGCGGCAAATATATCATCTACGTTTAATCAATAACTCAACAGTAGAATTGTTGAATTGCAAGATAACAATTCTTCCAACGTAGATAATGTGCATATTCTTTGGACATTTAGGATAGTCTTTAATGACACAGAAAGTCATCTAACCATTGAAGACATATATTTGCTGCTTCACATGACAGTATATAATTCAACTCCGGCAATACATGACAGTATATAGCTCAACCCCGAAATTCGATTGTACACTTCACAACTTTCCCCCAAAACAAAACACTCATTTAATAATAATAAAAAAAACACTCTCATTTTGTTGTTATTTTAAGTAAAATATTTCTTACTCAAATTTTCAAAATCATAACCTATACCCTATATATAGAAAGGAGAGAAAGTTGGTGTCGGTTAATGCATGGCCAACAAAAAAATTATTTTTCTATCTGATAACCAATAGTGGTGTCGGCCAATGCATGGCCAACACCAAAAAAATTTGAATTTTTTTTATCAGATAATGGCCGACACCAAAAAAAAAATTTTTATCAGATAAATAGATGGTGCCGGCCATGTAATGGCCAACACCAAAAAATTTGATTTTTTATTAGATAAAAAGGTGGTGTCAGCCATGCAATTGTCAACACCAAAAAAATTGATTTTGTTATTAGATAAATAGGGGGTGTCGGCTATACAATGACTAACATCAAAAAAAATATTTTTTATCTGACAAAAAGGGGGTGTCGACCATGCAATGGTCAACACCAAAAAAAATTGAGTTTTTACCAGATAAAAAAGGTGGTGTCGGCCATGCAACAACCAACACAAAAAAAAATTAATTTTTTTCCAGATAAAAAAGGTGGTGTCAGCCAAGGCATGGTGAACACCAAAAAAAATATTTTTTATCTGACAAAAAGGAGGTGTCGGCCATTGCATGGCCGACACCAAAAAAAATTAATTTTTTATCAGATAAAAAAAGTGGTGTCGGCTAATGCATGGCCAATACTAGAAAAAAAATTATCTGACAAAAAGATGGTGTCGGCCATGTAATGGCCAACACCAATTTTTTTTTCAAATTTTCGTTTTTTCATATATCAATAAAATACCGGATTAAAAAAATACATAGTTGTCGGCCATTGCATGGCCAACACCAAAAAGCACAAATTTTTTATGTCTAACTCCAATCATTGGGCAGATGTTGTCGGCCATTAGATGATCATTTTTAATTTTTACTATTCATTTTAGATCATTTTAGTAAATATTTTTGAACTTAGATCATTTTCGTAAATAATTAAAAATATGAATTACTTGAATAAAAAAATCCGTAAATTTACCACTGCTTCAGTTTCTTCTGTAAAAGTTAAAGAAGGTACATTACTCTTTTAAAATCCTGCAATTTGACCCTTTTGAGGTAATGCTGATCTCCCTAAGAATCAGGTCAGCATGGTCTCTTGAAATCCTTCTCCATTTTCTTTCAAGTAGATGTGTTCATTTCTAGAAGTGAAAATTTACTTAACATGAAACTCAAAGTACACAACAGCTGACCCATTGAGATGACCTCAGGATGGTCCAGGTGTTACATCAAATTCTGTCACGTCCCATTAGATTTAATGCTTCGAAAACTTTTTATTGTCTTGTAATTTCCTTTGTGGCTTCCATTTTTGTTAGTCTAATGTTTGTTATCTCTTAATCTCTGTTTGAAAGTTAGTTTTAACTTTATGCTCTTTCTTGTAAATAAATTCCTTTAAAATGAGAATCTGGAAATTAATTGAGTTGTCTCCTTTTTATTAACCATTTCTTTGTGCAGTTCTCGGATTTCTATAGCTTTTCTGTGTTGCCTGAGGAAGGAAACATGAGTCCAAACTGTACACACTTAACGTTTTTGAGCCTCCTAGAAGTTTTCTTTTCATCTAAAAACAAGATGTGTTTGGATGCACAATTGAGTTGCCAGAACTGCATTGATTTGAAAGTGAATAGAGAAGATGCTTATTCATCTTGCTTTCTGGATATAAACATCAAGAAAGAGACTCCTGACACATTTAAATCTGGTGATGAAGCTGTCGGAAATTTGAAAAGTGAAGGCGTAGTGACAGTGAGCTTGATCTCCTATCTATATAAATCGGGCGTATTTAGTAAAATGTAGATCATACGAACAGTGTCGGAAATGACAATTGTTTTTTTAATTAAGTGTTGCTGATTTTCTGTCCTTGAGTTATTGGTACATTGTTTCTTCTTCACTCTTGACTAATGTTAGATCTCAATGAATTACAGCATTTGCAGAAGGTGTTGCAGAGACAAGCAAGCTTAACTGTAGGTGAGTGTTAACTCAGCTTTGAGTTTTGATGGGTTAATTGCACTAAACTTACTCTGAAAGATTTATAAGAATATCCCATTACCTATAGATAACAATAATTTCCGTATGCCTACCAAATTCTGTGTATTTATTTACCACTTCGATGATTTGGCCATGGTTGCATTCTTTGTCATAGCTATGGCTGGCTGCTTCTTTTAAGCAAGAAACAAGAGAACATTTGAATGAATAGAATATTCTGCTAGCATCTGAACTGTTATAAAGTGCTTTTGTGTATATCATTTGATGTGGTGTTTTGAGATCTAAACTTGCATTTTTAACAACTCAAATATTTGAAATCCACATAGTGTTCTGATAAGGATCATGTCTCATCTCTTTAATGCCGGCACTTTTATCTATTAGTAGAAAATTTCTACATAGTCTCCTTCTTTATTGTTTCTTAAAAGTAGTGCCTTTTGTGATGTTTTCCACGTGTCTTCCTTTTTTGTCCTTTTTTGAATGTTGTATTTTTCACATGTTCTCTTTGTTTCTTGATCATTCTTGAATGTTGTAAAGATTAATTTCTTTAATTTCTTTAATTTCTTTTAAAGTTAATGAATCATTTCATAGTCTGGGTGAATTTAAATTTTCCCATGTATTTTTGATGTCTTCAATAATATGTGATGGGAAATCATCAATTTCCATATCAATTATCTTTTTTAATAGTTTTCTGGTTTTTTCATTTCTATCTTCTTGTCTGTAGCTAGCATCAAATGCCAAAATTCTTCGTCCATCAGACCAAAGATGATATGTTCTTTGTTGTAGTAAGCCTTTGACTTTAACCATAAGATCAATTTCAGCTTGGATCTGATAATAATTAGGATTATTATGGCACTTGTCAATGTATTTTGTCAAGTGATTATTGTCTTCATGTACTGCCGAGAGTTTGGGTTCTCCAAGTATTTTTTTAACATCCTATATTTGATATAGCTGATAAAATTTTTCTCTTTCAACTATATCAATTAGGCTACTGATATCAATATGAAAATAATAATAAAAATAAACTTCATAAATCATACGTAATAACATAGTTTTAACAAATGCTGAAAAATCTTTTATTAGATTAAAAGAAAAATTTTGAACATAAATTTCCCTAACAAAATCTCATTCAATATTACTTATATCAAATGGTTCATGATCAAGTTTAAACTTAATAGCAGAAAATTTTTCTCCCAATTGATTAGTAAAAACATAAGCTTGAAAAAAATATTCAGAAAAGATTTTTGAAATAGATCTTGCTGATTGCAAATGATCCTGTTAATTTTACCAAACAAATCAATCGCTAAAATAAATAGAGCCTTATTATAAAGACATAGCCTATATATTTTATTAAGAATTGGATTATTGGTTCCCGTATTCTTAAAATATTGAACTATATTAAGAAGATTATTTATCTCCTTAATGTCTAAATAACTTATTTCAATATTTTCTCAGTCACGATGTAAAATAGATTTTAATAATAAATTATGACTTTCTTGTTCTTTAGTTTTTCAACTAAAAATTGTGAAAGCTTAGTTCTCCTGAAATTTGCTCTTTGATCAATAATATGAGTTTTCCATATTTCATTAATAAAATTGTATAACTTCGGTGGTAAACCTGGATTATAAAAATCTTTTACCTTATTTATTTGTTATGTTTTAAACAAATTTTCTTTTACGCAAAATTTTTCTTGTTCTTTAGTTCTCCTGAAATTTGCTCTTTGATCAATAATATGAGTTTTTCATATTTCATTAATAAAATTGTATAACTCCGGTGGTAAACCTGGATTATAAATTTTTTTTACTTATTTGTTGTGTTTTAAACAAATTTTCTTTTACGCAAAATTTTTCTGCTTTTTGAATAACTTTTGCATAACTGTCTTGGTATGCATAATTTGGAACTTGTGACCAATATGTAAAAGTCTGAATTGGGACTGGTTGTCTTATCATGAGATATTGAACATACTATCCTTGATTAGGATAAAATGGTACTTGAGAACGCATTTTTATAAATCCTTTGTAAGGATTTTTTTATTTGAAATCATATCTGTGTTTGCGGACTGTGGTCCATTCTCCAACTTTTTCTAGAGGTTGTTTACCTCTATCCATAAGGTCTGCTAAGATAATCAGCAATAATATTGTCAGTACCTTTGACATATAAAACTTCAAAATTAAAAGTACATAATTCATTATACCATCTAATTTTTCTTGGTACAGTTTCTAAACTTTTATTGGTAAGAAAATTTTTAACTGTCTGATTATCAATTTTTATGATAAAGTTTTCAGGTGCCAAATATATGAGAAATTTTTTTATTCCTTTCTTTATAGCTAATAATTCTTTTTCAAATATAACATAATGAATATCATTTGGCTTAAATTTTCCTGGACTATATCCACATATTAATTCTTCATTATTATTAGTTCTAGCTTTTAAAATACATTCCCAATGATTTTGTGAGGCATCTATTTCCAAAATTAATTTATCACATTGTTTAGGTAAATAAACTTTAGGAATCCGATTTATTTCAGATTTTAATTTTTTTTATAATTTCTGAGTTTGTTTTAGATCAAGTAAAAGGTTTATCCTTTTTTTAATTTTTCATATAACATACATATTTTTTCTGATAGGTTTGGAAAGAAATTTCTACCGTAGTTTATAATTTCTAAAAATTACTAAAGTTATTTTTTATCTTCAATTTTTTCAAGAAATTCTTTTATTTTTACTATAATATGATCTTGTAATTGAAGACCGTCTGTAGACAATTTTAATCCTAAAAATTCTATTTATGTTTTTTTCTAGCTCTATTTTTTTAGGGCTTAGTATAATTCCATGTTTTATAAATTCTTGAGAAATAATATTTAAATGTTTTCTATGTAAATCTAATGTTTCTGAAAATACTAAAATATCGTCTATATAGACTATACAGAATTTCTTATATTTATTAAAAATAAAATTCATCCATCTTTGAAATATCTGAGGGGCAATACATAATCCAAATGGCATTACTTTCCATTGATAGTGTCCATTAATGGGTGCATTAAAGGCTGTTAGATGTCTAGATTCTTTTGTTAGCATGATTTGCTAGAATCCTGATTTACAGTTAAATTTACTAAAATATTTTGCATGTCTTGCCTGATTAATTAAAACATCTTTTTATTTCTGCATGATTTCTAACCATAAAAGCTGGACTAGAATGTGGACTATTAGTTTCTTCTATTAATCCTTTTTTTAATAATTCTTTAATTTGAATATCAAATTCTTTTATATCTTGTTTTGTATAGATCATAGATTTTACTCTAATAATTTTATTGGGATTTTTCAATTTAATTTCACAATATCTAGGACTATCTTTTCATAATTTTAATGGATCTTCACTAAAATTATTTTCTAGTATTTTAAACAACCAATGATTTGTTTCTATTTGTTTTATTTGTTCTTTTCTTGGTGGTGAAAATTTTTTTATCACAAACAAACTTATTGTTTTCTACTAATGGTATTTCTATAGAAGTTTTTTCTATAGATAACATAAATATATTTTTATCAATAGCAAACGGTAAATGCTGATATATAAAATTATTTCCTAGTAATATGTCCCTATGCATTTCTGGAAAACATAATAATTTTAGTATAATAAATCTTACATTATTTATGTAGACTGGTATATTCCTAGCTTTATATTGAATTAAAGTTTCATTACCATCTATTCCTATAGTCTTATTGGATGTTTCATTGGTTCTCATTTTTCTACAGGAATGACATTTTTTCTATAACTACTGATTGTGGCTCCAGTATCGAGTAAAGCATGTAAAGAATATGTCTTTTATTCTCTAAATTGAAATGTAACTTCAATATATGTATAATATTTTTTAGATTGAAAATTTGAGAATGTAATAGCATCACTTATTCCAATTTTCATTTGTTGAAGTATTATTGAAGATTATATTTCTTCCTTCTAGTAATTCTAGAGGTGATAGAATTTCTACTTGTTTCTGTAGGAAATATAAGAATAAGAACTATTTTCATTCCTATAGGTGTTGAAGATATAGAACTTCTACTTGGATTCTCTTCATCTTCCTCTATTTGAGTGTTTGAGGGTAAAACTAAATTATTTTCAATATTTGTTATTGTATTAATTTTAAAGTATAATTTATCTCTAGATGACATATATTCTATCGTACATACTGATTTAGATGTACTGGGACTATTAATTCTATCTATCGTCCAGTCTCTTGGAACTGATAAATCACTTAAATATAATAATTTTGGTTGTATTTCAGTAGTAAATTTATTTGGTTCAAATAGTTCAATAATTTTATTATTAACTTCTTTTATTTCTACTTCTGCTGTATTAGTATATTCATTAATAGAAGTCTAACTTATTGCTAGATCTTCAGCTAAATCATTAATTTCATAATTTTTATCTGAATTCTAAGACACAAACATTCCTCTATTAAAAGGATCTGTAATAGATATAAAATAATTTGGTTTAACCTTAAATCCTATTACTCCTGAATGCAATTTTGATTGAATTCCTCCAATAAGTGTTTTTACTGGATTTTCAAATCTCTTATATAATAATACAGTTATTATTGGAGTATCATGTCCTCTTCTAAATAATGTTCTTATAGTTATCATAATAATTCCTAAATGTATGTATCTAACTTGACGATATTTCTTTTTAATCCTCTTAATTTTTTCTTTAGAAAATAATGAGATTTCTGTTAATCCTCCTCTTGTATCTTTAGCAACGGTATTACCACTTATTTTTTCTAAATGTCTTTGATGCCAAATTTTATATTTAGATATTTTATAAAATTTTTCTTTAGAAATATGGCTTTTATTTATTCTATATATCATTTCATCAGAAAAGTCTTTTTCTTCTCCGACTAGATTTCCTAATTTTATATCTTTTTGTTCATTTTTAGGAATTTCTTCTAACTGATTATTACAACTACTTCTGTTAATAAACATAAATATATATTCTTCATCATCTGTATCAGATTCTGTTTCTGAAATTAATTCATATAATATTTCTTAAGGATTTATTTCCTCTTCCTCTTCAAAGCATATTTCTAATTCTTCTTCTTCAAGTGTTTTGATCATTTTCCTAGCACTTTTTCTTTTGTTAAGATAATTTGGTGCTATATGTTCTTCTTCATCATATATAAAACATTTACATATTTGTTTTTTTAGGAGTCTTTTTCCTAACAAATCTTCTTTTCTTTTTATTATTATAGTTTTTCTTATTCTTATTCCATGGTTTCAAATTAAATAAACTTATATTTTCTATTTTTCCTTTTATATTTTCTATAGTTATTAGGACGTGCTGGTTTACATCCAAATTCTCATTCATTTTCTAAGATTTTTGTACAATGTTGACTACTTAATTTATGCTTAACTTGTTTAGCAGCTTTATTTTGTAGACAATGACTAATTATTCTTTCTTTTGCAAAGTTTATTCTATTCTCTATAGAATCTATAATCTCAGCATCTATTCCTGATATCTTACTATGCTTTTCTAGATAAGAATCATATTTTTTTATACAAATCTCATCCCATGGAAGTGGTAATTTATGGAAATATTATTTTTTTCCAAAATTCTATATTTTCATTTTTTACTTTTTGATATTCATGAAAAAAAAATTAGAAAGTTTTTCTAAATATCTTATATCACATAATTTAGTTTTTGACAACACATAACTAGATAGACTATCTTGATTTTTTTATCAGTATAGCCACAAAATTCTATTTTTAGAATATGAGTTAATCCTTTTAATACATCTTTAGGAGTTTGAATTTAATTGATTAACTGCTCTTTTTGTTTTTTTCCTTTTTCTGATTCTTCTCATCTTCTTAAAAATTGTAACACATTCCTTGAAATGATCCAACAAAATAGTTCAAAAAATTTTCTTTTGTCCAATTGTTGTTATTAACAACAATAGTCATAGATTGTGCCCAATCATCTATAGTTTTTTCATAGTCTGATATAGGAATATTTGTAAGATCTAAATATATTCCTCCTTGAGCAATATTTTCTTTATTAAGATCATCTATCCAATGAGGTATAGGTTGATTAGAGGATTCACCGAAATTTTTTTATTTTATTTCATTAGTAGCAATATTTTCAGTTTGATTACCAAAAATTTTAGTTGTATTATCTTTTTATTCATATTGTTTATTAAAAGATCTTAAAAAATCATCTTTTAATAGATCTGAATCTTTTTTTCTTTTTCCTTTAGGATCTTGATTTGTTTGATCAGTTTCTATAGGTTCAGGTACATCTATGTTTTCATCTTCATCTGTTGAAGAATTTTCTTCTTCATATTCTTCAGATTTATAACTTGCTACTTTTATATATTCTAGATTTATATTATTATTTGAATTATTAGAACTACTACTACTATCTGTAGAATCATAATTCAGCATATAGTGAAAATTAAATAGTATTATATTGAATATTTTACAAAAGAAATTTTTACAATAGAGCAGAGAGCATGGCTCAGAAAGTTTAGAGAAACTATCAAAAAGATTTCTAAAAAAACTCGAATACCTTGTTTAGGCTACCTATTCTCATTTTATAGAAGAATTTCATAACTATTTTTAATAATATTTGAAATCTGCATAATGTTCTGATAAGGATCATGTCTCATGCCTTTGATGCCGACATTTTTGTCCATTAACAGGAAATTTCTACATAGCCTCCTTCTTTATTATTTCTTGAAAGTAGTGCCTTTTGTGATGCTTTTCACCTGTCTTCCTTTTTTGTCCTTTTTTAAAGGTGGTACTTTCCACATGTCCTCTTTGTTTCTTTATCCTTCTTGAATGTTGTCAAAATTCATTTATTCAATTTTTTTCCAAATTTAATGAATCATTTGACAGTCTAGGTGAATTTCAATTTTTCAATGTATTCTTGATGTCTTCAATAATATGTGATGGGAAATCATCAATTTTCATATCAACTATCTTTTTTAATAGTTGACTGGTTTTTTCATCTCTATCTTCTTGTCTGTAGCTAGTATCAAATGCCAAAATTCTTCGTCCATCTGACCAAAGATGATATGTTCTTTGTTGTAGTAGGTCTTTGGCTTTAACAATAAGATCAATTCCAGCTTGGATCTGATATTAATTAGGATAATTATGGCATTTGTTAATGTATTTTGTCAAGTGATCATTGTCTTCATGTATTGCCGAGAGTTTGGGTCCTCCAACATTTTTTTAATATCTCATATTTGATATGACTGATAAAATTTTTCTCTTTCAACTATATCAATGTGGCTACTGATATCAATATGAAAATAATAATAATAATCATATTCATAAACCATACGTAATAACATAGTTTTAACAAATGTTGGAAAATCTTTTATTAGATTAAAAGAAAAATTTTGAACTGTAATTTCCCTAACAAAATCCCATTCAATATTACTTATATCAAATTGTTCATGATCAAGTCTAAACTTAGCAGAGATTTTTTTTCCCAATTGATTAGTAAAAATATAGGTTTGAAAAAATATTCGGAAAAAGATTTTTAAAATAGATCTTACTGATTGCAAATGATCCTGTTAATTTTACCAAACAAATCCATCGGTAAAATAAATCGAGCCTTATTATAAAGACATAGTCTAAATATTTTATTAAGAATTGAATTATTGATTCCCATACTCTTAAAATATTGAACTATATTAAGAAGATTGTTTATCTCCTTAATGTCTAAATAACTTATTTCAATATCTTCTCAGTTACGATATAAAATAGATTTTAATAATAAATCATGACTTTCTTGTTCTTTAGTTGTTTTTTCAACTAAAAATTGTGAAAGCTTAGTAAGAGCTCTCCTGAAATTTGCTCTTTCATCAGTAATATGGGCTTTTCATATTTCATTAATAAAATTGTACAATTCCGATGGTAAACCTGAATTATAAAAAACTTTTTCCTCATTTATTTGTTGTGTTTTCAACAAAAAAAATTTTATGCAAATTTTTTCTGCTTTTTGAATAACTTTTGCATAATTGGCTTGGGATGCATAATTTGGATCTTGTGATCAAGGCAAGTAATTTACCTGTAGTATAAAAATCTGAGTTGGGGCTGGTTGTCCTATCATGGGATATTGAGCATAGTATTCTTGATTAGGATAAAATTGTATCAGAAAAGGCATTTTTATAAATCCTTTATAAGGATTTTTTTATTTGAAATCATATTGGTGTTTCCGGACTGTGGTCCATTCTCTGACTTTTTCTAGTGGTTTTTTCTAGAGGTTGTTTATCTATATCCATAAGGCTTTCTAAGACAATCAACAATAATATTGTTAGTACTTTTGACATATAAAACTTCAAAATTAAAATTACATAATTCATTATATCATCTAATTCTTCTTGGTACAGTTTCTAAACTTTTATTGGTAAGAAAATGTTTAACTGTCTGATTATTTATTTTTAAGATAAACTTTTCAGGTGCTAAATATATGAGAAAATTTTTATTCCTTTCTTTATAGTTAACAATTCTTTTTCAAATATAACATAATTAATTTTATTTGGCTTAAATTTTCCTGAACTATATCCACATACTAATTCTTCATTACTATTAGTTTTAGCTTTTAAAATACATCCCTAATGTTTTTGTGAGGCATCTGTTCCAAAACCAATTAGGTAAATAAACTTTAGGAATCCGATTTATTTCAGATTTCACCTTTTTGATCATTTCTAAGTTTGTTTTAGACCAAGTAAATGGTTTATCCTTTTTTAATTTTTCATACAACATACCTATTTTTTCTGACAGATTTGGAAAGAAATTTCTACCCTAGTTTATAATTCCTAAAAATTACTGAAGTTATTTTTTATCTTCAATTTCAGGAAATTCTTTTATTTTTACTATAATATGATCTTATAATTGAAGACCATCTGTAGACAATTTTAATTTTAAAAATTCTATTTCTTTTTTTTTCTAGCTCTATTTTCTTAGGGCTTAATATAATTCCATATTTTATAAATTCTTGAGAAATAATATTTAAATTTTTTCTATGTAAATCTAATGTTTCTGAAAATACTAAAATATCGTCTATATAGACTATACAGAATTTCTTATATTTATTAAAAATAGAATCCATCCATCTTTGGAATATCTGATGGGCATTACATAATTCAAATGGCATTACCTTCCATTGGTAGTGTCCATTGGGTGCACTAAATGTTGTTAGAGGTCTAGATTTTTTTATTAGCATGATTTGCTAGAATCCTGATTTACTGTCAAATTTACTAAAATATTTTGCATGTCTTGCCTGATTAATTAAAACATCCTTTCTTGGAATAAAATATCTATAAAAATAATATTTTGATTTAACCTTTTATAATTAATAACCATCCTAACATTTTCTCTTTTTATTTCTGCATGATTTCTAGCGATAGAGGCTGAGCTAGAATGTGGACTACTAATTTTTTCTGTTAATCATTTCTCTAATAATTCTTTAATTTGAATATCAAATTATTCTATATCTTGTTTAGTATAGATCATAAGTTTTACTCTAATAATTTTATTGGGATTTTCTAATTTAATTTCACAATATCTAGGACTATCTTTTCATAATTTTATTATTTTCTAGTATTTTAAACAATCAAGAATTTATTTCTATTTGGTTTATCTGTTCTTTTCTTAGTGGTGAAATTTTTTTATCACAAACAAACTTATGGTTTTCTACTAATGGTATTTCTATAGAAGTTTGTTCTATAGATAACATAATTATATTTTTATCAATAGCAAACGGTAAATGCTGATATATAAAATTATTTCCTAGTAATATGTCCCCATGCATTTATGGAAAACATAATAATTTTGGTATAACAAATCTTACATTATTTATGTAGACTGGTATATTCCTAGTTTATATTGAATTAAAGTTTCATTACCATCTATTCCTATAGTCTTATTGGATGTTTCATTGGTTCCCATTTTTCTACAGGAATGATATTTTTTTTGCAGCTACTGGTTGTTGCTCTAGTATCGAGTAAAGCATATAAAGAATATGTTTTATATTCTCTAAATTGAAATGTAACTTCGATATATGTATAATATTTTTTAGATTAAAAATTTGAGAATGTAATAACATCACTTGTTCCAATTTTCTTTTGTTGAAGTATTATTGAAGATTGTATTTCTTCCATTCTAGTGTTTCTAGAGGTGATAGAATTTCTACTTGGTTCTGTAGGAAATACAGAAATATGAACTGTTTTCATTCCTATTGGTATTGAAGATATAGAACTTCTACTTGGATTCTCCTCATCTTCCTCTATTTGAGTGTTTGAGGGTAAAACTAGATTATTACCAGTATTTGTTATTGTATTATTTTTAAAGTATAATTTATCTCCAGGTGACATATATTCTATCGTACATACTGGTTTTGATGTACTAAGACTATTAATTCTATCTATCATACAGTCTCTTGGAATTAATAAATCACTTAAATGTAATAATTTTGGTTGTATTTCAGTAGTAAATTTATTTAGTTCAAAAAGTTCAATAATTTTATTATTAACTTCTTTTATTTTTACTTCGGCTATATTAGTATATTCATTAATAGAATTTCAACTTTTTGCTAGTTCTTCAGCTAAATCATTAATTTCAGAATTTTTTGTTTGAATTCTAAGACATAAACATTCCTCTATTAAAGGATCTGTAATAGATATAAAGTAATTTGGTTTAACCTTGTTGAATTATGACTCCTATTTCAAGTCAAATTTGAGAAATAATCTTTCAGTTAAACTCTATTTAATTATTTCAATTAAACTTTGTTTATTTGTTTCAATTAAACTCTGTTTAGTTGTTTAAGTCAAACTCTTATTACTCTAGATTATTTTATTATTATTTGACCTAGGAATTTAGCCTATAAATAAGCTCTTTGACAACCTTAGAAAAACACCCATCAGAGTTTAGAACTCCTAATACTTTTGGAGAATTTAGTGTTTACGTTTTGAGGGTTTTTTGTTTTCGATTTTTCGGGGTTTAGTTTTTATCTTCATATTTTGTACTCTTCATTCTTTTGCCATTATAATAAAATTATCTTTTCTCGTGGTTTTTTATCCTTTTCAGAGGGTTTTTCCATGTTAAATTTGTGTGTTCAATTTATCAATTTCTTTCGCTATTTTTACTTGTTCGTTACTTAATTAGGTTGATCCCCAATAAGTGGTATCAGAGCTAATTCGATTTTTGCAGAATAACTAGTTTAGAGATGGCAACAACAAGGTTCAACATTGAGAAGTTCGATGGTGTCACAAATTTTAATCTGTGGCAAGTTCGGATGATGACAATTCTAGTTCAGACCGGCTTGAAAAAGGTCGTTACCGAGAAAAAGCCCGATAATCTAGATCAATCAGAATAGGAAGAGCTTGATGAAAAGGCCCTGTCTGTAATCCAGTTATGCCTCGCGAATAGTATATTGTAGGAGGTATTAATGGAGAAAACCTTGTCCGCCTTGTGAAAAAGGCTAGAAATTCTTTATGCGACTAAGTCTTTGGCTAACCGTTTAGTGCTGAAACAACGTCTATTTATGTTTCGCATGAACGAAGGTGAGCTTCTTAGAAATCACATCAGTCAATTCATTACTCTTTTGAATGATTTAAATAATGTTGAGGTTTAGATTAACGATGAGGATCAGGTTATGCTATTGTTGTGCTCTTTACCCCATTCATACAAGTCTTTTAGGGAGACCTTGATTTATGGTAGAGACAAACTCTTGTTCGAGGATGTGAAGGGTCATTTGTTGAATAAAGATAAACTCGACAATGAGTTTGGTTCTGATAGCAAGGCAGATAAACAAGCTTCCGTTTTGGTAGCATCAAAGTAGCGAGACAAAAGGTGTCGCTATTGTAAGAAATTAGGTTAGTTCAAAGCAGATTGTTACAAACTGCGAAATAAAAGAGCTGCTGAGAGTAACGAGGAAGATTTAGCTGGTGCTAATTTGGCCGATGAAAGTGGTGATGATTTTTTGTTAGTGTCAACGAGCGAAAGCTCCGAGCTTACGTCCCAGTGGATCTTAGATTCAGGATGTTCTTTCCACATGTGTCTCAACAGAGAATGGTTCTCCATATACAGTTCAGTTGAAGGTTGATTTGAGCACATAGGAAACGATTCATCCAGTAAGGTAATCAGTATTGGTACTGTTCAAATTAGGATGCACGATGGTACGATTAGGACACTATCAGATGTCAGGTATGTACTTGATTTACGAAAGAATCTCATCTTCTTAAGTATTTTAGACTCAAAAGGTTGCAGAAGCAACATCGAGTCGAGTAGCATTAAGGTGTCTTGTGGGGCTCTCATTTTGTTAAAAGATAAAAAGATCGGCAGTCTTTATATTCTGGAAGGTTTTATAGTGATCAGTGAAATCGGACGTCCCTCGTCCATTACGGAGTTTAAGTCAACTCGTTTGGAGCGGAGGCAACTTAGTCATAGGAGGGAAAAAGGTATGAATGTTTCGTTGAAGAGAAGTTCTCTTTTGGATGTAGGTTTTGAAAAGTTAGGGCACTGTGTTCGTGAAAATCAAACCCGAGTTAGTTTTGATTTGGCAGTACACAAGTCGAAGGCTAGAAGACTTCCAGTACCTAAGCATAGATTCGACTCAGTTAATTCGTTGCATGGTTCAAGATAGGCCCGTGGTGGGCTTTGGCAAAGATGGCATTGTGGAAATATGAGTCAAGGTAGAGATTTGTTGAATTATGACTCCTATTTTAGGTCAAATTTGAGAAATAATCTTTCAGTTAAACTCTATTTAATTGTTTCAATTAAACTCTGTTTATTTATTTGAGTCAAACTCTTATTACTCTAGATTATTTTATTATTATTTGACCTATGAATTTAACCTATAAATAAGCTCTTTTACAACATTAGAAAAACACCTATCAGAGTTTAGAACTCCTAACACTTTTGGAGAATTTAGTGTTTATATTTTGAGGGTTCTTTGTTTTCGAGGTTTAGTTTTTATCTCCATCTTTTGTACTCTTCATTCTTTTGCCATTATAATAAAATCATCTTTGCCCGTGGTTTTTTATCCTCTTCAGAGGGGTTTTTCCACGTTAAATTTGTGTGTTCAATTTCTCAATTTCTTCCACTATTTTTACTTGTTCGTTACTTAATCAGGTTGATCCCCAATAAACCTTAAATCCTATTACTCATGAATGTAAATTTGATTGAATTCCTTCAATAAGTGCTTTTACTGGATTTTTAAATCTATTATCTAATAATATCGCTATTATTGAAATATCATGTTCTCTTCTAAATAATGCTCTTATAGTTATCATAATAATTCCTAAATATATGTATCTAACTTGAGGATATTTTTCTAATCCTCTTAATTTTTTCTTTAGAAAATAATGGGATTTCTGTTAATCCTCCTCTTGTATCTTTAGCAACGGTATTACCACTTATTTTTTCTATATGTCTTTGACACCAAATTTTATATTTAGATATTTTATAAATTTCTTCTTTAGAAATATGATTTTTATTTATTTTATCTATCATTACATCAGAAAAGTCTTTTTCTTCTCCGATTAGATTTCTTAATTTTATATCCTGTTGTTCTTTTTTAGGACTTTCTTCTAATTGATTATTAGAACTGCTTCCTGTACTAAACATAAATATATATTCTTCATCATTTATATCAGATTCTGTTTCTGAAATTAATTCTTATAATATTTCTTCATGGTTTATTTCCTCTTCCTCTTCAAAGCATATTTCTAATTCTTCTTTTTCTTCAAGTGCTTTGATCATTTTCCTAGCACTTTTTCCTTTGTTAGGACAATTTGCTGCTATATGTTCTTCTTCGTCACATATAAAACATTTACATATTTGTTTTTTAGGATTTTTAGGAGTCTTTTTCCTAACAAATCTTCTTTTCTTTTTATTATTATAGTTTTTTTTATTCTTATTCCACGATTTCCATTTAATAAACTTATATTTTCTATTTTTCCTTTTATATTTTCTATAGTTATTAGAACGTACTGGTTTACATCCAAATTCCCATTCATTTTTTAGTATTTTTGTACAATGTTGACTACTTAATTTATGTTTAACTTGATTAGCAGTTTTAGTTTGTAGACAATGACTAGTTATTCTTTCTTTTACAATTTTTATTCTATTCCCTATAGAATCTATAATCTCAACATCTATTCCTGATATCTTACTATGCTTTTCTAAATAAGAATCATATTTTTTTTATACAAATCTCATCCCATGGAGGTGGTAATTTATAGAAATATTATTTTTTTAAATTCTATATTTTCATTTTTTACTTTTTGATATTCATGAAGAATTTTTTTAGAAAAGTTTTCTAAACCTCTTATATCACAAAATTTAATTTTTGATAACATATAACTAGATAAACTATCTTGATCTTTTTTAACAATATAGCCACAAAATTCTGTTTTTAGAATATGAGTTAATCCTTTTAATACATCTTTGGGACTTTGAATCTGATTGATTAACTGCCCTTTTTGTTCTTTTCCTTTTTCTGATTCTTTCATTCTTCTTAAAAATTGTAACACATCTCCTTAAAATGTTCCAACAAAATAGTTCAAAATTTTTTCTTTTATCCAATTGTTGTTATTAACAACATAGTCATAGATTATGCCAAATCATCAATAGTTTTTTCATAGTCTGATATAGGAATATTTGTAATATCTAAATATATTCCTCCTTAAGCAACATTTCTTTTATTAAGATCATCTATCCTATGAGGTATAGGTTGATTAGACGATTCACTTAAATTTTCTAATTTTATTTCATTAGTAGCAATATTTTCAGTTTGATTACCAAAATTTCTAGTTGTGTTATCTTTTTGTTCATATTGTTTATTAAAAGATCTTAAAAAATCATCTTTTAATAGATCTGAATCTATTTTTCGTTTTCCTTTAGGATCTTGATCTGTTTGATTAGTTTCCATAGGTTCAGGTATATCTATGTTTTCATCTTCATCTGTTTAAGAATTTTTTTTCTTCAGATTCTTCAGATTTATAACTTGTTACTTTTATATCTTCTAGATTTATATTATTATTCTGAATTATTAGAACTACTACTATCTGTAGAATCATAATTCAGCATATAGTGATAATTAAATAATATAAATAAATTGTTAAAATTGAATGTCGACAATAAAGAAATATCGCAAAGAAAACGAAAAGAAAGAACACACATATTTTACATGGAAACCTTTTCGGGAAAAAATCTCGGGCTGAGGAGAAAAAGATTCACTAATGTTGAAAATCGAATAAATACAAGAGGAGATGACTACACCTATATAGGTTGAAAACCTTATTCCAATCAATAACTAATAGAAGTAACTTAGTAAGGTTGAAACATCTTGTTCTAATTAAAATAAAATAGATGACTTATTCTAATTAAAATAAAATAAAATAAAAGAAGTCTAGTTTTATTTGGACTTTACTTTTGTTTTATTTTACCACTGTATTTTATTTTAACAAGAATTCTAGTCACCCAATTCTAACAATCTCCACCTTGACACGAATTCTCTACAAACAAGTTCTTTACCACGAACTTTCAACGAACAAGTTCTCCACTTCTTCCACAAAACCCCTTGAGGTGTATTCTTCAACAATGAACACTAACCAAGTCTAAGCAATGCTCAAACTTGGTTATAGGAAGTGACTTAGTCATCATATCTGCATGATTTTCATGAGTACTAACTTTGCTCATAACAATATCTCCACGAGAAATAATATCACGCACGAAATGATACCGAACATCAATGTGTTTTGTTCTCTCGTGAAACATTTGATCTTTTGTAAGGAAGATGGCACTCTGACTGTCACAAAATATTGTACCTACCTAAAGATCTTTATTGAGTTCACCAAAGAGTCCTTTTAACCAAATAGCTTCTTTAAAAGCCTCGGAATCGCCATGTACTCGGCTTCAATGGTAGATAAAGCAACTGTAGTTTGCAAAGTAGCTTTCCAACTAATTGCATAACCCCCAATTGTAAAGACATATCCTGTGAGAGATCTTCTTCTATCCAGGTCTCCAGCAAAATCAGCATCAACATACCCAATGACTCCATCCTAGTTCTTCCAAACTGTAAGCAAACATCAGTAGTACCTCGTAATTATCTCAAAATCCACTTAACTACTTTCCAGTGTTCTTTACCGGGATTCGCCATGTATCTACTAACTGCACTGACTGCATATGATAAATCTAAACGTGAGCAAACCATAGCATACATTAGAGATCCCATTGCACTAGAATATGGAACACGTGACATGTAATCAATCTCATCATCTGATTGCGAAGACAAAGCCGATGAAAGTCTGAATTGGGCCGCTAATGGAGTACTAACAGGTTTGGCACTCTGCATATTGAACTTGCAAAGAACTTTCTCAATGTACCCTTTCTGACTTAAGTACAACTTACATGCCTTTCTATCTCTAAGAATGTCCATCCCAAGCATCTTCTTTGCTGCTCCCAAATCTTTCATCTCAAATTCTTCACTAAGTTGGGCTTTAACCTTTCTTATCTCTTCTTTATCTTTTGCTGCTATCAACATAAAGGAGTAGATACACAAAAAAAACCATCACCGTCTTCTTAAAATAAACACAACTATCAAAGCTGCTTCTTTTGAAATCATGGGTAGTCATAAAAGAATCAAACCTCTTGTACCACTGCCTTAATGACTGTTTCAAACCATAAAGGGACTTCTTCAACAAGCAAACATAGTCCTCCTTTTTTGAGACTATAAAGCCCTCTGGTTGTTGCATGTAAATATCTTCCTCAAGTTCTCCATGCAAGAACGCTGTTTTTACATCTAACTAATCAAGCTCCAAATCATACATGGCCACAATACTAAGTAATGCTCGAATCGAACTGTGTTTCACAACTAGAGAAAACACGTCTGTGAAGTCTACATCGAGAATCTGACTGTAACCTTTTGCAACGAGTCTTGCTTTATATCTAGGTTCTTCAATTCCTGGAATCCCTTCTTTCCTCTTAAACACTCATTTTGTAACAGCCCGATTTTTAGTTGTGTCAAAAATAGTGGTTTCGGGACCACAGCTCCGACAAGTTGAGTCATAAATTTATTTATTTTGAATATTTCTGGTGGTATATGCATCGTATGAAATTATGATTTGAAAATTTCATAGATTAAATAGTCAATTAAATAGAAAGGACTAAATCATAAAAAAAGTAAAAGTACAGATGTTTAATTAGAAGGAACAAATGAATAAAATAACCAAATGAATATTAGTTAGTGGATTGGAATGATTTATATTAACTGTAAATAGATTTAATTAAGATTAAAAATGATTAATTAAAGCTTAATGATGAAAGTCTAAATAATTACAATAATGTCATTACTATATATATGAAAATTAAAAGAAAAGAAATTGATTTTCATCTCATTTTTCTTCTTCTTTCTTCCTCACACGGTAACAAGGGAGAAAGTTAGGGTTTTCAATTCAAATCTTTGAGCTTTGATTTGGGTAAGCAAACCTTGATCATTTTTGGTAATTTTTGTGTTTTTGAGTCCGTATCAGTTTAATGTGGCTTATTTGAGGACTAATTTGTGAATCTGTCAAATATTAGAAAGCTTAACATTGTTAAAATTACTTATTCTTGGAAGCTTTTGATGTATTTGAATGTTTGATACTTGGGTTAAATCTTTTTGTAAAGTGATTTTTGATGAAAATAGGGTTTAAGGATTAAAATGGGAAAAATGGTGAAATTACATGTATTATTATGAAAATAAATGTGTGAATGGGTTGAGTGGACACCTAAAAATATTTGACTATGGTTGGTTGTGAGAGAAAAATGGTTATTTTGCATGTTCTGTGTTGAAAGGACTAGATTGAATAAAAGGAAACTAGTAGGGGTAAAATCATAATTTTCCAAAAAGGGCTAAATTGTGTTGAATGAATAAATTATCTAACTTAATGTGAGAAGTGAATGAATTGTAGATGTAGACTACGATCGTGCCATCGATCGAGGAAAAGGGAAAATTACGATGTAGTCTCTGGAATCCATTCACAACGGCAATCCAGTTCGATAAGTTCATAAGGATAAATTCTTATTAATGGCTGCTTATAATTGCTTTCTAATGAATATTAGAAATGTGAAATGACGATTTGAAACGTGAAAGACAGTAGCTATGAGATGAGAATTTCCCGGCCTTGTGCCAAAGATAGAAAATGGTCCGATGCTTGAGATCCTGCATTTGTTGCAGATTCTCTTCAGCATCGTGAGTCACCAAAAGGTGAATAGAATCCATGAATGGTTACAGACCCTACGATGCTTGAGATTTGCACTTATTGCATTTTCTCGTCAGCTTAGTTTGAGCAGCATCGTGGAGAATAGATATACCGTATCGATAGTTAAGAATAACATCGTATACTGGTAACAGGCATGACCACAAGGTCAATAGGGAGAAAACGAGCATCACGACCTTTGTGTCAACAAGGAGTTAAACAAATATCGACCTTTGAAGTTTAGTTGTGCTGGCTTGATAGATTTATAGAGTTGTTTATCACATAAGACTTGGTAAATTGATGAACTTGCGAACTTATTAAGCTATGAAGCTTACTAGTGAACTTGTTGTTTTGTAGATTTCGTTTTATGACTTGAAGATCGGATCATCTTGAGGACATCAGACTATCTTGGGAGCTCGTTCGATAGTATTTACATCACTCGATTATTTGGCATGTACTAGGTTGATATTAACCTATGTTGTTGAATTAAAGATGCTAAAATCTTACTATTTTGATTGTGTAAATGCATGAAGAACAACTTAGATGTTTAAGCTTATGATGCTTGTAAACACCTAGAAGTTTTGCATATTATGTGATGACTTAATGTATAACTTGTGATGGATGTGTTTGAGATATTAATCTTGTGTCTTGGCTTAATTCTTGAGATTCTGCATACTTGTTTCGGTAGAACTTGTGCATGTATCGGTAGAAGTACAGGGTAGGAGAGAGGTTGTCCTCTGACTTGAGTGGTTTCGGTAGTTGAATGATGAGTATCGGTAGTTTTTAGCTTTGATGTATCGGTAGTATGTATGCATATATCGGTAGAAGTTGTAGGGTGAGGATTTTTGCTCTTTGGAGTTTTTGGTATCGGTAGATGCATGACTCGTACCTGTAAAAATCATACTTGTATCGGTAGATCTAACACAAGTACCGGTAGAAGTTTGCACAGTTTCTAAATTGTTCACTGACTTGACTACTACCGATACTTGACCATCAAGTACCGGTAGAAGTCCCCTAAATTATTAGAAATGCCATTTTTTACCCTTGAAGAAATTGTGTTAGGATTAAATATTGATCTAAATTATGGGAGGTGAATTTCATAATGAATAAAGATTAAAATTTTTGGATATTTTAAAAGATGAACAATATTAAATGAATAGTAACACCGGAATCCTAACCGACGACGGTGTTCGGGATTTGGGTGTTACATTTAGTGGTGTCAGAGCTTTCGATTTAGCTATTTCTTGGACTATGATGATAGTGTTTTATGTTTTAGAAGTACATGCCAAATGAACCTGTGATAGTGTGATATAGTTGGATCCGATCTAATCATAGTTCTTGCAGATAAACGTGAGATGTCTGGCTCAGAAGGAAACCAACGAAGTGAACAGTAATGTCTCGACTAATGATTCTGGAGCTAGTCATGGGGCACCGATGTTACTGATAACAGAAAATGAAGCAAAGAATATGTTTTTTAGACTGATGGGAGAGTGGTTTTCGTAGTTCATGAGAAACAACCCGATGACACCACCTCCTCCACCTCTTGTTGCATAACCTACCACCCGACCAGTAGTGCCTCCCGATATGCCTCCACCTCCTCCAGTGGTGGAACAGAGACGTCATGTTCTGACGGACAAGGTTAGAAAGTATGGTGCAGAAGAATTTTGAGGAAACATAGAAGACGATCCTTCCAGAGCTGAATACTGGTTGGAAAACACATTAACACCACGTTTGGTTCGCTGTAATGGAATAGAGCTGTAATGTAATATAATTGTAATGGAATAGGGCTGTAATCAGTAATTTAGTTGTTTGGTTGAATGGAATGAAATAGAGCTGTAATAGTATTCTTGTGTTTGGTTGAATGGAATGGTCTTGTAATAGCATAAGAAAAAAGACTTAAATGACTAGAGTACCCTTAGCAGAACTTTTTTTAGGTATATGATTATTTTTATTAAATTTTAATAAAATTATTATTAAATATAATTTAATAAAAAAATAATTTAATTATATTTTAACATTATTATTATTAAATACAATTTAATAACATTTTTAATATAATTATTATTAAAATATGAATTAATAAAAATCATAATATATAATATTAGAAAAATAATATGTAACCTATTTTATTAGTTTTAAATTGCAATGTATATATAATGTGCTTATTAGTGAAACAAATAATTTAATTATATTGTAAACTAAAAAGTAAAGGATTAAAAATATTAAATAACATGAGAATTATATTTTACATTTAAATATAATATTCATACATTTGCAAAATCATGGCTTATATGCCACTAATTCTACTCTGAATTATTCATAAACATCGCTTATAGTACACATCAGAGAATTATTCATAATTTAATTGTTTTAGTTACTCATAAACATCGCTTATAGTACACATCGGAGAATTATGAAGTTTCATGTATATTCGCCACTAATTCTACTCTGAATTATTCAATTTATGTGTAATGCTTTCCTTCTTGTAGGTAGGGACTAGCTCTATATAGCAACTTCGGGAACTTCAATCATCCGTGGTATATTGTCGGTAACTTTGGATGCCATGTTGCTGAGTGGAGTCTCGACGTTGTAAGCAGAGAGATGGACTCCAAGGGCAGCCCTGCCTGAAGGGTCAAGGTTATTCTTCCAGGTAACATTTGACCATAATTTATAAAGATAATTTGGTAAAAGCATTATCGCCAAAGAAATACATAAATAACATTTCAGAGGAATCAAATACCTTCTTTATTGCCTTATGTTGCTCATTCAACACGTATTGGCGTTGTTCACCACTAATCTTTTCCTCAATTGCTTTTGCAATTGATTCCTAAAAATAACCTCCAAATGGTTTAGAAGCACTCCAAATCAAATGACAACAAAAATGCTTGGTCAATGTAAAGGTTCTATGAAGTACCTGAATCTTGCTGATTTCCATTTCCTTTTTTACTAATTCCAGTGTAAGTTGTAAACGTGCACCTATTAACAGTATAGCACAGTTTAAAGAGATGAGGAAGATAACTACTCTAGTCTCTGAATGTATAAAAACAAACAAATAGATAACAAATTCCATAAGGTGAAGACAACAGTACAAAGTTTACATAATAGAAGCATGTGAACTGTATTCTCAAATACAGAACATCAAATTTTTGCATTTAACAAAGATTCCACTTATGTAGGACATAGATGATTTTAAAAGAACATAAAATTTTGGAAGGTAAAAAAGATGAACCCAGGATTGTTCCCACACACCATTTCTGTAATTCGAAGCCTCCTATGACCAATAAGGATAACCTGGTCTCCTTGGATGCTCGAGATCTGGAAAGATCACATTATAAATATATGAATCAAGGGACATGTTTTGTGGTTGTATACATCTCTAACTGCCATTAAAATTATTGCATTTAACACCAAACAAGATATAGAAGGACATTATTTTACTTGAAAGAATAGTAAAAAAAATTTACATACCTGGACAAGGGTGCCAACTTCATGAAGTCAATTAAACAACTTCTTTCCCTTAATATCATATACACTTTTCTCTATTTCAGAACTAGTGCTAGACTCGATCCCTGGTTCATCTTTAAGAAAGAAAGCACCAGCATATGGAGCTTGCTTCTTTCGGCTTTCTTGCAAAGCTGCTAACAACTTAGGATCCTGCACAAGGAAGCAACATGCTAAGCAAAACCATTGACTGCAAGTCCTAGCTAATAGTGCAAGCTATAAACTCAACAGGATATTATCACCAAAGTTAAGTAGAAGAATACAGAGCACCAAGTGGAGATTTCTTGAGTTATAAAAAAATAATTTTGCTCTAAAAAAATTCAAATATATGAAACATTCCACTTCAAGGTTTGTCATATTAACTATGCAATAAAGGGCTCTATTCCAATAGAGATTCAAATGAGTTATTAAATAAAGGGCTCTATTCCAATAGAGCTTCAAATGAGAACACTTTGCAAAACAAAGTTACCAGAACTGAGGAACTCACAACTATAAATACAACATGTATCTAGAAAATTGGAATCTCCAATACCAGCTTAGAAATCAATATTTCTTCCAATATATTTATGCCTTCCATTTTGACATACAAAAATACTTCACAACCACTTAATTCAGTGCAAAATGACAAAGCTTGGCAACCAGTCATTCAGACTAAGTCCAAATCAAGCAGTCAAATTCACAGCACCAAGACCAAGTAGAAACAAATCAAAGCTAATTCCATTACAAATTGGGATCTATCATGAATACTATGAACAAATTGGGATCTCTAAGAACAATCAATATAAAACTAAAGACTTGCTTTTCAATATATTTTCTAAAAGAACTCAAAACTCAAAAGGAACCTCCGTTGTTAAGCTTTGGCTAGGAGGAATAGTTTTTTTTGGTGAAAAGAGATGAAAGCAAGAGGCAATAAACAAGCAAATCTATTTGAAAATTAGCAAACAACCCAACATGGGTCGACCTCGATCCTTCGTAATATTTTAAAAGAAAGAAAATAACCATAAAATTAGCAAAAAAAAGAAAGAAATCCCAAAAAGGGTAAAGTGAATTGATCTTGAAAAATCAACTATTCTCGATCATCAAAACTACTATCATCTGGACTAAGAGAAAAATAACTGAAAAAGAAAGCTGAGACAATGAAAGGAAAACCATTAAAATTAAAAAAAGAAAAGAGAAATCAGATTTTTTTTAGCTTACCACTCTAAGACTGATTGAATCACCATCTCTGTTAAAGTTAGCAAAGAATATAAAATCCAATAAGCAAGCCACTGTTCATCATCTTCTTTCCCTGGTGTTGCTATAGCTATCACTAAGGCATATCTAAAAATAAATAATTTTAAAAAATCCAAAAAATTTTCCCCTGAAAACAATTGAAAAAAGCCATATAAATTGATTAGTATACTTACATGGGATACAGCAACATCACCACAGGCCTGCAGGTATTACAAATTCAAAAGAAAAATCAAATAGAAAGTTTGATTATTGAAACATGAAAATAAGAAGGATGTGACGAGAATATATACCCAGCTAAAGCATGAATATTTGAGAGCAAAGTCTAGAAATGACTCATGGTGTTGTTTTATGGGTTCAGGGAAAAGTTTTAATTGGAAAAAGAAGTTAAGGAAAGGAGTCACAGGTCTGAAAGAGATGATTGACAAATTGGAGAAGGTAAAATTGAAAGAGCCCTAGTTTTCTAAACAATGAATAGATATTCGGTGGAGGGAGGAAGGAATAGAAATTGTGTTGTTTTGCTACATAAGGTTGTAATGGAATACACCCGTAATGAGTATTTCATTCAACCAAACAAGGGATTATGGTGAGCCCATTGAATAAAGCTGTAATGGCTATTCCATTACACTAAACTAAACATAGTGTAAGAGTTTTAAATGAGATGGCTTGTCCTCCAAAGGACTACCTGAGGTGTGCAGTTTCGTTGTTGAAGGATGAGGCCTACAATTGGTGGACGACGATTTTAGCAGTGGTGCTTGAGAATGAAGTTACCTGGGAGTTTTTCTAAGCAGAATTCAGAAAGAAATAAGTCAGCAAAAGGTACCTAGACAAGAGGAAGAAAGAGTTTCTAGAATTGAGACAAGGAAACAAAACAGTGGTAAAATATGAACGAGAATTCGTACAACTTAGTAAGTATGCCCGAGAAATTGTACCGACGAATGAGACAATGTACATCAGTTTCGAAGACGGGTTGAATGACGAAATCAAGATAATGGTAGAAGGGTCCGAGCTACAATCATTTGTGGTTCTTGCGGATAGAGCTAAAAAGATGGAGGAAATTTACCACAATAAAAGGTAGAGAGAAAAGAGATTTCGTGAATTTAGGAGAAAAAACACCCCCAGAACTTTTCATATGCCGCCACTAAAGAAATTTAGAGAAAATGAAACTCATGGAGCAGTTCCTTCTAGGTTTTTGAGCAGGAGTAGATCGGGTCCACCAAAGTTTAAATTTCAGAACCGTCCTGCAGCTAGTATAGCCAGTGTCCGAAATGTGTCGAACCCATCATGCGATTATTGCGGAAGATACCATGCGGGTGAATGTCGAAAGATAAAAGGGGCTTGTTATCGATGTGGGGGTACAGATCATTTTATGCGAAATTACCCTATGACTTTGAAGGTAAAGGAGAACCAGAGCGTAAAACCCACTATTTCACCGCCAAAAGGCAAACGCCCAAGATAGAGTAGTAGTACAGGTAGAAATCGAGGCGACAACAAGGGTAATTTAACCCGGTTTGAAGCACGGACACCTTCATGGACATATGCCATCAGAGCTAGAGAAGAGGCTACCGCTCCTAATATGGTGACTGGTATATTCTATCTTTTTAATGATATTATATGTGCATTGATTGACCCAAGGTCAACTCATTCATATATTTGCACTTCTTTAGCCACTGATAAGAAATTAGTCGTTGAATCGACTGAATTTGATGCGCAAGTCACAAACCTTTTGGGTCATAGTGTCATTATTAACTTGGTATGTCGTAAATGTCCACTGAAAGTTCAGGGCTATGAATTTTCTGCTGATCTAATGCTATTTCCCTTCACCGAGTTTGATGTGATCTTGGGGATAGATTGGTTATCTGAACATGATGCTATAGTAAATTACAAGCAGAGATAATCAGTTTGAAATGTTCGACAGGTGAGGTAATCACAGTGGAATCCGGTAAGTTGAATAGTAAAACTAGAGTGATTTCATTTATTTCAGCACAGAAGATGATTCATAGAGGCTGTAAAGCATTCTTGGCATACATACTTAATACTCAAGGCTCGAGAATAGAATTGGATCAAGTACCAGTTGTTTAAGAGTATATAGATATGTTTTCGAAAGAACTACCGGGTTTGCCACCAGTCAGAGAGGTAGAGTTCAGTATTAATTTGTTACCTGATACCGTTCCAATCTCTATTCCACCGTACAGAATGGCATCGACCGAATTGAAGGAATTGAAAGCTCAGCTACAAGAATTGTTAAACAGAGGATTTATACGACCCAGTGTGCCATCGTGAGGTGCGCCCGTATTATTTGTGAAAAAGAAGGATGGATCGATACAGATGTGTAGAGACTTTAGGCAGCTAAATAAGGTGGCGATCAAGAACAAGTATCTGTTGCCTCGAATTGATGAGTTATTTAACCAGTTAAAGGGTGCAACCATATTATCCAAAATAAACCTTCGATCAGGTTATTATCAGATGCGAGTAAAAGATTGTGATATAATGAAAACAGCATCAGAACTCGGTACGGATATTATGAGTTTTTAGTTATGTCGTTTGGGTTGACTAATGCTCTCACAACATTTATGGATCTGATGAACAGAATATTTCAGCCCTAGTTGGACAGGTTTGCGGTTGTGTTTATTGATGATATATTGATTTATTCCAAGACAGAATCAGAGTATACTCAGCATTTGAGAGAGTTGTTACGGATTGTGTGAGAAAAGCAATTGTATGCCAAATTCAGTAAATGTGAATTCTGGCCTCAAGAAGTTGGATTCTTGGGTCACGTAGTATCTTCGGAAGGAATACATGCCAATCCAAGCAAAGTTTTAGCTATTCTCGATTGGAAGGTACTGAAGAATGTCTCTGAGGTATGTAATTTCCTAGGATTGGCAGGTTATTACCATCGATTCGTGAAATACTTTTCCATCATAACCTTACCGATGATAAGGTTGTTACAGAAAAACATTCAGTTCGTGTAGTCTGAAAAGTGTCAACAAAGTTTCGACCAGTTAAAAAGGTTGTTAATTGAAGCTTCAGTCTTGAAGCCAAAGACGGGGAAAGAGCTCATTGTCTATAGTGACGCATCTTTAAGCGGATCGGGGTGTGTTTTGATGCAATATGGGAAAGTGATAGCTTATGCTTCCCGACAATTAAAACCACTTGAAAAGAATTATCCTACTCACAATCTGGAGTTAGCTGCCGTAGTTTTTGTATTGAAGATTTGGAGACACTACCTCTATGGGGAGAGATGCCATATATTTATAGATCACAAGAGTTTGAGATATCTGATGACACAAAAGGAGTTGAATCTGCGACAGTGTCGATGGTTAGAGCTGTTAAAAGACTATGACCTTGTTATCGATTATCATCCTGGTAAAGCCAATGTTGTAGTTGATGCTCTGAGTCAGAAATCGATGTTTGCTTTGAGAGTAATGAATACCCATCTATCTTTGGAAGGCGACGATTCTATCATCGCGGAGCTTAGAACGAGGTTGTTATTTTTACAGCGGATTCAAGAATTACAGAGAAATGATCCAAAGCTTATAGCAAAAAGGGAGCAAATATAGGATGATGCTGTTGCAGGGTTTACAGTTGATACTAAGGGCATGTTGTATTACAGAGGCAGGGTATGTATCCCAAACGATTCGGATTTGAAATGAGACATTTTGACAGAGGCTCACAGCAGCACTTATTCCATACACACGGGGAGTGTGAAAATGTATAATGACCTAAAGAAATTGTATTGGTGGTCAGGTATGAAATGAGAGATTTCAGAGTTTGTGACTAGATGCCTTATATGTCAGCAAGTAAAAGTCGAACACCAGGTGCCATCTGGGTTACTACAGTCGATTTTCATCCCGGAGTGGAAATGGGAAACGAGTCACAATGGATTTTGTCATAGGACTTCCGGTAACACCAAGAAAGAAAGATTCAATCTCGGTAACTGTAGGCAGATTGACAAAGTCCGCTCATTTCATCCCCATTCGGGTAGATTATCCAATTGAGGGACTGGCCGAGCTATACGTGTTTGAAATAGTTCGACTAGACGGGGTACCAGCCTCTATCATCTCCGATAGGGATCCACGCTTTACCTCGAGATTTTGGGGTAAGCTACATGAAGCTCTAAGGACCAGATTGAATTTTAGTACTGCATATCATTCGCAAATAGTCAGAGCGAGTGATACAGATTCTTAAGGATATGCTTCAATGTTGTACACTTGAATTTGAAGGAAGTTGGGAAAAGTATCTACCGTTGGTGGAGTTTGCATATAATAATAGCTATCAAACTAGTATTAAAATGGCACCATTCGAGGCATTATATGGTCGGAAGTGTAGGACACCTCTGTACTGATAAGAATTGAGTGAGTCTAAGTTGATTAGAACTGATTTAGTTCATGAAACTGAGGACAAGGTGCGGGTAATTCGTGATTGTTTGAAAGCAGCGCCTGATCGATAGAAGTCGTACGCAGATCTTAAAAGGAAAGATATAGAATTTGCTGTAGGAGACAGAGTTCTTGAGATTTTTACCTTGGAAAAAGGTGCTACGGTTCGGCTGAAAGGGAAAGTTAAGTCCACGATTTATTGGATCGTATGAGATCATAGAACGGGTTAGTCCTGTAGCATATAAGTTGACTTTACTGCCAAAATTGGAGAAGATCCATAATGTATTTCATGTTCGATGCTGAGACGATATAGATAAGATCCCTCATATGTAATTACACCCATGGAAGATGAGATTCAGCTAGATTTGTCATATTCAGAAGAACCGATTAAAATACTGTCTAGTGGAGTAAAAGAACTGAGGAATAAGAGAGTACCGTTGGTGAAAGTATTGTGGAATCATCACGGGTTAGAGGAAGCCACTTGGGAGACAGAGGCTTCGATGAGATCACAGTATCCTAACTTGTTTACCGATAAGAAATTTTGAGACAATTTCCTTAAGGGAGAGAGTTCTAACAGCCCGATTTTTAGTGCTATCAGAAATAGTGGTTTTGAGACCACAGCTCCAACGTGTCGAGTCATAAATTTATTTATTTTGAATATTTCTAGTGGTATATGCATCGTATGAAATTATGATTTGAAAATTTCATAGATTAAATAGTCAATTGAATAGAAAGGACAAAATCATAAAAAGGGTAAAAGTATAAATGTTTAATTAGAAGGACCAAATGAATAAAATAACCAAATGAATATTAGTTAGTGGATTGGAATGGTTTATATTAAGTGTAAATAGATTTAATTAAGATTAAAAATGATTAATTAAAGCTTAATGATGAAAGTCTCAATAATTACAAAAATGTCATTACTATATATATGAAAAATAAAAGAAAAGAAATTGATTTTCATCTCATTTATCTTCTTCTTTCTTCTTCACACGACAACAAGGGAGAAAGTTAGGGTTTTCAATTCAAATCTTTGAGCTTTGATTTGGGTAAGCAAACCTTGATCGTTTTTGGTAATTTTTGTGTTTTTGAGTCCGTATCAGTTTAATCTGGCTTATGTGAGGACTAATTTGTGAATCTGTCAAATGTTAGAAAGCTTACTGTCGAAACCACCTCGAAAATGGAGTTTCAAACAATTATTTTAAATTTAGAAAAATAGGAGTCGCCACCAATCTTTTATTTGGGTGTGATTGGATCACCACAAAACGTTTAAAATATGTTTAAAATATTAGTCTACGAAATCCAGAAAAATGGGTCCGGGAGTTAGTTACGCATGAGGAAGGATTAGCACCCTCATACGCCCAAAATTGGTACCACATGATTACTTTCAGGTCTTGTTTGCAAACTTTGAAAGTTCGAATAAAATAATTTAAAATACGATCCTCGAATGCATGAGCTATTTTTAAAAGGAATCAATTTTGTTTGGAAATCCCGCTATTTCAAAGCGATCGGGGAAGAAAGTGGCGTCCAGTGAGTTAGGACACAACATTTCGAGATCCAGAAATAACGAGCTTTTCTTTGTAAAACGTTTTAAATTTTGAAGAAGGACATTTGATTATCTCGATTTGAAGAAAGGTTGCACTTAGTAAGTTAAGGCGCAAATTTTCATAATCGTAGATAAGGAAATATTACCTCGATTAAGGGTATTCGATTATTTCGATTTGAAGAAAAATCGCACCTAGTGAGTTAAGGCGCAAAATTTCGAAACTCGAAATAAAAGAATATTGCCTTGATTTTAAAGTTTTTATGAAAACAATTTTGAAAACGTATATGCGAGTTTAAGATGAATGAGCAATTAATGACGAATATTCAATAACACGAAGTAAAATAATTAAGCAGATAAATGGTATGCGAAAATATAAAATGCGAATGCATAACGAATAAAAATGAATGCCAATATCCATTAAGGAAGAAAAATAAAGCGATCGGGTTGAAAATGAGATTTTTTGGATACTCGAGGGTAAAATGGTAATTTTTAGAGGAATCGGGATAAAAAACGAAGTCTTTGGACATCCGGGGGTAAAATGGTAATTTTTGCGAGTTTCAAGGTCAAAAATGGAATTTTTAGATGTTTAGGGGTAAAAACGTAATTTTTGGGCATTTCTAGGTCAAAATGGAATTTTTGGAAATTCGAGGTAAAAATGTAATTTTTGGAAGTTTTAAGGTTAAAAATGTAATTTTCAAAAGTTTAAGGGCAAAAATGTAATTTTTAAAAGTGTTAGGGTCAAAAATGTAATTTTAGAGAAGTATGGGGTCAAAATGTAATTTTTAGATAGTTTAGGGACTTTTAGGGTAATAAAACCAAAATAGGGTGACACATGTCAGCCTCACAGGCATCCTGAAGTCCAAGGACTAATTTAAAAATCTTAAAAAATTCTTGGGCCAATTTTGTAATTAAACAGAAGTTGATTTAGAGACTAAATTAAAACAAATTAAAAATAAAAGGGACCAATTACATAAATAAGCCAAAATAGTGACACGTGGCAGCCTTTGGTGCTTTCAAAATGTTAAAGGATTAAATTGAAAAGTAATTAAAATAACTGGGCTAAATTAAAATTAATTAAAAATATAAAAAGGACTAAATTGAAATAATTAAAAATGCAGAAGGACTAAATGCGCAGATAGATCATTTTTAAAAAACACGCGGATCCCAAAGGCGGGTCGGGTCGAATTGGGCCGGTCCAATGGATCTTATATAAATGTTATTTTAAAACCTTTTTTTTTAATTTCATTTCATTTGAATTCTTTTTAAAACAAAAAAAAAGAGAAAACTTTCTCTCAACCCTCTCCTCTCCTTCTTTGTGTCCATGGCCGACCACTGGTCGTCCGGTGAGGGTGCACCACACGCGCCGGCCCCGAGGGCTTCCCGCCGTCGAGCATCTTCGCCAACCTTCGCACGCGCCCACGCGAACAGCCACTGGTAAGTCTTTTTTCTCTTTTCCTTTCGTTTTCTTTCTTTAAAACCCATTTCTTTCCATCTCTTTTTTTTATAGATTTTAAAACCATTTTAAAGCCCCAACTTAGATCTTTCCAGATTTTAAAGTTTTGAAACCCTTTTTCTTTTCTTTTGAAATCCTTTCTCTCCTTTTTTTTTTTTTAAAAAACAACCCATTCGGTCTTAGAGAACAAATCTATTCCTTGCCTTTTTTGTTATTCATTCTTTTAGGAGCCATTTGGTTGTTTAAAGCTTTCTATTTTTCCTTTTAAAACATTTTTACTAATCCTTTGTTCTTCCTTTTTTCAATCTGTGTACAACGAGGTGATGACGGTGTTCAGCGGCGACTCCGGCACGAAGCTTTGGCGATGGCAACTCAAGCAAGGGAAGTTACTATCCTTTCACTTTTCTTTTTATTTTAATATTAATAAATATTATTATTAATAATATAAAAATTTATTATTTATTAAATATGGGTATTATGATAATTAATACATTTATTAAAAAACTATTAATGCCCCTTTTATTTATTTATGAACATTGTATGTTGACAAATGATGATAACGTATGGGTTTATTTAATGAGTTTGAAGTTTCAAATAAAATACATTTATTATGAGAAAGGCAGTATTAAAGAAGGATATATGAATGCATTCAATGAGTACTTGAAAATACTGGAAACATTGATTACTTGTATAACTGCTTTGTTTTCTTGATTTTTCTGCGCCTTTCGAATACCTCTACTGGGATTAACTGCTTCTATCTTTGGCTGCTGTGAAATATTTTTAAAGCTTGAAAAGGGTTCGTATATTAATCTTTCGAAAATGGCTCCCCTTTTACAATTTTGATTCTGGCTTTTATAGTTAGAAATATAATCATCCTATTTTGTTTTACATCATTAAGTGCATTCCTTTTCATCCTTTTGTAGGTTTGGCGTAGGGTGGCTGTAGTAGTCGGTTGTAGCTGGTGGTGGCAAAGGTGAGTTGATGGTTGAAGTGGAGGCTGTCAGTGCAAGTGGGCAGATTGGTGTTCTGTCTTGGGTTGATTTGTAATTGGGTCAAGGGTTAAATTTTGGGCCATTGTAAATGGGTTAAGGATTATGGTGCATTTGGGCTTTAGTATTGGGTCCAAGTTGGGTTTGTAGAGTAAACATTTATTTTTGTAAAAGGACATTAAATTTACAATAATATTAAATTTAGATTAAATTCAAACTTAAATTAAATTTAAATTAGAAATAAATTTAAATTTAGAATAAATTTAATTTCAAAGCAAATTTAAAATGGTTTGGGCCCGGTCAAAATTGGGCTCCTACACTTACCATTGTTGAAATTGCTTATTCTTGGAAGCTTTTGATGTATTTGAATGTTTGATACTTGGGTTAAATCTTTTTGTAAAGTGATTTTTGATGAAAATAGGGTTTAAAGATTCAAATGGGAAAATGGTGAAATTACATGTATTGCTATGAAAATAAATGTGTGAATGGGTTGAATGGACACCTAAATATATTCGGCTATGGTTGGTTGTGGGAGAAAAATGGTTATTTTGCATGTTTTGTGTTGAAAGGACTAGATTGAATAAAAGGAAACTAGTAGGGGTAAAATCATAATTTTTCAAAAAGAACTAAATTGTGTTGAATGACTAACTTATGTAACTTAATGTGAGAATTGAATGAATTGTGAATGTAGACTACGATCGTGCCATCGATCGAGGAAAAGGGAAAATTACGAAGTAGTCCCTAGAATCCATTCACAACTGTAATCCAGTCCGGTAAGTTCGTAAGGATAAATTCTTATTAATGACTGCTTATAACTGCTTTCTAATGAATATTGGAAATGTGAAATGACTATTTGAAACGTGAAAGATAGTAGCTATGAGATGAGAATTTCTCGACCTTGTGCCAAAGATAGAAAATGGTTCGATGCTTGAGATCTTGCATTTGTTACGGATTCTCTTCAGCATTGTGAGTCACAAAAGGAGAATAGAATCTATGAATGGATTATAGGCCCTACGATGCTTGAGATTTATGCTTATTGCATTTTCTCGTCAGCTTAGTGTGATCAGCATCGTGGGGAACAAATATATTGTATTGATAGTTAAGAATAACATCGTATACTGGTAACAGGCATGACCACAAGGTCAATAGGGACCAAACGAGCATTATGACCTTTGTGTCAACAGGGAGTTAAACGAATATCGACCTTTGAAGTTTAGTTGTTCTGGCTTGATAGATTTATAGAGTTGTTTATCACATAAGACTTGGTAAATTGATAAACTTGCGAACTTATTAAGGTATGAAGCTTACTAGTGAACTTGTTGTTGTTTTGTAGATTTTGTTTTGTGACTTTAAGATCAAATCATCTTGAGGACATCACACTATCTTGGGAGCTCGTTCGGTAGTATTTACATCACTCAGTTATTTGGCATGTACTAGGATATATTAACCTATATTGTTGAATTAAAGATGCTAAAATCTTACTATTTTGATTGTGTAAATGCATGAAGAACAACTTAGATGTTTAAGCTTATGATGCTTGTAAACACTTAGAAGTTTTGCATATTGTGTGATGACTTAATGTATAACTTGTGATGGATGTGTTTGAGATATTAATCTTGTGTCTTGGCTCAATTCTTGAGATTTTGTATACTTGTCTCGGTAGAACTTGTGCATGTATCGATAGAAGTACTGGGTAGGAGAGCAGTTGTCCTCTAACTTGAGTGGTTTCGATAATTGAATAATGAGTATCGGTAGTTTTTAGCTTTGATGTACCGATAATATGTATGCATATATCGGTAAAAGTTGCAGGGTGAGGATTTTTGCTTTCTGGAGTTTTAGGTATCGGTAGATGCATAACTCGTACCGATAGAAACCATACTTGTACTGGTAGATCTAACACAAGTACCGTAGAAGTCTACACAGTTTCTAAATTGTTCACTGACTTGACTACTACTGATACTTAACCATCAGGTACCGGTAGAAGTCCCTAAATTATTGGAAATGTCATTTTTTACCCTTGAAGAAATTGTGTTAGGATTAAATATTGATCTAAATTATGGGAGGTGAATTTCATAATGAATAAAGATTAAAATTTTTGGATATTTTGAAAGATGAACAGTATTAAATAAATAGTAACACCGGAATCCTAACCAGTGACGGTGTTCGGGATTTGGGTGTTACACCCATTTACAACGAAGAAATTGTGTTAGGATTAAATATTGATCTCTTCTTGCATGGCAATCATCCACTTTTCTAAGTCTTCACAGCTAACTGCCTCGAAATAAGTAGATGGCTCTTATTTTTATCAATATCTTCAGCCACGTTTAAAGCATAAGCCACTAGATCAGCCTCGGCGTACCTCTTTGGAGGTTTAATTTCTCTTCTAGCTCTATTTTTTGCAATAGAATATTGTGGTGAAAAAGTGACTCTATTCTGAACTTCTGTACTAACTTGAGAAGTTGACTCTCTTGTAGATACTGGACCAATCTGAAACTCCACCTGCTTTTGTTGTTCTTTACTAGAAAAATATTTAAGAGATAAGTTAGGTAACATAAAAGATTTATCAAAAACAACATCTCTGCTAATCATAATTTTTCTATTTTTGGGACACAATAACTTATACCCTTTTACACAAGCCTTAAAACCAAGAAAAACACATTTAATGGATCTTGATTCCAATTTTCCATTATCAACATGAGCATATGCAGGACACCCAAAAATCTTTATATCAAAATAATCAGACGGCTTACAAGACCATATCTCTTGTGGAGTCTTTTCCTCTATGGCAACGGATGGAGATCGGTTGATCAAAAAACATGCAGTAAAGGCTGCTTTAGCCCAAAATGACTTCGGTAAATTAGAATTCGACAACATACATCTAACCTTCTCCATGATCATTCTGTTCATTCATTCTGCAATACCATTTTGCTGTAGAGTATGACAAACTATCAAATGTCTCATGATCCCTTTTGATTTGCACAATTCATTAAACTCATCAGAACAGAACTCCAAGTCATTATCTGTGCCGAGTTGTTTTATTTGTTTTCCTGTCTGTTTTTCAACCATAGTTTTCCAAGACTTGAATGCGAACACATCGCTTTTCTGCTTCAGAAAGAATGTCCAAACTTTTCTGGAAAATTCATCAATAAGGGTTAGCATATAATTAGCTCCACCTCTAGAAGGCACTCTAGATGGTCCCCAAATATCAAAATGAATATAATCCAACATTCTCTTCGTGTTATGGATTCCTCTAGTGAATCGAACTCTTTTTTTCTTCCCAAAAACACAATGCTCACAGAACTTCAGTTTGCTAATGTCTTGCCCATCAAGAAGTCCTCTTTTACTCAATTCTGTCATGCCGTTTTCACTCATATGCCCTAGACGCATATGCCAAAGTCTAGTAACATCATCACCTGACAAGAAAGAGGAAGCGACTGCAGTATCACCAGTAATAGTTAAACCTTGCAAAACATATAATTTGGCAGTCTTTCTCTGTCCTTTCATCACAACGAGGGAACCCTTGCTAATCTTTAGAACCCCACTTTCAGTTGTGTACCTGTGTCTTTTTGAATTAAGAGTACTCAATGAAATCAAATTCCTTTTCAATTCTGGTACATGTCGCACGCCACTAGGAGTTCTAACGACCCCATCAAACATCTTTATTTTGATTGTGCCAACAGTTGTCATTTTACATGAAGCATTATTTCCCATCAAAACAACACCTTCAGACACAACTTCATATGTTGTAAACTAATCTCGATTGGGACTCATATGGAAGGTGCAACCAGAATCGAGGATCCACTACTCACTCACTTTAGAATTGTCGACAGAAGCAACTAAGAGTTCACCATCACTGTAGTCTTCTACTACATCAGCTTCACCAGATTGTTCTAGTTGTTTTCCCTTTTGATTCTTTGTCTCCCTTTTAATCTTATTTTGTAACGTGTAGCACTCTTTCTTAATATGCCCTTTCTTCTTGCAGAAGTTACAAGTTTTACCTCTATTTGAAGATCTCAATCTACCTTTAGATTTACTACGGGGATTTCGTTCCTGTGTCCTCCCATGATTATCATCACTGTTTCGATCTTGTCATACGAGGCTAATGAAATATAAACCTCATCAATTGTGAGAGATTTACGGCTATACAAAATTGTATCTCTGAAGGTTGAATACGACGGTGGCAACGAACAAAGGAGAATTAACCCTAAATCCTCTTTATCATACTGAACCTTCATGGCCTCCAAGTCTGAGATAATTTCTTTAAACACATTCAAGTGTTCGTGCACAAACGCACCTTCTTCCAAACGATGAGAATACAGACGCTGCTTTATATGCAATTTACTGGTTAGGGTTTTTAACATACATATTTGCTGCAATTTTGCCCATAATGCAGTAGCAGTCTTCTCCTTTAACGCATCTTGTAGAATTTGATTCGACAGATACAGCTGTAATTACGTCAAAGCCTTCCGATCTTTACACTTCTTCTCTTCATCCGTCAAAGTCAAAGGCATCTTATCCAACCCTAATAGGGCATCTTCCAAATCCATCTGTATAAGAACTGCCTGCATCTTTACCTACCACAACGCGAATCTGGTGTGCGATCCAACAGCGGAATATCATACTTAAATGTCGCCATTACCGTGATCGAGACTAGTAACCCGAAAAAGCTCTGATATCAATTTGTTAAAATTGAATGTCGACAATAAAGAAATATCGCAAAGAAAAAGAAAAGAAAGAACACACAGAGTTTACGTGGAAACCCTTTTAGGAAAAAACCACGGGCAGAGGAGAAGAAGATTCACTAATGTTGAAAATCGAATAAATACAAGACGAGATGACTACGCCTATTTATATGTTGAAAAATCTTATTCCAATCAACAACTAATAGAAGTAACGTAATAAGGTTGAAACACCTTGTTATAATTAAAATAAAATAGATGACTTATTTTAATTAAAATAAAATAAAAGAAGTCTAGTTTTATTTGAACTTTACTTTACTTTTATTTTACTACTGTATTTTATTTTAACAAGAATTCTAGTCACCCAATTCTAACATAAATCTTTATGTTTTTCATAAATTTGTTCAATAAGTTTTAGATATTCTACTCTTTCATTTTTATCGAAAGTCTTGAAAAATTTTTCTTTCCAATGTTCTATAAGTTGTTTATAGAATTGAAAGTCATATCTTTGTTGATATCTATATTTTTTCTTATATTTTTCATTTTTTGAAGATATTTCTTTAGAAGAAGTGTCTTCTTCTTCAAACAAGGCTAATATTATATTACTATTACTATAATATAAAGGACCTAAATCTACTTCTTGTTCCATACTTTTATCAACAAGGACTTGTTTTAATTTACTGTTAACTTCTGCTAACATATCCTTAGATTCGTTGTTCAAATCTAATTCAGCTACTACTCCTAAATTATTTATTTGTTGTTTTGTTTTATTGACTTTATTATATAACTTATGAAAATATATAGAAGTAAGATCTATTAAACTATTAAAACCTTTACTAATTGATGAAATATTAGTTTCGTTTTTAGAGTCTATATGCATAGCATGATTGCAAATTTTATCCTTATATAAACAATCAGTTTCTTCCATGAAATTCATCTTAGGTATCTAAAACCGTCTATTATCTTTTATATTCTCTTACTTAAAACGCCAATAGTCTTAATATAGACATAAACAGGCAACAGTAAAATAGAATAACAGATATATGGGTTTTAAGATAAACAAACACGAAAATAAATAAAATTATGAATAAATGATAGAACTTACAATAAAACTATGATATTATTCTACCAGTAAATGTTACATTGTAGCTCTGATACCAATACCAAAATGCAGAGGATGATACGAAAATGATGATTGATTATTATATTATATTGAATATTTTACAAAAGAAATTTTTACAAGAGAGCAGAGAGCATGGCTCAGAAAGTTTAGAGAAACTAGCAAGAAGATTTCTAAGAAAACTCGAATGCCTTGTTTAGGCTACCTCTTCTCCATTTATAGAAGAATTTCATAACTATTTTTAGTAATATTTGAAATCCACATAGAGTTCTGATAAGGATCATGTCTCATCTCTTTGATGCCGACATTTTTGTCCATTAGTAGGAAATTTCTACATAGCCTCCTTTATTATTTCTTGAAAGTAATGCCTTTTGTGGTGCTTTCCACGTATCTTCCTTTTTTGTCCTTTTTTGAATGTGGTACTTTCCACATGTTCTCCTTGTTTCTTTATCCTTTTTGAATGTTGTCAAGATTCATTTCTTCAATTTCTTTTAAAGTTAATGAACCATTTGACAGTCTGGGTGAATTCCAATTTTCTCATGTATTCTTGATGTCTTCAATAATATGTGATGGGAAATCATCAATTTCCATATCAGGTATCTTTTTTAATAGTTGACTGATTTTTTCATCTCTATCATCTTGTCTGTAGCTAGCATCAAATGCCAAAATTCTTCGTCCATCAGACTAAAGATGATATGTTCTTTGTTGTAGTATGTCTTTGGCTTTAACCATAAGATCAATTCCAGCTTGGATTTGATAATAATTAGGATTATTATGGCACTTGCCAATGTATTTTGTCAAGTGATCATTGTCTTCATGTACTACCGAGAGTTTGAGTCCACCAAGCATTTTTTTTAACATCCGATATTTGATATGGCTGATAAAAATTTTCTCTTTCAGATATACCAATTAGGCTACTGATATCAATATGAAAATAATAATAATAATCATCTTCATAAGTCATACGTAATAACATAGTTTTAACAAATCCTAGAAAATCTTTTACTAGATTAAAAGAAAATTTTTGAACTGTAATTTCCCTAATACTACTTATATCAAATGGTTCATGATCAAGTCTAAACTTAATAGCAGGAAAATTTTCTCCCAATTGATTAGTAAAAACATAGGCTTGAAAAAATATTCAGAAAAAAAATTTGAAATAGATGTTGCTGAATGCAAATGATCCGGTTAATTTTACCAAACAAATCGAGCCTTATTATATAAAGACATAGTCTAAATATTTTATTAAGAATTGGATTATTGGTTCCCATATTCTTAAAATATTGAATTATATCAAGAAAATTGTTTATCTCCTTAATGTCTAAATAACTTATTTCAATATCTTTCCAGTCATGATATAAAATAGATTTTAATAATAAATCATGACTTTCTTGTTCTTTAGTTGTTTTTTCAACTAAAAATTGTGAAAGCTTAGTAAGGGCTCTCCTGAAATTTGCTCTTTGATCAGTAATATGAGTTTTCCATATTTCATTAATAAAATTGTATAACTCCGGTGGTAAACTTAGATTATAAAAATCTTTTACCTTATTTATTCGTTGTGTTTTCAATAAATTTTTTTTACGCAAATTTTTTTTTCTTTTTGAATAACTTCTGCATAACTCGTTTGGTATGCATACTTTGGATCTTGTGACCAAAGCAAGTAATTTACCTGTGGTGTAAAAGTCTGAGTTAGGACTAATTGTCCTATCATGGGATATTGAACATAATATCCTTGATTAGGATAAAATGGTACTTGAGAAGGCATTTTTATAAATCCTTTATAATGATTTTTTTATTTGAAATCATATCCGTGTTTGCGGAGTATGGTCCATTCTCCGACTTTTTCTATAGGTTTTTCTAGAGGTTGTTTACTTCTATCCATAAGACTTGCTAAGATAGTCAACAATAATATTGTCAGTACCTTTGAAATATAAAACTTCAAAATTAAAAGTAAATAATTTATTATACCATCTAATTCTTTTTTGTACTGTTTCTAAATTTTTATTGGTAAGAAAATGTTTAACTGCTTGATTATCAGTTTTTATGATAAACTTTTCAAGTGCTAAATATATGAGAAATTTTTTTATTCTTTTCGTTATAGCTAACAATTCTTTTTCAAAAATAATATAATTAATTTCATTTGGCTTAAATTTTCCTGAACTATATCCACATAATAATTCTTTATTATTATTAGTTCTAGCTTTTAAAATACATTCCTAATGATTTTGAGAAGTATCTGTTTCCAAAATCAATTTATAACTTTGTTTAGGTAAATAAACTTTAGGAATCCAATTTATTTCAGATTTTAATTTTTTTTTATAATTTTTGAGTTTGTTTTAGACCGAGTAAAAGGTTTATCTTTTTTTAATTTTTCATATAACATACCTATTTTTTCTAACAGGTTTGGAAATAAATTTCTTCCATAGTTTTTAATTCCTAAAAATTGCTGAAGCTATTTTTTATCTTCAATTTTTTCAGAAAATTCTTTTATTTTTATTATAATATGATCTTGTAATTGAAGACCATTTGCAGACAATTTTAATCCTAAAAATTATATTTCTATTTTTTCTAGCTCTAGGTGTCCTCATCATGGGTTATCTTTGTGGCTCCAAGTTCAAACTTTCTATAATGGTTTGAATCCCTCGACTAGACAGATGGTTGATTCAGCAGCTGGGGGAACTTTGAATAACAAGATACCAGAAGAAGCTCAAGAATTTATTGAAGAGGTGGCATTAAATAATTATCAGTGGCAAGTTACAAGAGTAAAACCTGTGAAGGCAACAGGGATTTATGATGTTGATGTTGTTTCTATGTTGGCTTATCAGGTTGAAACTCTTAATAAAAAAATTGATGGTTTGAATTTTTCTAAGCAGGTACATTCGGTGATGCATTGCAATCAAAATGGAGCGGGGATGATGAGTTCGGAATATCTCCATGAGCAAGCAGAATTTTTAGGTAATAATCCTAAACCTCAAAATAATCCCTATAGTAATACTTATAATGCAAGTTGGAGAAGTCACCCAAATTTTTCATGGGGTGGTCAAGGAAATCAAATATTACAAATTCCTCCAGGTTTTCAGCAGCCACATCAACAAGAGCTGAAATCGAACCTTGAAGAAATGCTTACTAATTTTATTTCGGTTTCTGAAGCAAGATTTCAAAGCAATGAATAGCTTTAAAAAATCAACAAGCATAAATCCATGGTCTCGAAAATCAAATCGGTCAGCTCGCCAAACTAGTTTTAGAAAGACCACAAGGTAGCTTACCTAGTAACACTGAAACTAACCCAAAAGAGCATATCCATGCAATCACTGTTCAAAACGTGGAAGGGTTAGTCGAGCTTGAACAAAAGCCAAAGCTAGAAGTTGTTGTGAAAAATAATAAGGCTGAGGAAAACAAGAAAGAATATAAGCCGGTGCTTAGAGAATACAAACCTCGAATTCCATATCCAAAAGCATTGAAGAGAGACCACAGAGAAGAAACATATGGTAAATTTCTTGAACTTTTTAATAAATTGCATATTAAATTACCTTTTGTATGTAAAATTCTTAAAGGAGCTGTTAACAAATAAGAGGAAGTTAGATGACTAGTCGACTATGGAGCTTAATGCAGTTTGCTCGACCATTCTCCAAAACAAACTACCCAACAAACTTAAAGATCCAGGGAATTTTACTATTCCTTGTCTTATTGGAAGTTTACATATTGATAAAGCTTTGGCTGATTTAGGTGCTACTATAAATGTTATGCCTTATAAACTGTTCAAACAACTTGGTCTTGGGGAACCTAAAACCACTAGAATGAGTATTCAGTTTGCCGACAGATCAATTAGATATCCTAAGGGTATTATTGAGGATGTGCTTGTAAAAGTGGATAAATTTATATTCCCTGTTGATTTTGTTGTATTGGACATGGATGAGGATGTTGAGGTACCTATGATCTTAGGTCGACCCTTTTTAGCCACTGCTAGAGCTATCATTGATGTGGGTACTGGTGAACTTGTGCTTCATGTAGGTGATGAAAAGATTACTCTTAAAGCACATGATTTTGTTAGAGTCCTGAATGAGTATAATGATGATAATTATTCTGTTCATGTTAGTAACCATGTAACTCAACACTTTTTGCAGGAAATCACTAATGAAAACATGATGGATTCAATTTTGATTCAAAGTGATAGAACTCGAGTGGTAAATGAAAATCGAATGTTGCAACTCGAGGAACTAGATGAATGGCTAACGAAGTTCGACGAAAAACCGAGGAAACCCAAGGAAGAACCAATGCAAAACCATGAAGTGAATGTGAAGAGGATGAATATATTTAAAGTGGGAGACAAGGTGTTATTAGACAAATCGAATCCACGAATTTTTCCTTCAGAATTCAAGTCAAGAGGGTACGATCTTTTTGTGGTAAAAACCGTTTTCCCTTATGGTATAATTGAGGTAAGACATCTTGATTATGGCATATTCAAGGTAAACAATCAACGTCTCAAATTTTATTGTGTTGGTAATATTGATAATAAGAGAGAAGAACTTCGGTTTCATGATCTGCCATAACTACGAGCTTAAACAGGAAAGTCAATCTTAAACTTTAAACAAGCGCTTCTCGGGAGGCAACCCGAGTGTTTTTATTTTTATTTATTTATTTTACTTTCATATTTTTTTAAAAAAATGGAAAAAAAAATTATTAAAAAATTTGAAAAATTAAAAAAAAATTAGTATATTTATTTTCATATTTATTTTATTTTTAGTTTTAGTTTATTTTATTTTTAATTTTATTTTAATTATGCAATATTTTTATTCCTATTTTTTTAGTTATTATCTCCCTCTCTTACTTGTGTTTATCTATTTTCTTATTAGTTTGCTCGGAAAATTGCACTTTCTTTAAACTCGCTGCATTCTCAGTTTTTTTTCAATTCGGATGAAATCATCCTAATTCAGGGAAGTTTCAATTCCTTTCCTCATTATAATATTGTGTTTATTCTGCTTATATCTGTTTGTACATTAATGACAATGTACATCTTAAGTGTGGGGAGGTTGATTGTGATTGTGTGAATTATTTATTGTGTTTAAAGTAATTTTCTCATACCTCATTAGAGTGAATTTTTGCTATTTGGAATTTTTATTGATTTTGTTTTGAGATTGATTTGTGAATCTTTTATGTATTGGATGATTTAATATTTAGGATATGAGAGAGTCAAGCATGATGAGTTGTCTTCAAAATTAAATATTTTAGGTTGTCTCCCTAAATTAAAATATTATCTTCAAATTTTAAAATTGCAGGTTTTGACATCAAAATCATAATTTTTTGTGAGCTTTTGAGCCTATAGAGCATATATTTTATTTCGTGCTCATGTTATTTTTGGTTGTGTGTATGCCAACTTGATTTGTTATTCTAGAACTTGCTTTGATTATACATGTTGAAACCATATTATTGATTTGATATGCTGAGATGATAGAGGCACTTAGGATTTAACCCACTTTTCCTTTAAAAAGCTTTACCTAATAGATAAACCTCTAGTGAACCCCATTGATCCTAACACCATTCTATTCATTAACCCATAATATTAACACATGATCCATATATTTGTAGTAAATTTACCCATTTATTTACTCTCTTTTTGTCGATATTTGATTTGGTTAAGTTGCCTAATTATGTTTCACTATCTGAATTGCTGAATTTTATTGTTTAGAAAAAAAAAGAAAAAAGTCGAAAAGAAAAATTGAAAAAAATTGAGAAAAAAAGAAAAAAAAGAAGACAAAAGTGTGTTTGAGCTAGAATCATTAGTTCCATATATTGTTGAAAAGCTCACGTTTATTCTTTATTATTTGTGTTGATTTATTTTCTTTCAATTCAGCAACTGATTTTTTTTTCTAGTTTGGTAATTTATCAACTTGATCTCGATTTTAACCAATTATTCTAGCCTTTTTCATACCCATAACCTTAGCCCCACTACAACCTTGTAAAGACCTCCTGATTGGTGTGTCATGTCATTTTACAGTGGTGGAAATTTGATTTTCAAGCAAGCCTATGGTAATAACATTTCGTGTTTGACTATTGAGTGCTTATTTAATTAACCTTAAACACTTTGAGTGCTTTGAGTGAATCTTTAGTGAGGATGTCAATTCTTATTGATTTTGAATTTAAGGTAATTATTTAGATAAGGGGAGACACCTATATTTTTGTGCTAAAAATTTTGTAGCTTAGATTGCTTGAATCTTTAGTGTACTTTTAGTTGAATTTGCAATGCATGATTGTTTGCAATTTATCCTGAAACATTATCGATAAAAATGAAGAATTAAGAAGGTTAACTTGAATGTGGGTTGAGAATTTTGCTTGAGGACAAGCAAATGCTTAAGTGTGGGGATATTTGATAAGTGCCAAAAATAACATGTTTTAGTCTTATTTTTAATACGTTTTTAGATGATTAATCTATTTAAAATAATGACTTTTATGTTCATAATCTTTTAAATTCATGTTTCTATACTTAGAAAAGCATTTTGAAGCGAAAAGAATGAAAAACAAGTGAAAATCGGACAAAAAGAGCAGATTTTAGGAGCCATACGAACTGGACACATGGCCATGGACTAAATCGAAGATAAAAAGGAAAATTTGGGGCAAAAGTGTGAATGTGGAAGAGTTAGGAAGAGATTTATTGGACATAAGACTTTATTTAAATTTAAACTTTATTTTTTAGGATTATTATTATTATATTATTTATATTTATCTTTTAGGCTTTATAATTTAGAGTTTAATTTGGATCTAATTAGGAAATTATTGTTTAGATTTAATTCCAATTATCTTTTTAGAATTTAATTTGAATCCAACTAGAGTTTTTTCATGTATTATAAATAAGGGATAGAGTGATATGAGAGAGCACTTCCAATTTTCTGCAAAATCTTCCATTCCCCAAACCCTAGCCGTCAGAGATTATTGAAGAAACAACTGAAGAAACACCATAGAAGTCGTCTTTGAAGTAGATATCCACAAAGATTGAAGACCTCTTTCTAAATTCTTTTGATTTTATTATGAGTTTTTCTTCATCTTGTGGTTATATTATTTTTGAGATGTTTTCATTTATTAGCATGAACTAAATTCCTAAATACCTAGGGGAGATGAACCATAGGATGAATTCTGTCATTTTATTTCTGATTTTACGCAATAAATACTTAGATTTTGTTCTCAATTATTGTGCTTAATTCTTGATTTAATATTCTTGAGATATTAATTCTTATTTAATGTGCTTAAATCAGAGGAGGAATAAATCCTATTTAAGAGTAGATCTAGCATAATTGAGTGGAGTTGCATGCAATGCTAGAAATAGGACGACATAAATCTACCGAATTAGAGTCAAATCTAATAGGAGAATCCATAGATCGAATTAATGCGACAATAGGGGTTTTAATCAGAAAGAAATTTCAATTAATCAACCTAGAGTCAGTTGTTTTTATGCTTGAATAGAGGTATTAGCATAATTTAGGGATTTTTAAGGATCAAATACTAAGTGAATAAATTGCTTAATTCAGAATGATAATAGCAGATGAAATCTAGCTGGAGTCTTTCCTAGGTATTGTTTGCTTCTTGGTATAAAAACACTTATTATTTCTCGCTTTAATCTTTGACACACTTTTTATTAATTTAGTTAAATTAGTTTAAAACAATCACTTTATTCGATCGGTTAGATAATAGGAGTACAGTTATTACTAGTACTTTTGGTCATCGTGGGAACGATATCTGTGCTTACCGTAACTATACTATTAATTGATAGGTGCACTTGTCTTAGTCATATTTTTAGTTAGTTTCGACTGCATCAATTCGAGTTGAAAAAAATCTTAATCCTCTTGTGGCCCCTGCCCCAAGCTTAAACATTCAGCATCAAGAAGATTTTAAGTTGACAAAATAACTTCATTTGACATGTATAATTTCAGTGAACCGACAAATGAGAATAGGTCCGTGATTGGTACTTGGACATCAAGGGTCTTTGAAGATTTAACTCTGTTATATTACTGTTCCAGATCAGTAAACTTCATCTTTATATGTGATTTTTATGATTGTTTTCGGACTTGTCTACTACCTATTCTCTGTTATATTAATTTCATCGGCTACTACGCCTTACTCAGGCCATGCAGATTTGGTTTTATGACTTCAACTGAGTTATATTTTGACACACAAATCATCAACCGAGAGGGTTCATGATGCACCTACGAACAAATGGAGGAGGTATAAACAAGCCGCGTCATTCGACTCGAGGAAAATAGTCCTGCTTTTCTCAATCTTGTAAGGTCTACAAATTTCTGCCAATTTAACCATTTACTTTCAAACTACAATTGTTTTCATTAATTGGTTGTTTCCTTTGGTAAGACCAAATATTTCTGTAATAAGTAGTTAGGTTATGCCAACTAAAATATAGTAATTAATAAAAAACTTAATATAACATTTGTTATTTAAATTTGACATTTTTTTTTAATTTGGTACCTAAATTTTTTTGACCTAATTTGATACTTGAACTTGGTATTTTTTCCTAATTGGGTACCTAAGGTTTTTTTTTTAGATTCAATTTAATATCTAAATTTATTAAATATTATAAAAATTACACAAAACAGTAACGGTGTTAAAATTTTTTTGTTATGTTATAAAAATATTATTAATTTTAGAGAAACTTCATGTTAAAAATAGATATTGAGTTATGGTTAACGAATTAATATTAAAAAAGATTAGGTGCCAAATTAAGAAAAAAAAGTCAAGTTCAAGTACTAAATTAAATCAAAAAAAATTTAAATATCAACTTAAAAAAAAGTGTCAAATTTAAATACCAAATTAGAAAAAAATATCAAATTTAAGTATCAAATTGGATCATAAAAAAATTGAGATACCAAATTAAAAAAATTAAATTCAGAAATCAAATATTATATTAAACTTTAATAAAAAAATAGAAAGCATTGGTGCAAGAAGATCTGGAAATCTAAAATATACTGATAGCTTGGAGGATTTTGTTTAGTCAGTCTGATTTACCGACTTTAGAAGTTCATGAAAGTAAAACGCTATGAAACCTGGCATTGAGCTCATAGCTAGCAACCTACCATGACAGATTTGAGCAAACAAAGATGCATCTTTTGAAAATGAATGAATGTGGATGATATTAATGTTTCTTCTCTGTCAAATAATTGACTTATTCTATAATCTTCTCGTGCTCATGTCAGGTGTGGGGACATTGATTTTGATTTATCTGACGCTCACAAACAATTGATGGGTTCAATCATGTCCTGTTATCTTTAACAACTGCTTTTCTCTGTAAATATGATTAACGTGGCCACTGAAAATGAATCCACCATCATTTTTATTTCCTCAGGTTTTTTCATTTTAAGAAAAAATGGTGATTCGAATTCATTGAATTTGTTCTTAAATCTAAATCAACATATAATTCACAAATAATTAAAAGCTTTATTCATAAACTAACTTTTAAAATCTTTTATTTTACAAAAGAATTTAAAACGATTGACTTCAAGGGCTGGAAACGGGTCTCAATCCTGAACTCGTCATTGTCGGTGCACTGCTCGAACTGTTCTCGCAATAAGAGCAGGTCGTGGCGTGGCAATTAGAAGACGGATTAGAAACATTTCTCTTGAAAATTGTCTCCGAACTACATACAATCGATTCAAAACTGATACCGACAAGGGAAATCCGATTGTTTCATGCTTGCTTACAAATACACAAATTTAAAAGTAAGTTAAGATGTTAGTGGTTGAGGAGGCGTCCATGAACTTGGTTTTGGACAGAACAAACATTTTCTCAGGCACAGAATCTCTCTTTTGTATCTAATTTCTCATCAAATTTTGGGTAACAACGATTAGTTTTATATTGATTTTGCAATATATATTATGATCAGCATAGTATTACAACAATTCACCATATTTAAACTGAAACTAAAAAGTTCTTTTTTATGTCAGTGGGAACAAATATAATTTGAAAACTAATAGGAAAATATAAATCAATTTAATTGGAATAACTGCGAACCGAAATGAAAGGTTTTTTTATCCAATAATATAAAAAAAATTAATTATCAAAATAGGCATATTATAAATTATTTACAAAAATAAGTAAAATGAACAATGGAGAGTTGATGTTGTCAATGTATAAAGCGGTTCCTCCTAATCATTCAATCATCATTACAAGTTATATAAAAATATAATTTTTTGATGCCATCACTGTGTCAAGTGATATCGGTATGTATTTTTTAAAAATAACCTCAAGAAATATGAGTATTTCAGATTTAAAAATATTTTTTTAAAGGTGTCACCAAACATGTGAATTTTTTGTTGTTGATTTTTGTAAAAAATATTTGAAAAAGAAAAAAGACGAGAAAAATATGAGTTTACTAAATCTTTGCATGGTGTCGTCACTGCTAACAATGGCAGATTTATTGATGATTTTCAGGTCCAATACCATGTTTTGAATTATTTGACCGATGGTGATGGAGAATACGCCAATTCGACTTTGCATCGTCGGAATTTCTCGATTCCACAACTGTGTTTTACCAATGAAGATAAGAATAAAAAAAAATTGGACTTTGTTTTTCTATTTAAAGAAGGGAGCGTAATAGTGGTACAAAAAATATAATTTTTTATTAGAAAAATATTTTTTTGAATATACTGGTGTGATTACATGGTAGTATCTGTTCATATTTTCTTAACCTTTTGACAACGCATACACATCTTGCACACACAGGTGCTCGAACCCGAGACCCCTAAGATGAACAACATCCTCTTAATAGGAAAAGAAATTAATTGTAGACAGTTTTTGTAACACCCCTCACCTTATTCGGTTGTCGAACCCGGACAAATAAATGTTACAACAAATATTATACATTTCCAGAACAATTTATAGTTATTATTACAATACAAATAAATTGAATAAATAAATATGTTAGCTCTAGTTTTTTTTTTTTGGAAATGTGTAATATTTGTTGTAACATTCATTTGTCGGGGTCCGACGATCGGATCAGGTGAGAGTTGTTATATTTTAGTAGTATCAGAACCATAAGTTTAATCGATTCTCGAATTAAATTGAGCTTAAAATTGAATCTAGAGGTACATGCCAAAATTGTGTTGAGTCAAAATCGAGATTTGAATGTTGATTATTATTTGTTGTAACATTCATTTGCTCGAATTCGACAATCGAATCGGATAAAAACTATTACAATTTTTTTAAAAAAATTAAGAAAAAAGAAGAACTAACTGTCACAATTAAAATAGTGCAGTTTTTTAATTGCATAATTAAAGGAGAGAAAAAATTAATTATTTTATGTTTCCTGCAATTAATATCATTTCCCATGAAACTTGGCACAATTAATTTTAATTTTTTTTGAATATTTTGGTGTGATTATATATTAGTATTTATTCATATTTTTTTAATTTTTTGATAAAATACACATACTTTACACACATAAATACTTAAACTCTAAATTTTTAAAATAAATAATATTTTTTTTTCACTGAAACCACTCATTAAATTGAATTAAATTTTCATTTTAAAAGTTAGCCTGCAACACACTTAAAGAAAAGAGAAAGAATTAATTATTTTACATTTCTCATGATTTTTTTAAAATTAAAATTTTGTTGCATAACTTTAATTGTAACTGCTAATTCTTTCTCTTTTCTTGTGCTCTTTAAAAAAATGTCTGCAATTAATTTCCTTTCCCATAAAGTTTGTCAGTGTCATTATAGTCTTTTATACCTTTCTTTTCATATCACTATTTTTCAAATAGAAAATTATATTTCATGTATCATTATCACCCTCCTCTCTTTAAATAAAAAAAAAAATCTTTAATTCTCATCTTCACTGGTAAAACACAATTTAGGAATCGAGAAATTTTAACATTGTAAAATCGAATCAATGTATTCCCCATCACCTCCAGTTAAATAATTCAAAATATGATTTTAGAATTGAAAATCATCGATAAATCCACCATCGTCGATGACGACACCATACAAAGATTTAATAAACCTATTTTTTTTGTCTTTTGTTTTTCCTGTTCAAATATATTTTTACAAAAACCAATCAAAACATTTCACTTTTGGTGCAACTTTACACGTCAACAACATCATTAAAAAATTTACTCGTATTTCTTACGAATATTTTTAAAAAATACATATCAATATCTTTTGACATAATGACGGCACTAAAAATATTATTTCTTATATAGCTTGTAATGATGATAGGGAATTTGAGAATGTCACCTGACACTTCGACGACATCGATTATGTATAGTTCATTTGACTTATTTTTGTAAATAATTTATAGTGTACGAATTTTGATAATTAATTTTTTTTCCAAATTATTAGGGTAAAAAAGCCGAAATGAAATCAATAAAAACCAAACCTAACTTTAATATTCGAGTAATGCTAGTTATCATTCAGAAGCAATACTTCCATTTTGATTATGGAGGGTAGGAATTTGTAATGAAAGAATCAGTATAAGCATTAAAGATCTCCAAATGTCAATCCTAGACGTAATTTTCTGAGAGCAATAATATACTGGAAAATATATTTTAACTCTAATTTCTACGATACATTACTTCCATAAACTACTATCAAAATCAAAGACTAGATTCCTGAAATAATTTTTTTTTAATTAAGGGATTTTATTCTTCGTTTACCTTTGTATTTTGTGGTTGAAATAAAACAATGTTATGAATTCTTCTTCTTTTTTTCATATTTGTCTTTAACATGCACAACCACCTCCTTGTTGCTCTATCTGGGAAGAATTGATGGTGGATTTCAAGTTCACATCCACCATGTCTTCTTGTTTTGTTGAAGAAAGTGTTTCCATCCCCGGTAAGGCAGACGCGATCTTCCGGAATAGAGGCTGCATTTTCATATTTAAAACAATCAACATGATTTTTTTAACAAACCAAGGGCAATCAAGTTTGCTATGGGAAGCAGCAGTTCAACATTAACAAGCAAACAAATTTTGTCTCCAAAATCTTAGTGATGTCAAGCATTCTTGACATTTTTGGGTATTATGCAAAACAATAAAATCAAATTTTAAATTCCTTAAAAATTAGAGAAAAAAATTTTAAGTGCCTTAAAAGTTGTAAAAAAAATTTAGCCTTTAAAAGTTAAATTTTTTTTGGATCCCTTAAAAACTTGAAAACAATATTTTGGACCTCTTTCAACTTTGAGCTCTAGACGGCCGCATCTCCAAACAATCTCCAAGGCCTATCCTGATGTCAAGGTGTATTAAATATCACGTCAGACTTTTGACCACTTTACACATTGCATCAGATGGTCGGGTATAAATAAATAATGATCGGAGTATGTCTTGAGAACTTAGGCCGCCTTGACTACATAGACTTTAATCAGACATCAACAAAAATACTTGGTTATGATTATCGGTTTATATCAAGTAGTGTTTTTCTTTTTGCACCTTGATATTGAATCCCGCTTTTGCACTGGTTTCTATAAACATGACTCCTGATTCACGAGCTTTGCTATCTCCTTCCTCAATAGAGACCTGCCTGTTTAAGCACCAAAGCGTATAAATGGAAACAACATTAAGAGTTAATTACATGATAGTAGTTATGACTGTTTAAGAAACTCCCTGTGTTTAACTCTTGATATTGAATCACGGACCTTTTATCAACTAGATCAGTTTTGTTCCCAACAAGAACAATAATGACATCACTGCCTCGTTCTGTGCGTACCTCCTCCATCCATTTGGAGGTGTTCAAAAATGATTGCCTATCTGCAAGGATATATTTGGGGTTAACATATATGCCAATAAGATCAGTACGGTTATCACAGGGAGTCAACTTATGCAATTCAAATTAGGGTATTGGAAATGGATATATATATCTTTAGATCCATATCAGACATATCTCTATGTTCATGTTAGACATCCAATTTGAAAATATATATATGTATATATATATATATATATATATATATATTCCTACCATATTTAGAGTATATACCAAACAAAAATATTTTAGAAAAATAAAAAGCTGGGACAACATCACAGCCAGTAAAAGATTTCCATTATAGTCTCTCATCTAATGAAAAGGAAGAAAACAAAAGCCACTCGGGTAAGCTCATACTCACTAGCTACATCATAGACAATTACTGCAACAGAAGAATCTCTGATATAACTCGGAATAAGACTCCTAAACCTCTCCTGCCCAGCAGTATCCCTGTGAAATTATAAGATAAAAACTCAAACGGAGACGAGACAAATGAAAATTTGAAGAGAGTATAACTCGTGAAAACCAAGAAATTTAGATTAATTTGCATGTTATGCTATTCTCAATAGCCAAGCAACACTTTGGCATGGATGGCTTTTGATAGTTTAGTATAAGAGGATGGAAGTGCGTAGCAGAAATTATTTCGTTTCGGTTTCTAAAAGTTGTCAACCGCATGGAGAGGAAATGTTAGGGATTCATCAAACAAATACGGTTTCTTGTTTTCTCATTGTGATGACAATTACCCACAAATTTAAAGCTCCTTCACTGACAACAAATTAAAACTGCCTTACAACAAAAGTAAGCTTTTGTAATCTAAAATTTAAACAATCAACAACTTAAGTTCACCAAAAATATGCTTGATTGCTTGTGTATTGAACATACAATCTAGCAATGGAACTAGGACAAACAGGGAAAATGTTGAACATATATCCAAGATCTATATTGTCAAGTATAGAGATGAAAAAGGAAGAGACTATATTACCAAAGCTGCAAACGAACCGTTCGATCTTCAAGATACATTGTTTTTGACAAAAAATCGATTCCAATGGTGGCCTGCGTTTATATAGCAATCATTCAAGAAAAATATACATATAATCATTCCCTCAATTCCAGTATTCACTCGATGTGATAGAAGTAAAGTTCAAATTCAATTACTAGAAATAATCATCGTACCAAAAAAAATTACAAACTGATTATTTAAATAAACAAAAAAGGATCTGCGTTAGCATATCATGGAGGATCGAACAGTATAACAAAGATCATTTCGCTCGAGATCAACAAAACAAGCAAAGACGATGTCAAGTAGCAGTTAGGATTCCAAACAGAGAGATGAATAAGTCGAAAAACGGAAACTAAAATCAAATTAAAAAAATATATAAGAAGCAGAGGAGTTGAAGAAATGGAGAAATGTTCATCGAATCTGAAAAAACATAAAGGGGAAATTGTGGAAAAAAGTTTACCTGGTAAGTGGTGTCGAATTTGTCGTACATGAAGCGGGTGATAATGCTGGTTTTGCCGACGGATTGATCACCTAAGAATACCAGCTTGTATTTCGCCAAAGGTGAGACTGTCGCCATTTTCTTTTTCAAATTTCTTCACTCTACTTGCTTTTAGAAAAAATTGTAAACAGAGAGTTGCAGATCTGAATCCGCAATGAAGAAAAATTGAAATTATGTTTATTGTCGTTATTATTTGGATGGAAATGGAAATATCCAAAGAGACAGAAGAAAATGAAAGAAAGGTTTGAGTTTAATCCCTTCAATATATAGAGGGCAGGCACGAGAAACCGCCAACTACGACGATGACGCCTTTGTGAAAATCTTTGGACGGCTTCTCACTTTCCAATTTCACCTTTTTTTTTATTATTAAAATATGATCTAAGTCTATGTTGTTTTTATACATTTATAATTTAGTCTGATTACTTTTATTTCAAAAAAAAATAGTTTTTATATTTTAAATTTATAAAAGTAAGTTCAATTAATAATTTTATTAATTTTTTTTATTAAATTTAAGTTAATTACAATGTAATTTTGTTATATGATTATCAAGTAAATATTTTTTATTTTAAAATATCACATCAATAAATTTAATAAAAAATTTAATCAAAATTAATAATTACACCTAAATTATGTAATCTAAAAAATAGAAAATTAAATTTCAAAAATAAAAATAAAAAAACTAAATTCCAAATATATAAAAATACAGAAATTTGAAACATATTTTAACTTTATTCGTTGGACCAACATCACCAAAACTTTAATTAAAGGGTTAATTACTACAATTAATTCAAATAAATTATTTTTCAAAATCAATATTCACTTATTATCAAATAATATAACATAATTTTATTTTGTAAATATTTTTATTAATTTATCAAACCATTTTAATATAAATTCAATATTTGTAAAAATCAATGCTAAAAATTTTAACACTTTGATTCTTTTAGTACTTTATTTTATAATGGGATAAATACTAAAACTATATATGAACTATAGTTTAATGTGTAATTGTATACATGAATTTTAATTTTATGTAATTTTATACATGAAATTTTGATTTGATCTAATTATTATAAATTATTAACACGATTATTGATATAATATTATTTTATGTTTATATATTGTATACATGAATAATTATATTTATCCAATATACAAATAAATTGATGCATTTGTTTCTTTAAATGTGTATGATTAAATTAAAATTAAAATTTCAAGTATATATTTGAAACCAATTAGAGTTTCACGTGTATAATTGCATCAAATTAAAGCTCATGTATATAATTACACATTAAATCAAAATTCATGTATAATTTTGAGATTTATCCCTTTTATAATTTATGATAAAACTTGTAAAATTATTTTATTTTTCATTATTCTCTACAGTTTCTATGTTTGTTTTTTCTCGGTATCAAACCAAACAAGCGTTTGTTGAAATAAAAACAACAAAAGTTTGTAAAAACCGTCACAAAACAATGACACATGAAACGTAGATTTCAAAAAAACATACTATGAAATGTAATATGCATATAAAATTTACGTATTTAAAATATAAATTTATGTTTAAAAATAATATATAATAAATAATAAAATATATAATTTGAAGGATTATGTATCAATAAAAGTTTATTTTCGAAATTAGTTACGAAAATAGGCCAATCTGAAAAATAATTACTAGAATAGATCAATTTTACAAAAACGCATTTATGTGACGTCGTTTTCAAGAGGTTTTTTTTAAAAAAATACATTCTCGTGAAATTTTTTTTTGTGTCAGCCAAAAGCGTGCTGACGTAAAAAAGTTTTACAAAAAAGCTTTCACGAGGGCACATTTTTATCCGTGTTTTTCTCAATGGTTTATTTGCAAATAAGGGCTTAGGTTTATTTACAAATTAGGATCTAGATTTAAGAGTTTTTTTTTATTTAATTAGGGTTTTAAGAAATTTTGAATTAGGGTGAAACGTGGATATAATGGGGTCGAAGCAAAGGACGTAGATTTTGGGACAACCGAATGGGTCCAACTGGTACATGTGAGTCTTGAGAGTTGTGTCCTATCTTCTTGCACTTTTTTAGGGTAATAAATTGAATCTCAACACATTCTCACTTTACTTCATAAATTAAAAATCCAATTCACAAGTATTTCTTCAGATAATGGAGATAATGGTAGGAGCTTGTGTGTTGCAGGTTCTATCATTAATAATATTTCTACATGTCATAATCATATCTTGGAAAGCTTTCATTTTAGTTCTATGCATTAACTTTAATGTTAATGGAATGATGTGGTTTGATGTAGTATTGAAAAATGAGTAGAAGTAAAAAATTGATTTTAATTTTATCTCAAATTATTTTTATTCTATTTGTTTTGATTAAATTATTTGTAAATTGATTCACATCAATTTCCATTAAATCATACAATTTCATTTGTTTTTAAAATAAGTAAATGTTTAAATTTAATTTAATGTAATAACAGTTATCGTTAAGATATGTCATTTCATTAATGATAAAATTAATATGCAAAAACTAAAATACCAATTTTTTTAACATAAAAAACTAAAACGCTCCTTCTAAAATGAATATAGGAATTTTTAGTATAACCCATAAACTTCACATTTTAGCATTAGCAAGTAAATAGTTGATAGTGTACTGATATTCCAAGTAAACCAAAGTGATAAATTCTGTTAAAAGAAATACAGATATTGGAAAATAAGTCATAAAAATGATCCAAATTTCCCTATTGAGAAAAATCAAACTTAATTAATAGTCACTTTATGGAAAATCTTCAAAATGGGATTTGGGTTGTAAATCGTTAAAATGCGTTCACGTGGACACTTTTTTCAAAAATGCTCTGACTTGAAAGTATTTTTTTGAAAAAACCCTGAAAACGACGCCACGTAAGTGCGCTTTTGTAAATTTGGCCCATTCCAGTAATTATTTTTCAGGTTGGCCCATTTTCGTAAATAATTTCATAAATGGGCCTTTAATGGTACATAACCCTAACTTGAAACTAACTAATAATAATCTATGAAATATGTATAATAAAAAATTAAATTAAATTGTAAGTAAAACGAAATTTAAACACATGAGTACATCAGGTTAAGATTATTAAATGAATACAATTATTTATCATAATGTTATTATTAATTCTAAGTTGTTGTCGAGCAAATTTGTGACACCATCTCAATCAACAACATTTTAATACTAGATATTTTATCGCACATGTATGTCTGCAGAAACCACGTATTTAAAACACATGTGTGCTTTATAAATAACATAAAATAAATAATGAAATACAAAATTTGAAACCAATAATAACACATATACAATAGGTACGAAATTAAAATAAAAATATAGTTTAAATCACCGGTAAAAAGAAATTTAAATAGGTAAATACATCATATTAAGAATATTGAATACATTTTGATTGTTTATCATGTCATTGCAATTTTTCTTGAGTTGGTCTTGATATCGAGTTGACTTATGATAACAACTCAATAAACGACTTTATTAAAAAGATTATAGTATACCCACCATGTGGGTAAAAATAATTATATGATATATTTATTAAGAATTGATGTAACAACTCGTTTTTCGGTGGTGTCCGAAACAGTGGTTTCAAGACCACAAACCCGACAAGAAAATTTTTATAATGAGTATTTAAATTAAATAAGTCAATAACAATTTTATATGAAATTTTGAATTGAAGAATTTTAATTATTGAATTAAAAGTTAGTATAGGTGATTTGGTTCAAAAGTTAAGTGGTTTTAGAAAATAAGGTATCAGGACCTCGTTTTTGAAATTAATGACCGTAAATATTTTTATTAAATATTTACAGAGTCTTAATATATGTGAATTAAAGTTTGGTTGGGTAGTTTTGATGATTAATTACTTAATTAAGGAAAAAGAAATAAATTGTAAAAGAGATAAAAGTTAATTGCTATAGATTAAAAAATAGTAAATGGACCAAAATGGTAATTAAACCATGGTCAAAAAGTCCAAGCGGTGGTGACAACCATCCACTAATTTTTGGGTTATTTGTTCATTTAGTCCTATTTAGTTTAAGGCTATATTGTAAACAAGTTTGTTTAATTGAAAGTTAATATAATTGAAGGACCAATTATGAAATTGGACCCTCTTTAAATGACCTAATAATAGAAATGATGTGAAACTCTTTAGATTTTGATAAATTGTAATTAAATCCTAATAAAATGAGGATTTACTAATTAGTTTATTTTTAGTATGATCGGGAATGGTGGTTTCGAGGCCACAACTTCAATGCGTCAGACCATAATTAATATTTATTAGATCATTAGTATAGTATTAAATTTTGATATTGAAAATTTATCGTTTAGATAGTTAATCAAGAAGACGGACTAGATTGTAAAGACTTCCAAGGTTAAGTTCTATTGGTTAGAGGATTGAAAGAATAATTAAGCCAAGGTTTAGTAAATTGTGAATTTAAATGTTACTATGCGTGCAAATGAAGCTTAAATTTAGATTAATTTAAGTATATGTTGAAGTTTTGAAATTTACAAAAAAAACCAAAGTATATAAAAGAATAAAGAAACAAAGATGACATTTTTCCATCTTTTTCTTATTCTTTCTTTGCACGGCCGAACCTTGGGAGGAACTAGGGTTTCCAATTTTCCCCTTCTTTGAAGCCTTGATTAGGTAAGTAAAACTTGTTCGTTTTTGGTAGTTTTTATGTTTTTGAGTTCGTATTGCTTAATTTAGCTAACTCATGAACTAACTTGTGATTCTGTCAAATGTTATAAATTTTGCCATTGATGAATGAGCTTGTTCTTGAAAGTTTATGGAAGTATTTTGAGCTTGGTTGTTAGATTTGATGATTTTGTAAAGTAGTTTTTGATGATTTTAATGTTTAAGGACTAAAATGTTAAAGTGATAAATTCGCAAGGACTTAAGATAAAATAATGGCAAAAGTGGGCTATTGAAAGACTCATGAACATTCAGCAAAGCTGAAATTTGAATAAAAATGATTAATTTGCAAGTTTAAGGCTTAAGGACTAAATTGAATAAAAGTGAAAAGTTAAGGGTAATTTTGTAAAAAATACCACAAAGGCTTATTTGCATAAAATGATTAAAAATTCATGTTAATTTTGTTAGCCCTAGTTTTTCAAGTATTTTGATATAACAAAAAGTACATTAAAATTTCCTACTTAAATTTGCAAAAATTGTTTGTAAGTCCTTAATATTATTTTCAAAGTGTTGGACAAAATAAACTTTTAAAAAGCCTTGAAATAACTTTGTTTTTGACAAATTTTTGAAGTCTGGCAGAGTTCTACCGATAGTTAGTGGAAAAGTATCGGTAGAACTCAAGGTAGAATAACCTTTGTAATGCTTCAAACTTCTACCGATAGAACATGACAAACTACTGATACCTGTCTTGGTTCTACCGATACAACCAAAACTTCTATCATTTGAACAAACTCCAGAGAGAAAAGAAGTTGTGGCCTGGGACTTCTACCGATACCTGGAAGGCTTCTACCGAAACAAGTCAAGTCAGTAGCCAAAGTTCAGCATCCCCTACACTTCTACCGATACTTTGAAGGGTTCTACCGATACCAAATGAAACCCTCAGAGTTCTACCAATACAAGATGGTATTTACCGGTACAATGACTCCAATGGTCACTTTTTGCAAAGTCTTCTACTGATACAAGTGTTCTTCTACCGAAACAATGAAGCTGTTGTCTGCATTAAATGCTGGTTTTAATGGCTGCAACGTCTCTATTTTATTTCTAATGGCTACAAACGTCCACAAAGTTGTTAGAGGACTTAAATACAAGGTCAATGCTCCCCATTGAAGTCAACAAAGACAAGAAACAAGTGCTTAACTTTGAAGAACTCATTTTTCAATCTTTCACCAATCTTCTAGCAAACTTTTCTTGTACACACTAGACCTGATCATGGGTTGAGCCACCCGACCCGACCCGAAGGCCCGCCAGAAAAATGGGAGGGTTTGGACAAAAATATAGGCTCAAAAAATGGGCTTGGACAAAAAATGAGGCCTATTTTCTAAACGAGTCGGGCCTCGGGTATGATTTTTGGCCCAAGCCCGACCCAGCCCGAGCCGAATAAATTAACCATTTTTAATAAAAAATTATATTGTTGTTTTGGTACTATTTTTTTACTGTTTTGGTTGCTTTTTTTATTGTTTTTGTGTTTTTTTTATTATTTTAGTGCTTTTTTTACTGTTTTGGTTGCTATTTTCATGTTGTTTTGCTATTATTTTTGTTGCTGTTTTTGTTGCTATTTTTGTTGTTTTTAATGTTGTTTTGCTGTTATTTTTGCTGCTGTTTTGATTATTATTTTTGTTGTTTGGATGTTATTTTTGTGCGTTTTTACTATTGTTTCACTGTCTTTTTTAATATTATTTGAATATTGTAGAACTTATGTTTTATTGTTAATTTTTTTACTAATTTATTTGCAACTATCTTAATATAAATTTTTTTTAATGTATTTTAAATTTATTTATATTTTAAAGTTTGTTTTAATGTTTTTAAGTGTATTTGATATATTATATATTTTTTAAATTTGTTGTATGTAATAAAATAATCTAAAATAAATTAATACGAGTTGGGTCGGGTCGGGCTCGGGTTTGACTATTATAATTCGAATTGGGCTTGAACAAAATTTTAGGCTCATTTTTTGGGCCAGGCCGAGCTCGGGCTTAGAAATTAGACCTAAAATTTTATTGAAACCTGGCCCGAACCTGACCCGGCCTAGCTCACGATTAGCTTTAGTACACACTTGTGGGTTAAATTTTCAATCATTCTTTCAAGTGTTGTAACTTTGTGTGAGAGTGCTCAATTGTTGATCATTTACCTTTTGAAGGTATTTTCTCATTCATTCTTATTTTCTCTTATTTTGTGAGGTGTTACTTAAGGTTTTGAGTAGAAAACCTTAAGGGGTAGTGGTTCTATCTTACCTTTGAAAAGATAGAGATTTGTAAGATTAAACCTTGCCCTTAAAGGTTCAAATCTATGGATTTGGGAAATCCTTAGTTGAGGAAAGCTAAGATAGTGAACATAGGCAATTGAGGCCGAACCACTATAAATTCTTGAGTCTTTTGCATTTTTCAAATTTACTAAAAACCTTTTAAAAACACCAATTCACCCTCCTCTTGGTGTATTTCGATCTTAACAATTGGCATCAGAGCTAGAACTCTAAAGACGATCTTACAACTAAGAGAAAAGATCCGAAAGTTATCCAAGATGGAGATCATAAGTCAAGAGATGTGCTTCATGGCATCGGAGCAAAATTCCATCATGGTGGGAGAAGGGCACCCTACCGTAAGGCCTCCTCTATTCAACGGCACTAACTACTCTTATTGGAGAACAAGAATGAAGTTATTCATCCAAGCCAACGAATATGAAGTTTGGAAAATAATCACAAATGGACCATCTATTACAATGAAGAGGGTTGAATGTGTTGTTATTCCAAAAGAAGAGGATGAATGGCATGATCACGATATCAAGTTGGTACAATTGAATGCAAAGGCCATGCACACTCTATTTTGTGCTCTTAGTTCAAATGAGTACAATAGAGTCTCCTTGTGCAACAATGCCAAAGAAATATGAGACAAACTTGAGGTCACCCATGAAGGAACAAGTATAGTCAAGGAATCAAAGATAAGCCTTCTCACCCTTGATTATGAATTATTTAAGGCAAAACCGGATGAACGAATCAAAGAGATGTCTGATCGCTTCACCAACATTATCAATGGTCTTAAAGCTCTTGGGAAGATCTATCCCAACAAAGAGATGGTGAAGAAGATGTTGAATAGTCTTCCAACATCTTGGGAGCCAAAAGTGACGGCAATAGAAGAGTCAAAGGATCTCAATGTACTCTCCCTTGATGAGCTCATTGGTTCCTTGTTGACATACGAGATGAAGATTAACCACCATAAAAAAGTAACCAATGAAGTGCCAAAGAAAGTGGATGTTGCCTTCAAATCGAAAACTAGTGAGAAGGATGAAGATTCCAATGATGATGATAATGATGAGGAAGAGATGGCTTTATTGGCAAGGAAATTCAAAAGATTCATGAAGTTCAACAAAGCCAAAAGATTTCCAAGAAAATATATTATCAAGGGTGAATCAAGCAAAAAGGAAAATGACCCAATCATTTGCTATGAGTGCAAAAAGCCGGGTCACATCAAATTTGATTGTCCATAATTGAAGAAGAAAGCAGTATCAAAACAAAAGAAGAAAGCCATGATGACAACTTGGGGCTATAGTGATTCATCCGATGAGGAGGAAGAAAATGAAGTTGCTCAACTATGCCTTATGACTATTGAAGAACAAAAGGTAACTTTAAACTCTAGTGAATTAAATGAATATACTTTCGAAGAGTTACAAGATGCATTCGATGAATTGACTATAGATTTTGAGACTATGAAATCCAAACATAAGAAAATGATTTCAAAACTTAAGGAGGAAAATAAGTCTCTAATCATAGTTAAAGAGGAAATGGAAAAGAAATTTAATGATATGCAAGCTCAAATTGATGATTTAATTTTAAAGAATGAAACTTGCATAATTCATTTTCTATGTTTCAAATGGGGCAACAAAAGTTAAATGATATGCTTGAATCTCAAGGAGTTTTCTTTGACAAGAGTGGATTAGGTTTTGTAAATTTACAAAAGGAAAGTAAATTTAAAAATTTCTTTGAGAAACCAAGCTATATTTATGATGTCTCACTTGTATGCACTCATTTAAAAAAGGACATGATAGACAAGTTTGTTCTTTAAGGAAACTCACATCTAGAAGCAAACTCACTAAGAGTGTGTGGATTCCAAAAGGATTAAATGCACCTCAAAATGAGAAAGCTTTAAAGAAGTTGATTCCTAGGGGAACAAAAATTGTTAGGACTAATGAAAATAGACCCAAAAGAGTTTGGGTACCAAAATCCAAAGTTTAACTTTGTGTTTGTAGGAGGAAGAGCATTACTGCAAGGCAAGCAACTCTAAGAAGAACTCATGGTACCTTGATAGTGGATGCTCTAGACACATGACCGATGACAAAAGCCATTTCATGGAACTAACACCAAAGTATGGAGGAGAAGTTTCATTTGGTGATAACTCCAAAGGACTTATTGAAGGTATTGGTTCTATATGTATAAATTCTTCCATTCTTATTAAAAATGTGCTTTATGTCAATGGTCTTAAGCATAACCTCTTGATTGGTGTTTTTACGTCACAGCGAATGTGCAAGCGAACACACGTCGATGCAAGTATAGTTGATAGAACAATTATATCAGATATCGATCCCACGAGGAATTGGTTCTTTATGTTTAAGTGTCGAAGCAACTAATACTACAATTAAGTGTAATGTGAGTACTGATGTCAGTGCATTTATGTTAGATCTGCACACTAAAATAATCAGGAATGTCAACACAATTAGAGTTAAACTTCAGAGATTAAATGTTAGTGTATTGAAAATAGATCCAATTGTGTTGAGTGTTGAATATTTAAATGCATAAAATGTAAATATGATCAAGTGTAAAAGGGCAGAAATGGTTCACTGATTCTGCTAAATCGCAACGCTGGATGCGTCGACAAGGTAAAATATAGATGGAATGTTGCTGTAATGAAGTCCCTTTGAGTTCTTACCAACAACAACTCTCTAATTAATCCCAACTTTAATATCTACAATCATTCCACCTCTCGGTGCGAGCAACGATGTGTATTCAAGAACAAGTAACTGGAGTTTGTCCCAGTCTCAAGCACCTCTCGCCTAACTTACTTGTTAACCCAACTTGTCACCGCATCTCTTGATGTCGGTGCACTGCAATTTCACTCTTGTGCTTAAAGCGATTAGATCCAAGAATAAATAGATAAGCAGTGTAAAATAAGAATCAAAATGATTTAACATTAAAAGACAGTCTCGTATTCATTTAATATCATCAAAATCCATCATCGTTTAAGAAGAATTAAAGAGTACAACGAAGCTTACTATCTCTAGAGTACTAGGCCTACTCCCTAATTGTTCCTCTTGCTCTGCATCAAGCATCTCTCGTCATGAGTGGTTGCAAACTTGCTTCATCAGCTCCCCGATTTCCAGCTCAAATCTCCAATTCACATAGAATTTTCAGAGTTAAATCCCTTCACTCTTGATATTTATCTCCTTCTTCTTTCCTCTATTTATAAGCTCAATAAATTGTAGATTTTCTCCATTATCATATCCAAAAACTTTGTACAACTGTAAAAGTTTGTTATTGACAACTATGCAGATATGATTTGTTTACTGGACTGTTGTAGAGTGTCGGCGCAATTTATAAATTACGCCGACAATTTGTCAGCAAAATGTCACCGTATTTCTGGACATCTTCTCAGATCCAGATCTAATTAAAGCTGTAACAGTTAGTTAAATTCCAGCTATGCACTCACGCAGATCTGGTGTGATCTTTATAAGTCTGTAGATTGTTGCCGCATCTCTGGTCGCGATCTGAAATATTTAATTGCAGTGACAACATGTGAAATTCCTGTACTGGTGCTTCCAGATGTGCTTGTGGCTTGAATTCACTCAAACAAAGTAAAGCTTTCAATGCGTCGACATCCCTAGTTGCAATTCCAAGCTATACTTGTGGCTGCATTCTTCTTTCAGCATTGATCTTCCTAGATGAGTTTTGCGTTGATAATTCTAAGGCGCAATATATCGGCTGTTTGTAGCGAAATTAGTAAAAAAAGAGGTAAAAATAACAAGAATTTAAACCAACTAGCAATGAGTTAGAAAATATAAAAACTAAGTATGAAATGCTTATGATGCATGCAAAATAAGATATAAAAGAGACAATTAAAACACTAATTTAGAGAGAAAATATGTCATTTGTAATACCATCACACCCCCAAACTTGAGTTTTTACTTGTCCTCAAGTAAACAAAAATTAACAAAGTCACAAGCAAAATTGTCATCGCAATCAATATTCTCACAACTTAAATTTTCTGAAATCCTAATGCACAAATTGTATATACATGATAGACTAATGCGTCGACAATTTATAGGCATGAATAATTAAAAACTGCAACTTCATAAATGTTCATGTCATGCATTTAATCCTAATCTTCCTTGAACCAATACAACATTTATAAAAAAATTCTTTCTTTTTTTTCTTTTTCTTCCTTTTTCTCATTTTTTTCTTTCTCAAATGACTGAGAGATGTCATTACATTACTCTACCTTTGTTCTTGGGCATTAACAATGGGGTGCAACAAACCCCCAGGAGGTATGTAATTACACCGACACACACTCTTGCAATGACAACCTTTGGCTAGGTGATTTTTCTAAACCTACAGCGGAGTGTTCTCCCTTGAAACGTCATAATGCACTCACGTTGGAGTGTCTTTTATTCATATAATGCCACTGCAACTGGTTGGTTAGTTCAAGATTCAAACATCAACACTATCCATTCATTACTGAAGCAATTCTAATCATTCATTCAAAAATAGCAGACTCATCATTCATTCATATTCATCTAATTTCCACATTAGCATCCAAACAATTCAAGAATTACGCATAAAAATAAAAATTATGGTCACATTTTTGTTGAAATTCTGCATATTTTCATTAACTTAAGAAAAATGTAAAATTCAACGATGTGGGTGTAATTGCATTTCCATTTCACACAAATACCCCCAAAACTTAAAGTGTGCATTATCCCCAATGCACTGACATTAATAAATATATATATGGAAATGCAATGACAATGTAGATGCAGCGACAATAAAAATGCAATGACATTCATATTGCAAGGACAATTATACTATAGCTACAAGATATGCATGAAAACTAAATTAAGTGCTAAAAAAATAATAAAAAGAATAAAAACTAACTCAGTGTGCTGCAGCCGAAGATGTGGCTGCATTGGTCTTCTTTTTCTTGCGCTTTCGTTCCTCCTTACATTGCTTCTTGTCTTTGGTGTGCTTCCTTTTTCGTTCCTTTGGCTTGGCCGGATTTGTGGATTGCTCCTCAACAGAAGGAATCATAGCCTCTGTCTGACTCGCTTTAGGTGGTGCCAAATCATCAGATGATGCATCCACAAGTTCAGGTGCGGTGACAAATTCCTCAGCTGAATTTGTTGCGACATTAGGTCCTTCTCTTCTTTCTTCTTTTACTTTTGTTTTAGCTTCGCATGATCTGTGGACTGCTCCTCAGTTTCTATCTCTGCTCTGGCATCATCAGCTGCTTCATTCGTTGATCCATTATAGACCACTATCGCCCAAAGGTTTTCATCAGCAGCTTCTGCCTAACTCGCTCCATCTTATGCCAAGCCTTCAGTTATTGCACCCACAACTTCAAGTGCGGAGATAAATTTCTCAGCTAAATTTGCCTCGACACCTATTTCTTCATATTTTTCTTCCTCCACATGAACTTCTTCCATTTTCAGCATTAAGTCCGTAGGTGCAGTATAGCTGTACAAAATTACGCTGACAGTGGAATCCTAATGCACTGACAATAGTGCTTACTTATTCCTCAATTGGTACAGAAACAATATTTACTTCTTCTTGAAGTGCTTCGTACTCTTTTATTCTTCACACGGTCCCAAAAAATTTCCACTCTTTCTTGCATTTTTTCCAATTTTGTAACTTCTTAATTATGGATATAGGCATCAAAATTATGCTTTCATTGAAATCACATAATGCCTTTCCAATATACCGATCACCAATGGAATAGGGTATGGAGAAGCTCTTGGGATCCTTAAATTCTTGGAGCAATTTAATTTTCATGACAGTGCACCCTTTAGTACGTGTGATTGCTTTGACATCTCCTAATCTTCTCTTCTTTGACAATGTGTCTTCAAGTTTTTGAGGCTATTTTGCTGTAGCATTTGTGGTGACAAAGTGATCTGATTCTGTCGCCGTAATATTTTGTTTAACCTCTTCAACTACAGTTTGCTTTTCAGATTGCGCTGGCATCTTTCCATTGTTGAGATTTGAATTATCTTCTTTAGCCGTAGCATCTCTAACAACTTCATTTAGTTGAGTCTCACTTCCGGGAATGATTTCCTCACAATGCTCTTGCCCTTGTGATATCGAATTTTCAATATCCATCAACAAAGTTTCTTGTGGTCGCAAATTTATTGCACCCACAATCTAGCCAAATTGATATTCTAGAGCTTGTATGGATTTAGTTTCACTCTGAAGCACAGATTCAATCTTGGATATATATTATCTTAGCAAATTTTCAATTAATGAAAACTCTGATGCTTCGTCTTGCTGGATATTTTGCCTTGATAAAGGTTGATCATAATTGGGCAATTTCCACTTGGATCTAACATCATTGTCTATATTTCCAGGATCTTAATTGTTCCAACAAATTTTGGATGTTGCTCCCACCCTGGCTTGTAAGTGTTGGAATATGGATTTTCATTTTGATAGAAATTCCCCATGTGGTAAACATTTGCTAGATTTGATGGGCATTGTTCAAATTCATGGTTGCTTCCACAGTAATCGCAACTTGTCACAGCAAATTTCCATTCTGCAATTGCTGTAATATTCTGCATTGACTTACTCATATTAGTCAAAGAAGATACCTCGGCGTTTATGGCATCGAGCTCCATTTTTATAGCATCACTCATCCAACATCTTGAGGTTCTATATACCTTGTTCCTAGCCATATTTCACTAAAAGAAAAATGTAAAAGTAAACAACAAAAAGAAAACAAGTTAGTGACAACTAAAATTTAGATAATAAAAAAAATAAATGCAATGACAAAATAAACATCAAACAAATGCCATTCCCTAACAATGACGCCAAAACTTGATCGGTGTTTTTTCAAAGCGGTTAGATCCAAAAATAAATAGATAAGTTGTGTAAAATAAGAATCAAAATGATTTAACATTAAAAGACACTCTCGTATTCATTTAATATTATCAAAATCCATAATCGTTTAAGAAGAATTAAAGAGTACAACGAAGCTTACTATCTCTAGACTACTAGGCCTACTCCCTATTTGTTCCTCTTGCTCTGCATCAAGCACCTCTCCTCAGAAGTGATTGCAGACTTGCTTTATCAGCTCCTCGATTTCCAGCTCAAATCTCCAATTCACACAGAATTTTCAGAATTAAATCCCTTCGCTCTTGGTATTTATCTCCTTCTTCTTTCCTCTATTTATAAGCTCAAGAAATTGCAGATTTTCTCCATTCTCAGATCCAACAACTTTGTACAACTGTAAAAGTTTGTTATTGATAACTATGCAGATCTGATTTGTTTACTGGACTGTTATAGAATGTCGGCGTAATTTATAAATTACGCCGATAATTTGTCAGCAAAATGTCACCGCATTTTTGGACATCTCTTCTCAGATCTAGATCTAATTACAACTGTCACAGTTAGTTAAATTCCAGTTGTGCATTCACGCAGATCTGGTGTGATCTTTATAACTCTGCAGATTGTTGCCGCATCTCTAGTCACGATCTGAAATATTTAATTGTGGCGACGTGTGAAATTCTTGCGCTGGTGCTTCCAGATGTGCTTGTGGCTTGAACTCACTCAAACAAAGTAAAGCTTTCAATACGTCGACATCTCTGGTCACAATTCCAAGTTATACTATTGGCTGTATTCTTCTTCCAGCATTGATCTTCTGAGATGAGTTCCTGCGCTGATAATTCTAAGGCGCAATATATCGACTGTTTGTAGCGACATTGGTACAGAAAGATGTAAAAATAATAAGAATTTAAACCAACTAGCAATGAGTTAGAAAATATAAAAACTAAGTATGAAATGCTTATGATGCATGAAAAATAAGATATAAAAGAGATAATTAAAACACTAATTTAGGGAGAAAATATATGTCATTTGTAATACCATGACCTCCTTAACATTAATCAACTTTGTGACAAGGGATTCAAAGTAATATTTGAGTCTAATGGATGCAAAGTTGTAGATATTGTAAATAATAAAATTCTTTTTGTAGGATATAGAGTAGGTAATATTTTTATTGTATATTTTGATGACATATCTTCCTCTAATGTTTGTTTTGTGGCTAATAATGAAAATATGTGTTGGCTATGACATAGAAGATTAGGTCATGCAAGCATGAGTGTTATTTCAAAGCTTATTAAAAATGAACTTGTTGTTGGCATGCCTAAATTTTCTATTGACCTTGATAAAATATGTGATGCATGTGCTAAAGGTAAGCATAAGAGAGCATCTTTTGAATCTAAAGATATAGTTTCTACATTTAGAGTAATCCAACTTATTTATATTGACATTTTTGGACCAACTAGAACTATGAGTTTAGGAGGTAAACAATATGGATTTGTTATTGTTAATGACTATTCTAGATATACATGGGTTTTCTTTTTGCTTTCAAAAGATGAAGCTTTAGAAAAAAAATATTATTTTTTGTAAAATGATTCAAAACCAAGTGGGATATTCGATTTCAAGTGCAAGAAGTGATCATGGAAAAGAATTTGAAAACCTTGGCTTTGATAATTTTTGTAATGAACATGGTATTATTCACAACTTTTCGGCACCTAGAACTCCTCAACAAAATAGAGTTGTTGAAAGGAAAAATAGGACTTTAGAGGAAACGGCTAGAACCATGTTATGTGAAAATAATTTGCCAAGATATTTTTGGGCGGAAGCATAAATACTTCTTGCTATATTATAAATAGAGCTATGGTTAGGCCTATTTTGAAGAAAACTCCTTATGAACTTTTTAAAGAAAGAAAGCCTAACATAAGCCATTTTCATCCTTTTGGTTGTAAATGTTTTGTTTTGAATAATGAAAAAGAAAATTTAGGAAAATTTGATGCCAAAAGTGATGAAGGTATTTTTCTTGGATATTCTACTCATTCTAAAGCTTATAGGATTTTTAACAAGAGAACCCTTGTTATGGAAGAATCTATACATCTTATTTTTGATGAATCTAACTCTCCTTCTAGAAAGGAATCTATTGATTTTGATGATGTAGAAATATATCAAATTGAGCAAAATCAAGCATCACATGAAGATCAAGGCATGAGTGAATTGGTTCAAGAACTAAAAATTGATGAACTTCAAGAATCAACTCATGCTGAAAGAGAATCTAGCCACCCAAGAGAGCTCTCATATGTTAAGGATGGACACATCATTGATGATCCATCTAAAGGGCTAATCACTAGATCTTCAATTAGAAATACTTGTAATTATGTTGCTTTCATTTCTTGTATAGAGCCTAAGAACATTGATGATGCTTTAAATGATGAATTTTGGATAATGGTTATGCAAGAAGAACTAAATCAATTTGAAAGAAATCAAGTATGGAATCTTATCGATAGACCTAGTGATCATCCAACTATAGGAACTAAATGGGTCTTTAGAAATAAACTTGATGAAAATGGTAATATTGTTAGAAAGAAGGCTAGATTAGTTGCCAAAGGATATAGCCAAGACGAAGGTATAGACTATGATGAAACTTATGCACCGGTAGCTAGGTTAGAAGCAATTAGGATGTTATTAGCCTTTGCATGTTCAAACAATTTCAAACTTTCCAAATGGATATCAAAAGTGCATTTTTAAATGGCCTTATAAATGAAGAAGTTCATGTTGAACAACCTCCCGATTTTGAAAATCCACATTTTCCAAATCACATTTTCAAATTGTCTAAAGCTCTATATGGTTTAAAGCAAACTCCTAGAGCTTGGTATGAAAGGATTTCCAAATTTTTAATTGAAAATGGCTTTACAAGAGGCAAAGTAACCACCACCTTGTTCATAAAGACTAAAGACAAAGACATTTTAGTAGTATAAATTTATGTAGATGATATTATATTTGTTACTACTAATGAACTTCTTTGTCAAGAGTTTTCTAAGATTATGCAAGGTGAATTTGAGATGAGCATGATGGGTAAGCTCAACTTCTTTTTGAGGCTCCAAATCAAGCAAACTCAAAATAACATATTCATCAGTCAAGCCAAATACATCAAGGAAATGCTCAAGAAGTTTAAAATGGAGGACTTGAAGCCTCAATAAACACCAATGAGTACTTCAATAAAGCTTGATAAAGATAAAGGAGGTAAATGTGTTGATACTAAACTTTATAGGTCTATGATAGGATCATTGCTTTATCTTACCACAATTAGACCAGATATAATGTTTAGTGTTTGTTTATGCTCAAGATTTCAATCATCTCCTAAGGAATCACATTTACAAGCCATTAAAAGAATCTTTAGGTACCTTAAGGAGAATCCAAACCCAGGACTTTGGTATCCCAAAGATTCATCATTTAGTTTGCATGCTTACTCCGATGCGGATTTTGGTGGATGCAAGTTGGATAGAAAAAGCACTTCCAGAACTTGTCAATTTTTAGGCAACACGCTTGTATCTTGGTTCTCTACGAAACAAAATAGTGTGACTTTATCCACAATCGAAGCGGAATATGTTGCCGTAGGTAGTTGTTGTGCTCAAATTCTTTGGATGAAGCAACAATTAGTTGACTATGGAATTGGTATGGATCACATTCCTATAAGGTGTGATAACACTAGTGCTATTTGCTTAACCAAATATCTCATCCAACACTCTAGAACAAAGCATATAGAAATAAGACATCACTTCATTAGATATCATGTGCAACGAGGTGACGTAGTTCTAGAGTTTGTAGATATTTTGCATTAACTAGCCAATATTTTTACAAAGCCTTTAGATAAGGAGAGATTTTGGACAATTAGGGGAGAGTTAGGACTAACGAACATGCCTTCTTAAGCTTTTTATATATATATATATATATATATTTGACATTCTTGGACACTAGTTTTGTTTTATGTATGTTTTGTGTATATATATATATTACTTGATTTTCTAGTAATATTTGTTTAAGTATAGCATTTTTTTGTTTTATGTATGTTATCTGTGTGTTTTGTACTTCTTTCTCTTCAACTTTTCATTTTCTGAATAGTTGTTTCGGTAGTACATAGGATGTATCGGTAGTTCTATGCCAAAATGACATTTTTGGGTTTGTGTTCTTAAGATATCGGTAGAATCAACCATCTACCGATACCTGGACACCTCTATCGGTAGAAGTGTACAAGTATCGATAGTTGTGGGCATTTATATACCCCAACAGTGTTTTTTTGACAAAAAACCTAACTTTTAAATTTTTTTTGTCATCTTCTTCCCCAAACCACCATCCCGATTTTCGGTCCCCACTCCCAACCCCACCTTCCACCATTTTCACTTTTTTTTTACAAAATCTTGTCTCCCACGTGCTTCCACTTCATTCTCAAGAAGGATTTTTGTCAAAAAAGTCACATTTTCGCCATTTCCCACGTTTCTTTTAAGGTAAAACCTAACTTTTTATTTTATTTTATTTTCAAATTTATACATAATGTTAGTTGTAGAAGAACTTAGATTAGTAATTTTATATACACATTATTTTAAAATGTATATTTTATACATTTTTTATATACTATTTTATATATATACAATCTTATATCCACATTATATATATATACAGTATACATATTTACTATTTTATATTTACATATATATTGATCTCTCTCTCTCTCTCTCTATATATATATATATACACTATTATACAATTCTTTTTATATAAACCATTTTTCTATTATATATATATATATATATATGTTTCTGACTTATTTTTTTTATAACATCATTGTCTCATATTTCAAAATTGCATCTGTTGCTATTGGGGATATAAATTGTTTGTATTTTTTTTCTACAGGTCCATTTTTTACCCGACCCATTACCCTTTAGTTTAACTCTTCATTAAATAACATGCCTCCCTGTACATCCCGTAAGTGTCCAGCCTCTAAACGTGCTAAAGGTGAATCCTCTTTAGATCCCTTAGATCATCCTTCGGTACTTGCATGTTTCGAGGACAGCGATGCTCTCAAAAAATTCAAAACCTATTTTGCAACTCGTCTAGTTCAAATATCTCGTCCTGTTGATCTCAACTTCTTAGCCAACACCCTTAAATTCAAATACCTCGATCAACTTTGCGATTGGGGTTAACTAGAGTGTCTCCAACTTAGGGGTCCATGCTACGACAACCTTGTTCGGGTATTTTACTCCAACGCTAAACTTAAACATGACCCGAACACTCACTTAGTTACCTCTATCACCTTTTTAGTTATGGGCCAAGAGATTACTATCTCGGCCGACACCCTATCAACGTATCTTTCTATCACCAATGAGGGTGATGATCGTCATACTGGCCCATATGACCACTCTTTAGTTAGACCAAATGACTATGTAGGCAACGACATGGACCTTCACGATCGTATCCTACACCTTATTTTCACATGAATCGTTGCCCCAACCAACAAACATTCCGATTTCCATCACACTGATTATTGGATGTGGCATTGTTTTAGATCCGACAATCCCCTAAACTTAGCTTCCATTATTTTTCTAAATCTTATCAAGATCGTTAGATTACCGGTGTCTAGCAACCTTATGTTACAGTACTTTCCTCTCCCATATCTTTCGTACTCTTCGCATTAACGTAAGTGTAGACCTCGATCGTGCCATTAATTCTTTCATCAACATCTCGACCACATATAGCTGTAATTGGAAGCTTGATGATGAAAGAAATTGGGTTCAAAAGATTGATCTCCAATCCTCAGCAGCTCAAGGATCAACGGTTCTACCGGTAGCTCTACCATCTTCTGATGCTCCTCCATCTTCACATGAGGAACATCCACCTCTCGTCCCCCCGCCGTCTCTACGCACCATACGCCTATTAGAGGCGATTAATGGACTGTCATTGCAAGTCAATGCACGATTTAATGCATTGACTGCCCACATCGATGATCGCTACAATAAACTCGACGAGCGTTTAAATGAGTTGGCCTCTAGATTTCCTCCATCAGAAGATTAGGACATCATGTTTTGGTTGTGTTATACATGCTTTTTGGTTGGATTCTACTTTGAATTGTTTGGTTGTTTGTCTTAGGATATCTATTTTTATTGTTGCTTTGGGATTTTTTTTTACTTTGATTATGTTTGAATGTTTTTTTTGTTCAACAGTACTACCATTTTAACTCATATTATCTAATTGTTTATGCATAATTCTTCTTCACTTGTTATTTTATTATTCTTTTGGTTCAAGTATTGTGCATTACTTGCCATAGTTTTTTTTAAGGCTTCTATTCTTTTTGATATTACGCAAAGGGGGAGATAAATGTAAAATTTGCTTAAATTAATTTTCAACTAAACTTTTAAAGCAAAATTCTTCAAGTTGGAAATTTAAATGAAATAACAACTAAATTTTTTTGGGAGCTTATTTTGAAAATAATGTTTAAGATAGGGGGAGTTAGCAAATTTTTTCAAAATGTTTTGTTATATCAAGAAGGGGGAGATTGTTAGCCCTAGTTTTTCAAGCATTTTGATATAACAAAAAGTAGATTAAAAATCCCTACTTAAATTTGCAAAATTTTTTTATAAGTCGTTAAAATTATTTTCAAAGTGTTAGACAAAATAAACTTTTAAAAAACCTTGAAATAACTTAGTTTTTGACAAATTTTTGAAGTCTGAAAGACTTCTACCGATACTTAGTGGAAAAATATCGGTAGTTCTCAAGGTAGAAAAACCTTTATAATGCTTCAGACTTCTACCAGTAGAACAGGACAAACTACCGATACAACCAAGACTTCTATCGGTAGAACAAACACCAGAGAGCAAAGAAGTTGTGGCCTGGGACTTCTACCGATACTTGGAAGGCTTCTACCGAAACAAGTCAAGTAAGTAGCCAAAGTTCAGCATCCCCTGCACTTCTACCGATACTCTGAAAGGTTCTACTGATTCCAAATGAAACCCTCAGAGTTCTACCAATACAAGATGGGATCTACCAGTACAACAACTCCAACGGTCATTTTTTGCAAAGTCTTCTATCGATACAAGTCTTCTTCTACCGAAACAACGAAGTTGCTGTCTGCATTAAATGCTGGTTTTAATGGCTGCAACGTCCCTATTTTGTTTCTAACAGCTACAAACGTCCACAAAGTTGTTAGAGGACTTAAATACAAGGTTAAGGCTCCCCATTGAAGTCAACAAAGACAAGAAACAAGTGCTTAACTTTGAAGAAATCATTTTCAATCTTTCATCAATCTTCTAGCAAACTTTTCTTGCACACACTTGTGGGTTAAGTTTTCAATCATTCTTTCAAGTGTTGTAACTTTGTGTGAGAGTGCTCAATTGTTGATCATTTACCTTTTGGAGGTATTTTCTCATTCATTCTTATTTTCTCTTATTTTGTGAGGTGTTACTTAATGTTTTGGGTAGAAAACCTTTAGGGGTAGTGGTTTTATCTTACCTTTGAAAAGATAGAGATTTGTAAGGTTAAAACTTGCTCTTAAAGGTTAAAATCTTGTGGATTTGGGAAATCCTTAGTTAAGGAAAGCTAAGGTAGTGGACGTAGGCAATTGAGGCCGAACCACTATAAATTCTTGAGTCTTTTGCATTTCTCAAATTTACTAAAAACCTTTTAAAAACACCAATTCACCCCCTCTTATTGTATTTCGATCTTAACAGATCTAAATAATTGAATGAAATTATTGTAATAGATCAAGAAGGTGCTACCTCTAGTAGAAAAGGGACAATTGCAGATTACTCCTTAGAGTTCACTTCAACTGCAAATTTGTCTGGTAAGTTCGTAACGTTCAATTTGCATTTTAATAGTACATTATTGTATTCTTTATAATCGTTGCAGAATAGGTTATGGTAAGTGAAATTGAGAAAGATGAAAAAGAAATGAATGAAAGAGATATGAGGCTTTGAGTTAGTGATTTGAAACCGACATTATGGTTGAGGTATCGCATATGTTGCGAGTCCTCGACAGCTCGTGTGAGCAGTATTGTGAGTAGGAAAATGAGAAATGAATCCAAGGATGGATTACAAGCCCTACGATGGCTAGGATTAATGCATAAGTGCATATTCTGGACAGCTCGTGTGAGCAGCTGTAACACCCAAAACCAGTTACCATCTCTAGTTAGGGTTCCGGGGTCTTATCATTCGTCAAACTCAATTTTACTTTCAATATTACTTCCTTTATTCATATTTTAATAAAGCATTTCACTATACATGTTATAATCATGAATGAGAAGCCAATACAATTCAAATAGGGGTAAAAAGGTCATTTTCATAATTTTGGGAGACTTCTACCGGTACTTGTTGGACAAGTATGGGTAGTAGTCAAGTCAGTAAACTATTTTAAAATAGTAGTAGACTCTACCAATACTTGTGATGGTTTTACCGATACAATGTGTACCTTCTACCGATACTCGACATGCTTCTACCGATATTAAAAACTTCGGAGAGTTAAGAAGTTTTACTCTGTAACTTCTACCGATACAGGCAGACATTCTACCGATACTTCTATGTTTAGAACTACCGATACATCAAATTTACTACCAAAACAACACAAATCAGAACCTAACCTCTCTCCTACTCTATACTTCTACCGATACATACATGAGGACTACAAAAACAAGTAAATAGATTTCCAAAAGAAAATGCATACAATTCTTCTAAGTGTTGAAGCTACCACAATAAAACATTCTATAAGCATAAGTATAGTATGATATTCATCCAAAATGACTCTTACAAGATTACAACAAGTCGTCATACTATAATACAATCGAGCCAAACACTTTGAAGACTATCTAGAGGTTTTTACAACAAAACATATCAAGCTCGCAATCCTACTACATGCCATATAAGCCAAGTGATACGAAAGACTACAAAACAAGCTCCCAGGATAGTGTGATTCTTCTTGGGGATCCGATCTTCAACAACAAAACAAATATACAAAATAGAGACAATACACAGGCAAGCTTACAAAGCTTAGTAAGCTCGTTGTACAGTTAACTTATGAAATAACATTTAAACGAGAAAGAGAATGTAAGTAATCATCTCCATTCCTTCCGTCTTCATATTCAATACCCTTCCAGGTCTTCCAGTGAAAATAACTCATGTGATCCAGTAATGCTCTTATGAGCTAGTATGCTCAAATAAGCCAGTATGCTCAAACGAGCCAGTATACTCTTCCTTACGCATTTTCCATCACAATCCAACATCAAGAATAGAACCAAACAAGTAGGGTTAACATTTAGCAAGTGGAATATAGTTACATGAACTTACTGGACGAATTTGTAGTAAAAAGGAAACTCTAGGGATTATTCTACAATTTTCCCTTTTCCACGATCTACCGCTCGCTCGTGATCTAAGTTAACAGATCATTAAATTTCCATATTAAATCATGAAATTTAGGTTGTTTATTGTATTTATGTCCTTTTTTTGAAATTTATTAAATTACCCCTATACTTTTAATTTTATTCAATTTAGTCCTTTAAGTACAAAACATGCAAAAAAGTCATTTTCACAAACACGCAACCCAGCCAAACATTCATAACCCTTATAAAAGTCCTAAAATCCATTTATTTCACACCAAGTACAATAATATCATCATTTTAACATTTTAGTCCTTAAACCCTAATTCATCAAAAATCACTTTACAAAAATATCAAACCTAACTACCAAGCATACAAATCTATCTTAATCTTTCAAGAATAAGCATATCAAACAATGGTAAAATATTTAACATTTGAGAAAATCACAAATAGGTCCTTGGATTAGCTAGATTAAGCTATTACTAACTCAAAAACATAAAAAATACTAAAAACGATTAACATTTTCTTACCCAAATCAAAGCTTAAAGTTTAAAAATGGAGGAACCCTAATATTCTCCCTCCAACCGAATGAAAAAGAAGATGATGAGAAATTAGAGGTATTTTTCTCATTTTTCTTTCTTTTAATTCATATATATACCTAATGACAAACTTGTAAATTTTAATACTTTTATGATTAACTTAATAAACCATTTAATTAACCTTAATTAATTCCTTTCATAATCAATATATTCCATAATAACCCACCCACTAATATACTTTAGGCTAATTTGCTCTTTTTGTCCTTCTAATTAACCAACTCTTCTTTTGCACCTTTTACGATTTAATCCTTTTTACTTAATTAGCAATCTAAACGATAAATTCTCTTAACCAAAATTTAATAAGCTACTAATGACATCACAATTATTAAATAATTAATATTTATGACTCGACTCATTGGATTTTTGGTCCCGAAACCATTGTTTCTGACACCACTAAAAATCGGGCTGTTACAACTCTCTCCATAAGAAAATTTCGTCCCAAAATTTCTTACCAGTGAACAGATTAGGATACTGCGCTCCCATTGAAGCCTCTGTCTCCCATGTTGCTTCTTTTAACCCGTGGCGATTCCATAAGATCTTTACTAATGGTACCTTTTTATTTCGTAAGAATTCTAACTGGTTCCTCTGAATACGACAAATTCGGCTGAATCTCAACCTCAATGAGTGTAATCACATGAGAGGTATCTAATCTGTACCGTCTCAGCATAAAAACATGGAATACGTTATGAATCTTTTCAAGCTCCAAAGGTAATGCCAGTTTATAAGCTACAAGACCAACCCTCTTGATGATCTCATACGGCCCAATAAACCACGAACTCAAGTTTCCTTTCCTTCCAAAACATAACAGCTTCTTCTAGGTTGAAACTCTCAGAAAAACTCGATCTCCGACGGTGAATTTTATATCCTTCCTATTTAGATTTTCTTAAGATTTTTGTCGGTCAGATGCAGCCTTTAAGCAGTCTCGAACTACCCAAACCTTGTCCTGTGTCTCCTGAACCAAATCAACCCCAATCAACTTATATTCGCTTAGTTCTGACCAATACAGTGGTGTCCTGCATTTCCTACCATATAGAGCTTTGATCGGTGCCATCTTTATACTTGATTGGTAGCTGTTATTATAAGCAAACTCTACCAACAGTAAATATCTCTCCCAACTGCCCTTAAACTTGAGTATACAACATCGTAACATGTTCTCTAAGATATGTATTACTCGCTCAGACTGACAATCTGTTTGCGGATGGTATGACGTGCTAAAATTCAATCTGGTACCCAAAGCTTCGTGTAACTTACCCTAAAATCTCGAGGTAAAACGTGAATCTCAGTCAGATATGATAGACTCTAGTACTCTGTGCAATCGCACAATCTCAGATACATATAACTCAGCTAACCTCTTAAGTGAAAAATTCACACGGATAGGAATAAAGTGAGCTGATTTCATTAATCTATCTACTATCACCTAGATCAAATCTTTCTTCTTCGGTGTTACCAGCAATCCTGTAACAAAATCCATAGTAACCTGTTCCCATTTCTACTAAAGAATGGAAATAGGTTGCAGTAATCCAAACAGTACTTGATGCTCAACTTTAACCTGTTGACACACCAGACATTTAGTTACAAACTCTAAGATCTCTTGCTTCATGCCTCGCCACCAGTACACTTTCTTCAAATCATTATACATTTTCACGCTCCCCTGACGAATGGAGTACGTACTACTATAAGCTTCTGTCAGAATGTCCCGTCTCAAATCTGGGTCGCTAGGAACACATACTCTGCCTCTAAAGTACATTATACCCTCGGCATCTACCATAAATTCTATAGTGGAACCATCCTGAATCTGTTCTTTCTTAGCTGTGAGCTTCGGATCATTATACATAACTCTCGAATCCAATGTAGAAATATTGGTCTCGTCCTGAGTTCAGCTACAACAGATCTATCACATCCTAGTGACAAATGTGCATTCATAGCTCTCAAAGCAAACAATGATTTTCGGCTCAGGGCATCGACAATAGCATTAACTTTTCTCAGATGATAGTCAATCACTAAATCATAATCTTTTAGTAGTTCCAACCACTGACGCTGCCTCAGGTTCAATTCTTTTTTAGTATCAGATACTTCAAGCTTTTATGATCTGTGAATATGTGACATCTCTCACCATACAAATAGTGTCGCCAAATCTTCATTGCCTCTAGCCACAACTCCGCTGTCAAAGGATCACCCCTTTTACACCCATAAACTTTATGGCACTGTACTTTTGCAGTTCTCTTATTGGAGCTCGTCTAGTTGTAGTTGCGGAAGTAGTTTGTGGAGCAGGTCTTACAATTCTCTGAAGGATTTCTGCTATCCTGCAGGATAATCCCTCATTACTTCGATCTTCTTGTTGAGATATCACAGTTTTATTTTTTCAAGTACTAACTAAATCTTCACTAGGAGCTTTGACCCCAATCTTGCTTTCACTCTTAACAGAGTGACCGCTATTACTTATATCATCATTATCATCAACATTTCTCGGTTCCCCTAACATTTTCAAGTATAGAACTAAAGAATTTAATAATCAACATTCAAATCCTTACTCAAAATCTACTCGAAAATGGCATGTACCTCTAGAATCAATTCTAAGCTTGATTTAGTCCGAGAATTGGCTAAACCTATAGCTCAATACCACTAAATGTAACATCCCTCACCCAGCCCAATCATCAAACTCAAGTTGCAGTATGCCACATCTGTTATCGAGATAACTACGATTAATTTACAATTAAATTATTCAAATAATAGGGGAAAAATCAATCAGATATACATTTCTTAAACATACTAAAGCCAGTCTGAGTTTCATTAATACATATGCATCTATTAACATGCAACATTTGATTGTAACATCATTAATACTACAAAGCCTAACCTATTAGGTACGTGCCAAATATAAACAAGGTCAGAAACAAGCAACATTGCTGAAACGGGATTGTGGATGGCATGTTAAGGTTGATTCTTTGAAAAACTCAAACTAAATCTGACCTGCACATGGAGAGAACAACCATACGCTAAATAGAGCACTTAGTAATATTTCAATGATTTAAGTATTAACAATTCTATCCTAGGTAAAATAATCCAATCATAAAATATCCACGAACTTGAACAATAATCATTATAACAATTTGGACAACGTAATTAACATACTCGGGCAGCATCATTACATAATGGAAAAAGTAATAACCGAACACATTTGGCAAGCCTAAATTTTGTTATATGCGGTCAGTATCAATATTTAAACCTAACATCATCAATTCATGAAAAGTCAGAATACCGTTAGTTCTCATGGTAGCATTAGGGACAGGTTAAGAGAACTCGCACTAGTTTAGTGTAAATACTAAAACATTGCACGAGTAGGATGTTTTTGAGTCAACGTAAATACATAAAAAAAATCACCTGTATAATTTACTATATTTTATTTTGCGTAGGATTGTCCGAATAAAATAATTAGAACTTATTAAGCACTTTATATTTGCTAAAAAAAATCTAACATAAGTAGGTTGTTTCAGACAACATAAATTGAACTTATTAACATAAAATTTGATCATACAACTTCACATTGAATTTGTCCAATCAGACAACTGTTAACATGATGCAAATTTTGAAATTCAACAAGTAATGTTTTACCATGAATCCTTCCAATGACAGGCGACATTCAATCAAGCTAAAAAGTGAACCTTGCCTAACTTAAAACATCATATAAACAAGAAGATTTATGAACATATTCAAATACTATAATTGTCAAACCCTCCATAATAATTTATCAATTTAATAGGTATTAATAAAAAAACTCACGAGAACTTACTGACATCATGAACTTACATTCATTTAAACATCATCAGTGACCTTTAGACGAACATCGTTTTCGAACAACATTATGATGCACATAGTGAATTGTACTAAAAACTAATTTGGACGGTTTCATCAAGTACAAACTGAGTTACTAGAACATCAATTCCAAAAAACAATTAGTTATAATAAACGAAACAATTAACCATCATTCGAACTTCACCAGTTTCACCTCATTCGGACAACTTAAATAAGCCTTAACACCATTTAAACAACAATAATTATTCACTTCTTGGACAAATTTATTCAATATAAAATACTATTTTAGCAATCATTATTTACCATTTGAATAGCTTAAATTCAGTAATAAATCGTCATTGAACAACAACATTTTATACACCCTTTTTGACAGCTTAATTCCAATAATAAATAACAAATGACAACAACAATTAACCTTAAATGAAACATGCATTAAAGCTAAACCTAGTGTCATGAACATGTCTTGTTTTTTACTACATTATAACATCAATTGAAACATGTATTTTAATCCAACCGAATGACATGGAATTGTCCAACTTTGAACAACACCTAACCTCAATTGAAACATGATTTTAATCCAACCGAATGACATGGAATTGTCCAGCTTTGGATAGCAACTAACTTCCATTAAAACATGATTTTAGTCCAATCGAATGACATGCATTTAACTTGTACAAAAATTTAAGTAGCATCAAGAATTAAGAATATGAATAATCAAAGGTTTTAAGGCTTGGTTTACAACCTACATGCAATTTTTCTATTAGGTTTGTTCGTAATTTATAGGTAGAAACCGAGAGTCTAAAGATCCAAGGACCTTTAGGAAATAGTTATGATCCCAAATTGATTAACATAAATTTTATCTTCAGGACAGGTTAAGAGAACTCGTACTAGTTTAGCGTAAATACTAAAACATTGCATGAGTAGGTTATTTCAGATAGGATTGTTCGAATAGAATAATTATAATTTATTAAGCACTTTATAATTGCTAAAAAAAATCTAACATAAGTAGGTTATTTCAGATAGCATAAGTTGAACTTATTAACATAAAATTCGATCATACAACTTCGCATTGAATTTGCCCAATCATATAGCTGTTAACATTATGCAAATTTTGAAATTCAACAAGTAATATTTTACCATCAATCCTTCCAATGATAGTCGACATTCAATCAAGTTAAAAAGTGAACATTGCCTAACTTAAAACATCATATAAACAAGAAGATTTATGAACATATTCAAATACTAAAATTGTCAAACCCTTCATAATAATTTTTCAATTTAGCATGTATTAATAAAAAAAATCAAGAGAATTTACCGACATCATAAACTTATATTCATTTAAACATCATCACCAACCTTTAGACGAACATCGTTTTCGAACAACATTTTGATGCACATAGTGAATTGTACTAAAAACTAATTTCGAAGGTTTCATCTTGTACAAACTGAGTTGCTTAAACATCTATTCCAAAAAGCAGTTAGTTATAATAAATGAAACAATTAACCACCATTCGAGCTTCACTAGTTTCACCTCATTTGGACAACTTAAATAAGCCTTAACACCATTTAAACGACAATAATTATTCACTTCTTGGACAAATTTATTCAATATCAAATCTTATTTTAGCAATCATTATTTACCTTTTGAACAGCTTAAATTCAGTAATAAATCGTCATTGAACAACAACAATTTCTATACCCTTTTTGAAAGCTTAATTCCAGTAATAAATAACAAATGACAGCAACAATTAACCTTAAGTGAAACATTCATTAAAGGTAAACCTAGAGTCATGAACATGTCTTGATTTGGACTGCATTGCAACATCAATTGAAACATGTATTTTAATCCAACCGAATGACATTGAATTATCCAACTTTGGACAACAACTAACTTCAATTGAAACATGATTTTAATCCAGCCAAATGACATAGAATTGTCAAGCATTGGATAGCATCTAACTTCCATTGAAACATGATTTTAATCCAATCGAATGACATTCATTTAACTTGTACAAGAATTTAAGCAGCATCCAGAATTATGAATATGAATAATCCATGGATTTAAGGCTTGGTTTACTACCTACATGCAATTTTTTTATTAGGTTTGTTAGTAATTTATAGGTAAAACTCGGAAGTATAAAGATTAAAGGACCTTACGAAAACAGTTATGATCCTTAATTGTTTAACATAAATTTTATGTTAAGGACAGGTTAAGAGAACTCATAGTAGTTTAGCGTAAATACTAAAACATTGCACGAGTAGGATCTATTTCGGACAACGCGAATACATTAAAAAAAATCACCTATATAATTTACTATATTTTATTTTGCATAGAATTGTCCGAATAGAATAATTAGAACTTATTAAGCACTTTATAATAGATAAAATAAATCTAACATAGGTAGGTTGTTTCAGACAACATAAATTGAACTTATTAACATAAAATTTGATCATACAACTTTGCATTGAATTTGTCCAATCAGACAGCTGTTAACATGATGCAAATTTTGAAATTCAACAAGTAATGTTTTACCATCAATCCTTCTAATGACAGTCTACATTCAATCAAGCAAAAAAGTGAACCTTGCCTAACTTAAAACATCATATAAACAAGAACATTTATGAACATATTCAAATACTAAAACTGCCAAACCCTCCATAATAATTTATCAACTTAACAGGTACTAATAAAAAAATCAAGAGAACTTACCGATATCATAAACTTGCATTCATTTAAACATCATCAGCGACCTTTAGATGGACATTGTTTTCGAACAACATTATGATGCACTTAGTGAATTGTACTAAAAACTAATTTGGACAATTTCATCATGTACAAACTGAGTTACTTAAACATCCATTCCAAAAAGCAATTAGTTATAATAAATGAAATAATTAACCACCATTCGATCTTCACCAGTTCACCTCGTTCAGACAACTTAAATAAGCTTTAACACCATTTAAACAACAATAATGATTCATTTCTTGGGCAAATTTATTCAATATCAAATACTATTTTAGCAATCATTATTTACCATTTGAACAGCTTAAATTCAGTAATAAATCGACATTGAACAACAACAATTTATACACCCTTTTTGATAGCTTAATCACAGTAATAAATAACAAATGACAGCAACAATTAACCTTAAATGAAACATGCATTAAAGCTAAACCTAGTGTCATGAACATGTCTTGTTTTGGACTGCATCGCAACATCAATTGAAACATGTATTTTAATCTAACCGAATGACATGGAATTGTCTAACTTTGGACAACAACTAACTTCAATTGAAACATGATTTTAATCTAGCCAAATGACATGGAATTGTCTAGCTTTGGATAACAACTAACTTCGATTGAAACATGATTTTAATCCAACCGAATGACATGCATTTAACTTGTACAAAAATTTAAGCAGCATCCAGAATTAAAAATATAAATAATCAATGGATTTAAGGCTTGGCTTACTACCTACATGCAATTTTTTTATTAGTTTTGGTAGTAATTTATAGTTAGGCAGTTATGATCCCTAATCTATTAGCATGGAAATAATCATTTTAAGACATAAGACAACAACAAAAAATCATATTTGGACAGCATAAATTTACTCAAATTGGAAAAATAAGCCAACAGCTATAATTCTTGTTTGAACAATATAAAAACACAAAAGTTTCGACATTAAGGCAGCTGATCGGCCTGTAAACATCACAACATTTAAGTGCAAGTGGACACTCGTCGATGCAAGTATAGTTGATAGATTTGTTCTATCGGATATCGATCCCACGAGGAAGAGTTCTTGATGTTCAATTGTCGAAGCAACTAAAGTTAAATTTAGAAGAATTGCTACTAAGAATGTCAGCGCAATTGAGTTGATCTGCACAGCTAAATGAGTTAAATTGTCAACACAAATATGAAATGAATTTGATAGAGCAACTTGAGATAAAATGAATAGTTGTTGGGATGTTTGTAAAGATAAATTTAGAACTTAAAATAAATGATCAAGTGTAAAGAAGTGAGAGGATCACTGATTTCACACGTCGCAATACTAAATGTGGCTGTAAGGTAACACATAGATGAATTGTCATCGTAATTATATTTTAATGAAATCTGACTGCCATCACATCCTTTGTTTAACAAAGACCCAAATGCGAGTAACTACGAAACCTTCCAGTGCTGGTAATGCCTTGCACTTAAGAACAAGTGGCTAAAATTCCTTCTTAGCCTCAAGCAACTTCCATTGTCTTACTTGTTTATTTAACTTGTCACTGCACCTTCTAGTGACTGCAATCGCACTTCCATGGTCAAATGATTAAATCTAAAGATAAACAAATAAAGAGAATAGAGTATAAATCAAATTAGATCTAACTTCAAATGGTACTTCCATACTCAATTGAAAATCAATAGTATTTCATCAACAATTAAAAGGTATCAAAGAAAAAGCCGAAGCATCCTATTCCTAGTTTACTAGAACTATTCCGTGACAACTCCTCTTGCGCCGCAAGTAGACACTCCTCGTCAGAAGTCTTGCTCCGTGCTCGTCAGATCACCCTCCTTCTGATCTCAAGCTTCCATAGCAGCTTGTTAGTGATTTGAGAAATTTTCCAGAATTTAATTCTTCACCACTTGATGCTTATCTTCTTCTTTTCTCTCCTATTTATAAGATTTGGGAATTTTAGATCTCCTTCCTCCTTAGATCTAACCATTTTGGCAGCTGTACAAGTTGGTTAATTCCAGCTGTGTACTCACGTAGATCTAGTGTGTTCTTCAGTCATCTGCAGGTTGTCGCCGCATCTCTGCGCAATCTCTGATCTTTACTTGTGGCGACAACTTAGTGTTCTCCTAAGCTGGTGCTTTCAAGTAGCGTGAATTCACTTATACGAGGTGAAAATCTTCATGCGGTGACATCTTTGGCTACAATTCCATGTTAAATTGTGGCTGATCTTTGCACACTTTCCAACATTGATCTTCAGAAGTGAATCTTTGCGCTGACAGTTTCAACCGCAAAACTTATGCCGCATATGGAGACATTAATAGTATAAAAGAAGCTAAAATGAAAAGAGTTAAAGCCATTTAACACTAAGTTAAAAAATGCAAATATTAACTATGAAATGTTTAACATGAATACTAAATATGATACAAAAGGAACAATTATTACACAAGTTTTAGGGAGAAAATAGGTGTCAATTCTAATGCTACCACACCCCCAAACTTGAGTTTTTACTTTTCCTCAAGTAAATAAAAGTTAACAAAATCACAATCAAAATTGTCACCGCAATCATCATTCTAGCAACTTAAGTTTTCTGGAATCCTGATGTATAAATTGCATTCATATGACAGAATAATGCGTCGACAATTTCTAGATATGAACAATCAAGACTGCAACTTCAGTAATGTTGGCATCATGCTTTGAATCTCAACCTTTCTTAACCAATACAATATTTATTGCAAAATTTTTCTGCTTTTCACTTCTTCTTTGCTTTCTTTTTCTTCTTTTCTATTTTTGTACGTGATTGAGAGATGTCATTGCATTACTATACCCTTATTCCTGGGTAGTAATGATGGGGTGCAACAAACCCCCAGGGAGTATGTAATTGTGCCGACACATACTCCTACAGTGACAGCCTTTGGCTAGATAATTTTTCTAATACATGTAGTGGAGTGTTCTCTCTTAATAAGTCACAATGCGCTCACATTGGAGTGTCTTATTATATTAGTACATATTGTTGCAATTGGGAAGTTAATTCAATATTCAAAGATTGATACTACTCATTTATTACTAATGCAATCCCAATCATTCATTCAAAAATAGAAGGACTCAATATTCATTCACGTTCATCCAATTCACATATCAACATTCCAAATAATTCAAGATTTACGCATAAAATAAAAATTGTGATCACATTTTTCTTGTAACTTTGCATACTTTTATTGACTAAAAAAAAGTAAATTCTTCAAATATGTGAGTGCAATTGCATTTCCATTTCACAAATTCTCCCCCAAACTTAATGTCTTCATTGTCCCCAATGCACTGACAATATTATACAAATTAAAATGGAAATGCAACAACAATGCAAATGTACTAACAAATAAAATGTGGTGAGAAATAAAAATGCAATGACAACTAAATGCTATGCATGCAACTAGCTAATGAAAAGTAAACTAACTAATTGTTCAGCAGTGGATGAAGTGGCTGCCTTGGCTTTCTTCTTTTTCTTCGGGGACTCTTCTTTATGCTTCTCATTCTTTTTGTCATTCCTCTTTCTTTTCTTGTCCTTGGAGTCAACCGAGGCAGCGGATTGCTCCTCTATTGTCGGTTGATTGGAGGCTTCATCGACAGTCACGTCGGATGGGTGGACTTCAGCAAGTGGTGCCACATAGGGCACAATGGCTAGAGGATTATAATCCTCAGTGCTGCTAGTGACTGCCTCGACCAGACTCGCTCTAGGTAGCATCGAGTGTTCAACGGATGCCCCTACACTAGTAGTTGCGTTGGCAAATTCTTCCTCGAAATTTGTTGGGGCATCCTCCCTCCCTTCTTTAATTTCCTTCTTCTCCTCAGGTTCCACCTTCTCAACTGTGCCTACCGTATCTTTTTCCTCTCCTTCTCCTACTTCTAGACCCATAGATATAACTAGTGTGCCCATATCAATAACAACAGCTTCTTTTTCCGCCATGTTAGCCCCAAGGCTACTTGAAAACTCATCCTCGAATAGACTGGCGATAGTTCTGAAATAGTCCTCTATATCCTTGGATTGTCCCTCGTGCTTCTCATAATCGGAGATATGAATTCTTGTTGGGGATGGGACTGGCTGAGGTCTACCTTCAAGAGTGGGTTGCTTAGAGGATGATGAGGTTTCCCTAACAATCGAGGGAAACACAGGGAACTCTGGTATGGGATGTGGGCTTAAATTCCTCAAAATGGCGACAATGGCCTTGTTCGATACTTGAGTGTAAGTATAGAAGAGGTTTTGCCTATAGTCCATCTCTTCTAATATGCTAACAAGTCGTATTTGCCGCATATCCATGCGGTCAAGGAGTTGTTCTATCTCCATCAGCTTTTTCCCCATCTGAGGGTGTGTGAGTGTATTTTCTTGCTTCTCCGTTTTCTTTTCTTTTGCCCCCTCGTCATACGCTCCACCGAGATGTCATTTACTGGCCCCTTATTCTCCAGCACCTCCTCACCATTACGAGGCACAATACCCCTTTGTTTGCAGAGCAGCATTATCAAAGAAGGGAAAGGTAAAATACCTGTTTGCTTATTTGCGACTTCAGCGATTTCATCATGGAGAATTGTGTCGACATCAATGTGGCATCCCTTCAGAATGGAATGCAAAAAGCACATGTAATCTAGTGTCGCAGTGGTGCTATGGGTCGATGGCAGAATACGACAGTTAACAAAGTGGAACCACACCTTGCTTAGAGTTGTGAGACAACGTCGGTGCATCGTATAGTTATGTGGACTGTTTCTAGTCCACATTGCGCCCTCAACGCATAAATCTCGTAGCACCAAGTCAGCACCTTCATCAGTTAAAGCTTTCAAAAACTCAATATGGGTATCTTCCTTTTCAGCGAAGTGGAAGAGCTCGTTGATATGAGTGGTACTCCAAGGCACCAGACCCTCGTGTACAAGTACAAACTCCTGTTTAGAATCCACTAAGTTGGCATAGAACTCTTTTACCATAGTGGGGGAATAACCGGCCAGATGGTTGCAAAAAGACTCCCAACCCAAGTGAGAGATTGTCCTTGCAACTTATTTCCCTAACGACCATTACGGAGACAATTGGAACCCTTGTTTAGGGTGACAGTTACGCTTGATCATCGCTTCATGATATCTGTCCTTTGTCGCCTTTGGGAGGAATAGAACAGGTTCTCTCGATGGTGGTTGTTCAGCTTGAGGAACTATGACAATTGTTGATTTAGTAAAGGATTTTGAAGGGGTTTTCATTCCTCTTGTTTTGGCCATAATAGCAGAAGAAAAAGAGTAAGAGTAACTTTCAGAAAAAATTATAAGAGCAATAAAGAGAATGATTTCTATAACAATGGAGGTTGTAAGTGGAAAAGGAGAGTCGGTAGAAGAAGGATTTTATAAACTCTAGAGGAGAGAAGATGTGATTATTGCAATTAGTGTGGGAAATCCTTGCGTTTGCAGCCAATAAATGTCAGGATTACAGATTGTACTTTTTGGGTTGATTTAACGATTGGGGATGAATGGAGATCAACCAACGTGATTCTTGGCTGAAATGCTTCGCTGAGACATCACAGAGTGTGCCGACATGTTGTGCTATCAGATGCGTCGATAAAAAGGAGAATTTTTTATTCCTGCATAAACTAAAAAGGAAATAGATGAAAGTAAAGAGCAAAAAGTAAAAGTAAAAATTGCAATGACATTAATTAAATGTGACCAGATTATTGGTCTTGCTTTGTTCTTTGACATCTAGGATTAAGTAATGTTTCAGTCGTTGGCCATTTACTTTAAAATGGTGACCATCATTCATATCTTCAATTGTCACCGCACCATGCTGGAATGCTTCGATAACTTTGAAAGGGCTGACCATCTCGAGCGCAATTTACCTGGATGTAATTTCAAACGTGAGTTAAATAGAAGTATCAACTGACCAGGGTTAAATTGTCACCGCAAGATTGTATTGTCGTGCCATCTCTCAGTCTTCTCCTTGTATATGGCTGCATTTTCATACGCATTGCATCGAATTTCTTCCAGAATGTCCAACAACCGTTTCTGTCCAGCAGCGTCATAATCCATGTTCACTACTGATCGCTCACATGGCTTTATATTCAAGCTCAACTGGCAAGTGACAGGATTTACCAAATACTAACTAATATGGTAACATTTGTAACGGGGTTTTAAATGCAGTGCGAAGCGCCCACAATGCATCATGTAGCCACGAAGACCAATCTCTTCTAGATGGATTAACCACCTTTTCAAGAATACTTTTAATTTGTCAATTGGAAACTTCCACTTGGCCATTCGTTTTCGGATGATACGTTGTTGCCATATGATGCTTCACACAGTAGCACTTTAGAGCTGCTGCCAATTGATTATTATGGAAATGAGTGCCTTGGTCACTTATCAATGCTCGAGGTGTTCCAAATCTAGTAAGGATGTATGTGTGGAAGAACCTTAACACCATCCGAGCGTAGTCTTTCGGAACCGTAATTGCCTCGATCCACTTGGAGACGTAGTCAACGGTAACTAAAATATACACATTCCCAAAAGAATTTGGAAATTGTCCCATAAAGTTTATACCCCATACATCAAATAACTTCACCTCCAAGATAGGTTGCTGGAGCATCTAATTACGTCGAGATATAGAACCTGTGTGTTGACATTTGTCACATTGCTTCGCAAAATTATGGGCGTCTAGAAACAATGTGGGCCAATAGAATCCTAATTGTAGGGCCTTGCAGCAGTCCTAAAACCACCAAAATGGCCTCCATAAGGAGAATCATGGCAATACCTCAAGATAGAAGACATCTCGTCCTCAGGAACTCAACGACGGATAATGTTGTCAACGCATACCTTGAATAGGTATGTCTCATTCCAATGATACTACGCAGTATCTCTAATGAATCTGATCTTCTTGTGACCTGTTGCACTCAAAGGTAGCTTACCACAAACTAAATAATTGACAACATCAACATACCATAAAGATGCGTCAACATAAAATAATTGCTCATCTGGAAAATGCATCGACAATGCGTGACTGATTGCCATCTTCGCTTCCAGCTTCCAGACGGGATAAGTGGTCTGTTACTTGGTTTTTCGATCCTTTTCTGTCTTTGATTTCAATATCAAATTCTTGTAAAAGTAGGATCCATCTGATCAAGCGTGGTTTGGCATCTTTCTTCGCAAAAAGGTATCGCAAAGCAAAGTGATCTGTGTAGACTGTAATTTTTGCGCCGACAAGATATGAACGAAACTTGTCAAATGCAAAAACTACTGTTAGTAATTCCTTCTTAGTAGTTGTATAATTTACCTGTGCTTCAGTTAAGGTTTTACTAGCATAATAAATGGAATGAAATACCTTCTCCTTGCGTTGACCAAGCACAATCCCTACAGTAAAGTTGCTTGCATCACACATTACCTCAAATGGTTGCGACTAGTCTAGTGCGACGACAATAGGAGCTTGTACTAGCTACTTTTTAATTGTAACAAATGCATCCAAACATGCGTCATCAAACAAAAACTTTTTATTCTGCTCTAACAATGAGCATAGTGGCTTTGCAATCTTGGAAAAATCTCAAATGAATCTTTTATAAAAACCAGCGTGACCAAGAAAGCTTCTTATTCCTTCAACATTTGTGGGTGGCGGTAAGTTCTCAATGATTTCTACCTTTTCTTTGTCTACTTTAATGCCTTGACATGATATTCGATGGCCAAGGAAAATGCCTTCAGTTGCCATGAAATGACAGTTTTCCCAGTTCAGCACTAGATTTGTGTCCTCGTATCTCTTCAATACTTCTGCCAGATTGTCGGCACATTGGTCAAAATTTTGCCTATACACAAAGAAATCATCCATGAATACCTCCAATGAATCTTCAATCATATCCGAGAAAATAGCCATCATGCACCTTTAGAATGTAGCTGGTACATTACACAAATCAAATGGCATACGTCGAAAAGCAAAAGTTTCAAATGGACCCTTTAGTTGATCCTACGGCGTAATGGCTATTTGATTGTAACCAGAGTAGCCATCTAAGAAACAGTAATAGGTTTTACCAGCTAACCTATCCAGCATCTGATTAATGAATGGTAATGGAAAATGATCCCTCTTTGTGGTCGTATTTAGACGAGGGTAATCCATACACACTCACCAACCTGTAACAATATGAGTAGGGATTAGCTCATTCTTCTCACAACTTACTACTGTGATGCCGCTCTTCTTGGGCACACATTGGACAAGGCTCACTCATGTGCTATCTGAAATGGGATAGATGATGTCTGCATCCAACCACTTAATGATCTCTTTTTTCACTACCTCTTTCATTTTCTCGTTAAGTCTTCGTTGTCAGAAAGCTTTTTGTTCTTCAATAGTAGCTCTTTCATAAATTTCCCATAATTAGAGATCTGCATAAGAGCATTCACTAGAGGTATATTAATATGTAATTGCTTCTAGGTAGAGACAAACTTCTGATAATCTTTGTCATGGCCCTTCTCCTTGAATCTCTGTGAAAATGGAAAAGGTATATTGGTAATGGGTTACTGTAAAAGATTCGGTTGCATCGACATATGCAGTTGTGTCGACATCTTTGTTGGTCGAATCATAGGAGTGACTACAGGTGGCCCTACCTCATTTATTTCTACTAGGTCTTCCTCATAGACAACTTATTTTTGTTGCTTTGGCTCAGATGTGTCGACATGTACTTGATTGGAACTGCTACTCGGCTCAGTAGCTTCCTTTCAACTTCTCAGTGTGATAGCCTTACAATGCTCCTTCCCCTTCTGAGTTGGATTTTTAGTGTTGCTAGGTAAAGTACCTAGTGACCTTGTGCTCATGTTAGAAGTCAATTGTCCTAGTTGAGCTTCCAACGCGCGAATAGAAGAAGAGTTGCCTTGAACGATTGCTTCCGTTCTCATGATATGCTCTCGCATCAACGCTTCAAGAGTAGCCAACAGATCTGCTCTTGGTTGAGAATATTGGTGTTGCTATTGTTGATGTTGTCTTTGCATCTTGGCATCGCATTCTATTGTGGTGGCATTCGAGCTTGTGACTACATTTGGTAATGTGTATGCATTTGATTTTGTGATCGCATTTGGTCATGTGATTGCATATTATCTGGTTGTGCATACAATTAGGGGTTGTGATTATAGTTCTATTGTTGGTGGTTGTTGTTGTAACTCCCTTGTTTAAAATTACCTTGATTTGAGGCATTTCCATATCTAAATGTAGACACATTCTGGTCCCCCCAAGGTTGTTGTGTATGATTAGGATTACTATATGAGCTACCATAGGAATTTCCTCTGGTGTTGTTGACATTAAATGTGTTCTCAGCATGTTGTGGGCAATCCTCATAGCTGTGGTTGTCACCGCAAATTTCACAGGAGAATGTCAGGATATCCATTTGTTGGGCTACTTGAATCGGTGAAACTTCACTTGTTCCCTTCATGTTCTTGATCATGTTTGCCAATGAGGATACCTGTGCACTCAAAGCTGACATGGTATCTAATTCCATAACACCAGGATTAGTTTTTACCTAAGCAGAACAAAAAATTGGATATTGATAGTCATTCTATACAATTCTCCCTAATATCCGTATGGCTTCATTGTAAGTGCAATCCAAAAATGGTCCATTGGCAAATGCATCGACAAGATTTCTTGTCTGCGCATTCAACTCATTATAAAATATCTTGATCTAAGTCTCTTGTTAAATTCCATGCATAGGGCAACGTCTCAGTAAAGTCTTGTAACGTTCCCATGTAGTGTGTAAGTTCTCATCATCCAGTTGATGATATGCCGTGATATCATTTCATAATCTTGAATTCATTGTCGGCAGATTAAATCTCAGCACGAATTGTGTTACTAGCGCATTCCAAGAAGTAATGGATCCAGTTGGTAAACCAAGGAACCATGTTCTCGCCTTCCCTTGCAAAGAATAAGGGAACAACTGCATCTTCAAAGCGTCATCAGGAACACCATGTTGACTAAAAGAAGCGCATATGAGTAGAAACGATTTGAGATGCATGAGGTAAACCTGCATATTGCCCATTAGAATTCAGCATTTGAAACATAACTAGTTTCAATTCAAAATTACCAGCTTGTATTGCTGGTTTAACAACCCCTGATTGTAAGTCATCAAGCGTAGAACAAAATCTCTGATCGTCCTGTCTTGAATTTGCTCCACTTGTGGCAGCGGTGGTGTTAAATTATTAATTCTTTGTGGCTGTATTAGAGGAACTACATTCTGTGGCAATAATGGTGTAAGATCATTGTTGTTTCTAGCCATTTTCTTTTGTTCTTGCTTCTTTCTTCGAATAGTCCGTTCGAGTTCTGGATCAAAGCTCATAATATCCTTAGGATTTCTCCTTGTGGACATGCAACTCCTAAAGAATTTAAGAGAAAATCAAAAGAAAGTTTAAACAAATTAGTAAAAATAAAAAGTTAAGTAAGAAAGAATAATTGCAACTACAAAAATGAACATCAAACAAACGCCATCCCCGATAATGGCGCCAAAACTTGATCGGCCTTTAAACATCACAACATTTAAGTGTAAGCGGACACTCGTCGATGCAAGTATAGTTGATAGATTTGCTCTATCGGATATCGATCCCATGAGGATAGAGTTCTTGATGTTCAATTGTCAAAGCAACTAAAGTTAAATTTAGAAGAATTGTTAGTAAGAATGTCAGCGCAACTGAGTTAGATCTGCATAGCTAAAAAAGTTAAATTGTCAACACAAATATGAAATGAATTTTTCAGAGCAACTTGATATAAAATGAATAGTTGTTGGGATGTTTGTAAAGATAAATTCAAAACTTAAAATAAATGATCAAGTGTAAAGAAGTGAGAGGATCACTGATTTCACACGTCGTAATACTAAATGTGGCTGCAAGGTAACACATGGATGAATTGTCATCGTAATAATATTTCAATGAAATCTTATTGCTATCACATCCTCTGTTTAACGAAGATCCAAATGCGAGTAATTACCACACCTTCTAGTGCTGGTAATGCCTTGCACTTAAGAACAAGTGGCCAGAATTCCTTCTTAGCCTCAAGCAACTTCCATTGTCTTGCTTGTTGATTTAACTTGTCACTGCACCTTCTAGTGACTGTGACTGCAATCACACTTTCGTGGCCAAACGATTAAATCCAAAGATAAACAGATAAAGAGAATAGAGTAAAAATCAAATTAGATCTAACTTCAAATGGTACTTCCATACTCTATTGAAAATCAACAGTATTTCATCAACAATTAAGAAGTATCACAGAAAAAGTCGAAGCATCCTATTCCTAGTTTACTAGAACTATTCCATGACAGCTCTTCTTGCGCCGCAGGTAGAAACTCTTCGTCAGAAGTCTTCCTCCATGCTCGTTAGAATACCCTCCTCCTAACCTCAAGCTTTCATGGTAGCTTGTTAGAGATTTGAGAAATTTTTCAGAATTTAATTCTTCACCACTTGATGGTTATCTTCTTTTTTCTCTCCTATTTATAAGCTTTGGGAATTTCAGATCTCCTTCCTCCTTAGATCTAACAATTTTGGCAGCTGTACAAGTTGGTTAATTCCAGCTGTGCACTCACGCATATCTGGTGTGTTCTTTAGTCATCTACAAGTTGTCGCCACATCTCTGGGCGCAAATCTCTGATCTTTACTTATGGCGACAACTTAGCGTTCTTTTGCGCTGGTGCTTCCAAGTAGCATGAATTCACTTATACGAGGTGAAAATCTTCATGCAGTAACATCTTTGGCCGTAATTCCATGTTAAATTGTGGCTGCATCTTTGCACACTTTCCAGCACTGATCTTCAGAAGTGAATCTTTGCGTTGACAGTTTCAACCGCAAAACTTATGCTGCATATGGCGACATTAGTAGTATAAAAGAAGCTAAAATGAAAAGAATTAAAGCCATTCAACATTAAGTTAGAAAATGCAAATATTAACTATGAAATGTTTAACATGCATACTAAATATGATACAAAAAGAATAATTATTATACAAGTTTTAGGGAGAAAATAGGTGTCATCTCTAATGCTATCAGAAGCATTAAAAATTCATATTTGGTCACCACGAAAAACATGATTTTGGACAATAAGGTAGTTGCATCAATCTGGTATATGGACAACATAAAATAAACAAGCATGCCGGGAAATTTACAAGTATAAAGGATGTACGAACAACATTCCAAAAGACACCACTCAAGTGGTTTTTTTAACTGACTTACTTCCATTTAATTTTTCCAAGAACAATTGATCATTGCAATTAAAAAGAAAGGAATCATTACTTCACTTAATCAATATGTAACAATAAAGTTTATAAACACAGTCTTTATCATGCCCAAGTTGTCGAACCATGCTTGATCAAAATTAAACATTTAGTAAGCTTAACAAGGGATTTAAGAGAACCTGCAAAAACGTCCAAAGTTGATTTACTACCTCCTCAAGCTTGATGTTTGCCCTTATCACCGAGTGCTTCACCCTCACCTTTAGCTATTATAACGTCATTTTTACAAGGTAAAACACTATTAATTTATGTTTTCAAATCAAAACTAAACATGCATGTAAAACAATTAAGAAGATGATTTCCTTCTCCCACCAAAACTTCAAACATTTATGAATGGAAATATCTTGAAACTTTAACAGATTCAAAAAATAAACTACGGGATAGATAGATCAAGTTACAACGATCTCAAAAACATAAAAATTATGAAAAACAAGTTTAAATACACATACCATGCTTTGGTCGAAAAGCTTGAGAAACAATAATGGTTTCTCCGTTTTTTTCTTTTCGTTATACATTTAAAAAAAGAGAAGATGATTGATATGTCGAATTTCGACCAAGTAGATTGAACTACTTTTCGAACTTTAGGAGCTTGAAATTAAGCATTTTCCTTTTTTGCTTAGGATTTAGTTTAGTTTTCTTATATTGAATAAATTGTGTAAAAAGTGTAAAAATGTGCTTTTTATTGTCTTTAAGGCCGCGTGAGTCCTAAGGGTTAGCTAAGGAACTTTGTGAGTATGAATTTGATCACTATATCATGACACAGACTGATCTGGGTCACAAAAAAGGGACCAGACTTGAAGAATATCAAGATTGTCTTCTATGTCGCGACACGAGCATGGTGTGTCATGACAACGCATGGGTAAAATGACCATGGAATAGACTGTATTCTCTGTCGCGACAAGGCTCCCGTGTATCACGACATCGACTCCTGAACGCATAATTAACATCGAGTGAAGGGCGTTTCAGTCACAATTCCACTTAAAAATGAAGAATGGTAGCTGACCTAGGGTTGAGCAAAAGGGTCGTCCAAGGCTATAAATAGGGCCCTTTAGCACTTAGGTTTACACATCTTTTGCTTCCTCTTCAATTTCCTTTGTAATTTAGTTTTAATACTTTTCATTTTCATTATTATTTCATTTTGGTTTGGAGGAAACAAGATTTGTAATATTTGTATAAACCATTGTGGATTCATCCCAACAGATTGCTATACAAATTCATAGTTTCTTTCACTTCATATATTCAATCTTAAATTTCATGTTTATTTATATTCTTGATTTTATGATTTCTAAAGAAACCATGAGGAACTAATCCTATTGTGGGGGATTAGGGAGTGGAAGTATGGTTATTTAATTATTGTATAACATTGATTTTTAACAGATCAATTGTTTGGAAAAGGAAGAACGTGAAACAAATCCTAGGCCTGGCAACCCTAGGAAGTCACTTAGGTGGGAATTAACCCAAAATTGGTATTACCCATTCGTGAACACCTTTGCCCTAAGCCAGTCTAGACTGTGACATCGAGAGATAAGTAGTCTTTATTGACTCATTATGTTGGTGGAAGATCTGAAGATCCTTCTAGGGTAATGACTAGTTGATTGAACAAAAGTCCCCAAAATCGATGATTGAAGAACTCATACTGAAGCGAGCTAATCCCCTTAAATCTGTTTATCGAGTTCTCTTATCTCTATTTCCTTTGTTTTATTTCTTTTAATTTTATATTCTTTGATTCAAATTCCAAATCCTTTTATTTTATTTTCGTACTATAACCCTAAAAAGTGTTCTTTTCTTTATAAGGATTTAAATTACTATAGCTCTGCCTCCCATGGGTACGATCCTCAAAATACTTGTCGTTTCATTGTAAAAAAACTATATTACAACCTAACCCATATTCTTGTGGAAGCCCTAAAATACACACCGAACAGGAGTACGTTCGGAGGCAGTCAAGTTGTTGGCGTCATTGTCGGGAGGCAACGCCTTAGTGACTTTTATTTTTGTATTGATATTTGAATAATTAGAAAAATTTTAGGCTATAAATACAATCTTTTCATGTTTTTTATTTATTTAAGTTTTTGTTTGTTTCTTTTTAAGCAGTTCTTGTCTTTTTTAACTTATAGTTTATGACTCGGAGCTAAGGAAACTTGGTAAAACCAATTTCCAATCTCGAAGCACTGATCAGGCGAAACTGAAGAACTCAACAGTCAATGCAAAATCCACCACCACCTGAGGAAAGCGAAGAATAGGAAGAACCACTCGATGATCTTGTTAACGATAATGTTGTAACGCGTAGGTTTGTGCAAGTGTACATAGTCGTTATCAAGTAATAAGTAAATATCGAGTTATCGTCTCCATAGGGATTGTATTTGTGTTAAATCACTTAATTGTAAAATTATATTAACAACTTGGTAAAATTAGAAACACAACATGATTAGGAGGTGATGATTAAAATTAAATATATTAAACTAAATGCAATGATCCCTAATGCAAATTATCCTAAGTATGCAAACTATATGAATGAAATAGATTTTAGCAAGATTAAACACAATTTGCAACAATTATAACATAAATAAACTAGGACAATTACTTTAATTAAACTCAATTTATTATCATCATGCTTAATAATATTCAGAAAAATATTCCATGGCAACTCGATCTTTCATGAGTTTGGAAACCACATTAGGTCCTTTCGGAATCCTTTACTTAGTAAATATGCATTTTACTGATCCTTATTTACTAAGGGTTTCTTAGCATTCATGTGAGGTAACAAGGACATGTTAGGTTTGAAACAGTTTAATCACACAAATCTAAAAACTATGCAGATAACAGAGCTTGGTTAGAGTTGTTATGCAACCTGCAATTTAATCGGGTTAGGATCTAAATTGAGCATGCACATTTCAATTATGTCTACTAGCCGTCGTCTGGTTAGGATCACTCACCTAATTCAGGTGCATTTCAATCACGTATGAACAAAATACAAACTTGATTTTAGTTGAAAACATGATTGATTGAGGCACAAACATCATAAGCATGATTTAAATAAATATTATTTTAGTAAAGCAATCATCCTAACTTAAATAAAATTAAGCTAACATTGTTGTAAACAAGAACAAAGAACACATAGCAAACATTTTCAAAATAAATTAAAGAAAAGAAAGATTAAACCCAAATCAAAGTGGTTGTCACCCAAGACTCTGATCGAAGAGGGCTCCTTCGTTTCTTCGCTTTGCTCCTTTGCTGATGGCTCTCGAAGGTGGCCAACCAAGGGCTCTTTAAGAGGCTTAATTGCTAAAATCTCTATGAAGAGATGATGCTAGGCATGGGGACTAGGGAATGCTAGAGAAAATTAAGAGAGAAGAGAAGGTGTTGGATGAAGGGATGATTAGGAAATGGTGAAATGAGGTCTTATTTATAGGTGAAGAGAGGAGAGTAGTTTGCTAAAAATAGAGAGGTTTAGCCTCTTCAAGCTTCTTCAATGAGTGGTCAGCCATGATTAGTGGATTTTGAGTTGAATTTTGCTTGATTTTTGAACAATTTAAATGCCATAACAACTCAGGACTGAGACTTGGTCAAATGTAAATCTTCAGGCAAATATATGATTTCTTTAATATTGCAGGGACCTTGTGCAATTAAACCAAAAAATGGTTTATGTGGACTGCCATGTGTAGCCGAAATTGGGTTGACTTGGTCTTCAATTTGGACGGTTTTGTAATCCAGCAAAGTTTATCAGACTTGTCAAAAATAAATAAATTAATTAAAGGACTAAAGAAATAAAATTAACCCAATTTAATTAATTAATTCAACCCAAATTATTTAATGAAATATTTTAGAATGAATTATTAAATATGATTTTACATTTTATTATTTAATTTAAGCATGCATGGCCCACTTTATGTCTTAAAAATATAATATGTTCAAATAAATATAAAATAAGACATTTTATGAAAACTATATAATAAAGCATAAAATCACATTTTAATAATTTCTATGTCCTAATTTCATATTTTCACATATTTCATTAATTTATTAAACATTTACTTAGTTTTAACAATGAATTTAAGTAAAAAAGTGATAAATTACATAGGAAAAATCCTATATATTTTTCAGTTTACACAGCCCCAAACTTAAATCATTGCTCGTCTCGAGTAATGTTCATGCACAGTTAAGGCAAAATTGTTAGTTGTGTAAGCAGCATCAATCTTTGTCCCATAATCATGCATTAATAACTTCATGTTCATAGATCTTCTTTATTAACAAGTAATTCATAGGTCTTGCTAAGGCAAAATTGTTCGAAATCTTAACCTTTAACTTTGTCTTGGATTTCTTGAAATATAACTTTTTTTCTTTAAGTGAACCTTTGGAACACCCCTAAACTTATTTTGAACTCATGCTCATACATTTTTCTTTTCAAAGACTGAGCAAACTTTTCTTCACTTTTTTTTTCATAAGCAAGAGCACGTACATCTTTTTGAAAATTTCCTCAAATGTTGATCACCAAGACAACTTTAGTTAAGATGGGTGCACAAAATTAGGATAACTTAAAAAGATGGTAATGTGACTTATAATGTAGGTACATTGCAATAAATAGGCCTTTAAGCTCAAAATTACAGTTTCAAGAGTCTAATATCATAAGGTTGGCTTGAAAAGGCTCAAACGATCCAAAGAAATAGTGCCTATATCATTTTAGGTTTTTATGTCTCCTAGGATTTCGCCTCAAGAAAGTTACTAAGTCAATTCTAAAGATATAAACCTTCATGTATGTCTAATCTCGAGAGAAACTAAGTTTTCATGGCAAACGTTACCTAAGATTAAGATCATACAAGCATTCCATTCTTCATGATAACATACATTCACTCAGATAGAATCATCATTCATACTTGCATACAAACTATCTTATTAACAAAAAAGTTTCTCTAAACATTCATTTATTAAAACAAACTTATGATAGAAATGATTGAAACATACTTGAAAAATTTAAAAAATTTGAGCAATTTATTTGCCTTACCCCCCTTTAAAAGGAAGCAATGTCCTCATTGCAAGAATAAAGTAATGAATGAAAACTGAACACCAAGTAGAATCGTAAGAAAAGAGAGGTGAGTCATAAAGACTGCTTAAATACCAAGTCTTTCTTATCAATCCAATCCTAGACATGTTCATTCCCATTACCACATCACTTAGTCTTTTTCTTTCTAAAGAAGTATTAAGTTTATTCATGCTTGCTATGTTTTATTCTATAGAAATTAAATCCTAATTACTAAAGAAATAAATTCCTAAAAACCTAAAAACAATTAAATAAATAATAAGACAAGAATCCCCCCTTTTATTTTTCTGACTCATTCCCCTTATCTTCTTCAGCTCCACCTTTGCTTGCATAGTCAGTATCTTCCTTCCATGTCTCAAAGATAGCATCTGGGAACTCAGGAACAAAAGTTTTAGAGATATTCTTAAAAGTATTTCGAATTGAGTCATCTCTAATCTTTGCATATTTCCAGTAAGTTTGTTGTTGATTGTGCATGAACTTGCTCATATCCATCATAATTGACAACTCCGATTTCTTTGAAGTACTTGCAAAAGTCGGCATTGGAGTTGTAAATTCAGGTTCAACACTTAGCTTGACTGTTTCTTCTTCTGTCTCAACCTTGAGTTCAGCGTTTGCAGATCCCTCAACTGGTTTAAAACTGTTCAGTTCCTTATCAGATTCTTCTCCTTCAGTGTCTGTAACTGAATTAGCTTCAGTTTCAGTTTCATTTGTTGACTCCTCGGTATCTGGTTCAGTTGGCTCTTCTTGCTCGCCTTGATTCAGCTCATGCACCTTCTCTACTAACCTTTCAAGATCATTATTTGTAATGCACCCTTGAACATATTGCCCCTTTAGATTTGCTTGTGGTTTAACATGGGCTCTTAAGCAAAGTGAAGTGATTAATGACGGGAAATCAGCACTTCCTGTCTTCTTTTTAGCACAATCATGAATCTCCTTGAGAATAATTTTCCTAACATTAATGGACTTTTCTGTCAAAATTGTATACAACAAGAGCATCTGTTCCATCGAGATGGTGGAACTATGTGAGATAGGCATGAAACTGTAGCGAACGAAATAAAATCATACCTTTGCTACCAGTTTTAGGTATTCCCTTCGGCAAGAATGGTTCCCAAACTTTCTTATAATCCATTAGGATCCCGGATTTGTCACAACATCAAGCACTTGTTTAAGAAAATCCCAATTGATATTGTTCATCGTAGGGTAGTACTCATCTTCTTCAATATCAGGTAAGTTAAACAAATCATTGATGGACTTAGAAGTAAGAGGTACCTTTTTCTTTCGAATGATGACCTCAGTAGCATCTTGCACAGTCAAACTAGCATAGAACTCTCGAACTAGTTCATCATCGGGAAGTGAGTGAGCATCACAAAATCGTTCCCAGTTGAGATCACTGATTTTTTTTCTAATCGGCACAGCAACAACCATCAAATCATGACTCTTCAAGTTAAAACCTTTTTCCAGCATCATAGGTTGATGCTTGAAGATTGAATCAAATCTCTCTTTCACTTTTTCATCGATAAAAACTGGATTTTCAGGAGTAGTCTTTCAAGATCTAGTTCTTTTGTGAGACATGGTATCTTTTCCCAAAAATTCGGCAAAGTTTCGGCACAAAGGAGATAAGAAAAATCAGTAAGGTGGTGTAGGGATTTGTTACGGTAAAAACTTTGTGACGACAAGGATGGTGCGGTAATGACAGCAGCGTATGATAGTAACGACGGTATGTGACGACAACAACAATGATGTGCGGCGGCAACGTTGGTGCTTCGACAATCTTCTTGCGGTGGTAATAGGTGATTTCGGTAACAAAGGAAGCAAAATTAGGGTTTCTTTCGGGATTTGAGGCTAGCGGCACAAGAGGGAAATTTAGGGATTTTTAAGGTTAAGCAAATTGCTTTGAGGGATATGAAAAATAGTAGAATGAAGAGGGGTTTATATAGGGAAAATTTAAGGCAACATGTAGCAAAAATTTAGCTACATTAAGGTTACTTGGGCGGCAAGCAATGGGAGTGGCAGCAAAGCATGGATATTTTCCCTCCTTTTTGCTGTCTTGGGCCTCAAACTCAGACTGTATTTACAAACTTATTCAAAAAAAACTAATTAGTACTTGGGCCAAATTTGACCCCCTTTATTAACATAACAATTAAAATTAAAATTTAAACAACAAAGAATGAAACTTAAAAATTTTAAAACTCAATTAGAAAATTTCTTCTTAACAAATTACATTAAATTAATTCCCAGGAAAGGTTGGAGGGGTCACAGCGGTCCCGCTTGAGTTCCAATCTCCTTAGACAGAATTAATTAAATGTACTAAGTTAAGAAAATAAGTTCTAATTTTTTATTTATTTACAAAATGAGTTCAGGAAAAATCAAGGGTCTGTTAATTTGAACGAGGATTCAACTCGCTCAACTTCGCCATCCTAATAGTGTTTGAGACGTTGACCATTAATTTTAAACGTACCTCCGTAATTGTCATATAATTCAACAGCTCCATAAGGATAAACTCGATATATGGTATAGGGTCCTTTCCATCGGGATTTAAGCTTCGCAGGGAATAACTTCAGCCTTGAATTAAACAACAAAACCTTCTAACCTTCTTTAAACTCACGAGGTTGTATATGACTATCATGCCATCTCTTTGATCTTTCTTTACACATTTTAGCATTCTCATAGGAAAACAACCTCAGCTCTTCCAACTCATCAAGTTGTAACATCCTTCTCTCACTCGCTTGTTTGAGATCAAAGTTCAACTGCTTCAAAGCCCAATGAGCTCTATTCTCCAACTCTAATGGCAAATGACATGCCTTTCCAAAGACTACCCGATAAGGAGTCATTCCTAACGGTGTCTTAAATGCTGTTTGATAGGCCCATAATGCATCATTGAGCCTTCGAGACCAGTCTTTTCTTCTAGAGCGTACTACCCTTTCAAGGATACCTTTGATTTCACGGTTCACTCTTTCAACTTGTCCAATCTTTGATTTCACAATTTGCAACAATTATAACATAAATAAACTAGGACAATTACTTTAATTAAACTCAATTTATTATCATCATGCTTAATAATATTCGGAAAAATATTTCATGGCAACTCGATCTTTCATGAGTTTGGAAACCACATTAGGTCCTTTCGAAATCCTTAGTAAATATGCATTTTACTGATCCTTATTTACTAAGGGTTTCTTAGCATTCATGTGAGGTAACAGGGACGTGTTAGGTTTGAAACAGTTTAATCACACAAATTTAAAAACTATGCAGATAACAGAGCTAGGTTAGAGTTGTTATGCAACCTGCAATTTAATCGGGTTAGGATTTAAATTGAGCATGCACATTTCAATTATGTGTCTACTAGTCGTCGTCTTGTTAGGATCGCTCAGCTAATTCAGGTGCATTTCAATCACGTATGAACAAAATACAGACTTGATTTTAGTTGAAAACATGATTGATTGAGGCACAAACATCATAAGCATGATTTAAATAAATATTATTTTAGTAAAGCAATCATCCTAACTTAAATAAAATTAAGCTAACATTGTTGTAAACAAGAACAAAGAACACATAGCAAACATTTTCAAAATAAATTAAAGAAAAGAAAGATTAGACCCAAATCAAAGTGGTTGTCACCCAAGACTCTGATCGAAGAGGGCTCCTTCGTTTCTTCGCTTTGCTCCTTTGCTGATGGCTCTCGAAGGTGGCCAACCAAGGGCTCTTTAAGAGGCTTAATTGCTAAAATCTCTATGAAGAGATGATGCTAGGCATGGAGACTTGGGAATGCTAGAGAAAATTAAGAGAGAAGAGAAGGTGTTGGATGAAGGGATGATTAGGAAATGGTGAAATGAGGTCTTACTTAAAGGTGAAGAGAGGAGAGTAGTTTGCTAAAAATAGAGAGGTTTAGTCTCTTCAAGCTTCTTCAATGAGCGGCCGACCATGATTAATGGATTTTGAGTTGAATTTTTCTTGATTTTTGAACAATTTAAATGCCATAACAACTCAGGATTGAGACTTAGTCAAATGTAAATCTTCAAGCAAATCTCTGATTTCTTTAATATTGCAGGGACCTTGTGCAATTAAATCAAAAAATGGTTTATGTGGACAGTCATGTGTAGCTGAAATTGGGTTGACTTGGTCTTCAATTTAGACGGTTTTGTAATCCAACAAAGGTTATCAGACTTGTCAAAAATAAATTAATTAATTAAAGGACTAAAGAAATAAAATTAACCTAAATTAATTAATTAATTCAACCCAAATTATTTAATGAAATATTTTAGAATGAATTATTAAATATGATTTTACATTTTATTATTTAATTTAATCATGCATGACCCACTTTATGTCTTAAAAATATAATATGTTAAAATAAATATAAAATAAGCCATTTTATGAATGAAAACTATATAATAAAGCATAAAATCACATTTTAATAATTTCTATGTCCTAATTTCATATTTTCACATATTTCATTAATTTATTAAACATTTACTTAGTTTTAACAATGAATTTAAATAAAAAGGTGATAAATTACATAGGAAAAATCCTATATATTTTTCAGTTTACAAATGTTGAGGACGTTAGCTTACCACCACAACTCCTAACAAATGAACCGGTAGCACAAGCCCAAAGAACATTGAGGGAGTATTCTTTACCTAATATAGATCTTACGTGAGGGAGTATCACTAGACCTATCATAGCCGCTAATACATTCAAGATCAAGCCAACCATGATCCAAAATAATTTGCAATTTAGAGGGACCATGGCTAAAGACCCTAGTTTACATTTAAAGCAGTTTTTGCAACTATGTGATACTTTCTGTTATAATGGTGTTATTAATGATGCCATTCCTCTTAAATTGTTTCCATTTTCTCTTACCGATAACACTTTTTCTTGGTTAGATGAGTAGGCACCAAGATCTATTACTACATGGGATGAGCTCTGATCGCGTTTGTAACGTCACAACAGTTGTGCAAGCGGACACACGTCGATGTAAGTATAGTTGATAGAATAATTCTATCAGATATTGATCCCACAAGGAATGGGTTCTTGATGTTCAGATGTCGAAGCAACTAATACTAGAATTAGATAAAATGTGAGTAAGGATGTCAGCGTAATTAAGTAAGATCTAACAGCTAAAATAGTCAATATTGTCAATGCAATTATAAAAGTTAATTGTTAGAGCAACTGAAAGTAAATCAAAGTGTTGTTGAAGTGTTCAGAATTTAAATGCATAAAATTAAAGGTGTAATCAAGTGTGAAGAATTGGAGTGGATCACTGACTTCGTAAGTAGCAACGCTGGATGCGTCGACAAGGTATTGTATAGATGAATTGTCATAGCAATAATGCTCCAGTGAATTCTTACCAACTATAGCTCTCTATTTAATCGAGACTCAAGCACCCACAATTACCCCACCTCTCGGTGTGAGCAACGTTGTGCACTCAAGAACAAGTTCCCAAAATCTCTTTTAATCCTAAGTAGCTCTCGCCTAACTTGCTTGTTAACTCAACTTGTCACCGCATCTCTCGATGTCGGTAGACTACACTTCCACTCTAATGTTTAATGTAATTGAATTCAAGAATAAACAGATGAGAAATATTAAGTAAGATTCAAAGTAATCTAACACTGAAAGATATTCTCATATTCATTCAATTGTCAAGAGTAATTCATCAACATAAAGAGAGGGGTCAACAAATACAATCGAAACTTACTATCTCTAGACCGTTAGGACTATTCCTTAACTGCTCCTCTTGCGCAGCACGAAGCACTCCTCGTCAAGAGTCGTTGTACACTCGCTCCATCAGCTTACCGACCTCCGGCGTCAAGCTTTCATGGTAGCTTACTTGAAGATTTGAGAGATTTTTCTAGGTTTAAATTCTTCACTCCTTGATATTTATCTCCTTCTTCTTTCCTCTATTTATAGGCACAAGAAATTGCAGATTTCCTCCATTCTCAGATCCAACTACTTTGTACAGCTGTAAAAGTTTGTTATTAATAGCTATGCAGATCTGATTTGTTTATTGGACTGTTGCAGAATGTCGGCGTAATTTATAATTTGCACCGATAATTTGCCGTATTTCTGGACCAACTTGTGGCCGCAATTGAATGCTTTCTGGCTTCAAGAATGATAGATCTCATATTTTCTCAAATTCAGATCTAATTACAGCTGTCAAAGTTAGTTAAATTCTAGCTATACACTCACGCAGATCTGGTGTGATCTTTATAAATTTGCAGATTGCCACCGCATCTCTGGTTACGATCTGAAATCTTTTCATTGCGATGACAAGGTGTGAAATTCCTGCGTTGGTGCTTCTAGATGTGCTTGTGGCTTGAGTTCACTCAAACAAGGTAAAGATTTCTATGCGTCGACATCTTTGGTCGCAATTCCAAGCTATACTTTTGGATGCATTCTTCTTCCAGCATTGATCTTCTGAGATGAGTTCCTGCGCTGACAATTTTAAGGTGTAATATATCGGCTGCTTGTAGTGACATTAGTGCAAAAAGAGGTAAAAATACCAAGAATTTAAACCAACTAGCAATGAGTTAGAAAATATAAAAACTAAGTATGAAATGCTTATGATGCATGCAAAATATGACACAAAAGAGACAATTAATACCCAAATTTAGGGAGAAAATATATGTCATTTGTAATACCATCAAGCTTGCAGGAAAATTCTTACAGAAATTTTTCCCCATTAGTAAAACAGTCTAACTCTGGAGGGAGATTTCGACATTCCAACAATTCGAGGGAGAAAGTTTCCATAAAGTATGGGAACGCTTTAAATCATTGTTGCAAAAATGCCCACATCATGGTATGCCAGAGTGGTTGCAGCTACAAACTTTTTATAATGGGTTGGATGCATCCACTGGATCTGGTTAGATGGTGCGACAGGAGGAGCCCTAATGAACAGAACCTATAACGATACATATGGGTTAATTGAAAATATGACGATGAACTTTTGCTAGTGGCCTATTGAAATGTTCAAATATGGGTAGAAATCTGATTCAGTTAAAATGATTCAGGAAGATGAAAATTACCAATAACTGTTGGAAAGATTGAACCGAATTTAGTCTGCAACAAGGGCACCATTGGCACCAGATGATGATTAACCTCCCTATAATTATTTTACCAATACCACCGAGGATGTCAACTATGTTGGAAATAGGGGTGGAAACCCTTATTCAAATACCTATAATCTAGGTTAGAAAGATCATCCAAATCTCAGATGGGGAGGAAATCAAGGAGGAAATGGTAGTAGTAATCAATAGAGAAATCCGAACTACCAACCTCTATTTTTGCAAAGGTAACCAAATAGAGTAGTTTAAAGTGACCATACTATATGTGGTCAAACAGAGGTAAAGCAAGTGCAGTTTGAGTGTACTAATTCATCTAAAACCTTAACAAAGTTAGAGAAATAAATGGGCCAATTAATGAGCATGATGGGAGACATCAAAAGGTAGATTGGTATCGGTATCCCTAGTAACATAGAAAACAATCCCTGAAGAGAAGGGACAGAGCATGTCAAGGTTATTGAACTGAGATCGGGCGAAGTACAAAGTACCCCAGTAAAACCTAAAGAGGAAGAAGAGCACCAAAAGCGAAATGATGTTATAGAAACCCTTTTTGATGATGATACTGAAGTCACATCACCTAAAGAAGTGTCATTGGAAGAAAAATCAGAAAAGAATGACGACATACCTAGAGAGGATAAAGGTACAACGGTTCCACTTGCCCAAGAGATTAGAGGAAAAGAAGAAACAAAAAGATGACGATTTTGTAAGTTTCCTGAACTTATTTAAATCCCTAAATGTTAACCTAACTTTGATTGAACTGATAGAAAAAGTCCCAAAATACGTCAAGTTTTTAAAGGAGATCATGTCAAGGCATATGAAATCAAAGTAGGAGAACAGGTGGAAGTCAATGCATCTTGTAACGTGATTATCTCTAAACAGATTCCTCAAAAACTAAAGGATCCCAACAGTTTTACAATTCCAATCAAGATTGGGAACCTTCAGTTTAATAGAGCTTTATACGATCTTGACGCGAGTATAAACCTAATGCCTCTGTCAATTTTTGAGAAACTTGGGATTAGAGATCTTAAGAATACCCAAGTAACTTTACAACTAGCAGATAGGTCATTTGTACGGTCAAAGGGGATCCTAGAAGATGTGTTGGTCTAAGTGAGAGATTTCATTATCCCTATAGACTTTGAAGAAGATAAGGATATACATATATTACTAGGAAGGTCCTTTTTAGCCACATATAGGTCCCCAATTGACTTGAATACAAACGAGTTGAATATAAGAATCAATGATGAAGTCAAAACCTTCAAATGTGGGGATAGGATAAATGGTAAGGAGAATCGTAGAGAACACTGTAAATTACTAGTTATGGAAGATGGTGTAGGACATAGTAAGATCCTTTTCATGAACAAGGAAAGAATCAATAGGTTTGAAGAGAGGGATCGACAAAGAAAAATGGAACGATGTGATGAGAGGTGGACGAATGCCTAAAAATGATGGACAAGGTCGACAAGGGTAAGACTACCAGATGAGTTTGGTAGTAAAACATAAAGGTGGATGTTCAAAATTAACTTCTGTATATTATATTTCTAACTAATTTTTCTTTTAGCAATCAATAGGAAAAAGGGGTATGTTGCGATAGACCATCTTTCGTGTCGCAACAAAGGTGGCAGATTGAGGAAAATCGAAACTTATGATGATGTCGCAACAACCACGTATCCGTGTCGCAACAACCATGTATCTGTGTCACGACATAGGAGGCAAATTGAATGATCGTCCAGAACAGAGGACGATGTCACAACACAGAAGTAACCATGTCGAGACACAGCATCCCAATGTCATGACATCGGTTACAATTTTTGTAGGGTCAATCCGACTCGACTGCACAACCTGAAGGCCAATACTTATATTTTCTGATTTTTAACACCTTAAAACCCTAGTTTCACTTATTATAAATACAAAAACAACTTATTAACACTTACTTTAGAACCAATATACTTGTACCTTGTCTAACTTTCAAAATATTCAAAATTCAGTATAATACAGTAATACCCTCCTAAATATTAATAATATTAACTAATTCAAACATTGAAAAATGAATTTCTAAAACCACCATTTTCGAGACCATTGACTTTGGGGTCATTGTAATTCTCCCCCTTTTAAAAAATTCATCCTCGAAATTTACATGAAAAAAGGTTTGAGTAATGAGATTTTATTTACGAATCAAATTAACTACTTTTATATCCTTCCTCTAGACTAGTTTAATTGTATCGCATGGTCTTTCACATGCATCAATATTTATAAATATAATGAAATTTGTATTCGAGTCATGAGATCCCTATATCAATATAACTCATATTTCCTTTAACTCAATCCTATGATATAACTTTATTAATCTTGCTCGGACTCAAATCAAATACATAGATTAATTAGCTTGTACTCAATCTAGCATCGTAATTGTATCACCAGATAAAACTGAAACAATCATACTGACATGTAAGTGCATCATCAGATGAACTGGCATAATTATATTGGCACATACAGTGCATCATCGAATATACCAAAGCAACTGCATTGGCACACACAGTGCATCATCGAATATACCGAAGTAACTATACTGCACATATAGTGCATCATTCGATAAACCGAAGTAACTATACTGGCACATACAATGCATCATTGGATAAATCAAAGAAAATATACTAGCACACACAGTGCATCATTAGATAAATCGAAGCAACTATACTGGCATACACAACGCATCATCGGATAAACCGAAGCAACTATACTAGCACACACAGTGCATCATTGTATAACCAAAAGTAATTTGACACCCAATGCCTCATCAACACATAGTCGAAGTAACCTGAACTCAATTTATTTTATAACATAACATGTTATAGTTCAATTTCATACCAATCATCAAAGATCAATTAAACCAAGAAATTTTTTTTATTCTATTCAACTCAGTCTAATTTTCAATGTTCTATACCCATAACTACAATTCAAGTTATACGATAATTGTAACTCATTTTAATCCACAATCATACGAACATCATAAACTCATAAATAGGTAAATTGATCTTAAATCATAAAAAAACGTACCATATCACCCATAATGGTTCCTCGTCCATTGGATGTCGAGATAAATCTATAGGTAGTGCTATGAATATTATTGATTTCTCTTGGACAATTTCGAGCCATATGTTATAAAGAAACACACCGAAAACATGCTTCCGTTTCTTCCAACATTTGTTTTTGTGTTTTTTGCCACAAAATTCACAGTTCAAAATAGTTATGTCTTTTTTCGACTTCTTAATTTTGCCAATAGATTCTGATGGTTGCTTAACCCGATCTTTCTTAGATTTAACATTCGACGAAACCGATTTCCAAGATCTACGAGATTCCTTAGCTTGACTAGGTAAGGGTTGCGAACCAATAATTTCAACTCTTTTTTCGAATGCTCGGAGAGACTCATCTTTCTTGTCTAGGCCTAAGGCTTGTTCAACCAATTTCGCCCGTTCAGTTAGATCAGTAAACTCTTTTATTTTGTGCGAGACCAAATGAACTCGAAGCTCATCTCACACTCCCCGAAGGAATCACTTACAACTTTCTTCTTCAGTCGAAACAAGATCTAAAGCATACTTAATGAGCTGTAGAAATTCACGCTTGTAATCAATTATTGTCATCTCGCCATGCTTTAACAATAGGAACTCTTACTTTCTATCCTCTAAGTACAATTCGCCAACATACTTTTTCTGGAATTTAGATTGAAAGAAATCCCAATCAATCCAATTAGCGGGCACATAAAGAATAATAGTCTGCCACCAATTGTATGCTTCTCCTTATAGAAGAGAAACAACACACATAACACATTCGTAGGGCATGCATTCTAACTATTGAAGTACTTGGTTCGTTGCCTCTAACCACAACTCGTTTGTCAAAGGATCAACCCCTTTTACTCCCATAAACTCTATGAACCGTACTTTCGTAGTTCTCTTATTGAAGCTCGTCTAGTTGTAGTTACGAAAGTAGTTTGTGGAGTAAGTGACGCTATTCTCTAAAGGATGTCTGCTATCCTACAAGGTAATCCCTCATTACTTCGATCTTTTTATTGAGATCTCATAGTTTTATTTTGTCGAGCACTATCTAAATCTTCACTAGGAGCTTCAACCCCAATCTTGCTTTCACTCTCAACAGAGTGACCGCTTGATGTGTCGTCGAGAACACCAAATATAACCTATTCCAAAAATTAAAGTAAATAACATCAAAAGGGAAGTAGGATTTAATCCTCAGGGACTGGAGAGTCGTAAAAAGTCTTGTCTATCGAGATCGTGGGCAAAATCATGCCCAAGAAAAGTGGCACAATCTAAGGAAAAATAAAAGAAATAGAATTAAAAATAAAAGAAAACAGAATTGAAAGAAATAGAAAATAGGGAAGTCAAAGTAAAAATAAATAGCATAAAATAAACAAGTTGAAAGAAGAAGAGTTTATCAATATTCAAAGATCCAGCCTCCGGTTATCTTGATTATTCCTTGGTTCAATCATAGACTTTGGATGGTTCTTCTCGTGGCCGAATAAGCCAGTTATAGTGGAAGAGGACGCCTACGACCACCAGCTCCGAATATAGTTTTTAGTGGAACCTGACTAGCCAACCGTCGCTCCAATGGGACTGCCTTACACTAGATCACCTTTTCCCAACGATGAATGCCACGCCATTTTGTCTCTTTTGGCTCGGTAACCTCTGAAAAGATTACTTTTGTAGGGATTTTGGATGGAAGCGTCAATCCCGTATTACAGAGAATTGATGAGTACTCGGATTGAAAGGAATTAAGCGAGGATTCTAAGCCTCATGAACCTTGGAGGAATATTTGATAACCCTTGGCTAGAAGGGTTTTTTAGTTACTTATGATTTTTGGGGAAGAACACAAAATAAAAAAAGTAGAGTTTTTTATTGAACTAGGATTTTGGGAGATGGAGGATTTTTTCAATGAATCAGGAATGAATAATTCAATCACTCCACCCCCTATTTATAGTACTAATATTCTTAGTTGAATCCAATCTAAATTCTAAAAGATAATTAGAATTATATTTAACATTTATTTCCCCTAATTGGATCCAATTTAAACTCTAAAAGATAAATACAAAAAGATAAACATAAATTAAATACAAATTTAAATAATAAATAATATCTTAAATATTAAATCCTAATATAAAATATAACTAAAATAAAATAAAACCAAGTCTTTTTGTCCTATAAACTCTCTCTTTTAGCATTCCATCTTCACACAACTTCAAATTCTCCTCCAAACCTTGCTTTTTGTCTCCAATTTATCTTCTATCACCACTTGAGTCCCTACAAAATAAAAAGACAAAAAATAGCCCAATTTAATAGGATCATACCCTAAAAATATATATATTTAATATCCAAAAGTATGTCATATTTAAGCATTATCATATTCCCCCTACTTAGTCCATGCTTGCCCTCAAGTATGACTCATAATCCACTAAGTAATTAAAATTCCACCATGGAAAATAATACTCCAAAGTTCTACAAACAATTAGGCTTAATGCTTACGAAAAATAAAGAGAACCTTTAGCTTGCTGTAGGTAAAATCGAAAAAGTAACCCAATTAAAACACACAACAATTAAATCATCTTAAATTATTTCATGAGAGTTAGATAATTTACTAAACTTACCAACACACCTATTTGTTCACCCTTGTTTCCAAATTTAATTATCTTCCTTTTATTTTGTCAATTTTTTCCTTTTTTTCTTTAAGAATACATTGGACCTTTTGTCGCGAAAAAAATGACACTCAAGCATTCCATCCCGGTTACTCAGCCCAACATGCTCTCAAATTTTATTTATTTTTTTTTTTGTAGAATGTGTTAGCGCTTTTGACGCGAAGTGAAATGAAAACCAAGCACTACACCTCAATTGCTCAGTCTAACACACTTCGAATTTATTTATTTCTATTTTTTCTTTTTTTTTTGGGTTAGCAGAGTTTTGTTTAACACGTCACACAACCTTTTTACGCGAAGTAGGATCACAACCCTAGCACCCTACCCCGGTTACTCAATTAGTCACGTTTTAAACTATGCTCATAACCGCGGAATAATCAAAGGGTTTTTTTTTCGGACAGAGAACTTTAATTTAGGAGGACTAGGAAAAACAAACAAGTATCAAAAATAAATTTAGCAATTAACTAACAAACAAGAAAAACAATTTTAGAATGCATCAGAATTAACTGTTCTCTTATACTTAGACTCAATCAATTTTATCATAAGCAAGATAAGGTTTTTTTCATTAATCATAATCTTATGAGCCTAATAGAAATAAAACAGTGGAGACAAATTTAATCATAGCAAAATCAAAATTAACTCAGCAAACAAGAATCATATTGATGGGCAAAATAGTGGGCATTTTGTGGGTAAAATCATGGGCATGAAATGGGACAAAATATACTTAAAAAAAATAAAAACAGGCAGAAAATAGTAAGGTAGCAGCAACAATAAACCCATAGTAGCACAAACAGCAGATAAAAATAGCAAAAACAATGAGGAACATCTCCCCCTACTTAAAACGCATTGCCCTCAATGTGAATATAAATACAGAAAGAAAAGGGTTTAAAATACTCCCCATGTTATCGTTGCTCTCGTAGTGCTGCAGTTTTCATCATTAATTTTTTTGAAATAAATTCCTCGAGTTTCCTGGACAAAAATAAATAAATAAATAAATAAATAAGATAGAAAAAAATAAAAAAAAATAATTGGGTTGCCTCCCAACAAGCGCTTGTTTAACGTCGTTAGCTTGACGACCGAACTAGAGTTGAGGTCGTTCCCATTGAATTTTTTTGATCATATGAGCTTGGAAATTTGGTGCCTGCATAACATAAGGTAGAAGTTTAGTGTTCATAGGGGGCAATAATTTCTTAACAGATTCGCAAGATGGATCTAAATCATCAAATAATATTTTAGGTTATTTTTATGGAGTGATTTGGAAGTCTCTTCTACTAAGGATTCCACTATATCAACATGGTTTATGCTCAAGACACTAGGGCAACTGATGGTGTCATAAACATTGAACTTTACGACCTCCCCATCAAACTCCATTGTGAGAGTTCCACTTCGCACATCGATCTTAGTATTTGCGGTACTAAGGAAAGGTCGCCCTAACAAGATATTAGAAGATCCAGGAATATTATCCTCTTCCATCTTCACCACATAAAAATCTGTAGGAAAAATTAGTTCGTTGACTTTCACTAACACATCCTCAAGGACTCCTTCGGGATGTACAATATACCTGTCCGCCAACTAAATTATAATACCTGTTTCCTTCAAAGGACCCACGTTAAGTGATTCATAAATAGAAAAAGGCATTACATCTATAGAAGCTCTTAAGTCACACATAGCTTTCTTAATTTCAAAGTGACCTATTTTGCATGGTATTGCAAACATACCCCTATCCTTACATTTTGTTAGCATCCTTCGTTACAAAACCGCAAACACATTCTCACCAACATTTACCTTTTCATTTTCAGTCAATTTTCTTTTGTTGGGCCAAAGTTCTTTCAAAAATTTAGCATATCGTGGAATCTGTTTAATAGCATCTAACAACGGTATATTTACCTCGACTTTTCTGAATGTTTCAAGGATCTCTTTTTCCTCATTACCTTTTTGGGTTTGCCTCAGTCGTCCAGGAAACGGAGGTTGAATTCTAGGTAATGGAGGTTTCAACCGGACCTGTTCGTCATCTTTCTGATTTTCATGGGCAGATTCTTGGACATGATTTTTACCATGAATTGGTTCCAGTACTTTCCCACTTCGTAGAGTCACTGTATTTGCGTTTTGTCTTAGGTTAGGTTCTGTTTGTAACGACAGCCTTCCCTGTGCGTTCATTTTCTCCATTTGCATGGTCAACTCTTTAATAGATGCCTCAGTTTTCTTTTGAAAATCTATAGATTGCTGCTGAAATTCAAGAAAATTAGTTGCTAATTTATTTACCATAGTTTCTAGGGAAGTACTTGAATTTTGCGCTTATTGTGGAGCTCGATTTTGGAATGGCTCGTTATAATGTGAATTTGTCCCATATCGCAAGTTAGGATGATCCTTCCACCCGAGACTGTATGTATTTGCATAAGGATCATATCGCCTTTGAGATGGTCCAGGGAAGTTTCCCACAGCGTTTAATTGGGCCATAAAATCATCATACAAACTAGGGCATGCATCAGTTGTGTGCTCGAATTCACCATAAATTCCACATTGACGGGCCGCCCTAATTTTCCTGCAATAAGAAAACTCACAACATTAGTAATTTTTTCAACTTTATCTTTTAAGGAGGAATTACTTAGCTGGTGAACCCTTCGAGTAAGTTCAGGGTTGGCTCAAAATTGTTGAGTATTTGCAGCTATTGTGGAAATCAAGTCTCTTGCTCGTTGAGGAGTCATATTAACCAATGCTCCTCCATTGGCGGTATCTATCATATTCATCTCCATAGGTTTCAAGCCATCATAGAAATATTGGATAAGAGACTGTTCAGTTATACCATGTTGTGGACAACTTGCACACAACTTCTTAAATCGTTCCCAATAGTCGTAAAGAGACTCCACATCTTTTTGCCTAATCCCCACAATTTCTCTTCTTAATTCAGCGGTACGAGAGGCTGGAAAAAACCTATTAAGAAACAAACGAGAAAGATTTGCCCAAGTTGTAATAGATCCAAGAGGTAGATAGAATAACCATTCCCTAGCGGATTCAGCTAAAGAAAAAGGAAAAGCACGTAATTTAATTTGATCCTCAGTTACCCCTTGACGTTTCATACTCAAACAAACCATATGAAATTCCTTCAGATGTTTATGTGGATTCTCATTCTGCAGCCCACGAAAAATCGGTAATAATTGGATTAAACTTGATTTAAGCTCAAAGTTAGCATCCACAGTAGGATACGCAATGCACAATGGTGGTTGATCATCAGGAGCCTCGGCTAATTGCTGAATTGTCTGATCCATAGGTGGTGGTGAATCTCGATTTTCGTCAACCCTAGCAATCGACACTTCCGTTGATGGATCAACTCCTTGGTTTTCCAGTGTTGGATTAGGGTTTTCGTTTACCCTAGATTCACCTTCTTCGCATTCTTCTACTTCTGAAGGTGGGCTGTGCTTAACTCCTAGAACTTCTGACTGCCTTTTTCATAACTTTACTTCCTTGCAATTGGCTTTTGCAGTCTTTTCAATCTCAGGATAGTACGGGTATGCAAGATTACGTGGAGCAAATCTAGTCATAAGCAGAGAAAAGAAAACAAGATTAGTACGTTACCAGTCCCCGGTAACGATGCCAAAATTTGATGTGTTGTTGGGAACACCAAATATAACCTATTACAAAAATTAAAGTAAATAACAGTAAAAAGGGAAGTAGGATCTAATCCTCAGGGATTGGAGAGTCGTAAAAAGTCTTGTTTGTCGAGATCGTGGGCAAAATCGTGCCCAAGAAAGCGTCGCGATCTGAGGAAAAATAAAAGAAACAGAATTAAAAATAAAAGAAAACAGAATTGAAAGAAATAGAAAATAGGGAAGTCGAAGTAAAAATAAATAGCATAAAATAAACAAGTTGAAAGAATAAGAGTTTATCAATATTCAAAGATCCAGCCTCCGGTTATCTTGATTCTTCCTTGGTTCAATCATAGACTTTGGAGGGTTCTTCTCATGCCCGAATAAGCCAATTATAGTGGAAGAGGACGCCTACGACCACTAGCTCCGGATATAGTTTTTAGTGGAACCTGCTTTAGCCAATCGTCGCTCCAATGGGACTGTCTTACACTAGATCACCTTTTCCCAATGACGAATGCCACGCCGTTTTGTCTCTTTTGGCTCGACAACCTCTGACGCAGTAAGTTAACGAACCGATTGTGCAACGTTCTCAAAACACACAAAGCGACCGTCTTTGCACAAGATGAAAAGATTACTTTTGTAAAGATTTTGGACGGAAGCGTCAATCCCGTATTACATAGAATTGATGAGTACTCGAGTTGAAAAGAATTAAGCACGGATTCTAAGCCTTATGAACCTTGGAGGAATATTTGATAACCTTTGGCTATAAGAGTTTTTTAGTTACTCATGATTTTTGGGGAAGAACATAAAATAAAAAAGAGTAGAGTTTTTTATTGCACTAGGATTTTGGGAGATGGAGGATTTGTTTCAATGAATCAGGAATGAATAATTCAATCACTCCACCCCCTATTCATAGTACATAATATTTCTAGTTAAATCCAATCTAAATTCTAAAAGATAATTAGAATTATATCTAACATTTAATTCCTCTAATTGGATCCAATTTAAATTCTAAAAAATAAATACAAAAAGATAAACATAAACTAAATATAAAATTAAATAATAAATAATATCTTAAATATTAAATCCTAATATAAAATATAAATAAAATATACTAAAAGCAAGTCTTTTTGTCCTATAATCTCTCTCTTTTAGCATTTCATCTTCACACAACTTCAAATTTTCCTCCAAAACCATGCTTTTTGTTTCCAATTTATCTTCTATCACCACTTGAGTCCCTACAAAATAAAAAGATAATAAATAGCCCAATTTAATAGGATCATACTCTAAAAATATATATATTTAATATCTAAAAGTATGTCATATTTAAGCATTATCACCGCTATTGCTTATATCATCATCAACAACATTTCTCGATTTCCCTGATATTTTCAACTATAAAATAGTAAAATTTAATAATCAGAATCTAAACCCCGACTCAAACTTGACACAATAATGGCATGTACCTCTAGACTCAATTTAGTCCGAAAATCAACTAAATCTATAGCTCTGATACTACTAAATGTAACATGTCTCACCTAACCTGATCGTCGAACTCGAGTTATGGGATGTCACATTTGTTACCAGGACAACTACAAATAATTTACGAATAAATTATTCAGATAATAGGAAAAAATAATCAAATATACATTTCTTAAACATACTAAAGTAAGTCTAAGTTTCATTAAAACATATGCATCTATTAACATGCAACATTTGGTTGTAACATCATTAATACTGGAAAGCTTAACCTATTAGGTACGTGCCAAATATAAATAAGGTTAGAAACAAGCAACATTACTGAAAACTAGATTGTGTATGGGATGTTGAGGTCGATTCTTTGAAAAACTCGAATTAAATCTAACCCGTGCACGGAAAGAACAACCATACGCGAAGTAGAGCACTTTGTAATATTTTCATAATTTAAGTACTAACAATTCTATCCTAGGTAAAATAATTCAATCATAAAATATCCACCAACTTGAACAATAATCATTATAACAATTTGGACAACGTAATTAACATACTCGAGCAACATCATTACACAATAGAAAAGCAATAATCGAACACATTTAGCTCTAAATTTTGTTATATGCGATCAGCATCCATATTTAATCCTAACATCATCAGTTCATGAAAAGTCAGAATAACGTTAGTTCCCATGGCAGCATTAGGGGCAAGTTTAGAGGACTTGTAATAGTTTTGCGTAAATACTAAAACATTGCATGAGTAGGAGCTGTTTCGGACAACAAGAATACATAATAAAAATCACCTGTATAATTTACTATATTTTATTTTGCATAGGGTTGTCTGAATAGAATAACTAGAACGTATTAAGCACTTTATAATTGCTAAAAAAATCTAACAAAAGTAGGTTGTTTCGGATAGCATAAATGGATCTTATTAACATAAAATTTAATCATACAACTTCGCATTGAATTTGTCCAATCAGACAGCTGTTAAGATGATGCAAATTTTGAAATTCAACAAGTAATGTTTTACCATCAATCCTTCCAATGATAGTTGACATTCAATCAAGCTAAAAATTGAATCTTGCCTAACATAAAACGTCATATAAACAAGAAGATTTATAAACATATTCAAATACTAAAATTGTCAAACCCTCCATAACAATTAATCAATTTAATAGGTATTAATAAAAAAATCAAGAGAACTTATCGACATTATAAACTTACATTCATTTAAACATCATCAACGACCTTTAGACAAACATCGTTTTCGAACAATATTATGATGCACATAGTGAATTGTACTGAATACTAATTTGGACGGTTTCATCATATACAAACTGAGCTGCTTAAACATCTATTCTGAAAAGCAATTAGTTATAATAAACGAAACAATTAACCATCATTTGGACTTCACCAATTTCATCTTGTTCGAACAACTTAAATAAGCCTTAACACCATTTAAACAACAATAATTATTCACTTCTTGGATAGATTTATTGGATATGAAATATTATTTTAGCAGTCATTATTATTTGAACAGCTTAAATTCAGTAATAAATCTCATTGAACAACAACAATTTATACACCCTTTTTGATAGCTTAATTCCAGTAATAAATAACAAATGACAGCAACAATTAACCTTAAATGAAACATGCATTAAAGCTATGCCAAGTGTCATGAACATGTCTTGTTTTAGACTGCACTACAACATCAATTGAAACATGTATTTTAATCCAACCAAATGACATGGGATTGTCCAACTCTGGACAGCAACTAACTTCAATTGAAACATGATTTTAATCCAACCGAATGACATGGAAGTGTCCAGCTTTGGATAGCAACTAACTTCAATTGAAACATAATTTTAATCCAACCGAATGACTGGCATTAACTTGTACAAAAATTTAGCGACAGTCAGAGTTAAGAATATAAATAATCAATGGATTTAAGACTCGGTTTACTACCTACAAGCAATTATTTTATCATGTAATTTATAGGTAAAAACCAAAAGTCTAAAGATTTAAGGACCTTACAGAAACAGTTAAAATCTTTAATCGAATAGCATGGAAATAATCATTTGAGGGCATAAGACAACAACAAAAATTCATATTTGGACAGCATAAATTTACTCAAATTGGAACAATAAGTCAGCAGCTATAATTCTTGGTTGAACAATATAAAAACACATAATTTTGGCATTAAGGTAGCAACAAAAATTCATATTTGCTCAGCACAAAACACATGATTTTGGACAATAAGGCAATAGCATCAATCTGGTATATGGACAACATAAAACAAACAAGCAAGCTGGAAATTTACAAGTATAAAGGATGTACAAACAACATTCCAAAAGACACCACTCAAGTGGTTTTTTTAAGTGACTTACTTCCATTTAATTTATCCAAGAACAATCAGTCATTGCAATTAAAAAGAAAGGAATAATTACTTCACTTAATCAACATGTAACAATAAAGTTAATAAACACAATCTTTATCATGCCCAAGTTGTCAAACCATGCTTGATCAAAACTAAACATTTAGTAAGCTTAAAAAGGGATTTAAGAGAACTTACAAAAACTTCCAAAGTCGATTTACTACCTCTTCAAGCTTGATGTTTGCCCTTATCGCCGAGTGCTTCACCCTCACCTTTAGCTATTATAACATCATTTTCACAAGGTAAAACACTATTAATATATGTTTTCAAACCGAAACTAAACATGCATGTAAAAACAATTAAGAAGATAATTTCCTCCTCTCACCAAAACTTCAAACATTCATCAATAGCAATATCTTGAAACTTTATTCGAAAAATAAATCACGGATTAACTAAATCGAGTTACAACGATCTCAAAAACATAAAAATTACAAAAAAAAAAAAAACAAGTTTAAATACACACACCATGCTATGGCTGAAAAGCTTAAGACAAAAACAATGGTTTCTCCTTTTTTTTTTTTCTTTTCTTTTCGTGATACGTTTAAAAGAAAGAAGATGATGACCCTCTTCTTTTTCTTTTCATATTATTATTATTATTATTATATTACTTCAATTAAAACAAACATGGTTCACACACTCTCACCCACTCCGCCACCATCCACTACTAATTAAAAAAATGACTAATTGTCATTTGAAGCCTTAATAATAATTAAAATATATAGAAATAAACTTTCATCACTTTTACAATTTATCCATATACCTTAATTAATTACTAATTCAACAAATTTAATTATCCAAAATTTAATTTACTTATATAATAACTTCGTAAATATCTAATAAAAATATTTATGATCTCAATTTACGAAAATGAAATCCCTATACCTCAATTTCCAAAACCATTTACTTCAGAACCAATACACTTGTACCTTATCTAACTTTTCAAATAACCACCCTTGTAAACAATAATTATTTACTGACTCGATCATAAAAATAAATTTCTGAAACGACCGTTTTTGGCACCACTTACTTTCGAGTCATTACATAACCATCACAGACTCGACACCCTAGCCGAATATCCAATGCTCTGCCCCAAGAGTTTAACCACTACTGTGGTTTCCATGTCCTTCAACAAGTAATTCTGAACACGGTCAAAAAAAATTAATTGCAGGTATTCCATTTACTGTTATTCTAGTGAAATCTCCTTCTACGAAATCAAAATCTTCCCCACAGCATCCCCCGGTACCCCAGACGAATCAATGGTTTTCCCCAGGAACAAATCTTTCCAGGACAAAATTGGTGTCGGCACTGAATCTACAAGCATTTCAACACTATCCACATTTTTTTCCTTAAACTGAGCTTTTGTGGTATTATGACCATCAGACGAACAAGCACCACCGCTCTCACTGTTACTGGACGATAATGCCATTTTTTTTCAAAACTTTGCTTTAACAAAAACTTTTTTTTTAATATATTGATGTGATTACATGGTAATGTTTGTTCATAATTTCTTAACTCTTTGATAATGTACACATACTTTACACACTCAAGTGCTCGAATCCGGATCTCTTAAAATGAACATTATTTTTTTCACCATTGAAGTCACTTATTGAGTTCTAACGAAAACCTTTTTTTAAAGTAAAATTTTGATAAAACGTTTATGAAAAATTAACTCACCAATTTTTGTATATAAAATGGAAAATTAGATATCAATGACAATTTAATCAAGTTCTATATTAAGAAAAAAACTTAAATAACACAAATCAATTCACATAATTAGCTCATTAATCATTTATTTACTCAATTAAAACTATTAGAAATTATGTTCTTTACTAAATTGCTGGAGATTGATTTATATAGTAATTGCAGTAACGAAATTTAAAATTTTCAAAATAAACTAATGTATTCGTAGAAATTAAATATGTTTGTCTAAAATTGTTTTTATGGTTATTTTGGAATAAACTTTTACATATATATACACCTTATATTCCTAATATATGTTTATTAATATATTTAAAATTTTAACTAACATTCAAATCAAAATTTGTGATGCAAAGAGATTTGATAAAATCATATCATATATAAATCTCATGTGTTGGCCTGATAGTTAAAGTGTTCACCGCTTCAAATGTGGTTTGAGTTCGAGTTACGTTAGTTGTGTTGCTGTTAGGGTTTTTTATGAGTTAAAATGTTGGTAAATTTTTATGCTCATTAAATGTAATGTTTAACACAAAAATAAAAAAAATTTGAACCCCATGTGATGATCTAATAATCAAATATGTTTACCATTTTAGGTATGACTTGAGTTCGAGTCGGGCTAGTAACATTTGTCGTTCGAACTTTGCCCTATTATTATAATTTACCAAAAAAAATGTTTTATTAGTCAAAATATTTGAATATTTTATGATTACAATTATTTTTAAAAACTGGTAATATTTGAATACCATTGTTTTTCATATATTAAAAATCCATGGAAAAATAATTGAACAATTCTTAAAGTTAAATTAATTGCAAACATATTCAATAATATCAAACATAATCTCACATATTTAATAACTTAAGAAAATTTTAATAAAATATATCTTTTATAAACGATGAGGCATTATAAATCTCTATATATTTATATATATACCTTAAAAAATAACAAACTTTGATAAGAACTATTAAAATAATATAAAAATATTAATAGTTGGTTAATATTTGACATAAAAATCCCAAAAATTAAACATGTATACTCCTTTATTTTTATGATCTTATCATTATATTTTTTTAAACATTATAAATTTTGTAACAAAATTTTTAAGAATAAATAAAGTATATTTCAATTTATAAATACAATCAAATTCGTGCATCATACGGGATAAAAAATTAGTATTATCTAAAATAAAGTTAAGTGAATTTATATTTTAGAAAAAATTAAATGATGCATCTGTTACTATATTTAAGTGTTAGATTGATTTGGTGTCATCCACAACTCAGTTATCAACTCAAAAATGAATTTACTAAAAGCCGCTGACCTTAATAAGCAATAGATATTATTTTGATAGCACTTTTGTCTTTTCAAATAAAATCTAGAAAAATACTTACGCTTAATGGTGTTTGAATCCAAAACATCTATTAGTATATTTAAGTGTTAGATTGATTTGGTGTCACTCACAACCAGGTTACCAATTCAGAAATGAATATATCAAAAGCCTTGATATTTAATAAGAAGCAATAGATATTATTTTGACAGCAATTTTATCTTTTCAAATAAAATCTAGAAAAATACTTACCCATAATGGGGTTTGAATCCAAAACATATATTACTATATTTAAGTGTTTTATTGAGTTGCTGCAACTCAATAATAAATTTACCAAAAACCCCTCACTTTCAATAAGCAGTTGATATTATTTTTTACTATAATTGTATCTTTTTCAAATAAAATCTAGAAAAATACTTAGCATGAACTCAACAAGTGACTCCAGTGTAAAAAAGGATGATGTTCATCTTAGGATATTCGAGTTCGAGCACCTGTGTGTGCAAGACGTGTGTCCATTGTCAAAGGGTTAAAAAAGTATGAACAGATACTACCATATAATCACATCAGTATATTTAAAAAAAAATACTTAGCATAATGGGGTTTGAACCTTAAACATTGTGATATGTGGTCTTTTAATTTTACCATTTGAACCAAGGCTATTTTTTGTTATTGTATCATTTCGGTAAAAGTATCACGGAGGCCCTTGTATTAGGAGTTGAATTGCCTTTGCCCCTTCTACTAAAAAAATGGGCAAATTAATTCATGTACGCTAACTTAAATAGCATATTAGTCATTTTGTTAAAAATTTCATCCTTTTTTTTTTGTTAAAAACTAATCCTTATACATCAACATGAGGTGCACGCCACCTGTAACTATTTGATTATTTCGTTAGGCACGTCAATTTTTAACAATAGAAATTGATAAAATTTTAAACAGAAAAACTAATTTACTCTTTGATCTAATGTACAATAATTAATCTGCTCAGTTTTTTAATAGAGTGAACAAAATGTAATCTAATTCTTAATACAAAAATATTAATAATACTTCTACATGTTATAAAATAAAAGGACAAAGAGTGAAGAACAAAGAAAATAGGAGAGCAAAAGAGAGAGCGTATTTTATTGATCAATAGAAGTAATTTACAATACTTCTCCAAAGTCTATATTATAGACATAGAAAGTATAAATGAAATGGAACTCTACTTCTAATATTCATTAGAATTTAAAGTTTATCCAAACTTATCTTGATCTTGATGGACATTGTTGGAGCCCAATTTTGACCAGGCCCAACATTTAAATCAAAATAAACCCAATTTTAAATTATTTTAAGTTTAAATTTATTTTAAATTTAATTTTTTTTAAATTTTAAATTTTAAATTTAATTTAAAGTCCAAAAATTACAAATCCAAAGTCCATTTTACAAACCCAAATGCCCCAACCTAGTTACATGATTGGCCCAACAGGCCCAAACTAAACCTAAAACAGAAAAGTCAAACCCTAAGCAGGTAACTTACTGCTACCACCCCTCCTTTTTCCCAATCAGTCTCTGCCACGTCAGCATACCATCAGTGGCACCACCACCCATCTGCCACAGCCACCAACCGCCACCAGCAAGTTGCACCACTGCAAAGCCGAACCTGCAAAGAAGGAAAAGACAAGCAATTAAGTTGTAAAAGACAAAATAAAATGATTGTAATAAAGCTATAAAGGCTGAATTAAAATCGGTTGTAATTTTTTACAAGTTGTTTGGAAGAAATCAATACAGACATCTTGAAATCAATACAAAAGAAACAAAATTACGAAGCCATTAATATTAGAAATAAAATAGAGAGTAGACCTCCAAGCATTCTCAGCTTCGGTGTTAGCAAGGTATACCATTCGAATACCTACATTTATTGCTTTCTTATTATTTAAAATTTCTAAGCCTTTTTATATTCTGTTTATGCATTAATATATCAATTATTGTATCATTACTGTTGTCTGCTGGTATTCATTTTAAAGCATTTAATAAATAGTAATAAATACTTAATAATAAATATTAAATATAATAATAATAAAAAGGAACCCGAAAGGTCTTACCCTAATCGGATCCACCGCCGTCGAAGCCGTGAACGGTGTTCTTCTAAGTCATTCCATATTGGTGAGGATTCTCGTTGTTCGAATGTCGTGAAGAATAAACAAAAAGAACATCAATAACGACATACCAAAACAGATTTCAAAAAAAAAAACTTCAAAACATATTTTAAATCTAAAAGATCCAAGTTTTAAATGCAAGTTTTTTGATAAAAAAATGGAAAAAGGAATAAAACAGATCTAAACGCAAAGAAAAGAGAAAGAAATCCAAGTTTTTTTAGAAAATATTTAGATCTGAGTTTTTCTTAAAACCAGATATGTTTGTTTTATTAAAAAAGGGAAGGAACTAATAACAAAAATAAAACAAAGAGAAAAATTTAAAACTAAAAACTCAGACTTGTTTTAAAAAAGAAAAGTGAAATTTTTTTCTACCTTTTGAACACCGTGCATGGCGATCGACGGCGGCGCGTAGTGGCGCGTGGCGACGGAGGCGATGGATGACCGGCCGGAGCATGGCCGTCCAAGGGAGAAGCTTGGGAGTGTTTTGAGAGTAAAAAAAGTTTTTTTAAAGGGTGTTAAAATGAAAGATTTTTGAAGATTAGAGGGTATTTATAGCCATTCAAAACGGCGTCATTTTGGCATGGCTTTAAAATGCTCAAAACGACGTTATTTCATGTCAGACCCGTTTTTTGACCCGACCCGCTCTAGAGGATCCGCGTGTTTTCAGTAAATGGTCTAGTTATTCCCCTAGTCCTTCCGCTTTTTTCAAAAATTTCAATCAGGTCCTTTTTGTATTTTTAATTAATTATAAATTTGCCCATTAATTTTATTTCATTTTCAATTTAGTTCTTTAACTCTCTGGAAGCTTGATGAGCTACCACGTGTCCCACTTTTGGTTTATTTGTGCATTTGGTCCTTTCTACTTTTTATTTGTTTCAACTTGTCCTTAAATTAAGTTTTATTTTATTATAAATTTACCCAAAAATTTCAAATAATTTTCAAATTGGTCCCTTGACTTCAGAATGCATGAGGAGCTGCCACGTGTCTCATCATTTTGGTTTTATTACCTAAAAGGTCCCTGAACTTTCCAATAATCATATTTTGACCCTCAAACTTTTCCAAAATTACATTTTAACCCCCGAGCTTTCTAAAATTACATTTTTACCCCTGAACTTTCAAAAATCACATTTGACCTTGAAACTTTCTAAAATTACATTTTTACTCCTAAACTTTCAAAAAATCACATTTTAACCCCCGAACTTTCTAAAAATTACCATTTCACCCTCGAACTTTCCAAAATTACCATTTTGATCCTAAACTTTCTAAAAATTACCATTTTACCCCCGAACATCCAAAAATTACCATTTTGCCCTCGAGCATCCAAAAATCACCATTTTGCCCTCAAACTTCCAAAAATCACATTTTCAACCTCAAATTTTCTAAAAGTTCAATTTTAATCCCAAATTTTCCAAAAATTCAATTTTGATCCCTAAATTGTAATTTTCATCTCGGACTCTCTGAAACTCCGATTTTAGCCCCGTTTGTTTTGTTTTTCTTTTTTTCTTTAATGATCATACAAAGAATTTAATTATTATTCTTTTGTATTTTGTATTCTGTTAATCTTATGTTTAATTTTTGTGCATTTATTTATCTGTTTAATTATTTTGTTTCATGGTATTTAATTTTTGCTACAAATTGCCCATTCATATTTAATTTACATGTTCGCGTTCAAAATTATTTTACGTACAAATAAACCTTTAAAACCAAGGCAATGTGCTTTTCGTGTGGAAACCTCGAAAAATCGTGCTCTAACGTGCTGGGTGTGATTTTTCGTATAATTTACATGGATCAAATATCCTCTTCTAAACTTTTCAAATGCCTTTTAATTTCAAATTTTCGAGAACGTCGTGCCCTAACGTGTTGGTCACGACTTCAATTCTCTACGAAAGTCGAAACAAATGGGTATTCTTTCTTCAAATCCTTTTTAAGTCATGTGTCCAAGTGTCGTACTTTAAACTTAATTCAAAATTTCGAGTTCTCAATATATACAAATAAATTTAAACAAAAAAACGAGGTAATATCCTTTTGTGTGGAAACTTCGAAAAACCATGCCCTAATGTGCTGGGTGTGATTTTCGTATAATTCACGCAATCGAATATTCTCTTTAAAGTCTTTCAAAATGTCTTTCAATTTCGAAAGTCCGAGAACGTAGTGCCCTAACGTGTTGGACACGACTTCCAGTTCTCCTAGAAATTCGAAACACACGGACAATTTTCCTCAAATAGGACTTTTGAAAATCATGCAAAGTTTTCTAAAAACAAAGATCATATTTTAAGTTTTACTCGATTTTTTAAACTTTTAACAAATGAAGACCCGAAAATAATCAATGTGGTACCAATTTTAGGCATATGAGGGTGTTAATTCTTCCTCATACGTAACCGGCTCCCGAACCTGTTTTCTGGATTTTGAAGACCAAAATATTTTTCAAAACAAATTTTAAACGTTTTGCGATGATCCAATCACACCATATAAAAAGATTGGTGGCGACTCCCATTTTTTTTATTTTTAAAATATTATTCGAAACCTGTTTGTTTTCCCAAAAACAAACGTTTTGACAGCTTGGCGACTCCATTGAGGACTTTTTAAAATAAAAGAGAGTCAAGCCAAAGTTGATTATTTTCGGGTTTTTTATTTGAAAACTTTTAAACCTTCGATTTTGTTTAATATACGATCCTTGGCTTTTTTGTGTGATGCTATATTATGTTGATATTGCTAATATAAGTGTGCATTCATATGCATTTTGTTACTACCTTCTTAAGTGGAAGCGGGAAACAACTCCTTCGTGAGGTTTTCACCTTTTTGCAGGATAGTGGATCGCTTTCGGGATTACATCCGTACCCATGTTTTCGTGAAGTTTTCACTTCTGTGCAAACATGTGAGAAATGTGTCCCCCTAAACCGAACTCATCCGTATGAGCCTGTAATGGGTGAGGATCAAGGAATCCGCTGGTTTGGGTACCCTTTACTCTAGAGCCTAAAACCACATGTAATGAGTCGTAAGTACTTGCCTTAAGAAGAGTTATGTCGAACCTTTTAGCAATCATCCAAGACAATTTCTTAGGTTCTTTGTTTTACCTATATATTGATATTGATGTGCTCTGCTAACGTGCTCTTTTTTGTCTCTTTTGATTGCATTTGCATCATCATTCAAGAAAAGGTGTTGATTTAAGTTCGATTACCCAAATAAGCAGTTTCATCATGGAAGATGGATTTCTTTATAGAGTGGAAGATAACATGGTAGCGCACTTATGGTCAGAGGAACAACGTCATGAAAAAGGGGACAGTTTGAAAGAGGGGCATTTATCAGAGTTTTGGGATTATATTCGGATTAAGGTGACTCAAAATAATTTGCAAGAATTAAGAGATATTTGGGGTCAGTGGGATAGCGAGATGAAACAGATGTTCTATCGAGAATATGAAGATTTACCTTACTTGCTCGAAGTGAAAATCGACAAGCATGTCTTTCGAGCCCTCACCTAGCACTGGAATCCTACATATAGTTGCTTCACCTTTGGGAACTTCGACATGACACCCACAGTGGAGGAGTATACTGCTTTGATTCGTTGTCCTAGAATTCAAGTTGACAAAGCATACTCAAAAGATGCATATGTCCCAACCTTTCTGAAAAGGCTGATGAATGTGACCGGGATGAGTGAACAGTGGGTTGCGTCACGGATCAAAGTAAAAGGAGACAATAAGTGTATCAACTGGAAAAGCTTGCGAGATCTAATATTGGTACACCCAGATATGAAAAAACGCATCGACATTTTTGCTCTTGGCATATACGAGTTAGTCCTTTCCCAAAAGCATTAGGACCTGTGGAAGATGCAGTTGCAGTTCTGTTTGATCGGCTTAGTAAATGAGTCACACCTATCCCAGCTATTCTCGTCGAGACCTTTAGATCATTAAACGTTTGTCGAAGAGAGAAGGAAGGTTCATTGGTTCTGTACCACTTCTAATGGTTTGGTTTCAAAGTCACTTCTAGAAGGTAGAGAAAATTTCATGCAAAGTGTTCTCGACCGATTTCTCACCTTTGAGGGAATTTGTTGCCACACAAAGGGAACAAAATATATCCGAGGAAAAATGGATGGCTATCCTTCAGAACCTTCAGGATGAGGACGTCGAATGGTGTGCACCTTGGTTTATTCCCAATGAGATCCTCTATCATTGTGGCAGCTTTGATTGGGTCCCTTTACTCAGGGTATGGGGTGCTATAGGATATGCCTCTCTACTCGTGTTGAGGTAATACAAGACGAGACAATTTATCCTTGCGACACACTACCTAGCTTAGTACGAGTTCTCCTACAAAGGGAATAATTACAAGAAAAAGGTCCGAGAGGTATCAAATGCATAGAAGAAAGTACATAGGATGAAGAAGTTTAGTGCAAGCCCGTTGACGACACCAAACTATGATTGGTGGAAAGTAAAAGAGTTAATGATAACGTTCTAGCACCAGATCCTGAAAATGTTCGGCCGATAGAGGAATATCTGCAAGAGGTCCCGTTAGAGATAGACATCATGAAACAAGACTTTGAGAAGATGAGCGCGGAATTCAAAAAGAGAATAGAGGTTCTGAAAGAAGAAAAGATGAAATTGGGATTGGACGTGGATATACATAAATTAGAGGCTGAAAAATTAAGGAAAGGGAAAAACAAAATTGAAGAAGACTTAGAAGACTTGAAGAAGGTTTATAAGAAGCTTCGTTTATCTATGAGAACCGCGGGATTAGGCAAGACGTTGGAACAATGGCGACAGGAAATTCAGATGCAAAAAGATCAAACAGAGCAGCGGCAAAGGAAATTCCAAGACTGTCAGGCTCGAGAAAACGCCTTGAAAGGAGAATTGTTAGAAAAATAAGTTGAGAAAGCCGAGATGAAAGCCCAAATATCTGGGTTAGAAGTTAGAATAATGGAGTTAGAAGAGTCACTACGTAGACACCACAACAGGAACTCCGTCTTGGAACTTAAGGCGAGCATGGCCGAAAGTCAAGAATTAAAAGAAAGGGTACAAGAATTGGAGGTTGCACTCCATAATAATGAGATTCGAATTGAGATCCTTGAAAGGAATCTGGAAACCAACGAATGGCACTTTCGACAAACTCAAAGACAGGTCAAAGAAAGAGATTATGTAATAGGAAAAGCACTGACTCAAATGAGGGAAACTGTTGATCACATGCAGGATTTAGCTGTCGAAGCTGATATTTTGAGCCTCCAATATGAATCGAAATCAGAACGAGGACAGAAATTAGCCAGGCTTCTTGGAAAGATTAAAGCTTTAGGCAATAAGGCAAAGTCATTTGTGTAATTTCGCTTTATGTAAAGAAGTTTTTCTTCTAAAGAAGTTGTTCTAATAGAATCGAATTCAAAGTCAACGCCTTTTCTTACATTACATACATGCATTCATCCGCATTGCATTTTCACATATTTTAACTTAATAATTCTAACTAATTAAAAATTTTAACAGTTACGTTAGTAATCATTGAAAACTCGCATCACTATAACACTCGTAAAAAAACCAAGGCTATAGAGCAAAGGCTAGAGCAAATTCAAAAGGAAATGCAAGAACAAGTGCAAGCGCAGTTATAAGACCATTTGGAAAAAATACAGCAAGATATGAAGGACTAGAGTATAGAATCTCTAAAGAGCATTATAAGTGAGCTAACACAGCTGATAAGAGCAGGGGCAGATAAAGGAAAAGGTCATGCTATAAGCCAAAGGGAGGAGAGTGAGGAGCCTAGATATCTCCCAAGCTATGCTTCTATGCATACTCAAGTACCGCCGAAAACGTATCCACGTGGAGTACCTGTAACAATAAGAGCACAACAACACCCAGGCGGTATGTCAGGGCCAGCAAATTTTCAGATGGGATCCAGTTCCAACCCCGAAGATAATGTAGCCATTCCCGTCATCCACGACTTGGATGACGTAGAGGAGACGAAAAGAGCAAGGCTTGAGATTCCTAGACAGCTAGAGGACAAATACAAGTGGTTGGAATAAAAAGTGAAAGCGATAGAAGGAGCTGATACCGTCTATGGCATTTATGCTAAGGAGTTAAGCCTCGTCCCAGACCTAGTGCTCCCCCCGAAATTCAAGACACTGGATTTCGACAAATACAACAAGACCAATTACCCCGAAGCACACATTACCATGTTCTGTAAGAAGATGACTGGACATGTCCATAATGACCAGTTATTAATACACTGTTTTCAAGATAGTTTAATAGGATCTGCAGCCAAATGGTATAATCAGTTGAGTCGTGTCAAGATAAGCTCATGGAAGGATCTGGCACAAGTATTTATAAAGAAATAAAGTCATGTAACTAACATGGCACCTAATAGACTGACACTGCAAAGGATGAAGAAAAAGCCAAATGAGAGTTTCCGACAATACGCTCAAAGATGAAGGGACGTGGCAACCTAGGTACAACCACCATTATTGGAAAAAGAAACAACTATGTTGTTTGTTAATACTCTGAAAGCCCCTTTCATTAACCATATGTTAGGGAGCGCTACCAAAAGTTTCTTTGACATGGTTATGTCAGGGGAGATGGTCGAGAATGCAATCCAAAGCGAAAAAATTGAGATGAGAGAAGGTGTCAGAAGAAAAACTCTCAGAAAAAAGGAAAATGAGGTCAACAACACAGACTCTTACAAGATAAATTACTCAAAACCAATGATGATGGCATTGCCCAGAACCACGGAAGGAAATTATCAAAGAAATCTAATGCAGAGGTTTGGTGTGAGACCAAAAATGTATTCACTCCAATTCCCATGACATAAAGAGAACTTTATCCAAGATTGTATGAGGAACATCTCGTGGCGTTAATCCATGTGAAGTCATTGCTACCACCATTCTCGAGTTTGTACGACGTGAACGCACGATGTGAATATCATGCAGGGATAGCCGAACATTCAATTGAGAACTGCACAGCCCTAAAAAGGCATGTACAGCAGCTTATTGATGCCAAGGCGCTGATATTCGAGGATCTTGCGAATCCCAATGTATCAGGGAATCCGCTACCCAAACATCCTGATCAAGGGGTGAATGTAATAGTCGGAGAAAAAGGAAGGAAGATTAAAACTCGCGTTGAGGAAGGAAGGTCACCCATGAGATGGGTATGGCATCAAATGATAAAAGTAGGCTTAATTGCTCAAGAATCGGGAAAAACAGTGAGAAAAAGACGCTACTGTGAGTTCCACAATAACGAAGGGCATGAGATTCAAGAATGCGACGAGTTCAAAACTATGGTACAGGGATTGATGGACAATAAGGAGTTAGAATTTTTTGAGGAAAAAGAAGAAGTGGAAGAAGTATGCGTCTCCGAAGAAGGCATAGTTAAGAAAAATTTTAGGGTTAATAACCCAATGATAATCATCTCACGGTCAAGAAAGGATGAAACTAAATCAAGAGTTGCTCCCACAATAATAATTCAAAACCCGTAGCCTTCCCTTACAAAGATGACAAAAGGGTACCTTAGAATTACAACTGTAATGTAACGGTATCAAGAGCGGAAAATTCCAAGGTTGAATCAGAAAGAGCTCGAGCCGTGAGTCTTGTCACATGTAGTGAGAAAGACAATGGCCCTGCAAGAACAGAAGATGAAACATTTGGGAAAAGCCTAGAAGAGCTGAACAGAGGGAGTCTAGTGGATTAAAGTCACCAATCAACGAGCCAGTAACAGAAAATAAGGCTAAGGAATTCTTGAAGTTCCTCAAACACAGCGAATATAGCATGGTAGAGCAATTACACAAGCAACCGGCTAGTATATTCATTTTAATGTTGTTGCAGAGCTCAAAAGCACGTCGTAACGCGTTGATGAAAGTATTAAATGAGACTTATGTAGCCAAGGACATTTTAGTGAACAAACTAGACCGCTTGGTCAATAATGTTAGCACCGATAATTTCATCTTTTTTAATGATGACGAAATATCCCCAGGAGGTATGGGATCAACAAAATCGCTACATATCACCACTCGTTGTAAAGGTTACATACTGACTGGTGTATTGACTGACAATGATTTAGCCTTGAACGTTCTGCCATTGACAATGTTAAAGAGGTTACCGATCGATAGTTCTCATATGAAGACATGCCATAATGTAGTGAAAGCCTTCGATGGGACAGAAAGGAAAGTTATGGGTCTAATCGAGATACCATTGCTAATCGATCCAAACTCATACGAAGTACACTTCTTGGTAATGGATATCAAACCAAGCTACAATTGCTTGCTTGAAAGACCGTGGATCCATTCGGCAGGAGTAGTGCCGTCATCATTACACCAAAAGCTGAAATTGGTGATTGAAGGACGATTAGACACAATCAATGCTGAGGAGAACCTAATCGCGTCAATAACAAATGATGTGCCATACATTGGAGCAGATGAAAAAGCTTTAGAATGTTCTTTCCGGTCCTTGGAGTTTGTTAATGCAACCTTCGTCGTCGAAGGGAGCAGAATCCCTGTACTCAAAATATCAAAAATCACAAAGATGGCCCTAAAAATGACAATTGGCAAAGGAGCCCTAACTGGAAAAAGACTAGGAAAATTTCTCCAAGGGAGAACCAATATGCCAATGTTGGAAGAGAAACAAGATCGCTTTGGCCTAGGGTATAAACCAGACGCGAAGGGAATGAAAAGGGAGCTGGAAAAGAAGCAGGAACGAAGGAGAGCTCGATTGGCTAGAGAGGAGATCCAATGGGAGCCAATGATTTTTCCCCATATATCAAAAATGTTTGTATCAAGAGGAATAATCAATTCAAGGCAGAAGGTAGAAGAGAGAGAAGGAAGACTAATTGAAGCAATGGAGATAATGAAGGGTTTGAGCATCAACGTTGTATCAGAGGAAGGAAACGAAGGAAGAAACCCATGGAAAATTTGTCCTTTCGCCACTGGAAGTACTCTCGACAATTGGACTGTGGAGGAACTCCCTGTAGTCTTTAGGGCTTCTTCAAAGTAATGCTCAAAACACACCTATTGCTTTAGGCTCGAAAGCAATATGGATCTTTTTGTAAAAGGGCCTATGATCATTATCTAGTTATTTTGAATGAAAATGCATTTTTTATCTTACATGACAAATCTCTCCCTAATCATTCTTTCCTTCTTAATCCAACAAACCGTTCATACATATCCAATAAACAAAATTAATCATTCTTTAATATATACATTCTTGTCCAATTTGACAAACATACTCATACTCATACCATATAATCATTCTTTTGTAAATTTATTTTGTTCTTTGGACCTCCTTTTTATTCTTTTGGCAGGTTCTTGAATATCAATAATATGAGTAACGTTGATGCTAACTTAGAGCCTCGTTTTGAGCAAGATATGTGTTTAGAAGAACTTCAGGACTTCGAAGATGATCAAGATTATAATTTGTCTCCTGGTCTGTTAAGAATGATGGAGCAAGAAGAAAAACAAATTTTGCCTCATTATAACCTATGAAAGTCATCAGTTTGGGGAACGAAGATGAAAAGAAAGAAGTGAAAATTGGGACAAGCATCTCCCTAGAAACCAGAAGGGATCTTATCGAATTGCTTCAAGAGTTCCAAGATGTCTTCGCATGGCCTTATCAAGACATGCCTGGTCTAAGTACAGACATCGTGGTACATAAACTCCCAATAAAGGAATAATGCAGGCCTGTTCAGTAGAACCTCCGAAGGATGAGACCTGATGTGTTATTGAAAATAAAAGAGGAGGTCAAAAAGCAATTTGACGTTGGGTTTCTCCAAGTGGTTAAATACTCAGAGTAGGTAGCCAACATAGTCCTTATTCCTAAAAAAGATGGGAAAGTGCGTATGTATGTGGATTATCGGGATTTAAATAAAGCAAGCCCAAAGGATAACTTTCCTTTACCTCATATCGACACCTTAATGGACAATACAGCAGGTCACTCATTATTTTCATTCATGGATTATTTCTCCAGGTATAACCAGATAAGGATGGATCTTGAGGATATAGAGAAAACCACGTTTATCACGCTATGGGGAACATTCTGTTACAAGGTAATGCCTTTTGGACTAAAAAACGTAGGGGCAACTTATCAAAGGGCCATGGTGACTTCGTTTCATGACATGAGGCATAAAGAAATTGAAGTTTATGTTGACGACATGATTGCGAAATCCCGAACGGAGGAAGAGCATGTAAGGATCTTAAGAAAGCTGTTTGGGAGGCTAAGAAAGTATCAGCTAAAGCTAAACCCAGCAAAGTGCACTTTCAGAGCCACGTTAGGAAAGCTGTTGGGCTTTGTAGTCAGCAGAAAAGGGATTAAAATAGATCCAGATAAAGTCAGAGCCATCCAGGAGCTACCACCACCTAGTACGCAAAAAGAAGTTAGAGGGTTTTTAGAGAGACTAAATTACATTGCTCGGTTCATTTCATAGTTGACTGAGAAATGTGATCCTATCTTCCATTTGCTTAGGAAATGCAACCCAGGTGTATGGGATGATTCATGTTAGGAAACTTTAACAAGATCAAAGATTACTTGTCCAATGCTCCCATCTTGGTGCCTCCAATTCCTAATAAACCGTTGATCCTATAGTTGGCAGTCTTTGAAAATTCTATGGGATGTGTACTAGGCTAGCACGATGAGTCTAGAAAGAAGGAAATGGCGATATATTATCTTAGTAAGAAATTCACTGATTGTGAGACTCGATACTCGCCAATTGAAAAACTATGTTGTGCTCTAGTTTGGACCACGCAAAGATTAAGGCAATACATGTTGTACCATACCACTTGGTTAATCTCAAAACTAGATCCTCTGAAATACATGATAGAGTCGGCCGCACTGAATGGGAGATTGACTAGGTGGTAGATCTTGCTTTCGGAATTCGACATAGTTTATGCCAATCAAAAGGTAGTAAAAGGGAGTGCAATAGCGGACTTCCTAGCTAGCAGGGCTTTAGAGGACTATGAGCCAATAAACTTCGACTTCCCGAACGAGGATTTAATGTATGTTGCAACCACTGAAGAGGGAACCATAGTAGAATATCCTTGGAGATTGAATTTTAATGGATCTTCAAACGCCACAGGTAATAGAGTTGGGGCAGTCTTAGTATCACCAGAAGGAGACCAATATCCTTTTACTAGTAAACTCGATTTTGATTGCACAAACAACATGGCAGAATACAAAGCATGTATCATGGGAATCCGTGCAGCCATATAACGGGGAATCAAAGTTTTGGAGATATATGGAAACTCTGCACTAGTAATCTACAAACTCAAAGGAGAATGGGAAACGAGGGATTCTAAGCTAATTGATTACCGGAAATTGGTTCTCGAGTTAATCAAGGAGTTTGATGATATCACATTCCATTATCTTTCACGAGAGGAGAATCAAATGGCTGATGCTCTTGCCACTTTGGCCTCGATGATCAAAGTGAATAGACCAGAAGATATGAAACCCATTCAAATGAGCATCTATGAGGCTTCGGCTCATTGTTATGATATTGAAGAATAAGAAAAAGAATAAAGGGATGATCGCCCATGGTACCAATATATTCTTCAACATGTGAGAGATCGCAAATACCCCGAGCAAGTTTCTGAAAATGAAAAGAGGACATTGAGAAGACTAGCCAATGAATATGTCCTAGATGGGGAAATCTTGTACAAAAGGAGAAAAGATCAGGTGTTACTAAGATGTTTCGACGCAATTGAAGCTAGAAAGATCTTAGAAGAAGTTCATGAAGGCATTTGTGGGACACACGCCAATGGTTTCACAATGGCCAGGCAGATAATGAGATTTGGATATTACTGATCTATCATGGAGGGGGATTGCATCAATTATGCTAAGAGGTGCTATAAGTGCCAAATCTATGGAGACAAGATTCACGTGCCTCCATCACACCTTCATGTCATGACTTCTCCTTGGTTATTTTTTATGTGGGGCATGGATGTCATTGGGTCGATTTCTCCAAAGGCTTCTAATGGTCATAGATTTATCTTCATGGTTATCGACTATTTCACCAAATGGGTAGAAGCAGCTTCTTATGCCAACGTCACGAAGACTGTGGTTAATAAGTTCTTGAAAAAAGAGATCATTTATCGATATGGGATGCCAGAGAGGATCATATCTGACAATGCCTTGAATTTGAACAATAGCACAATAACGGAAGTTTACGAGCAATTCAAGATCAAGCATCACAATTCGTCTCCCTATCGCCCAAAGATGAATGGAGCTGTAGAGGCCGCTAATAAAAACATCAAGAAGATTATCGCGAAAATGACTGAGACCTATAAAGATTGGCACGAAAAATTACCATTTACCCTCTTTGCTTACAGAACTTCAATCAGAACTTCTATTGGGGCAACACCATTCTCACTAGCGTATGGTATGGAAGCAGTCTTACCTATTGAAGTTGAAATACCTTCTCTCCGAGTCTTGACTGAGCTACAATTAGATGAGGCAAAATGGATCCAGGCTCGATATGATCAGTTGAATTTAATCGAAGAAAAGAGGTTACGAGCTATTTTCCATGGTCAGATGTACCAGAAAAGAATGATGCGAGCTTATGACAAAAAGGTTCATCCTAGAGAATTTCATGAGGGAGATTTAGTTCTGAAAAAAGATACTTCCCATACATAAAGACTTCCGCGGGACATGGAATCTGAACTAGGACGGAACTTACGTGGTAAAGAAAGCTTTCTTAGAAGGAGCTCTCATTCCAACAAAAATGGACGACAAAGGTCTGCACAATCCCGTCAATTCAGACTCGGTGAAAAAATATTTTGCATAAATTTGAGATGAAAACTCGTAAAGGGCGTCCTGAAACCAAAAGGAATCTTGAGTTGAAAACCCACAAAGGGCGACTCAAATTCAAGGATAGGTCGAAGTGATTGTTTCTCTGAAATGAAACAAGATGGAGGAAAATTACAACTTGAAGCATCAACAAAGCACTCCAGGTCTTCTAGACACTTATTTGGCTTAGAATGATTATCAGCAAGTCGGCTCAGAGAAGCTCATCCTACGATATTCGAGGCATTTAATTATCTTTTTTTGTATACTTGGCAATTTCTTGACAAAAATTTGTCTCCTATTGATCTTTTGAATTGTGTCTTCAATAAATTTCGACTTTATTCTTTCATAATCTCGTTCAAGCATTTGGAATTTTTAATAACGGATAATGAAGTAATAATATGAAATCATACAAAGATCCATGAGCATTACTCTGGAATTTCCTAAATGGTACAGAGGCCCGGAACAGGACCACCAAGTGAAAAACTCAAAAACAAACAAATTAGGCTAAGCCTAGAAGGAGACAGGACAGTGCACCCATGACAGAATCTGGACAAGTGACAGGCTATGTTAACCCAAATAATAAACGGACATTCATCATACACATTCTTGTAGTTAGGAGCATTTGATTCATTCTGATCATTGCATCCTGATAATTTGGGCCTACATATGAGGTTTATAGAAGCATACTTTACAGGTCACATCCCCGCGAAATGGCGAGAGGAACCAAGGGAATATTTGAGCTGATACCCTAAAGATGAAGAGGAGTAAATTGAAGCCGTTACAGTAAATCTTCTACCTCGAAGTTACAGTGGATCGAGATCAAACTACAGTACCAAGTTTTCATAAGAGTAAGATGAAGTTTCGACATCAAATCCTATCTTCCTGAAATTACAGTGGAGCTGGATTCAAATTACATCATTTCATTTTTACCCTTAATCAAGGGGGCAGATTGAAGATCCGATCTCTTACCCCGAGCCTGGGGCAGATCATCATCAACAAATCTCTTACCCCAATCATAGGGCAGATTGCAGCCATCCGATCTTTTACCTTGAGCCTGGGGCAGATCACCGTCATCCAATCTCTTACCTTGAGCCTGAGGCAGATCGCAGCCATTGGATCTCTTACCCCGAGCCTGGGGTAGATCATCATCAGCAAATCTCTTACCCTGAGCCTGGGGTAGATTGCAGCCATCCGATCTCTTACCTCGAGCCTAGGGAAGATCATCATCAGTAAATCTCTCACCCCGAGCCTGGGCAGATTACAGCCATCAGATCTTTTACCCCGAGCCTAGGGCAGATCATCATCAGCAAATCTCTTACCCCGATCATGAGGCAGATTGCAGCTATCCGATCTCTTACCCCGAGCTTGAGGCAGATCATCATTAGTAAATCTCTTACCCTAAGCCTGAGGCAAATTGCAGCCATCCGATCTCTTACCCCGAGCTTGGGGCAGATCATCTTTAGCAAATCTCTTACCCCGATCATGGGGCAGATTGCAGCCATCTTATCTTTTACCCCGAGCCTCGAGCAGATCACCATCAACCAATCTCTTACCTCGAGCCTAGGGCAGATTACAATCATTCGATCTTTTACCCCAAGCCTAGGGTAGATCACCATCAGTCAATCTGTTACCCTGATTATGGGGCAGATTACAGTCATTCGAAGCAATAAAGTGATCATCTTACTGGTAAGATGCAGAGAAGTGAACCAAATTCATCTTCCTAGTAAAATACAAAGAAGTAGATCAAGATATGAAGCTACGATGCCCAAACCTCTGAAGTTACAAGTGAATGGGGTGAAGCTACAGTAGTAAATTTTGCCTTTTTGAAATTACCTCAAGGCAAGATGGAATCATAAAGCTAAAGATGTAGAGAAGCGGATGTAGTAAAACGACCAACAAAGCGAGGAGTGGGCCAATCGAAGAAGGAACATCAAAAAGACAAGATCTGACAAAATTGGGCCTCTTTTCGGTCTTTGCTCTGTCCCTATTACACAGCAACGAGCAAAGAGGGGCAGCTATTGGAGCCCAATTTTGACCAGGCCCAACATTTAAATCAAAATAAACCCAATTTTAAATTTTAAAATTTTAAATTATTTTAAGTTTAAATTTATTTTAAATTTTAAATTTAAGATTTAATTAAAAGTCTAAAAATTACAAATCTAAAGTCCATTTTACAAACCCAAATGCCCCAACCCAGTTACATGATTGGCCCAACAGGCCCAAACTAAACCTAAAACAAAAAAGTCAAACCCTAAGCAGGCAACTTGCTGCTGCCACCCTTCTTTTTGCCCAATCAGTCTCTGCCACGTCAACATACCACCAGTGGCACCATCGCCCATCTGCCACAGCCACCAACCGCCACCAGCAAGTTGCACCACTGCAAAGCCGAACCTGCAAAGAAGGAAAAGACAAGCAATTAAGTTGTAAAAGACAAAATAAAATGATTGTAATAAGGCTATAAAGGGAGAATTAAAATCGATTGTAATTTTTTACAAGTTCTTTGGAAGAAATCAATACAAACATCTTGAAATCAATACAAAAGAAACAAAATTACGAAGCCATTAATATTAGAAATAAAACAGAGAGCAGACTTCCAAGCATTCTTAGATTCGGTGTTAGCAAGGTATACCATTCGAATACCTACATTTATTGCTTTCTTATTATTTAAAATTTCTAAGCCTTTTTATATTCTTTTTATGCATTAATATATCAATTATTGTACCATTACCGTTGTCTGCTGGTATTCATTTTAAATCATTTAATAAAAAGTAATAAATACTTAATAATAAATATTAAATATAATAATAATAAAAAGGAACCCGAAAGGTCTTACCCTAATCGAATCCACCGCCGTTGAAGCCGTGAACGGTTTTCTTCTGAGTCGCTCCATATTGACAAGGATTCTCGTCGTTCGAATGTATTAAAGAATAAACAAAAAGAACATGAATAACGACATACCAAAATAGATTTCAAAAAAAAAAACTTCAAAACATATTTTAAATCTAAAAGATCCAAGTTTTAAATGCAAGTTTTTTAATAAAAAATGGAAAAAGGAATAAAACAGATCTAAACACAAAGAAAAGAGAAAGAAATCCAAGTTTGTTTTAGACAATATTTAGATCTAGGTTTTTCTTAAAACCAAATCTGTTTGTTTTATAAAAAAAGGGAAGGAACTAATAACAAAAATAAAACAAAGAAAAGAATTTAAAACTAAAAACTCAGACATGTTTTAAAAAGAAACTGAAATTTTTTTTTCTACCTTTTGAATGCTGTGCATGGTGGTCGACAGCGACGCGTGGCGACGGACGACCAGCAGAAGCATGGCCGGCCAAGGCAGAAGCTTGGGAGTGTTTTGAGAGTAAAAAAAAGTTTTTTTTGGAAAGGGTGTTAAAATGAAATATTTTTGAATATTAAAGGGTATTTATAGCCATTCAAAACGGCGTCGTTTTGGCATTGCTTTAAAATGCTCAAAACGACGTCGTTTCATGTTAGACCCGTTTTCTGACCCGACCCGCTCTAGAGGATCCGCGTGTTTTCATTAAATGGTCTATTTATTCTCCTGGTCCTTTTGCTTTTTTCAAAATTTTCAATCAAGTTCCTTTTGATATTTTTAATTAATTATAAATTTTCCCATTAATTATATTTCATTTTCAATTTAGTCCTTTAACTCTCCTGAAGCCTGAGGAGCTACCACGTGCCCCATCTTTTTGGTTTTATTGCCTAAAAGGTCCCTGAACTTTGCAAAAATCATATTTTGACCCTTAAACTTTTCCAAAATTACATTTTACCCCCGAGCTTTCTAAAATTTCATTTTTACCCTCAAACATTCAAAAATCACATTTTTGAACTCGAACTTTCCAAAATTATATTTTTACCCCTAAACTTTCCAACAATCATGTTTTAACCCCCGAACTTTCTAAAATTACCATTTTGACCCTAAACTTTCTAAAAATTACCATTTTACCCTTGAACATCTAAAAATTACCATTTTACCCTCGAGTATCCAAAAATTACCATTTTACCCTCGAGCATTTAAAATTACCATTTTACCCTCGAGCATCTAACAATTACCATTTTACCCTTGAGCATCAAAAAATTATCATTTTACCACCGAGCATCAAAAAATCACCATTTTGCCCTCAAACTTCCAAAAATCACATTTTCGACCTCAAATTTTCTAAAAGTTCGATTTTAATACCAAATTTTCCAAAAATTCAATTTTAATCTCCAAATTCCTTAAAAATTACATTTTCATCCCGGACTCTCCGAAACTCCGTTTTTAGCCCCGTTTTTTTTGTTTTTCTTTTTTTCTTTAATGTTCATACATAAAATTTAATTATTATTCTTTTGTATTTTGTATTCTATTAATCTTATGTTTAATTTTTGTGCATTTATTTATCTGCTTAATTATTTTGTTTCATGTTATTTAATTTTTTCTACAAATTGCCCATTCATATTTAATTTACATGTTCGCTTTCAAAATTATTTTACATACAAATAAACCTTTAAAACCGAGGCAATGTTCTTTTCGTGTGGAAACCTCAAAAAATCATGCCCTAACGTGCTAGGTGTGATTTTTCGTATAATTTACACAGATCGAATATCCTCTTCTAAACTTTTCAAATGCCTTTTAATTTCGAAATTCCGAGAACGTCGTGTCCTAACGTGTTGGTCACGACTTCAATTCTCCACGAAAATCGAAACAAACGGGTATTCTTTCTTCAAATCCTTTTTAAGTCATGTGTCTGAGGATCATACTTTAAACTTAATTCAAAATTTTGAGTTCTCAATATATACAAAAATTTTAAACAAAAAAATGAGGCAATATCCTTTCGTGTGGAAACTTTGAAAAACCATGCCCTAACGTGTTGGGCGTGATTTTCGTATAATTCATGCAATTGAATATCCTTTTTAAAGTCTTTCAAAATGTCCTTCAATTTCGAAACTCCGAAAACGTAGTGCCCTAATGTGTTGGACACGACTTTCAATTCTCCTAGAAATTCGAAACACACGGACAATTTTCCTCAAATAGGACTTTTGAAAATCATGCAAAGTTTTCTAAAAACAAAGATCGTATTTTAAGTTTTACTCGAGTTTTCAAACTTTTAACAAATTAAGACCCGAAAATAATCAATGTGGTACCAATTTTGGGCATATAAGGGTGCTAATCCTTCCTCATACGTACCCGACTTCCAAACCTGTTTTTCTAGATTTCGAAGACCAACATATTTTTCAAAACGAATTTTAAACGTTTTGCGGTGATCCAATCACACCATATAAAAAGATTGGTGGCGACTCCCTTTTTCGATTTTAAAATATTGTTCGAAACATGTTTGTTTTCCCAAAAACAAACGTTTCGACAGACATCACTTAATAAAATATTCATAACACTCCTCATTGGATGTCTATTGGTAGATAATGTGCCTCGTTAAAACCTTTACTAAGATAAAAACCCTGTGGGAAAAATATTTTCTAGTAAAGGAAAAAGAGTACACATATCTATTGTCAAAACCATTTTTTTGAAAAAGTCCCGACTTTTATTTTAAAAATGAAAATGAAGTTACCACCAATCTTTTTTAATTTGGTGTGATTGGATCACCATAAAATATTTAAATTAGTTTAAACAAACGTTTTGGTCTTTGAAATACAAAAAATAGGCTCGGGAGTCGATTAGGTGTGAGGAAGGATTAACACCCTCACACGCCCAAAATTGGTACCTAGTCGATTATCTAACGTCTTAATTGTTGAAAATTAAAAACTTGAAAAGAATTTAAAATGCAATCCTTACATGCGTGAATGATATGTTTCGATGTCGTTTAAAAATTGAATTTTTGCAATGAAAGCTCATTTATTTTGAATCAATCGAGAAAAATTATGTCCAATAAGTAAGGAAACAATATTTTTTATTCTTCGAAAGCAAAGAACATTTATCGATTTTAAATAGGATATTCAATTACTTAGGTTCAAAGAAAAAACCATACCAAGTACGTTAGGGAACAATTTCTCGAGTTCCCTAAAATAAAAGAACGTTACCTTGAATTTTTTTTGTAACAATTTAAGGTGCCATGCAATTCATTTTATTAAAATGTTTTCACAATGGATAAATAAATAACCAATAAATAAAACAACAAGATGCTACATGAAAATTAGATACCAAGATTAAATAAATAATATGAATAATTAAAAAATATTAAAAAATAAAAAAATAAAACAAAAGGATTATTTTTAAAAAGGGAATAAAAGGATTTAATTTAAAAAAATAGAATAAAAGGGCAAAATTTAAAAGGGAAAAAATCTAAGGACTAAGTTAAAATAAAAAAATTCAAAGTAAAATATAAAAAATGAAATAAAAGGGCTAAAATCGAAATATGTGAAAGGCCAGGGACTGAATGGGTGATTACCCCTTTTTCAATCTACGTGTCAGCCTCATGGAGAGACCCATTTGGTCAAGGGATCATATTATAAAACAAATAAAATTTAGGGGGAATTAAAAATAAAGGAAATTCAAAATTAGGACCAATTTGAACAGCATTCAAAGACAAAAGGACCAAAGAGAAATTTGACCCTTCGAGTGTCAAATCAAAACAGCAATATTTTGAGGCTGTTATGGATAAGCCTAAAACGGTGTCGTATGATGGTTTAATTTGAATTTAAGGACCATATTGAAAAAACCATGATCTACAGAGAGACTACAGAGATAATTAGTCCCTCATAAGAAAATACGCGAACCTCGAACATAAGTCAAGTTGGATCCGAGCATGAGAGCAAAACTGCGCCATTTTGGAGGTCAGAATCCAAACCCCAAAATGACGCCGTATAGGTCCCTTATTTAAATAAAAAAATTTAAAACTTCATTTTCACCCATGTTTCTAAAAAAATACCTCTCCTTTCTTTTTTTCTTCTCAAGATGACTCCTTGCACGGCTTTCCACTCTGACGAAGAGCCGCCGTTGGCCATCAGTCATCAGTGACAATGTCTACTACCTTTGGTGGCTAGAAATTCAAAAAAGGGTCCGTTTCAACCCTTTCGACTCACGGATATAGATCCGGTGTCGAAAGTTCAAAAAAACCAACCAAGATCCGAAAAAAATGAAAGAACCTTTCGGTTCCTAGGGGTTTTTAGGGTTTCATAGTACTCTTTGTTATTTTTTCTTCAACGGAGCCCTTTACAAACACGAACTAGTTCGGAGGGCTCTCGATCATCGAAAAAAACACTACCCTTCATTGGTGATTGGGGCCTCAGCACCAACATCGACGGCAGCTCAACCACAAGGTAAACCCTAGCCTTTTATTTTTATTATTTATATTTTTATACTATATTCAAAAATGGAAATAATGTAAAATAAATGGGTCAAAAATCTACCTTGAAACTTTTTGCTTGCTATTTCTTTTCGATTCTGTGTAGAAAATTTTACATTGGCAAAGTAAGGCTTTTATAGCCATTCTAAATACATAAAGAAATTGTTTTTTTTTCTTTCGTTTTGTCTTGTTTCTTCTTCTTTTTGCAGGTATCATCGAAATGGCAAGGTTTGGGGTCAACTCCGGTGATGGAAGGTGTACCCTTGCCATTTCGGTGCAAAGAGGTAGAGGAGAAGTCAGATGGGCTCGTGGTTGACATGGCATCGACGTGGTGTTGATGTGGCAATGGGGTGAGCAGCGTCGAGAGATGTTATAGGAATTAGGGTATCTTTTTTTGGTTAATGTTTTGGGTCTAATGGGCTTTTAGTTATTGGGTATTAGGTTAGGGTTAGTAAATTGGGTCTTGTTAGGTAATTGGGTTAAGGTATTTTGGACATGGGTTGTAAATTGGACATTGGACATTTTAAAATAAATGGATTTTTTATTTTTTTTATTTTATTTTTTTGTCTGGTTCGAGCTTTATCTATTGGGTCGAATAAATTGGGCTCCTACATCTATAATACGTATAACATGTTGCCTCATTTAAAACCTTACAAGGAAAACCCAATGGAACAAAATCTCGGTTAAGGGAAAAAGGTGAAACGCGTATTTACTCCCCCTCACGAAAACATCACATAATATCTCATTTTCTATGTATTCAATCTTTAATACTAATATTTCAAATGACTATTTGAATGTATTGTTAAGCATTTATATCACCATCCTTTTGAAAGTCATGAGTGAGGGAAAATTGGGGGAAATATATTTTAATCTCTTCATGAGTTTCAATAATAATCATAGCAAACTTCAATCATGATTCTTCTATAAAAACACAAATAGGTATTTTGGATCATTTTATAATCCTCCTTCAACTATTATTGACTAAGTCAAATTTACCACATGTTCAATTATTTCAATTCATATAAATGAACAATTTCTCGATAGTTTCAATATGCTTCTAGCATTCCAAATCCTTTAAGGATTTTAAAAATAAACTTTACTATATAGTGATTTACAAAAGGTTGTAACAACAATCATGAGACGCAAGTATGAACTGTCAATTTAATAATATATCTAAAGGTTATTGCATCCACCACAGAAGAATATCATATCTTTTCATAATCAATACCAAGACTTAGTGAAAACTTCATATTTTTATTTCGCTTTTGCAAAACTACTTTATTTGTACCCTCACTGGTTTTATACCTTTAGATATTTGGACTGCTAGTCCAAAAACTACACGAATTTAATTGTATTTGAGTTGCGTCTTTCTTTTTGGCCAATTTATTCCATATCTATATTTCTCAAGATATTTATTCAATATCCTCCTTGTATTTCATTATTTCAACAATAATATTGCATGCAAAACCGTTGTCGACCACTTTTATTATTGGTTCGACATTTTCTCGAATTGACATAAATTATTGAGATATCTTATTTTCACTATTTTAATCTTCAGTTTCAGGTACCTGAATCTCTTTTGAAGTTTTACTTATTAGTTATGCCTTAGGTCTCTTCTGGAGCACTCGCCTTCATTATATGACCATCTAAATTTATTATTTCCTTTTATCAGAATTTTCATAATTGGAACTTGTAATGAATTTATCCTTATTGAACTTCTAGTTCAAATTACTCTCCCCCTAACTCATTATAAGTTATTATCTCTCTCCCCCTAATGTCGGGAAAATTATCGAATCAAAATAATAATCACAAATCATGTCATAATTGAGTCTCAATACATTTAAAACATAAAATAATACAAGGAGACTCGTAATTAATATATATCCCCAACTTTCTTTGAGGATTCACTCATCTTTGTGCGTTGTGGTGGAGCAATTAAAACATATATGCACATACAAAAATTCGGAGATGAGAAATATTTAGTTTTTGACCAAAAATCAATTGTAATGGCAAATATTTATAACTTATTGGCTTGATGCGTACAACACGTAAATCAACATAATCTCATGTTGAAAGAGGAAGTTCAGTTCTCATAAGTAATAATCAGAGGCGTTCAACCAATTATTTCTCTAAACCATTATGCGCATAAATAACACTTTTACAAAAGGTTTTTCAAACTCAATCAATAAAAGACTGATATATAAACTCATCAGTGTCAGCAAGATGAACTGCCTTAATTGCATGATTTGAAATTAATTATTCAAACAATCTTGCAAACGACAAGTTGCAAGTTGATAACACATGTGATTATTTTGTATATGCATCTACCAAAATCATATAATATCATAACCATCCGCATGGTGGATTAATGGGCCCATATTCATTTCAAACATGCAAGACATTAAATCTTATCTTTAGCTTATGAGTTTTTAACAACCAATTTTCACAAATGAGAATTCTTTAAATTAAAGAAACTTTTGGTTCTCTAATGACTGTTCATATGAATTCTCAATTAATTTTCACATCATATATGATCCAGGATGGTCTAACTGGTCACGTCAAGTAGTAATTTTCCAAGTGTACAACAAGTACAAAACCAATGACTTTTCATTCATAAGTTGTCTCTCTTTTTAAAGAGTTCTTGAAAATTCTTGGTCTTTTCTTACTTTCTTCATTTTTCCAGTTCAGGTGGTGAGAAAATTTATTACGACCATCCCCCATGACTATTATTATAATCCAATTTACTACATCCATGTCAAAGGTTATGCTTTTCAAATTTACCACATATTGTTACATTCTTTTTAAGGAATAGTTAAGTTTCGTGGTTAAAAACTTTTGTTCAACCATAAGTAAATTTTTTCATGATATTGCTATTGTAGGAATGTAACACCCGTAACCTGTAAGCATCGTCGATTTAGTGTCTCAGAGTATTACAGAATAATACAAGATCATTATTTATAATGTTCATCTACCTACTTTATAATCAAACAAATCGCCAAGCATATTTAGCATATCATAACCAAAACCATTATAAATATATTATGCATGATTCAAAACAATTTCTTTATAGCTAAAGTATTTACATACCCCTTAATTTACCAACTCAAAATGTATATATATGTCATTCAACTAAATTCACATCAAAACACTTACATTGTAACTAATATTCACATGTGTTCCTTTCCTACAAGACCCTTAAACATAATCTAGTCCTAGGTACATGCCAAAATAAACAAAAAGTGACCTTACTAACTTTGAGTTCAAGATTCTAGCCTTGATGTTGAGTTGTAATCTACTATTAAATTAACCTGAAATCATAGGAAATTCAATTACATTAGTAATTTTCATTCACATGAATATTTACACTTTTCAAGCAAATACTTCCATTTAACAAATTATAATTCCAACATCAATATAACTCATAATGCAAATAACCAAATAAGTGTAATACTTCCATTCTTTATAATTCTTAATCCACATGTATAGATATACTACTTATCAATCCTTCACATTTTTTTTCAGTTCTTTATCGTTATACTTTCTGTAAAATCATGGCACTAGGTGCCTAGTGGTTAAACCGCGAAAGTAAGCCCAGCTCTAATTGGATTAACCAACAGTTTGTGCCCAGCGCTAGTCGGATAAACCGATGGTCATGGCACCCAGTGCCTAGTGGATAAACTGCAAAAGTGAGCCCAGCTCTAGTTGGATTAACCAACAAATATCAATCAAATCTTGGCACCCAGTGCGTAGCGGATAAACCACAAAAGTGAGCCCAGCTTTCCTTAATGTATATGAGCATTAAAATACACTTATATATATATATAACAATTTCCGTGCATCAAGAATTAAGATAACAATTAAATGAATTTAATCTTTAATCTATAATTAAATAAGGTAATAAGTTCGGGAGTATGAACTTACCAAAAAGTTTTGGTTACTTTTCCATTGATTGAATCGATTATTCACCAATTTTCTCCTTTCCTCGATTACCCGTCGTTCTACTCGTATCTTGATATGCAAAGGGTTATTCCACCGAACCTTTCTTCTCCTCTAATGGCGTTCTTCTTTTATTTTTCTTGTTTTTGGTGGAAAATCCCACTAAAGAAAAAAACCTCTTTATTTTATTTGTTTAAACTTTCCTTTATTTAATTATTACTTTGTCCTTTAAAGTAAAACTTGTCTTTAATTAAACTTTAGTCTAGAATTGTCCACTTAAAAGTATTATGGTCTAATTATCATATGAACTCTCCTTTATTTAATACTTTAACTTTTATCTCACAAATTTTATGTTACTCCAAGTTTGAATTCTTTATGAATTAATCCACCATCTTTAATTTAAACCCTACCATTAAAATTTTTTATCCACTCATTTGTTACTCTTCCTTAATTAATCAAACATATTTATCAAAGTTTCATGAATTCATAGTTAATTTTAATTTTTTTTAAAACCCTAAATTTATCATTTTTTGATATCACCAAAAATGAGTCACAAGGAGCACATTTGAATCATGAAAAGTTGAATAATTTCTCTCTTGCAAGGTTCTCATCAGTAATATTTTTTTAGGTAATTTTAATTGAGAACTTATTTTGAATACTGTAAAATTATACTCACAGTTTTAAAAACTTGTAACTTCAGCTGCATCCAACCATAACAAACTTTAGATAGAATTACCATATTCTATTGCTCATATTTTTCTTCCAATATTTAAGTAGATCTTTCACAGTCAAATATTTTGCTTTCAACCCCTTAATGCGGATAATGACAAAAGAATATCACAAAGATAGTCATAATCAATTCAATTTATAATAAATATAAATCAATAACCCAATCATCTTTTGATTCATATGAAATATAATATTTTCCCTATTCACAATCTCAATATGAGATCCATTATAAATATCTTTTAAAACCAATTGATTAACCATCACAAGATATTAATATATTAATTCTTTTGGAGCTTTCGGCTAATTTTGTACTACCAAATATTGGAATAATATTGGTTTGTTTCAGTACCAAATAAGATAATATATTCTATCTGTAATGATAAAATTAATTACTACATTCTAATATCCTTCCTCAAAGAATATTAACAAAAACAAAATATTTGGCATACACCACATGTGTGACCAATAATCTTTCGTATCACATTGATAACATAAGTTATCTTTACCCTTTGAAGAGTTATATTGACAACTCTCATTGTTCTCTTATTCATCACTATGTTCCCACTTTTAGTAGTCCATGATTATATCTTTTATTTTCTTTATGTTTGCATTCACTTTTGAAAATGCAATAAATTTAGTAGGACGAACTTATAAATGTCCCAATAGATTATTTATTCTATAATCACCACCGCAAACATACATAGATTTCAAATCAGAATCTATCTATTCAGATTGTCATGATTAGTCCCAAATTATAATAAACATAATATAATAAATCATAGTAAAATATACTTGAAGATCTTTAACATCATCGTTATCACCATGGCTATTATCATGAACATAATTACAAGTAGCAAAACAATTTTGTTTTCATAACAACATTTATAATCTAATAGTAAAAATTATTTAATAAACAATCAAAATTTTTGTGTATGATGCTTGAATGTTATCCGGTATACATTGTACCAAATTTCAATACCACATATATGTTATAAAATCTTATGATGCTCTAATAAATTATTTGTACTTTATAATTCAATCTAAAAGGTATAATCAAATCATTCAACAATAACAAATTAATGAGTCGATTAGATCCTATTGAATTTCCCCTTTTTTTCCCTTTAATCAAAGGCAATTGATTAGTAATGCTCTTTCTCAAAATTTTAATCGAATTTCAAGTATATTTAATAACAATAATTTAATCATAAAAAAATTTAATCATCCAAATATCATGCATACTTATAATTTAATAAAAGAATATTAGTTTAAAAGAAACCTTAAAGTAATAATATTTTTCTCATAAAATAATTTTAACAAAAATCAATCGAGAAAAATTTATCATTTAAGGATTATGTAAATTTCTTTGCATAAAAGGGCATAAAAATATTTAGAGATTTATGTGTACTTGAGTGGTTAAAGGCTTTACTGATTATCCATAGTACGCAGGCATCAATTGAAGACTGAAATAGCAGTAGCTCTAGGAGGCAATTGAATATAGAAAATTTGAGGATATTTTTGTGACTTATGGAGACAAATAATTAAAAGAGAATCGTACTGATGACGTGTACTATATAATGCTTCTTCAAAGTCTATATTTATAGACATAGAAAATATAAATGAAATAGAACTGTACTTCTAATGTCCATTAGAATTTAAAATCCATCCAAACTTATTTTAATTTTGATGAATATCCACTTAATAAAATATTCATAACACTAATATTTTTTAAAAATTTGTTATATACATTATTCACTCATATAATGAACATAAAAGTTATAACAACATTAATGAAAAAGATCATCCAAAGGGGGTCAGTTTCCCTTTAAAATTAAGCATAGTTTCAACTTAAACGGTGGCCCACTAGCCCACCTCCTTTTAGGATTCTTGCAGCTCTCGAGAAAGTTGATCATATTCTTATCCTATCCTGCTTTCAAATTATTATCTCATTACAATAATTGGCGTTTAAATTGCATATATTCTTCTTTAAATTTTGTGCAAGAAAATAGAATGTAAATGAAATAATAAAATAATAAATATAATAATATTTGCCGACAGGTTTTAAATAAGTTGAATTTTTATTTTATTAAGGTTAGGTTTGGATGAACGGTGTATTTACTTGTAATTAGTGCAAAAAATATTAATTACAGTGATATTAGAATTGTAGCGATACTGTAACGTGAGATAAAAAATTAAATAAACGCATTACACCGCACCCCACTTCCATCCAAACTCACCTTAATTTTAACAAAATATTTTCTTTTATAATAGCTAAACAAATAATCTTTAAGTAAAATTTAAAAGGGATAATGTCATTTTACACCCTTGTACTTTGATACTTGTTTGAATGTGGTACTTGAAGTTTCAAAATGTCCAATGTGGTACTTGAAGTTTAATTCCGTTACACAATCTGGTATTTGTCATTAACGTTGTTAATTTCTGACTGATTTTGCCACGTGGACCAAATTATGTGTCGACACGTGACAAGGGGTAGGCTGAAGGGGCAGCTGCACAAGCAGATTAGGGAAGGGTTGTTTTGCAATTTGCCCTTCCCCACCCCACTTTTTCATTATTTTTTAATTGTTTGTTGACTTATAAAGTATATTAAATTTTAATATTTTAAACACCCTTCTTTCTCCCTTCTCCTTCCCCACTTGAGGTCTGTCTTTTTTTCTGATTATTTTTCCTCTTTTTCTCTTTTCATTAAACACCCATTAGGGTTTTGAAATGGATGGAAGAAGGGACGAAGGGTGGTCTTCTTCAATTTCGAAACCTCGAGTATGGAGCTCACATTCAAGGTCAAAGATTCAATCAAACTCAAATAGATGTTTATGGTTTAAGGGTTGAGATTCGAATGTCAAGAACAACTAAAAACCCAAGGAGGATGTTCTTTGGCTGTGTGAAATATGAAGAGGTAATGGGTACGATTATTTGAGAATTTAAAATTTGATCCTTTACCCGTTTTAGTTTGTTATTTAACTTGCTAAAGTGTTTTTTGTAGGGATTGGGTTGCAATTATTTTGAATGGGTTGATTCTATTGGTAACCTAGTTAGTGAATCTTAAAGAAAGCATGAAAATATGGTGATGAAGATGAATACGTTGGTGGGTGAGAATAGGGAATTTGAATCTGAAAATGGTGTCTTGAAAGAACTGTTAAGGGAGATTTGAAGGTTAGAAAATGAGAGGAAGAAGTATAAGGAAATGGTATAAAAAAAAGTGTTATTAAAATGTATAATTTTGGCTTACTGATGTTATTGTTATGTTTTTTTGTACAATACATAATGTAATATGTTTAAGTACAAGAATTGTTAAGAATTGTTTTGTTTTGTTTATCTTAGTATGGTTATTTAATTGTTAAGAATTGTCTTGTTTATCTTAGAATGTGTTATTTTTCTGCTTTTGTCTGCTGAATTCATGTAGTCGATGATTGTCCATCTATTTTGTTCACTTTGTTCATTTCACATTAATTAGACTCTGTTATCAAGCAATTAAACCTCAGATTTTACATCCGAATATCATTGTTATCGATTAATTTGTCCCAGTACTCTAATTCATGTTGCTGTTGTATAAATGCTGAGATGTATTAGAGTTAGTAACTTGGAATCTTAGCTAATGAAATTTGAGTGTGAGTATTGAATACAAAATGGAACCATCAGAAGTTCCCAACTAAAGGTGTTTATGTACAATAGTTTAATCCAATAGTTTAAATAAAATAAGAAAGTTTAAATACAAAATGGAACCATCACAAGTTCCAAACTAAAGGTGTTTAAGTATAAAATGGAACTTTTGAATACAAAATGTTACAGATCATGGCCTCCATATTTTTTGGTGTTTTGATATGGGTTTGGGGGCTGACTTGGCTTTCTTCTGCCTCGTTCTCCCACTGGTACTTTTTTGAGTGGTGAGGAAAACATCATTATCTGAGTTGGATTTCTATTTACCCAAGTTGAGCAAGTAATCCCTTAGTTGCTATAATGCAAGCAATACAAAGTTAAACAAATTAGTTTGAGAAAATAATTACCTGAGTTTCGAAATCCTGTTAAATATTTACCTAAGTATATTCTGTTGATCCTTCTACTTGTACTGGTGCAAAGGCAACTTCTTTAGTTGTATTCTTACTGACAGTAGGCTTGGAGAGTATAACTTGGCTCTTCATACAAGGCTGCCAGGACAAATGGAACATAGTGTTACATTATATTAAACATATATTATACATTAATAACATTATGGAAGGTTGAATTGGACTTACATTTAAAATAGTGGCACCTATCTTCTCATTGAAGTATACCCCCATACCCTCTATCCTGGACCTTGACCTTGTTCGAGGGGCAGCATAAGTATCAATCTGCTTCTCTTTGCCCTTCCTTTTTGGTGTTGGTGGTGGCTTCGAAAGAGGGGCTAGAGGGTCTTCAGTTGGAGTGGCAGTTAGAGTGGCAACAATTGTGGATCTTGTAGCAGGATGTGTTGCACATGGAGGATAAGTGGTTTGTGTTGTTGCAGGTGAAGTTGGTGCAGCAGAAGTGGGTACAAGTGTTCTATTATTCACCCCAAACGGGCTGTGTGGCCCTTGATGAAGTGGAACATCACCAATTATGTCCTTAAAAAAGTAAGTGATAAAAATTTATTATAAACATTAAGAAATGGTATAGAATTTAATTGTTAAATTACCTCGAATTGTGAATGTTCAGGACCTTGAGAGTTGACTGGGGTTGTATTAAAGTTGCATTCAACTTGTGAAACGATTTAAGAGTCAGATTCAGTTATTACACTGGCTACAATGTAAAGAGCAAGGTAAAACAGATAACTTACATTTGTAGATTTTTTTGTCGGACAAGTCTTTGGGTTGTGTCCAAACTTGAAACACAGTTTACATCTCATTCTCCTACCCTTCTTAGATATGTGTATCACATCTCCTTCCCCTTCTTCTCTGATCCTCTTCTTTTTTGGCCTTCCTAGGAGTTTCCTTGGCAGCGGTGGATCTATATTTCCCATATTTGTTTGGGGCCAAAACTTTTCACCCTCAAGTGGTCGGATTCAAAATTGGTATAGTTTCTCATATACTTGTTTCTTATATACATCAACAATATAATCGTCAACATTGTGTTTTTTCCATCGAATTACATATATTGCATGCCCATATGGTACACCAGTTAGATCCCAAACTCTACATGTACACTTATGTCCTTCTAGGTCAACCACAAAAGTATTACCATGACATTCGACCTCAAACACCTTAGATTCAATCCACAAGACTTCACAGTAACCATTAAGGTCTAAAAAATCCTCAATTTTTTCACAAATTTTTGGACAGACAAGTTTAGACCATTTGATGCATGCAGTAAGGTTATTTATAGTCCATTGCATTATATAATGTCTAATATGTTCAAACATAGAAATAACAAACATGTGACTAACCTAAATCAATCTAGCATTAAATGCTTCAGCTAAATTGTTATCAACTGAGACACACAATAACCTAGTTGAGAAAAAGGCCTTAGACCAGTAGGTAGGACTTTTTTTAAGAATATCCAGCACTGTTCTACCTTTAATATCACTAATTGCAGTAGCATTAAGTCTGAAGTCAGCTTCAGTGGTTGACTTGCTGCATCTCCAGAATAGTTTATGGAGCTCAAAAGTTGTGTGTTCTCTTTTCTAGATGGCAAACTAATGCCTCACACAAAATCTATGCTCAGCTTTGGGAAGTATAGCTGCTACATATTCAACTAGACCCTTTTGCAAAACAACAATGAACAAATCAGCAATGGAAATATTTACTAATGCCAGACTAACTATCCTAGTAGGTAAAGAACACTACCTTTTGCATATCACTCATTACAGTGAACTTCAACCCATCGAACATATGGAGATCCCTCCTCAGATTCTCCAAAAATTATCCCCAACTATGCTTGGTTTCACTCTCAACGAGAGCCCAAGCTATGGGATACATTTAATTATTTCCATCTCTCCCAACAGCAACAAGTAACTCACCCTTCAACATGCCCTTCAAATAACACCCATTCAAGCATACAAATAGCCTACAACACTCCCTAAATCCTTTTTGCATTACACTAAAATAGACATAAAACCTTCTAAACCTAAGGATATGGTTAGGGGTAGGTCTCTCAACCATTAAATCAAAAGTGCCTTCTTTGTCAACCAACCTTAATGCATTGGCATAATCAAAGAGCTTTTTAAACTCATGCTCATACCTAATCTCAAATTTGGCTAATTCCCTAGCCCTTCTACAAACCCCACGAGAGGCATCTAGTCTGAGTTCCTCCTTAGCTAATCTCATCATCTCAATCAATTTCAAGTCAGGGGAAATTCGAAGTTTGGGCAAAAAATGTTTAGCTACGGCTTTGTAGGTGGCCCTAGAGTTCTTGAAGATTACAGAGCAAGTATGATCATTTTTAAAGGTTTTAACCTTATATAGGCCATCCCTATTATCTACCCTAGCATAAATTACCCAAGGGCAGCCCTCTCCCCTGCATTTAACCCTAGTTCTGGTTTTTTTCATTTCGAACAAAACTAAAATCAAACCTCTTGGCTAATGCAAACTTATCAAGGGCTTCTTTGAACTGTTTATGGCCCTAAAAAATTAAACCTACCTGAAAATGGGGAATTGGATCACTAGTGTCAAAGTAAACCTTCCTAAACTTCTTGTATTCTAAGTCTCCTTCCTCACCTGACTCATAAAACCCTATGTTAGAGGACTCAACACACTTAGTTTCACTACCAGCCCCACCCCCACTCTCTCACCTACTGATCTTCCTTTCCCAGCAACTTTTCTTTTTTCTACCTCTCGAAGTAGATCCTCAAAATCTACCTTAGTAGGTATCTCTCCCTTTTCAGATTCCTCACTTTTTTTACTGTTTAAATTCTCTAAAATCTTTACTAATTTTTGGTATCTAACCATCTTCTTTGTCTCTTACCCAACCGAAATTTCCTAGAGGATCACTGTCACTATCACTATCTCCCTTTAGAACAACTTCCTCCCTATTTCCCTCTAAAACAGCTTCCTCCCCTCCCTCTCTAAAAGCTTCACCTCCACACTAATGTCCTAATTCCTCATCTACCATGTTTATATTCACACCCTTATCTAAACCTAAACCTTCTCTTACATCTGGGCTGCAATTGACAGGATTGCCCTTATTTAAACCCTCACCTAAGTTAATATTATCCCCTTGGATACTTGGCTCAGTAATGGGTGGCAGACTTAGTGTGTCCTCATTAAAAACAGGCAAATCAACATTGTGTTCAACATAAACATGTACTAAACCAATTTCTAACAAGTCATAAATCATCTCATTAAATGACATGATATCCCAACACCTAACTAAACCCTCCTCAAAACTACACCCTGGTCTCAAGTAGTAAACCCTACTGACACTGTTATACCCTGCTTCAACTACAATATTTGTAACAGCCCATTTTTCAGTGGTGTCAAAAATAGTGATTTCAAGACCACAAACCCGACGAGAAATATTTATAATGAGTGTTTAAATTAAATAAATCAATAATAATTTTATATGGAATTTTGAATTGAAGAATTTTAATTATTGAATTAAAAGTTAGTATAAGTGATTTAGTTCAAAAGTCAAGTGGTTTTAGAAAATGAGGTATTAGGACCTCGTTTCTGAAATTAAAAGCCATAAATATTTTTTATTATATATTTACAGAGTCTTATTATATATGAATTGAAGGTCCATTGGGTAATTTTGATCCATAAAGGATTCATTTACTCACGATGACACTTACTCATCGGACCTTTAATCCGTAAAGGATTCATTTACTCACGATGACACTTAGTCATTAGACCTTTAATCTGTAAAGGATTCATTTACTCACAATGACACTTAGTCATCAGACCTTTAATCTGTAAAGGATTCATTTACTCACAATGACACTTAGTCATCGGACCTTTAATCCGTAAAGGATTCAATTCCTCACGATGACACTTAGTCATCGGACCTTTCCGTTTATAGCTCAAACCCGTTTGTCCTCCGTATTTCACTCATACTCGTCTTCCACAATTTCGATTATCATTTCATCTCACTACAATATTCATATTACAAGAATAAGAAATTTAAGTTGGAATTTAACCATACGAACTTACCGGACTGGATTGCAGTTGTGAATGGATCCCAAAGACTATTCTGCTAATTTTGCCTTTCCACGATCGGTGGCACGTTCGTAGTCTACATTCACAAATCATTCAATTTCTCATATTAAATCACACAATCAATTCATTTAACACAATCAAACCCTTTTTGATAAAATTACGATTTTACTCCTAACCTTTTTTTTATTCAATTTAGTCCCTTCAACACAAAACATGCAAAATACATTTTTCCTCTTCAACCCATACTAGCCGAATACTCATAGTCTCCTATACATCCAAACAAATCCATTTATTTCACAACAAGTACAACAATATTACCATTTTAACATTTTAGTTCTTAAACCCTAATTTCATCAAAAATCACTTTACAAAAAGATCTATTCCAAACATCAACCATTCAAATATATCAAAAGCTTTCAAGAACAAGCATTTTCAACAATGGCAAGTTTCATAACATTTGACAGATTCACAAATTAGTCCCTGCATAAGCTAGATTAAGCTAATATGGACTCAAAAACATAAAAATTACTAAAAACAATCAAGATTTACTTACTCAAATCAAAGCTCAAAGATTGAATGTGTAAACCCTAATTCCTCCCTCTTTGACCGTGTGAAGAAGATGAAAAGAAAGAAAATGTGTTTTCTCTTTTCTTTTAATTTTATATATATATTAATGACAAACATGTAGTTTTCATGAATTTCATCATTAAACTTAATTAATCCTTTTCTTTAACTTAATTAATACACTCTTTTCACTTTAATATCATATCATTTCACTAACTAAATCTCTCTTGGCTAATTTGTTTAATTGGTCCTTCTAATTAAATAATTCTACTTTTGCACCTTTCTCAATTTAGTCTTTTCTATTAATTAACTATCTACGATTTAATTCTTTAAACTAGAATTTAATATGATACTATCAACGTCATAAATATTAAAATAAATAAATTTACGACTCGACTCGTCGGAGTTGTGATCCCGAAATTACTGTTTCCGACACTATTGAAAATCGAGCTGTTACAACTCTCCCCCCTTAGGGAAATTTCATCCCGAAATTTCTTACCAGTGAACAGAGTAGGGTATTGTGATTTCATTGAAGCCTCTATTTCCCAAGTACCTTCTTCAAGCCCGTGTTGATTCCACAAAATTTTTACCAATGGTACTCTTTTGTTTCGCAGTTCTTTTACTTCACGAGCCAAAATCTTAATCGGTTCTTCAGAATACGATAGATTTGGTTGTATCTCAACCTCACAAGGTGAAATCACATGTGAAGGATCTGACCTGTATTGTCTCAACATTGAAACGTGAAACACATTATGAATCTTCTCTAATTTCGATAGTAAAGCCAGCTTATATGCCACAAGGCCAACCCGTTTAACGATCTCATACGGCCCAATAAACCGTGGACTTAGCTTTCCTTTTCTGCCAAACCTTAGTACTTTCTTCCAAGGTGAAACTCTCAAGAAGACTCAATCTCCCACTACAAATTCTATATCTTTCCTTTTAAGATCTGCATATGACTTCTGTCGGTCAGATACTGCTTTCAAACAGTCGTAGATCACCCGTACCTTGTACTCGATCTCATGAATCAAATCGGTTCCCACCAACTTAGATTCACTTAACTCTGACCAATACGAAGGTGTTCTGCATTTTCTACCATACAATGCTTCAAACGGAGCCATTTTAATACTGGTCTGATAGCTGTTGTTATATGCAAACTCCACCAATGGTAGATACCTTTCACAGCTACCCTCAAATTCAAGTATATAGCATCGTAGCATGTCTTCAAGAATATGTATCACCTGTTCTAACTAGCCATCCGTCTGTGGATGATAGGCTGTACTGAAATTCAATCAGGTTCCCAAAGCTTCATCAACTTACCCCAAAATCTCGAGGTAAATCTTGGATCTCTGTCCGAAATAATAGATACTGGTACTCCATGTAGTCGTACTATCTTAGATACATACAATTCAACCAACTTCTCTAGTGGAAAGTCCACTCGAATAGGAATAAAGTGAGCCAATTTCGTCAATCTGTCCATTATAACCCAAATCGAGTCTTTCTTCCTCGGTGTCACAGGTAATCCTGTAACAAAATCCATAGTAACCCGTTCCCATTTCCACTCGGGAATGGTAATAGGCTGCAATAGTCCAAACGATACCTGATGTTCAACTTTTACTTGCTGACACACCAAACATCTAGTCATGAACTCTGAGACTTCTCGTTTCATACCCGACCACCAATACATCTTCTTCAGGTTGTTATACATTTTCACGCTGCCCGGATGAATAGAGTAAGTGCTGCCGTGAGCCTCTGACAAAATGTCTTGTCTTAAGTCAGAATTATCAAGAATGCATACTCTGCCCCGGAAGTATAACATACCATCATCATTTGTGGTAAATTTAGTAGTTGCATCATTCTGCATCTGTTCTTTTCTAGCCTTAAGCTTTAAGCCATCCTCCTATAACTCTCGTATCCGCCGTAAGAATAACGGTTTCGTCTGAAGTTCTGCTGTAACAGAACCATCACCTTCAAGTGACAAATGAGCATTCATTACTCTCAAAGCAAATAATGATTTCCGGCTCAAAGCATCAGCAACATTAGCTTTTCCTAAATGGTATTCAATTACCAAATCATAATATTTCAATAATTCTAACCACCGACGTTGCCTCAAATTCAGTTCCTTCTAAGTCATCAGATACCTTAAACTTTTATGATCTGTGAATATATGACACTTTTCCCCGTATAAATAATGTCACCAGATCTTCAAATCAAACACAATGACAGCCAACTCTAAGTCGTGGGTTGGATAGTTCCATTCATGCGGTTTTAATTGTCGGGAGGCATAAGCTATTATTACCTATCTTGTTTGCATCAATACACAACCCAGGCCATTTAGAGATGCATCACTATATATAACAAACTCTTTACCCGTTTCAGGTTGTGTCAATACCGGAGCTTCTGTCAACAATTTCTTCAGCTGATCAAAACTCGGCTGACACCTTTTTGACCACATAAACTGAATATTCTTCTATAGCAATTTCATCATCGACAAGGCTACGATAGAGAAATTTTTTACGAATCGACGATAATAGCCTGCTAATCCCAAAAAACTACGTACCTCAGAAACATTCTTAAGTACCTTCCAATCGAGATCGACACTTTACTTGGATCAACCCGAATTCCTTCTGATGATACCTCATGGCCCAAAAATCTCACTTCCCTGAGTCAGAATTTGCACTTGCTGAACTTTGCATAGAACTACTTTTCTCGCATTATTTGCAAAACTTCCTTCAAATGTTGAACATGCTTTGTCTTTGACTTGGAATAAATCAATATATCATCAATGGACACCACTACAAATCTGTCCATCTGAGGTTTCAAAACCCTATTCATCAAATCCATAAATGCTGCCGGAGCGTTAGTTAATTCGAATGGCATTACCAGAAATTCATAATATCCGTATCGAGTTCTGAATGCAATCTTTTGCACATCACTATCTTTTACTCGTATTTGATAATAACTCGATTGGAGATCTATTTTAGAAAAGACGATCGCACCTCTCAACTAATTAAACAACTCATCAATACGAGGCAACGGATTTTTATTCTTGATTGTTACCTTGTTCAGCTATCTGTATTCTATGCACATTCTCATCGATCCATCTTTCTTCTTTACAAACAAAATTGGTACGCCCCAAGGCGATATGCTCGGTCGGATAAAGCCCCTATCCAACAACTCTTGCAACTGTGCCTTCAACTCCTTCAATTCAGTGGGTGCCATCCTGTACGGTGGAATCGAGATCGGTGAAGTTCCAGGTACAAAATCAATGTCAAATTCTACTTTTCTGACTGGCGGTAAACTTGGTAACTCTTCTGGAAACACATCCGTAAATTCCTTGATAATCGACACTTGTTCTAACTCTGTTCTGGTACTCCGAGTATCAAGTATATAAGCCAAAAATGCTTCACAACCTTTATGAACCATCTTCTATGCTGATAAAGACGAGATTATTCTGGTGCCACTTTTTAACTTCCCAGACTCAAATGTGATTACTTCCCCTGTCGACCGTTTCAAATCGATCTGTCTTCGTTTACAATTAACCACTGCATCATGCTCAGTTAACCAGTCCATTCCCAGAATTACATCAAACTCAGTAAATGGTAATAACATCAAATCAGCAAGGAACTTACAGTCCCAAATTCTCAGTGGACATTTACGACATAACAAATTAACAATGACACTATGACCCAATGGGTTTGTGACTTGTACATCAAACTCAGTCAACTCAACAGACAATTTCTTTTCAGTAGCTAATGCAGTACAAATATATGAATGAGTCGACCCCGGATCAATCAATGCACACACAATATCATTAAAGAGATAGAATATACCAGTCACAACATCAAGAGCGGTAGCCTCTTCTCGAGCTCGGATAGCATAAGTTCGTGTAGGTGCTCGAGCCTCAGATCTGGCTATAGTATCCCTGTTATCTTCACGATTTCCACCTATACCACTACTCTACCCTAGACGCCTACTCTTTTGTGGTGTAGCAGGAGGTTTTACACTCTGTTCCTCCTTTGCTTCTGACCTCATCGGATAGTTCCTCAAAAAGTGATCTGCACTTTCGCATCGATAACATGTCCTTTTCATCTTGCGACACTCACCTACATGGCTCCTCTTACAATACCCATATATCGGGCTAGGTATACTACGAACGCTAGCCACAATCTACGGGTTTGTTTTGAAATTTAGATTCTGGTGGTCCCGACTAACTCCTACTCAGAAATCCCAAAGAAACTGGGCCCCGACTAGCCTCTTCTCTAAATCTCTTCGGTGGTGGCATAGAGAAAGTCCTAACAATATTTTTCTTTCCAGATTCTTGAAACCTCTTTTCTCTCTATTTCTTGCTGTTGTAGATTTCTTCCATCTTTTGAGCTCTGTCCGCTAACACTACTAGCGGTCGAATTTTAGAACCACCCACCATCATTTTTATCTCGTCATTTAGCCCCTCTTCAAAATGGACACATATAGCTTCATCAGTTGGTACCACTTCTCTGGCATACTTGCTCAGCTGCACAAACTCTCATTCGTAATCTGTCACCAATTTATTTCCCTGTCTCAATTCTAAAATTTCTTTCTTCTTCTTATCCAGGTACCGTTTACTAACATATTTCTTCTTAAATTCTGTTTGGAAGAAATCCCAGGTAACTTCATTTTTAAGCATCATCGCCACGATCATAGCCCACCAGTGATAAGCCTCGTCCTTCAACAGTGATGCAGCACACCTTACATAGTCTTCAACAGGACAAGTCATCTCATTCAAGACTCTCAGCGTATTTTCCAACCAGTATTCAGCTCTGGAAGGATCGTCTTCTACACTACCTCGAAATTCTTTAACTCCGTATTTTTTAACCCTATCTGTAAGGATGCGACGCCTCAATTCTACCACTAGAGGTGAGGGAGTTTTTTTGGGAGTGCTACCGGTTGGGCACCTGATTTTGCAATAAGAGGCGTTGGGGGTGATGTCATCGGATTATTCCTCATGAATTTCGTGAACCACTACCCCATCAAACCGAAAAACATATTCTTCGCTTTATTTTCTATCATCAGTAATATTGATGCACTATAACTAGCCCCAGAGTCATTAGTCGGAGCATTGCTGTTTACCTCATTAGTTTCATCTTTTTCAGAGTCAGGCATCTTGTGTTTATCTGTAAAAATCTTAATTAGATCGGATCATCCATATCACACTATCACAGGTTCATATGGCATGTACTTCTAAATCATCAAACACGACCAATATAGTCCAAGAAATGGTTAAATCGTAAGCTCTGATACCACTAAATGTAACACCTAAATCTCGAGTACCATCGCCAGTTAGGATTTCGGTGTCTTCTATTCATTTTATACTATTCATCTTTTACACATATCTAACTAATTACATCTTTATTCAATTCAAAATTATTTCTTACAATTTAAAACAATACCTAAACATAACAAAATTTTGTCAAGGGTAAAAAGGGTATTTCTAACATTTTAGGAGACTTCTATTAGTACTTGATAGTCAAGTATCGATATTAGTCATGTCATAAAACAATTCTAAATGGTGCAATTTCTACCAGTACTTGTATTAGTTCTACCGATATAAGTATAATTTCTACTGATACATGTCATGCATCTACCGATACTAAAAACTTCAGAGAGCTAAAATTTTTATCTTGCAACTTCTGCTAATACAAGTATGCAAACTACCGATACTTCCATACATACAACTACCGATACTCACATTTTAACTACCGATACAACCTAAATCAGTATACAACCTCTCTCCTACCCTGCACCTCTACTGAAACATACAAGGGTTCTACCGAAGCAAGTATGCTAAATCTCAATAATTATATCAAACACAAGTTCATTGATTTCATATCGGCACAAGCTTTAACTAAGCATTCAAGACAACACAAATACAAGATTTATATCAATACAAGGCACTTAAAACTACATCCAACATTTCATCAAAACACAGCAAAGTTTTTCACAACTTATTCTATAAAGAAAAGGTAACATCATCCTAGTGCATACCATATTAACCAAGTGATGTAAAAGTCTACCGAACAACTCCGGGATAGTGTGATGCTTCAAGATGATTCGACCTTCGAACAGCAAAAAGTGAATCTACAAAACAAATACAAATCCACAGGTAAGCACTTTAGGGCTTAGTAAGTACATGAAATTAAATTGATTTAACGAACTTCAAGAGTTGCAAAAATCTAATTAACCGAATGGAACATTGTGTACATCCGAGGTAGGTTTCACTCACATTTGTTACTCACGATGACACCAAGTCATCGGACCCTTGTGTCGCATTGGAACTCATTTCATTTTATACTCACGATGTCATATAGTCATCGGACCTCTTGTTCCATATAGGAATTCCTATACTCACGATGACACAAAGTCATCGGACCCTTAATTCATCATGGATTAATTTACTCACGATGACACTTAGTCATCAAACCCTTAATCCGTAAAGGATTCATTTACTCACAATGACACTTAGTCATCGGACCCTTAATCCGTAAAGGATTCATTTACTCACGATGACACTTAGTCATCGGACCTTTAATCCGTAAAGGATTCATTTCCTCACGATAATACTTAGTCATCGGACCTTTTCGTTTATAGCTCGAACCCGTTTGTCCTCCGTATTTCACTCATACTCGTCTTCCACAATTTCGATTATCATTTCATCTCACTACAATATTCATATTACAAGAATAAGAAATTTAAGTTGGAATTTAACCATACGAACTTACCGGACTGGATTGCAGTTGTGAATAGATCCCAAAGACTATTCTGCTAATTTTTCCTTTCCACGATCGGTGGCACGGTCATAGTCTACATTCACAAATCATTCAATTTCTCATATTAAATCACATAATCAATTCATTTAACACAATCAAACCCTTTTTTGATAAAATTATGATTTTACCCCTAACTTTTTCTTTTTATTCAATTTAGTCCCTTCAACACAAAACATGCAAAATACACATTTCCTCTTCAACCCATACCAGTTGAATACTCATAGTCTCCTTATACATTCAAGCAAATCCATTTATTTCATAACAAGTACAATAATATTACCATTTTAACATTTTAGTTCTTACACTCTAATTTCATCAAAATCACTTTACAAAAAGATCTATTCCAAACATCAACCATTCAAATATATCAAAAGCTTTCAAGAACAAGCATTTTCAACAATGGCAAGTTTCATAACATTTGACAGATTCACAAATTAGTCTTTCATAAGCTAGATTAAGCTAATACGGACTCAAAAACATCAAAATTACTAAAAACAACCAAGATTTACTTACTCAAATCAAAGCTCAAAGATTGAATGTGTAAACCCTAATTCCTCCCTCTTTGGCCGTGTGAAGAAGATGAAAAGAAAGAAAATATTTTTTCTTTCTTCTTTTAATTTTATATATATAATAATGGCAAACCTGTAGTTTTCATGACTTTCATCATTAAACTTAATTAGTCCTTTTCTTTAACTTAATTAATACACTCTTTTCACTTTAATATCATATCATTCCACTAACTAAATCTCTCTTGGCTAATTTGTTTAATTGGTCCTTCTAATTAAATAATTCTACTTTTGCACCTTTCTCAATTTAGTCATTTCTATTAATTAACTATCTAATCAATTTAATTCTTTAAACTAGAATTTAATATGATGCTATCGACGTCATAAATATTAAAAATCACTATTTTTGACACCACTAAAAATCGGGCTATTACAAACAGGCATCGTACCAATGGCTGGGGTATCGCATACGTTGCGAGTCCTCGACAGCTCGTGTGAGCAGCATCGAGTACTGGTAACAGAAAAGTTATAGACAGGAAAGTTGGATCACCAAATATGGCTTGCAGAAGCAACAATTCATCCTAGCTCGGTTGAGATATAATTGCTTTATGCATATGATTGGTAATCCTCTAAACTCTTCAAACTTACTATGCTTTGAAGCTTACCAAAGATGTTATTGTTGTTTTGTAGATTGTTTGTTGTTTGAAGATCGGATCATCTCGAAGAAATCACATTATCTCCGGAGCTAATTCGGTAGTATTTACATCACTTGGTTATATAACATGTACTAGGATGATGTTACCCTTGAAATGCTTGATTTTGGATTGTTGGGTTCTTTGTTGAACTGAACTTGATTGCTTGCTTGATGTTGTAATTAAGCAAATATGTTTGGTAATGAATTGACATGTGAATTTAAGAATACTTGTGATGATTGGTTGTATTTTGTGTTATATGATGAAACAAGTATTGTCATGTATAGATTTTGCAGGATGAGAATTTGAATAAGAATCTTATGTTGAATGATGGTTGATAAACTTGAGGACTGGTGTGAATAATCGAATTCTATATACTTGTTTCGGTAGAATTCTTGCATGTATCGGTAGAAGTACAGAGTAGGGAAGAGGTTGGTTACTGACTTACATTGTATCGGTAGTAATATACAAAGTATCAGTAGTTCTGTTCATAGTAGTATCGGTAGTCTGAATACTTGTATCGGTAGAAGTTGTAGGGTTAAACTTCTTAGCTCTCTGGAGTTTTTAGTATCGGTAAAAGTCATTCTTGTATCGGTAGTATTGTTTCAAGTATCGGTAGAAGTCTGCACTATTCTTGAACTGTTTACTGATTTGACAACTACCGATACTTGTCCAACAAGTACCAGTAGAAGTATCCAAAAATCATGGAAATGACATTTTTGCTCTTGTTGAGTTATGATAATATTTAAATGATTATTTATGACATGATATTAAAAGATGAACAATGATAAATGAATAGAAAGACTAGGACCCTAACTGGCGACGATTTTCGGGTCTTGGGTGTTACAAATATGAAAAATGGATGTCATGATTTGTGAAATGAATATTGATTCCTTCTACGATGTAATGATAAGTATGTTTGGTTATAGTTTGGCTAGCTAATGGTGAGAACTGTGTGTTTGAGATATAGGACCATGTGATCCCTGATGGAAAATATTTGTACGTGATTCCTAAGTTCTTGCGTGATTGAATTTGATTATTGATTGGTTGAAAGGTTATAAATGAATGTGTAAAATTAATTGTAGTTAGTATTCTGAGCTATAAGTTATAATTGTATAAATTGTGATTGAATTGTTAGTAAAAAAAAGACTCGAGAAGTTCTGTAAACCCTGAGACCTTGAACCAAAGATGGTTTTGAGTTTTTGGGTGTTACAATTTCACTTATAACAACAAGAGAAACAAAGTCAAGGTTTATATCCCAAATCATAACTTCACTCCCTATATACTCTAATTTTGGATTTTCTACGAGGATGCCACCTAAATGCACATGAATGGGAAGTTTAGTAAAGGACATTGTTAAATGTACGTACATTAGTCAAAAAAGTCAGAAGATAATCTACCATTCATTCAACCATATTAAAAGAATATTTAAATTTCAAGGATTTTTGAATTTGTTAATTTCTTTAACAATTTTTAACAGTAATTTTTAAATTGTTTTTTAATATATAAATTTAACAAATCTTTTATTTTAAAACAATTTACAATTTTTCCATTTTTTAACTGTTATTTTTTAATCTAAATTTTTTAATATTTTAAAATATTTTAACACAGTATACATTTTAACATTGTTAGATTTTCAAATTTTTAATGCCTTAAACCTTATTGAAATCTGCTAAATCTGCAATTTTTACTTTTCTTCATACAAATTTTACATTGTTAAATTCTCAAATTTTTCACCTTATTGAAATCTGTTCAATCAGCAAATTTTACTTCTCTTCATAATTTTTTTCCCTTTTATATATTTTACATATTTTAAACTGTAATTTTTAATTTCTCAAAATTTTAATATTTTATTATTTACAGATTTATTCATATTTTTCAATTTTTGACATATGTTTCAATATGTGGAATTCTTTAACAGTTTCAGCAAATTCTCAAATTTTTCATTCGTATCAACCTTATTGAAATCTGTTAAATCAGCAAATTTTAATTTACACTGTAATTGTTTCAATTTTCACAATGTTTACATTTTTTTACGTATTACTTGTTTTTTATAAATGGTCCCAAATGTTAAGAGGTTTATGATTTTTAAATTTTTAATGTTTACAGCTTACTCATATTATTGAATTTTGAAATTTTACTTTTCTTCATACAAATTATTTTCTTCTCAAATTTTATACTGAAATTTTTAAAATCTCAATTTTTAAAACCTTCTCTTATTTCAAATTTTGTTAAACCTTCTCTTATCTTTTCTTTTTTCCAAAATCCTAAATAGCATCTACTTTATTCCTAAAGTTTATGAACTTTAAGTTCTTCCAGTCACATGTTGTATATTGTTTTCAAGTTCTTGTCTTATTTCAAATTTTTTTAAACCTTCTCTTATGTATTCTTTTTTTTTCAAAACCCTAAATAGCAGATACTTTATTCCTAAATTTTATGGATTTTAAGTTCTTCCAGTCACATGTTATATAGTGTTTTCTAGTACTAAATAAGTCAACAAGTCTATTTTGTTTCCTTTTTACAGAAATCAACAACATATCGCAGTCAACAATATTACAGAAGTCATACTTTCAAAATCGAAAACCATAACAAAATATAACTACAACACTCTATGTCCATCCAAACAGTCATGAACCATATCATAGCAAACGAACTGATCACTTAAACAAAAACAGACATGAACAATAACAAATATAACTCCAACAGTCAACTTCATGTCCATCCAGACAGTCATCAACCATATAATATCAACATATTCCAACATATACAAGAAAGACAAACGAACTGATGACATATCCTTATGATTTCACAATAGATTACTCTAGAAAACGAACCGTCAACCGAACCTGCAAACAAAAATAAGCATAAGGTTAAAAATAATCAAATATACTCACATTGTACCCCTACCCACTGGGTTTTAGACCACAAGTATAAAAATTTATTTTTCAAAAACGACTCCTTAATCAAGAAACTCCAAAAATTTTGAAACTAACAAAAATCCTTATCTTTTTAAAACCCTAATCATTCGAAACAAGCACAAATCCATTTATTGTTAAAACCCTCATCAAAAACTTTCTTTCATCGTTAAAAAAACCAAAAGACAAATATAATATAAACACTAATCATTCAGAAATCCGAAAGTGGGTATGGTTATCGATTGTGAGAAGAAGACAATACGATACGATCAATGACAAATGAACTACGAATGAAATACCTAGATAAAAGAAGGATTTTGGGGAGAGAATAAGAAAACTTTTCCAAGGTAAATCAATGAACAACGAAGCAGTCAAAGAAAAAAATGAAAAGGTTGTCTGTTTTTGGGTTGAGAGAACATGAAAAGTTTAGGCTAGGGAGAGGGAGAGGGAGAGAGAGAGACGGTTTCTATTTTTTAATTTAATTTTTATTTAATTCAAATCCATATGAAAAAGTGAGGGGGGAAGGACAAATTACAAAACAGCCCTTCCTTAATATGCCCGTGCAACTGCCCTTTCAATCTGCCCCTTGCCACGTGTCGATACATAATTGGTCCACGTGGCAAAATCAGTCAGAAATTAACAGCGTTAATGACATGTACTAGATTGTGTAACGGAATTAAACTTCAGGTACCACGTTGGACATTTTGAAATTTCAGATACCACATTCAAACAAGTGTCAAAGTACAGGGGTGTAAAATGACATTATCTCAATTTAAAAGGTTCATTTATTAAATTAGTTCATATAAACTTTCACATGCCATCACATCAAACTTAACATGGTAAAAATATTATGAAAGTTTCTGTATCAAAAGTCAGATTGAATTTTACCACTTCAACTTAAAAACAAGCAAATTAATCCATGTTCTTTATATTAAAGAGTAAATTAATTATTCTGTTAAAAATTTCATTCATTTCTACTTTTAAAAACTAGTCCTTGTATGTTAACATAATGTACACATGGCACACCAGATGTCACTGTCTAGTTATTCCATCAACCACACCAATTTTTAATAGTACAATTGGATGACATTTTTAATATAAAGGATCAAATTACTCTTTAATATAATATACAGGGACTAATTTTCTCTTTTTTAGTAGAGAGGCAAAATATATTCTGACTCTTAGTATGAAGACTTCCAAAAGACTTTTACTAACTTCACACATACATAAAATCATGAAGATACCGCTTTCATCTAATGTTTTAAAAATCAAATCAATGGTTAAACTAATTAAATTATTAATTTTTTTATTTAATTATTTAATTAGTTTGATTGTGGATCTATTAATTTGTTAAAAATCATAAAAACTAGTACAAAATATTTTTTAAAAATTATAAATTGGTTCAATGGTCAATTTTTATCTTAACTTTGGCTTTTTACTTATTCCGAGCAATTTGCTCATAAGCTAATTCAATTCTTTTATATAAATCGATGTACCAACGAATTTGATTCAATTCTAACAACATTATTTAAACCCTTAAATTTTTAAATAGTTGAGAATTTATGTTAATTATGAAAATTCACATGTAACTTATAAAAAAAATTATTCAGTTGATAAAAAATTTAAAAATCTCGAAATTTTATTAAAAATATCGTAAATATAAATTTATGTAAGAGGTATAAAAGATATATAAAAAATTATATTCGATGAATTTTTATTGATGATTCAAATGATGATATATACATTAAAAAAATTATTCATTTATGTCGTTAAAAATTGGGTCAGGCATGTCAACATGTCAACATGAGGTACATGTCACTATCTGATTATTCCGTCAACCACGCTAACCTTTAACAATACAAATAGATGAAATTTTCAATAGAAATTATCAATTTACTCTTTAGTTTAATGTATAAAAATTAATTTACTTATTTTTAAATAAAAAATCACTCCGGATACAAAAATCTTCATATTACTTTTGCTTACCATATTACCATTACTTACAAGCTTAGATTTACTAAATGATTTGTTTTTTAATTGATGACAAAAAGAGTGAGCTGAGAATTGGTTGAACATGATGAAAAAAGACAAGAGAAGTCCATTAATGATTTATTTCGTTTTTTGCTCTTTATTGAAAGATAAAATAAACGGCATCGTGTTGGCCCACAACCACAGCAATTTATGGACTGTTTTAGTAGCCAATAGCCTTAGGCCTGCCTCCTTTTCTCACACCAATGCCACCTCTAACCTCTTGACACCCATGCAATCTAAATTATCTCTCTCATCCTTTTCTTTTCCAATTATTATTTAAACTCATACTAAATTAATATTACGAGTTAATCAAATATTAATTTAATTAAAAAATTAATTTATATTTTTTATTAAATAATTATTATTTTTATGATTTTTTTATTTTTTTCATATTTTTATATAAAATGTTTTCTCTCATTCGTGCTATGTATATGGGTAATGTCATTGGTTAAGTTGATATCGTAAATTAACTCGATATCAATTCAAAATTTATGATAATATCATGATAAACAATGATGATGTGTATAATATTTTTAATTGAAATATTTACGTGTTTAAATTTTGTTTTACTTGTAACTTAATCTATTTGATTCATTTTAATATAGTACATATTTCATGTATTATTATGAATTAATTTTAAATTATATGTTTCATTATTTATTATGTATTATTTTTAAATAATTATTATATTTTAAATACATTGTTTCCACATATATACGCATTTGATAAAATTTCTAATATATATAAAAAGTCCCCTTTTGCCAAATTATTGATGGGAATGAATAATTTTCTAGCAATTTAAAATTAGTTATCTATTATTAGTCCAGTTCTTAACATTTTGGAGATTTTAGTCAAAACAATAAAATGGTGTTTTAGGTTCTTTAAAAGTTTGAGAAATTTTTTTTATTTCCCTTAAAAGTTGATAAAAAAACTTTTGGGACTCTTAAAAGCTAAAAAAAAAAAATTGAGGTCCCTTAAAAATTGGTAAAAAAGTTTTTTGGCCTTTAAAATTTTTTTTTAAAACTCTTAAAAATAAAAAATAATATTTTAGATATCTTTTAACCTTGAATCTTGAGCTCCAAACGACCTCTAAAGTCGAACCTATCTACTATGGGTAAAAGTAAAATGAAATATGTAAAAATTAAAATAAATATTGTGGCCATTAAAAAAAAAGTTGCTACAGGAATATTTTTAGATTCTCCAAAAAAGAAAAAATTATATAAATCCTTATAGCCGCTATTACAAAAGTTACTATGGAATATTTTAGATTTTCTAAAAAGAATATATTAATATATGGTAATTATTCTGTGAGTGGAGTTTTTTTTTTTAATTTTCCTTAATATACTAATTATATAATCCTAATATAATAACGAAATATATATTATACCAATCCCAACTCAATTAGAAGATTATTTAAATTTTCTATTTTAACAAAATAATGGAGATATTATTTGAAGTGAATTTTACATTTCATGCAAAATTTAAAAAAAAATACTTGCACAGATTCGAATTCAAAATATTAAAATTTTTAATTTTTAATTTTATCATTTCAATCAAATTATATTTAATTGTCATATCAATTTTTTTATTTTATAAAATTTTTACTCATATTATAAGTGGATTATAATCTATATAATTTTATTTTGCTTACATGTTTACTTTCACCCTTGATATTAACTCAATTAAAAACTACAACATTATATTATAGTTTTTTTCATTAAAACAAAGTATTTACATTACAATTCACAATAATAATTAAGGACAATTATTCTATTCACTAGTAGTGGAGTAGAAAAACTTCCACAAGTACATCTAGATTGATGCCTTTTTATCATCTTAAATTCATTTGCGGAATTTTTTTATTTTATTATAAAAAGATACATGCTAATTAGCAGTGTATAAAATAATTATTCTAATTAAAAATGTGACAAAAGTTTCATTTGTTTATATATGGATAAATTTTAAATTTACACATGAATTTTAATTTAATGTGTAATTTGATACATAAATTTTAATTTTATATAATTATATATAAAACTTTGTGGTACAAATATATATGTAAAAAAAATTTAATTTTGATTCAATTATACATATTTAAAAAATTAAATATATAAAATTATTTTTATATTAAATAAATAAAATTATTTATATACGTGATATATAAACATAAAATGATATTTTGTAAATAATTATAATAATAACTTGTGATAATTAAATCAAATCAAAATTAAGATTTATTTCATATATATTTTCCTACCCCACTCAGGTTGTTAAGAATTCATCTATCAAGTTCAAAAGTTAATAACCAGACGACCATTCAAGAAAAAAAAAAGCCAGAATTGGTGTATTTCACCCCCCCCCCCGGGCATCCACCATTGTTGTGTTCCCCCAAAAGATGTCTCGATTACCTTGGGTGTTGTTTCTGGTAGAAGTAGTGAACATGGCCGTTGTTGCAGAGCCTCTCCGGCCAGGGTTTTACTCTGAAACATGTCCGCCGGCGGAATTCATCGTCAGAGATGTGATGAAAAAAGCCATGATTAGGGAACCAAGAAGCGTTGCCTCTGTTATGCGCCTTCAATTCCATGATTGCTTTGTTAATGTATTAAACAAGTCTGTTCAATTCCATGATTCCTTTTTCATGATTCTTTGCTTAAGCCTGCTGTTGTTTTGATTCAGGGCTGTGATGGTTCGTTACTCTTAGATGATACAGCAGACATGGTTGGGGAAAAGCAAGCTCTTTCAAATATAAATTCGCTACGATCTTTTGAAGTTGTGGATGAAATCAAGGAAGCCTTGGAAGATGCTTGCCCGTCAACTGTTTCTTGTGCAGATATCTTAGTCTTAGCCGCCAGAGATGCTGTTGCTCTGGTACTGATAAGCAATAACCCTTTCTTTATTTCTTCATCACATTTTTTATAGAATTTAGTTCAGCTTTTTTGGTCTGTGATTTAACAGAGTGGAGGACCCGATTGGGAAGTGAGATTGGGAAGAAAAGATAGCTTAACAGCCAGTCAACAAGACTCCGACAATATAATGCCAAGCCCAAGAGCGGATGCAACTTCTTTGATCAATCTTTTCGCCCAATTCAATCTATCAGTGAAGGACCTTGTAGCCCTTTCTGGGTCACACTCCATAGGCAAAGCTAGGTGTTTCTCCATCATGTTCAGGCTCTACAACCAATCTGGGTCCGGCAAACCTGACCCTGCCATCGAACCAGAGTTCAGAGAAAAGCTAAACCAGCTTTGCCCACTTGGTGTAGATGAAAACGTGACGGGACCCCTGGATGCAACCCCAAGAGTGTTTGATAACCAGTACTTCAAAGACTTGGTGGGTGGAAGAGGGTTTCTGAATTCGGATCAAACGCTTTTCACGTCTCTTCGGACTAGGCCATATGTAAGGGTTTTTAGCAAAGACCAAGGTGAATTTTTTAAGGCATTCGTAGAGGGGATGTTGAAGATGGGGGAGTTGCAGGTTGAGCAGCCTGGTGAGATAAGAACCAATTGCAGGGTGGTCAATGATAGACCTGTAGATGTATTAATGTCATATTGAAGGAAGATAGAAATTTTGTTTTTGTTCTTCTTATTGCTGTATTTCAAGGCAATTAGTACCATCATATATAAGTCTTTAGAAATATATATATTCATGTATGAAAAAGAGTAAGGGCACAAAAGCAAAGAGAATCCGTACCCTGATCAAAACTGAGATGCTACGGAATTAAAGAAAAATGAAATGGGGTAGTTGTTACGTATTTAAAAAATAGTAAATTAATTTTTATATATTAAATTATAATTTTTTTAAAAATTTTATTATTTATACTGTTAAAATTTAATATAAGTAACGAAATAATTATATAATGATATGTATCGTGTCACGTGTGCTAAAATATATGAATTAATTTTTAACCGTAAAAATTGATTTTTTAGCTGAATCAATTCACTCTTTAACTTCAAATTACTTTTTTTTAAGTACAAAATGTAATTTGATCTTTAAAACACCTTTCTATATTTATTTTTTAATCAAACAATAATACATGTCGTATTATATGTATTTCATATTAACTTACATGAATCAATTTTTAACAATAAAAATTGATGAATTTAAAAAATCGATTTTTTTATTTAACTACAAAAAAATAATTTATTTAGTTTTTAAGTACAAAATGCAATCCAAAATGAAATGGTGATATTTTGTTTTGCAAATATCAAAGATCATCTGATATTGAGATGGGTGCATAGCCTACATGAATGATGAGGACAAAATTGTTGATGTAATAAAAAACAATAATGCAGAAGATGCCAACCCACTTCACCTTGCTTTTGCTCTGACGTAATTGAAAAAACAGAAGTTTCAGCATAGATATAAATGAAAAAAAGAGGACCATAGGAACTTGAAATTAAGTACTCCACATGAGGACGGCACTTTAAGTGTCGATTTTTCATACACCCAATGCAAAAGAAACTACTACTTCGCTCCCGACATTAATCTCATCATCAATCCAAATTAACCTTTTATTTTTGGTAACCTATCAAACTAACCACTTTATTTGACTCAAGTTATATTTTAATCAATAACGTTACGTTTTAATCACAACATTTTAATCATTAAACTGTTAATTATCATTAATAGTGTAACAGTAAACTGACGCGACACATTAAATCATCAATTTAAATAAAAATTTTAGATTAAATTATACAATTGCTATCTATATTTTTTCGTTTTAAGCTTTTTCTTTCGATTCGAGATTCGAATCCAATGACAATTTCAGTCCCATGAGCCTTGCAATTACGCTTGGTGACTGTCGTTGTTTATCGTTATCAAATTCAAATATTGGACCGAACGGAACAACTCAAAATGAAAAAAAATATAAAAACTAATTGTATAATTTAACCTGAAATTTTCGTTTGAAATGTTTATTTAACATGTCACATCAATTTACTATTACATCATTAACTGTAATTAACAGATCAATGACTAAAGTGTTACAACAAGATAACACAAGTAACTAACGTAATATTTCAAGAATAAGTAACTAAAAATATAACTTGAAGCAAACAAAAATAATTAATTTAATAGTTGATCCTTTATTTTTCCTCCCTACCACGAAAAAGTTTCATAAATCTTTTTTTCTTTACTCAAAAACTAGACGTCTATGTACATTAAATATAAAAAATAAATTAATATCTATACATTAACATAATATACATGTCACTATGTAATTATTATATCAACCATGCTAATTTTTAATAAATAAGTTTTTTAATAAAATAAATTAATTTACTTTTTAATCTAATATAAAAAAAACAAATTTAATGCAATCTGATACCATTATATGTTTAACTTTCACGTTTCCACTCTATGAATACTTATCCCATATCAGTCAAGGACGGACCGACCACAAACTATGGGACCTATCAACCCGAAGGGGTTCATAAAGTCAAAGACCCAAAAGACTAACCTCACATAATGAACATTTCTTTCTACTGAAAAGCAATGGCACAAAAGTGTTTGAAGGTTATAGACTCGGTAATTAAGGGTAGGTTTGAATGGACGATATAATGCGTTCAACTTATTTTGTCTTACGCTGCACTATTGCTACAATATTTAATCTTACTGCCAGTGTTATTTTTACACTAACCGCAATTAAACACACTATCCATTCAAAATCACCTTAAGTACAATATTATAATATGATGGATAGTATTTCTAAAAATACCAAAAATGGATTTCAGGGTAGAATGCAAAGTTGATTTAGCATTGTACGAAAAGGCAGATGCTTAGGCATTCAAGCTAAGCTTGCATGGATGATTGAATTGCGAGCATCAGCAAAGTAGAAAGAACCATTAAAGTTTCCACAAAGTTGGCCTAATTAAGGGAAAAAGAATAACACTTCAACACAACATCAACTCCACATGGCTTGACCGAAGAAGCATGAACCATTCGTAAAGTTACCACAATACTCTCAACACGATAATGTCACAAAAATTTAAAGCATACCATTCATGTGATAAACAAAAAAGTAACACATTGTTGACACTTAAAAATCCAACAACCAAAATTACCTCATCCTATAATAAACAACCAACCATAATACTAAACCTTATGGCAGAATTTAAGCTGCAATGGATGGCTTAGAGGCAGCAGACAGCCTGGATCTCTTCTTGGCTAAGCTCTCGCTCCTGCGCTCACGTTGCTCCTTCAACCTCTGAGCAAGGAGCTTCTGGTACTCTGCAGCCTCAGCTTTGGCCTTTGCAACTCTCTTCTTCTTCTCTGCAATTCTGCCACGCTTCCTCTGCAATGTCAATGGAGTTACCAGCCTTTGAATTTTGGGAGCCTTGCTCACTTTCTTACCTGCATTCCGATAATTGATTTTCAAATAAGTCAAACCACAAATAAAAAATTTCTTCCCCTCACAACTTGAAACAATGATAAATATTTTGCACTCACCATTTTTGGTTGTAAAGGTTCGGCGGTAAGTGTTAACATACTTCCGAACATCATCCTCCTTGGAGAGGTTGAACAACTTCCGGATTTTTGATGCTCTCTTTGGGCCCCTCATTCTTGGCTTCTCAGTGTCGGTCAACCCAGGAAGATCATTTTCACCCTTCTTCACAATAACCAAGTTCAGAACTGAAAGATCTTGACTAACAATGCACCCACGAACGGACTTCCTCCTACGCTCTCCATTTCTCCTCCCATACCCACGGAAGCAAGGAGTACCTGTTTAGAAGAAGACAACCATTCAATAAAAATCACGAATCCATAATGGAAAAACATTTCTATGCAAATAAAGGAGGAATGATTTTGGAGAGTCCAAAGACCTCTGTGAAGCAACAGACGAACACGGCCAGGTGTGAGAACTCCTTGTTTCATAGGAAAACCCTGCTTGTCACAGCCTCCCATGATCTTAAATACGTAGCCCTTAAACTCCTATTAAATGATAACAAGAGCAAATGGCAATTAAGAAGGCAGATGTGCTAGCAGAAATTTGAGACAAAAATATGATAAAAAGTAGCTTGAAAACATACCTCGCCAAGGGCATCACCACTGACTTCTTGTGAGATCCTCTTGTCAAAAAAGGCTCGGCTGCAGTTCAAGGTCTCCGTAAGGAACAATTATAACACACATTGCAAAAAGACAGCAAAAGCATGCTTTTGAATACAATCACAGTCGAACCACGTATAACCACAAGAAAGTATCAGTTATATTTCCTTTCTGTTTTCTTCACATTAGGTAATCAAGGATGGAATTAGAGAAGGAACAGCCATTGTAGACCAAAATGAAGTTTCAAAAGAAACTAAGAACAAACATAATTATCACTACAAATATAATGAAAACTACTATCAATGAAGTTTCAACATTATAAGCAAGAGGCAACATTCATCACAATTGCCCTACCCTTAAACAATATCTAAATAAGCTAAAACCAAAGTTTTTAAAGAAAAATGAAAAATCCTTTAAGATTTTGATTCTTTTTGGCCATTGTTTCATTGTTGCATAAAATTTATGTCTCATATCACAAAATCCAAATTCCATTAGAGAAAAAAATGCTACATATTTTAATTTGTTTCTAACTTGTTTTTTCTGCATATTCTCTAAATACTCTACAAAATGAAATCTCACCTAGTATATCAAACCTAAAAATATAATGTCCCTAACTGCAGATAGCCAAAAATAACCAAAAGGAAGTCACATGTTTCATTTGGTTAAATTACAAGCATTGGCTTTAACCCTGCTATTCAAATTGAAAAGCATCAACAAGAAAACCTTAAAAATCCCCCAAAAATAATAAAAGAAAAAGTAAAATTACAGTTTCTGGTCATCATCAATTTCCAGCTTCTTCTGGCAACCAGTAGTTGGGTTTGCAATGTTGAACTGAAACAAACAAACAAATTATCAACAACATAACCATAGAAAGATTCATATATTCTTTTTTTTCTTATATTAAGAAGAAAAAAAGAAGAGAGAAAACCTTCATTTTTGTGTGATGGGTGTTCTTGTTTTGTTGGGGCGGGGGGGGAATGCCGCCGCCGCCGCTGCTACTCTTTTCTAAGGTTTGGTTAGAAAGAGTTAGGGTTTTTTCAGATATTTTTATATATAGAAGAGAAATAATTTGGTGTTGTAGTGGAAAAGCGTTAAGTTTGTCTGAATCGAACACGTGGGCTTTTATGGGTCCATGTTTTTTAAGTTTGTGATTTGGGTTCACCTGTGAAATTGTCTTCTTTAGACCAAACTACTCACACTTTTAAAAGACATTACTAAATTAATCTTAAGTATATTATGCAAAATTCGATTTGATTTAAAAAATTTAAAAAAAAATTAAATTTTAAATTATTTGAATTGAATTATTCAAATTAATCAAATCACCTCAATTTTTTTTTAAAATTCGAATTCGAATCAAATTTAATTTTTAATTTCAAATAATTCAAATAAATCAAATACAAACTATACAATTTTAAATTTTAAATTTATATTTCTCAATCTCTAAGCTCAAAACCCAAAGCCACCCTATTTCCACCCCAAATGCCCATCTACTATTTTCCCAATTTCCCAAAGCTTGGCCAGCCCCACCATCCCAAGTTCTACGTCCCAAAATTTTAATTTCCTCAAAAGTCAAGATTTCATTCTTTATTTTCTTCTTCAATTTAAAGTAACTCCCAATTCTCAAATACCACATTTATTCTTGTTCAAACAAAGCAAAACTTAAATTAAACCTCAAATTAATTCTTCTCTTCTTTTTCTTCTTCAAAAAAACTTAAATTAAACTTTCTAACCTCCTTCTTCTTCTTCTTCTTCTTCTTCATCAAATCATTCAAACCCCCTCAAATCAAAATCCTTACAATGACGAATTCAAGAAAAAAAATTTAAAGAAAAAATATTTTTTAAAATTACATAAAAATAAACAACAGCAAAGTAATTTTTTAAATTTAACTCGAACAAATATATATTCAATTCAAATTCAATTTCAGTCAACTCAATTCGTAAAAATTTCAAATCGAATTAAAATGATGAAATAGGATTCAAAAACTTGATTAATTCAAAAAAATTTCATTCGATTCTATCATATGCTTACCCCTAATTATAAGTAATTATTATTAAACAATTAAAAATAATTGTACAGTATTAAAAAAATTATACAATATGGACATATTGTAAATTCATGCTTTTTGCTCTCCAAACTTCATCGTTTTAATTTTTAAAAAATCGATACCTTTTGTACATACCACATTATATTGTTCATAGAAAAATAAATGTGATAATAAACGGCATGGTAAAAAGTATTCATAAGTATAACTAAATATCAAATAATAGGAAAAATGTTAAAACACCAAAAAACGACGCTTTTGTCGGGAAAGTTGTTCTTCCTAATGATGCATCTTCTCTTGCATCTCAGTAGCATGTGGCTAAGACCCAAAAGGTTGCTGCCGATAGGCCTGGTCCAAAGGAGTAGTGGTGATAGTCGAATGAGGTGATGGAGTAGCAAGGCAAGTAATGGCCTGTTACAAATATTGAGTTATCTACTCCATGGGATTTTGAGAAGTGCCAAAGGATGGCTGAGTTTCAACGACCACTAGTGGAACCAGGGCAACAGTCGAAGCTAAGGTTGCAGATGGGATAGAGGGAACTGAGTTGGAAGCTGTCAGAAATCAGTTTCCTAACTAAGGAAGATTGTGTGTATTTAGAAGATACTGTAAATATCTCAATGGCTGTAATCCTTAACTTTAAGGTTGTAATTGTGGGTCAACATTCCTAGAATTAGTTAGTTTCCTAATCTAGAGTTTTCTAAGTTAGGTCCACTGTTTGTATATATATCAGTGTAATTTCTTATGAAAAATATAATAATAAAAGCATATTTTTGACATGGTATCAGAGCTTTTTTAGCTCAAATCTGGGATCTTTTATCCTTTTTTACAGCCCTTATCATTCTCAATCCTTTCTCAAGCCTGTAATGTTCGTTCAAGAAGAAAATGACTGAAGTTATTGAAACAAGCAACATCGAGACTACTTCAAAAGTCTCAGTGAATGAAGGAAACCACTCAAACTCAATAAGTGAGTTGCAGAACATTCATGCAACCTACAGACTAAATGGGAAGAACTACTTAAAATGGTCTCAACTGGTTCGCACGTTCTTGAAGAGGAGAGGAAAATTTAGTCATCTACTCAGAAAAGGTCCATCCTAAGTTTGATGCTTGGGATGAACAAGACTCTATGGTAATGTCCTGGTTATGGAACTTCATGATGCCAAAAATTAGTGATACATGCATGTTTCTTAGCACAACCCAAGAAATATGGGAAGCTATGAAGTAGACTTATTCGAAAATTCGAGATGCTGCCCAAATCTATGAAATTAAGACTAAGATTTTATCTACCAAGCAAGGAAGCAGATCAGTGACAAAGCATTCCAAGCTGTTGCAAAGTCTATGACAAGAGATGGATCATTGCCAGTGCATCCAGATGAAATGCAGTAAAGATGCAGCATACCTAAAAGGTTTGTTGAAAAAGATCGAATTTATGACTTTCTTGTTGGACTAAATGTTGAGTTTGATACAGTAAGAGTTCAAATACTTGGAAAAGAGGATTTGCCCTCACTAAATGAGACGATTGCGATTGTTCGTGCTGAGGAAGAAAGAAGGGGAGTTATGATTGAGAATAATCAGGTGGATAGTTCAGCCTCGGTCACGAAGGCTGTAAATGAGAGGAGATTTGGCCTGGAACAGCCGATTAACGAAGATAGTAAGCAGATAGAACTCACAAGGATAATCAACAAGGATTCCTTATGGTGCACCTACTGTAAAAAATCACGTCACACTAAAAAGAAATGCTGAAAACTCCATGGAAAGCCACAGACAGCAAATAAAGGTTTTTTAGAAAAAAAAAGGGACAAGGACGAGCATATACAACAAAGCAGCTGGCTGGAGAAGATTCTCAAGAATCACCTATTGAGTTCAACAGAGAAGAAATTGAAAAGTTGAAGAATCTGCTGGGGTCACTGGAAAAGCCTTCCTCAACAGGTACTTGTACTTTGGCGTTCTCAGGTATATCCTCTTCTCAAGACTCTAAAGCCTCGGGTATATTCACCAAGAGCTCCTGGGTTATTTACTCAGGGGCTACAGACTACATGACCAATTTCTCAAAAAAATTTATTACCTATAGACCTTGTCCTAGTAATAGAAAAATAACAGTAGCAGATGGCTCTGTAATTACAACAGCTAGTCAGGGTGATGTTATTGTAAGCGAAAATCTCACTCTTAAAAATGTTCTTCATGTGCCAAAATTATTTACCAATCTTCTATCTATCCAAAAGGTTACCAAAGACTCTAACTATAGTGTACTCTTCTATCCTGCTCGATGTGTTTTTCAAGAATAGGGTACAAGGAGGATGATTGGACGTGCTAAGAAAGTAAATGGCCTATACCATCTTGAAGAATCCAGTGGACAAGTTAGTGCTCTGCATTCCTCACCATTATCCTTCCTATCAAAATCTAAGACCAATAAAGACCAAATTTGGCTCCATCACCTCTTCCTTGGTCATCTATCTTTTAGAGTCTTTAAAATCATGTTTCCTTCTCTGTTTAAAGGGTTATTTGCTGAAAAGTTTCATTGTAATGTCTGTGAACTTGCAAAACACAAACGTACCTCTTTTCCAATAAGCAATAAAAGAACATCCACTCCTTTTACTCTTATTCATAGTGATGTTTGGGGACCATCCACTATTTCAAACATCTCTGGGGCTCGATGGTTTGTCTCTTTTATTGATGATTGTACCCGTGTATCTTAGATATTTCTTCTAAAACAAAAGTCTGATGTGAGTTCCACCTTCCAAACCTTTTACAACATGATCAAAACCCAATTTGATGCTGAAATAAAGAGGTTTCGATCTGACAATACCAAAGACTATTTTAATCAAGTTCTTTCACCATATTTTCGAGAAAGAGGCATCATACATGAGTCATCTTGTGTTAACACACCTCAATAGAATGGTGCAATCGGAAGAAAGAATGGTCACATTCTAGCTATCACAAGGGCCATATTGTTCTAGAAAATGTTCCTAAATAATATTGGGGGGAAGTTGTCTTAACTGCTACTTATATAATAAATAGACTGCCTACAAAGGTCCTTGAGTCTCAAAGCCCTAAACAAGCCCTAACAAAGTTCTTTCCTAATTTCAATACTTCCAATAATCTTACTCCCAAAATATTCAGTTGTGTTGCCTTTGTCCATGTACATTCTCAAAATAGGGGAAACTTGATCCACGGGCAGTCAAATGTGTCTTTCTTAGCTATTCTTCCACCCAAAAGAGGTACAAATGTTATCATCCTCCAACAAAAAAATTACTTTGTATCGACTGATGTCACTTTTGCAGAAGAAGAGAACTACTTTACCCCTCCTTATCTTCAAGGGGAGATTTCATTTAGAGAAGATAAGGACAAAGATTTTTTTCTTCTTGATTTTTTAGCTCCAACCACTATTTTTCAGCTAACAACTCAGTATTCCCCTACCAACCAGTCTGCCAAACAGGCTGATCCAGCCTAACTTATTTCTACACAACTCGAAGAGACCGAGCTTAATACACCCAAGTCAAAAGAAGGGGTTCAGGACACTACTCATCCTTTACTGGTTTATTCAAGAAAGAAGGCACCAATACAGGTTCAATCATCCTCTGCCCCTATACAATCCGAGGTAATTGCTGAACCTATTTCTAGTCAAAACAATGACACTGAAAATTCTGATCAAAGTGATTATGATCTTCCCATTGTAATTAGAAAAGGAACTAGAGCATGCACAAAATACCCTTTATACCTATTCATTTTATACAGAAACTTTTCTCATAACCACAAAACCTTTCTTACTAGCCTAAACTCCATCTTTATTCCTAAAACCGTATCTGAGGCATTAGAAGACGAGAATTAGAAGAATGCTATGCAGGTTGAAATGGAAGCACTCGAGAAGAACAAGACATGAGACTTGGTAAAATTACCAAGAGGAAAGAAATCAGCAGGATGTAGATGGGTGTTTATAGTGAAGTACAAGTCAGAAGGGTCATTAGAGAGGTATAAAGCAAGATTAGTTGCTAAAGGGTATTCTCAAACATATGGGATAAACTACCTTGAAACATTTTCTCCTGTTGCGAAGATGAACACAGTGAGAATACTATTGTCATTGGCTGCCATTCAAGGTTGGAAATTACAGCAGTTTGACATCAAGAATGCTTTTTTGTATGGTGACCTTAAGGAGGAAGTTTATATGGATGTCCCACGAGGATTCGGTTCAAATACAGGGCAGGTAGTATGCAGGTTAAAAAAGGCACTATACGGACTAAAATAGTCTCCAAGAGCTTGGTTTAGAAGGTTCACCAAGGTAATGCTCAAGTTGGGATATAAACAAAGCCAAGGCGATCACACCTTATTTGTGAAGCACTCATCTTTAGGGGGAGTAACTGCTCTATTAGTCTATGTAGACGACATTATAGTCACAGAGATGATTTGGAAGGAATAGAGAATCTAAACAAGTGCTTAGTAAAGGAATTTGAAGTCAAATAGCTCGGTAGACTAAAGTATTTTCTCAGTATTAAAGTGGCACATTCTTAAGAAAGGATCTTTATATCTTAGCAAAAATATGTAATAGATTTGTTGACAGAGACGGACAAGTTGGGATGCAAACCAGCGAAGACGCCTATAGAAGTTAATCATAAACTTGGAGATGCACTGGAAGATACAACAATTGACAAAGGCTTCTATCAGAGACTTATGGGAAAGCTTATCTACTTGTCACATACTAGACCGGATATTGCCTATGCAGTTGGTGTTGTAAGTCAATTCATGCACAACCCCAAAGAATCATATCTTAGGACTGTGAATCAGATCCTACAGTACCTAAAGGGCATACCAGGTAGAGGAATTTTATTCAAGAAAGGGGAAAAGCTAACTCTTGAAGCTTATACTGATGCAGATTATACAGGGTTTGTAGTTAATAGAAGATCAACCTCGGGTTATTGCACTTTCCTAGAAGGTAACCTTGTGACTTGGAGGAGCAAAAAACAGAATGTTGTGGCTAGATCCAGTGTAGAAGCTGAATTTAGAGCTATGACACTTAGGATTTGTGAGTTGTTATGGCTGAGAATTATTTTGGAGGATTTGAAAGTCAACTGGGAAGATCCAATGAAACTATACTGTGATAATAAATCTGCCATTAATATTGCACATAATCCAGTCCAACATGACAGAACGAAGCACATCGAAGTTGACAGGCATTTTATAAAAGAAAAGCTTGACAGTGGCCTAATTTGCACTCCTTTTATATTTACTGGTGATCAACTGGCAGATATACTTACCAAGGGATTACCTGGGAAGTATTTTCAGAAATTAGCAAGCAAGCTGAGAATGGATGATATTCACTTCCCAACTTGAGGGGGAGTGTCAGAAATCAGTTTCCTAACTAAGGAAGATTGTGTGTAATTATTTAGGAGATACTGTAAATATCTTAGTAACTGTAATCCCTAACTTTAAGGTTAAAATTATGGGTCAACATTCCTAGAATTAGTTAGTTTCCTAATCTAGAGTTTCCTAAGTTAGGTCCACTTTTTGTATATATATATCAGTGTAATTTCTTATGAAATATATAAGAATAAAAAGCATATTTTTGACAAAAGCTAATGGGATATTAAGCGTTGCCATGAGCTGTGCAAGAGATGGTAAAGATGAGAAGATTACTGAAAAGGTGGATTCAAGGACTTCGTGGAGGACATTCTCAACATAGTTCATGCCTGAGAAAGGGTTCATGGTAAGTGGGGTTGATGGGATTTGCCGGAGCAGAAGAGTTTGCTGGGTTGGTAAAATTGACGATTCTCGATGCTTAATTTCTGTAAGATAGTGAAATGATGACCTTTTCAAAAAAATTCATGGAATATGGGATATCATTGAAGACCTAACTAGGGAGTAATTTGATATTATGTGTTTTATTTTGATAAATTTTTTAATATGATGTTATTAATTTTGTTGTTTATTGGTTAATTTTTTGTAGGTGAAATTTAAAATGTGGAAAAAAATGAAAATATAAAGTCACATGAGAGATTTTGACATGAAAGTAATAATTTAACTTACAAAGCTTTTTAGTTTTTAAAATTATTTTATTTTATTTTAAATTAAATATTATTTGTAAGAATATTTATTAGGAATTTATTTTATTTAAATAAATATTTGATTTGATCTTTAAAAAATTATGTAGGAGTAGAACAAGGTTGAATTAAACATATATGATGATTTTTTTAAAATTTAAGGATTTATGCTGTTATCTTTTTATATTTACCATGTTGTTTTTGAAAAGAGAAATGAAAATGCATTTTACAAGGCATATTTTCACTAATGTGGCAGTGAAAGCGCACCTTGTAGGACGCGTTTTTAGGAGAGATAAATGAAAACGAATCTTACAGGGCATGTTTTTACTTTGTTGAAAATTATTTTTTTTCTTGCGGATGGAAATTAAAAGTTTATATATTTATTTTTGTCAATGTTTGAAATAGCCATTCTTATAGTTTAAGGCATGTTTAAATTTATGGTGATGTCGTGGAGCTTGATGACTTACAAATTTCATCTACCATGTGAGTATGGAGTCATCACCTGAAAAGCCGGATCGTATTGCAACTCAAGGTCTCAGTTGGAGGTGATTATACGATCTCGAGTTGAAGTGTAACTAAGGTTTCAAGTTTACAAAGGTTATTCTATTAAGGGATGGAGCATAAATGGGATCCTAGTTGATAGTGGTTATGCGACCACGACAATGAATTTCCCCTCATCAGAGAGGATGCTCTATAAAACACATACAAAAGTCAAAGATGAAAAACATAGGGGCCTTTCAATATAATCAAGTAATTTGTTTTATCCATCTCCACTAAAGACGGTGAGCCCGTTACTATAACCTGTGATAGGGTTGGGGGTAACAAGATGTTTGGTAGGGACGAGTTATTGAGTGGTGCAGAAAAGATGAAACGCGAAACAACTGTTGTTGCCTCAATTCACGTTACATCTTTTTCTACACTGCACAATAACTCGTCCCTTCTAGAAATCTTGTTGTCCCCAACTCTATCACAAGTTTTAATAACAGGGTCACCACATTTGGTGGAGATGGACAAAACGAATTACTTGATTATACCGAAAAGCCCCTATGTTTTTTGTTTTTGACTTTTGTATGGGTTTTATAAAAGCATCCTCCTTTAATGGAGTGAAACTCATTGCCGTGCCCTCATAATCATTGTCAACTAAGGCCCTAGTTATGCTCCATCCTTTGATAACATAACTTTTGTAAACTTGAAGCCCTAGTTACATTTCAACCCGAGATCGTATAATCACCGTCAACTAGGACTTGAGTTGCAATGCAATTTGACTTTTCAAGTGATGACTCCATCCTCACATGGCAGGTAAAATTTGTAGGTTACCGAACTCTATGGCATCACCATGAACGCAAATACAATTTAAAACTATATCTAAATAAAAAAATATTTAAACATTAACATTTTTAAAACGTAATAAATAATTTACTCTACTTTATTTAATTACTTAAACCTTAAAATTATAAATATTTCATCTAATCTATTGTGGCAAAATTTATTATAAGCCTATTACATTATTAAATCTCTTCAAGGTAACAGAATTTTCAATCACGTAATACCCTAAATTAAACATTTTTATTATTATTTTTATTTTTAAAGTTCCAATATAAATTTATATCTAAATTATATTATACAAAATGCTTGTACAAAAATAGATTAATATCACTTATTAATTTTTGAATATTTTATTTGTCAATAATTATATTTTATGCTTTACGTATAAAAACAAATAGATTTTAATACGAAATAATTTAATATATTTTGTTGATAAATACCATCAACTCATACATTGCACAGTACACCATAAAAAACTAGTTAAACATATAACTAATGATTTCTTCCCGTTACAGAAGTTGGTTGATTAAGTCATAGAGTTATATACAATGTTAAAGGGGTTACCCTCCCTAGTAGTAAACCTTAGAGCTCATATCCTGGGAACTCAGACTTGTGGGGTGCAAGCATATCAAACCAGAGGCAAGCTGTCCCTGCCAGCCCTTGGAAAAGGGAGTAGCCATCATCAGCTCCGAATCCGCAGCCATGTTCGATATCTGCAAGCTTCCTTTTATTATGGTACAAGAAGCTTGCAAAAGCCTTTGCCCTTTCTTTGTAAATGGTCTCTCCGGTAAGGCGATAAAGTGAAAGAAAAGCATAGGTGTTCCCAGCAATACCATCAGCTAGTCCCACCTTCTTCACTAACCCATTCTTCCATACGACCTCCCCTGCTTCTATAGCGGCGTCACGGAATTCTCTATCGTTCGGATAGACCTTCACGAACAAAGCAGAAAGTATGGATTGAACTGTATTGACAATGCTAATTTATGTTTGAACCAAAGAGAGCTAGAGTTGCTAACCTGTGATGCCTTGGCTAGAGTGATTGCCATACTGGTTGCGCCATGAGACCACTGCACCAACTTGTCCCTTGGGTTCCCTTCACTTGAAGGGTAATTCCCACTATAAGGAAATCTGTTACACATCATGTACCTTAAAGTTCCTTTGACATCGCTGGCATCGTCTTCTGAAAGAGGGAAGTGTAGGAGCACGTACAAGATTCCCGCAAGACCGTTAGCTGCACCCCAGTACCTTGTGCCATGCCATCGATACATCAGCGGGCAGGCTGGCAGATTGGAAGCCCCTGTCCTACCTGCAGCTAATACGGCATCAACAATCGGCATAAGAACATCATTGGGTACCACCTCTCCCTGTAGATGCTTGTTTAGGAACAAAGCAGCCCATAAGAATCCAGCTCGCCCATAAAGAAGATCGTATGACATTCCGAAACCGCCTTCTTCAGGCCCTACTGGAAGTGCTTTTTCTTGTGCTACCTATGTATTTTGTTAATTGAAGTTAAGTTAGATCATGTTATAATAGTATCATTCTTTGGCACTATCTTCCACTAGTAACCCATGAAATGTATTTGATAGCGAAAGTTGAATTCATTTAATTAATATAATCATTTTTTTGATGAATTATAAGAGAAAGGTAAAAACCTGACAACAAAATAATTGACACAATTCGAACCCAAATCACACATTTAACCATCAAGTCAACACAGTGTTTCATATAATAATTTATTAAGAGGAAAAGAAAGATACCTCGATGAAGAGATTCAAGAAGAATTCAAGTCTTTGATGATCCCCCATGTAATTAGCCACCACTGCTCCAAGTGAATACACCCCTCCTCTACCACATAAAAATGTCACATGTCTGAAAAAAAGAAAATATAATTTTATCTTATCAACTTGATATTTTTGGTCCAAAAAATAAATAAATTACTAGGTATCCAGTCATTAATAAATAAAAAATAATTTTACATTTTAAAAAATAAATACATTTATAATTATGGACAATTTATTAACTATAACGGTTTGTATCCAAATTAATCACTTAAATATTCAAATTCCAATGCATTAATAATTAATACCATATAAAAACTTAAAACATTCCTGATATTAAATTTAAAAATTTTATTTCTCCATCCACTTAAAACGTTGACAGAAGTCTTGATCTTTAAAATGAAATTTTTTCTATATGACTCTTCTAAATTTTTTAAAATTATAATTTAATAAAAATAAAATTATATTTTACCTCCTTAAATTATAAAAATTTAATTTAATTCTTTAAAATTTATAAAAATATAATCTATTAAAATAATAAAATTATATTTTTTAAGACGATATGTACTTTTAAAACATTAAAATAAAGATGCCGTACCAAAAAAATATCCGTAGTTTTGTTGTAGTGTGAGATTCGGTTCTCTATGATATTTTTCTACCAAAAGATAAAAAGTATTTTTCTACCAAAAAGATAAAAAGTGAATAGGGGAGTCTGCTGCTGCTGCATTATTAGGTAAAATCACCACCGCTTCACTTTCTTTTAAAAAAAAACTTTTAAATAATTTAACAATTTAATAATTAATAATATAAATACTCTCACCAATCAAGAATATAAAAAAATTAATTATAAGCTATAAATTTTCAATCAAGTCACCCAATAAATTTTAATCATTTCAATTTTTATATAAAATTTATTTTAGTCCTCATAATTGAATTCTTCTCCAATTAAGATACCAATTCAATATAAATAACTGCTAGAAAGAACATACCTAGTGGAGGCACGTGCGACTGAGAGGCACGTGTCAACGATCTCAGCTGACAATAACAAGTCCTGCCGATTACCAGTCGCCTCGTAAGATCTCAAGCAAGTGAAAGCTGTCCCCAGCAGACCCGTATACACAGTCGGGTCTATTCCCGTATCCGACCCGCCGCCACCACTTCCTCTTCCTTTCCATGTAACCTCCACTACCTAAACCCCCCAAAAGAAGAAAAAAAACAACAACTAAGATTCTCAGTTCTCCCTAGTAACTAAAACAGCCTTTATAAAAACCAGTCCTCGTGTTAACTATGACATGATACATAGACAGAGGTTTAAATGTAAGAACAATTTTCTGTCCTACAGAAACAAGAAGCAAACGTACTTGGTTCTTGAGAGCCATGGCAGCTTTAAGGAAAGTATCAGCAGAGAGTGATAAATTATTAGAAAGCGATGGATCCATGTTAAGAAAATGATCTAACCGTTCATTTATACCCTCGTCATGGCTTTCTTGAGATGCTGTTAACTCCATTACAGAAGACATTGATTACTTTTGTTCTAACTTTCTTTAGCAACCAAAGAGAGAAGTAGAAAGAAAAATAAATAAGAAAAGAGGGAATGGAATAAGATGCCAATACCAAGGGCCAACGCCAAAGGTGTTGTTGTGTTGGGCTGTGATTGTGTGGAATGGCGGTTCAGCACACGGAAATGGAGGTTGGTGCACGTGGCGTGTCGTTAGGATACTCCTTAGATTAAAATACTTAACCGTTGATCTCCGCGTGTCTCGCGCTTTAATAAAAGTATTGAATAAAATCTAACAATTATTAAGACGGTAGGATAAGGTGGGGCCACTGTTGTTATGATTCGGATACAATAGAAAACGTGAGAAAATTTATGATTTTGAACCTATTCCAGTTTTAAGAAAATATCGGAGTGAATTGTTTCCTAAAATTGTTTTTAATATAAATTATTTTAACATTTCAATTAAAATATTGAATATTATATTTTTTTGGTTTGTTGAACATAAAAGTTCTGATATACTGAAATTTTCCACAAATAAAATTTTAAGAATTCTAGATTTCAAGAAAATGGAAGAACAGAAAACGAAAAAATCTAATGATTAATAGAGTTGCTTTCCGTCATGTTAAGATCTGATCATTTTGAACCATGAATAAAATGTAGGATGACGTTAAATATGTAATATTATATCTCACGTATTTTAAAATAAATATATGATGGAATAATTATATGATAAGTGAATTTTGTAAAGTATTGAACATTTTGACCATATATTAGAATGCGTTTAACGTGTAAAGTATTGCCACGATAATTTTATTTTAATTTTAATCTTGGCGTGTGATATTTGAGATTCAATCATTTACAAAAATTGAATTTATATTTTTTTTTGTGAATATAACAAATTCAAAATGTTTTCATCAAATTATTAAAAATAAAAAAATCATTTGCTTCTTTTAATAATTTTTTAGGAATCTCCTTAAAAATTTTGACACATTTCTTGTTATCAAAAGTCAATTTGACGATCCAATCAATAACTCGATTATTTTCTTATGGATATACATGAAAATCACAATCTTTCATATTTTAATATTTGTTTGATTTTTTTAATTAAGATTGAATTCACAACCGTCGATTATTTTTCATCAATAATTTTAACTACCTTCGTGCTATCTGTATGAATCAATACTATTTATATTTCCATTCAAAGATTTTTAAAATATCATACGCATTTTATTTTTTAATCAAAAAGCAGATCTAATAAAAACGGGAATAATCTTAGTGGATGAATGCAAAAAAAAAAAAAGTGATATGGATGTTAACCGAATATGCCAATTTATTACTTACAAGTCATGGATTACACACTGAATTAGACCAATCAAATTGATGTTTGTACCATAGTTTTTCTTAATAAATACCCATTGTTTTGAATATTCCTCTCTTTCACTTTCATGTGTATTCATCATGTTTGCCAATCCCACACAACATATACTAGAAAACAAAATGTTAGCTTTACGTTTATAAAAAGTTCTAATTTGCCATGAGTCCACGTAAAAGTTGCAAATTTAAGGTCGCTTTGATTCATTTGTTTGATTTTCTCAAAAACTTTTTCATCATTTTTCAATTGTTTAATAAAAAAGAAGTCAACGTAAAATGTTTTGTTAATCAAAAGAAAAGGGAAAACTTTTTTTTTCTCATAAAACAACTTTATCTTCCTCAAGACTTGATCCGGCTTATTTATATGTCCTTCAGATTGTCTATGATCTCTTTAGTGATTCCGTAGCTTTCATGTTGCTTTTGCATAGTGCTACTAACACTTGCGTATATAGCAACAAACTACTTCATTAGTCCTTTCAATGGGCCTTCATGTTGGGCCTGAGGAGGGCATGTTTTGTCAAGAACAAACTCGTGTTTTTCACAGCTAAGAACAATGTGCAACTTTCGCTTCCATTCCTTAAAATTATTTTCACTCAAATTGTTTTCAGTTACAATATTAATGGGAGAAGTTGATGTAATTTCAAACTGAAAAATAAAATTTACCATAAAGTAATTATCTTTGTATAAAGCAAGTATTCCAATTAATTGCAACATTCAAGATGCATTAATCATCATGCATACTTCTTACATTAAACATTGAAAAACATGTAAACAATTGCAACAATAGCCCCTGCACCAATTGAATTATGTCACCATGAGATAATCATAATCAACTAGTAAGAACACAAATTTCATCCAATTAATAAGTAAATCTAAACCATTAGACACAACATATATTAATAATCATTTCACTTTTGGTCATTATCTTAAGTGTATAACCATTAATTCAACACTTATCATAAATATGTTCTCAATATAACTCGTCGTGGCATAATCTCAACAAGAATTATATATGGCTAGTTGTTGTAACATCCCAAATTTTTTATTTGACACATGGCACTATTCCGATAGCAAATATAGTGAATTATTGAGGAAACTGAAAAAAAAAAATCAAACAAAAGATTTTTTATGAAGATGAAATGAATTTGGATATGGGATTTAATGAAAATAACTTTAGAGGTGAAAATGTGATGAAAGGACTAAGTCGCAAAATTTGAGAAGATTGAGGACTAAAATATAATTTTAACCAAAGAGGGAAATAAGGGTTTTCAATACCTTTTTAACATGAGAATATGAATTAGTATGGGGAAAATCATTTTTGGGACCATATTGGAAAAAATTAAAAAGTATAGGAACTAAATTGCAAATTTCTTAATTTTAGTGAAAAAAGGGAAAGATGTAGTTTTTACCCTCATTTAATTTATATTAAATATTATAAGTAAATTATGAGATTGAAAATTGATACTTGCCTATAATTGTGTAGAAATAATGTTTCGTGCAAAAAAAGACGAAATGGTAATTTTGTCATAAAAGATAATTTGATCAATTTTTTAAACTTTTATAATGGGATGTATATTTAAATACGATATTTAATATTCGAAATTATTTTGAATCTTCGGAACCTCGTATTAAAGAAATGACCCTCAAATTAACAAATTTGGATTTAAGTAGTTGGACATTGGTCCAAGGCTCATTTGTTGATATTTTTTAAATGGGATGAGAATCCCATCAACCTCATTTTTTCTTCTTCTCCAAAAGACCAAAAACCCCCCATGCAAGGACGTAGCTAGGGGGCTTGCAGGAGCCTCGATCCCCCTAAAATGAAAAATTTTTCATTTAAGTCTTTTAAATTTTTTAAAATTATAAATTAGTAAGGGTAAAATTACACTTTGGCCTCCCTAAAATGATAAAAATTTGATTTATTTCTTTAAAAATATAAAGATATAGGTTATTAAAATGGTAAAATTGTATTTTTACTATCATAAAAATAACAATTCAATTTGACATAATTGTAAAAAAGCCCCCAAACTTTAGGGGCTTTTGGATATATGCCCTTAACTTATTTTTTTCTGATTTCGACCCTCAACGTAACGAAATTTTGTAGAATGGATCCTGTTGAAACGATAACTGTCAATTGACCGTTAGTCAATAGTCGATCAACAAATGTTGTACATGTGGCGTTCCAAGTGATCGGATGACGTGGCATCAATTTAAAAATAATGCTGACATGGAAAAAAATAAATATAAAAACAAAACCTTAAATCTCCAAATAATCTTAAAACCCTAAACATAATTTTTTCCCAAATTTTAAAATCTCCAAATTTCTCAAATCCATAACATCCAAAATCATTCATTCGAACCACTGAAATAATGAAATCCCCAAATCCATAACATCCAAGATTTTAAAAAGGCTAACGATTTATGGATTTCAATATTTTGGGGATTTCAATATTTTAGGGATTCAAAGAATATTTTGAATGTTATGGATTTGGGGATTTCATGATTTCGATGATTTGAATGAATGATTTTGGATGTTATAGATTTGAGAAATTTGGGGATTTTAGAATTTAGAAAAAAAATTATGTTTGGGATTTTGAGATTATTTGGGGATTTATGATTTTTGTTTTTATTTTATATTTATTAATTTTGCTTTATTTTTTTGCCACGTCAACATTATTTTTTAAATTGATGTCACGTCATCCGATCACCTAGAACGCCACATGTACAACATCTGTTGACCGATTGTCGACTAACAGTTAGCTAACGGTAACCGTTTCAACAAGGTTTGTTCTACAAAATTCCGTTATGTTGAGGGTCGAAATCAGAAAAAAAGGTTAGAGGCATATATCCAAAAGCTCCCAAATTTTCGAGGCTTTTTTTTACAATTATGCCATTTAATTTTGACCCCCTAAAAATTTCTTTTGGCTTCACCCTTGCCCCTATGGTTGTTCATCTTCTTCCTCTTCATTTCCTTTCCATTTTCTCCATTTTCTTTCAAAAGTCCCACCTCCCACCTTGAGATTTTGCTAAAATCTCTTAAGATTTAACCTCCTAAACTCATTTCCACCATCAATCTCACCATTATCAACCAAGGGTTTGATGGGTTTTCGTTGCAAAAATCCAGATTTGAAAATGATTTTCTTGCATAGCCAAAAATTAAAATTTTGAAAATCGACTCAGTTTGTGATATTTATAGCAATAAACCTTAATCGAATTCGTACTTGTGTTTTCGGCTTAGCAGACGTTCGTTGTTCCTGACTTTCAACCAAACAATCTTTTTTGCTCTTTTCGTACCATGAACTGCTTCGAGTGTGGGCTCGAATCAATTGAATCGAAACACAGAACTAGAAAAAGTCTTCTTTCTTTTTAGGGTTAAAACGAAAATTATCTCTTATTAATAGAAATTGGTAGAATTGCTATTTCGAAAAAACATATGTAATAGTTGAGAATAAATTCTCTCTATTTTCAGCAGAATAACAATCTCTCAAAGTTGTGTTAATAGCTCTGCCGGTGTCTTCTATTTATAGGAAGAAAATGTAGAATCCTTGTTGAGTTGTACTGATTTATTTCAAATAGAAAAACATCATCCTACTTAGAATAGGACTAGGGTGGATGACACACTGACCGCCCCCGAATGGACTCCCGTTCGGTGTAGATTTCGGCTTCCGCAAGTATACGGGTCAAGTTATAAATATAGTGTGTTTACAACGGAACACTTGGAAGTATTCCGAGGATCGTACCCAAAGGAGGCTTAAGGCAATAGTAATTGGAATCCTTACAAAGAATAAAATTAATTAGTACTAGTTTTAGGGTTTATAGTACGAGGAAAAATAATAAAGTTGTGTGAAAGCATAAAAATAAAAAAGTAAAAATAAAATAAGTAAATAAGAGAAAAAGCTTGAGTTGTAGAAATCTTATAAACGACTTGGGGAGATTAGGTCATTTCCGTATGATTTCCTCAATTGTTGGGTTTTGGAGATTTTCCTCCAATCAACTAGTAACTACCCTAGTTGGATCTCTCAATCTTCTGTCGGCATAGCAAGTCGATAGAGATTACTTATCGCTAGATGTCACAATCTAAATCAGTTTGGGGAAAAGGTGTTCACGGATGAGCAATACCAATTTTGGGTTCATTCCCACCTAGATGACTTTCTAGGGTTGTCAGGCCTAGTGTTTGTGTAATGCTCTTCCTTTCCCAAACAGTTGATCCGAAAATTAATACCCCTGTAAAACAACAATCAATTATTCATACGTTCACTCCCTAATTCTCCAAAATGGAATTAGTTCCTCATGGTTTCTTTATTCATCAATAACACAATATATGAAAACATGTAAATTAAGAGTTGAATGAAAAAGAAACTAATTGTATTAAGTGATTTGTCAGGAAAAATTCCTATCATTTACGCGAGTTTCTACAATCTCGTTTCAAAAGCAAAAACAAATAAATTGAAATTGAAAATTAAAAGCTAAGCAATGGTGTCCAAAACCCTAGTGCTAAAAGTCCTATTTATAGCTTTTAATGGTTGTTTTTCCTAAACCCTAGGTCAACTGTCGTTCCTCGTGTTTAAGTGGTATTATAAAGACCAAAATGCCCTTCATTTAATGTGAGATCTACGTCCAGGGGTCAATGTCGCGATACACCAGGTCCTGTGTCGCGACACAGGCATCAGTCTCCATGTGAAGCGTCATCCTTCAAGCATTGTCGTGACATATCTATTGTGTGTCGTGACAAAGAAGTCAGATGCCAATATCCTTAAGTCTAGTCCCTTGGTTGCGATGTAGCTCAGCCTATGTCGTGACGAAGTGATCAGTTTCCTTTTAGTATACTTCTTATGGTCTCCTGCACACTTACCAAGTATGTTAGCTAACTTTTAGGCCTCATTTGGCCTTAAAGACAAATAAATCATCATTTTAACACTTAGGTTACACAATTTATTTAAATAAGGAATCTGAACTAAATCCCATTAAAACATAATGAAAATACTTTATTTCAAGCTCTTCAAGTGTGAAAAATAGTTCAATCTGCTAGGTACAAAATTGGCAGATCAAACTCCCCTACACTTAAGTTTTTGATTCTCCTCAAGCAAACAAAACAAAAAGAAAACTGAATAGCTTGAGTTTATAGCTATACAAAGAGTGATTCATAGCATGTAGTCCAGGCATCATATATTTCTCAATAACTTTGACATGATAATTAAGTAACTTTACTATTTTTGATTAGAAACAATTTAAGTTCATTAGGTTATAGGAAATACACATATTAAGGTTTTATTAATATATATCCATCAATGCTAAATATAAGTATTTTAATTATCGTAATACAATACAGACAACCATAATGGAATCATGCAATTTCCATAATTATTCATACACAGAGTTGTTTAAGTCGCATAGGGCTTTTCAGCTTGCAACGTGTTGAGGCTTAGGATAGGTATGAATTTCAAAGAACAGTCAAACACAAAAGGTTAAAAACACCAAAATAGTTTGGCACATTGTATTGTTCCCTATTCTTCCCTTTTATGTCAAACTCCATCTCACCCCCTTATTTCTCATTCTCTCACTATCATTTTGTCTCCATTTTAGGATTCTCAATATAACATACTCCCTTTAGCTAGCCTATGAGTATTTTCTTTTGGTTCTTTGAGTATGATTTCTTTCTTTTTCATCTTTTTGGTTACTTTATAATTTCGTCAGTATATATTTTCTTACTCATGATTCTCTTGTTTCTACTCATTTTTTTTCTTTTTTCTTTTTCTCTATTTCTCTCTTTTTGGCTAGACTTTAGCTCATACATTATATTGAGTTTCTTATTTTTATTGTGTTAACCTCCACCTTAATGTGTCTACCTACCCTCAATACCAATGGCCATTCGTCTATTTTCATACAAACATGACCAAATAAAAGGATATACACAAATCATTATCTGAGGCTTAGAAGGCTTGTAATGTGGCTCATTAAGGTGTCATAAGGCTCAAAAATGGGTGCTAATTGATAATTTAGGACGGGGTTTGACTTTTTAGCTCTAGTTATGTCAAACAATTCCTTAGGTCATCCCTAAGCAACTTAATATGCACAAATATCAGTTTCATCTCATAATTTCAAAATTATCATCTATCATATATACTAGCATGCTTGTTTCCTTATATCTTACACATCACTTGGTATTAATAATCTCTTTCTATCTATACTTTGATATAACCTATAGAACTTAAGAGATTCATGCTAAAAATTAAAAATTCCTTATCATCATGCCAAATTTATCAGTCAACACAATCAACCTATAATACATGCTCTTAACCAATCACTTGTATTTTACAAGCTCAAATGCACATAAAAAATAAAAAATTATATGCCAAAAATTCCTATGTTACCCCCACACTTTAGAAAACACATTGTCCCCAATGTGTAGTCCCCTCAAATAATAAAGGAAAGAAGTTACGCAATTTATCATGAAAGTTCTCCTCTTCTTATGGTGGTTATCCTTTTCCTTTTGGCGTTAATGTTCGAAATTGTTGTGTCTTCCATAATGTGAGGTTCTTACAAAAAGAATTCAAGCATATATACAAATATAACTACTAATCCTACTCCAACGAATTATAAAAAAAAAATCCAAAAGTTACAAAATAAAATTGTTTCAAACAGTTATTCTTCCCCATTCATCTCATCTTCCTCCTCCTCACTGTCATTCCCTTCCTCTAGCTCTTCGTCATCATGTTCCTCATCCATTGCCTCAAACGTGTCTACAGTGTAGTTAGGGACTCTAAGGTTATGTTGTCGAGCAACCTCTTGGAATATTGGTCCCGATTTGTGCATCCATTGAAGCATCCAATCCAGCTTTGCATGAATCTCCTCACCAACTCCTTATTAGGCTGGTGCCAACCTTAGTGTGGATGTTGGTGTAGCCGTTGAGGTTTGCACTTCTTCTTCTCTTCTCTTATTTGTTTAGCACGAAGTTCTCCATATTGTTGGAAGAGTGTGTCACCAATGACACTTTTCGATGGCTTCAAGGTTTGCTCGATGGATGTCATGAGTATTTCTGCCCTTCTACACAAAGCTGTGATTAGGTGAGGAAGGAAAATTCCTACATTCTGTGTTCCTACACAATAGCTCATGTCTCGGAGGATCCATTTTCCTATACAAACCTATTTTTTCTGTAAAATTGCAAATAATAATACTGCTCAAAAAGCATTGACATTAGAAATATTTAAAGCAGGAATCATACAGGTACAAATAAATTAGATCCACATCTTAGCTTCAGAAAACATGATGGCTTGATTAAAAGATATGGTAATGCTAGTGTTTGGCCTAAATTTTCATTTTCCCCTTCTTTTGGTTAGATAAGTAATTACCTCATGCATATCTATATCACTAAAAGATTCCAAATCAATTTGATCTAAGAAATCCTGTTCATAATAAGGAGTATTAAAGAAATTACAAATTATTTTTGGGTTTACCTTAACATTAATTCCCTTAATTATTAAGGTTTCCCAATTAAGTTCATCCCTAGTTCTAAAGATGTGATCTTTTAAGGCAGCATAAAATTCCTAGACTATAGGGATAATAGTCGATTCTATAGGGATTGTCCAAAAGCGCTCCCATCTATGGTACCTAACTAGAGCCCAAATTTCCTTACACAAAATCATCAATGGATCAAAACCCCTTTCTTGAATAAAAGTTTGTCCTTTAATTTCATTGAAATATTTTTCTACATTTCGATTTAAAAAATTCGAAGGAGTTGTATCCAATGATGGTTTTGATTCTATTGTACGTCTGACCTTTCTAGGAAGCATTCTAAATAAGAAAGATATAAGAATAAGAACTTTAAACCTGGATGGTTGTGCTTTCTCATCTTGCTTCGAAACCTAAAAAGTTAAGAGAAAAACTAGAGAAAAGAAAGGATTACTAGGTTTTTGATGTGTTAAACTAAGATAGAATGAGTTAGAATGATGTTTAGATATTTATAATGGTTAGTATTTAAGGTTTCAAAGTGTTAAAACTCGTAAACTAAGCCCTAAGTCATCGGGTTGCGTAGTTAGGCTGGGTCATTCTGTAGAAAATTGCAATCGATGTCGCGACATAGGTAGTGTTTGTCGTGACTTCCCTTCAATGCCTCTAAGTCGCGACATAATGGAGTGCTTGTCGCGACATTCTCCTCAGCCTTATTTTTATGTCTATTCTGTTTACTTTGTCATGACGGAGGGATGCCTATGTCGTTATGTCGGCTTTAAACTTGCTCTTTTCGGACCCTGTCACTTTTGTTACGACATAGCTGATAGTATGTCGCAACAAACCCCTGTTTTTTATTAAAAACTAAAAGAAAAACATGTTAGAATGATATACAATATTGTACATAAGTTAATACCACCTGTTTTACCTTTAAGTCTTACAACCGGATTCGTCCGGTATGCTTACCCTTGTCGAACGTATCCAATTTTGGTCACCTTTTATCCACTTCTCATGGGCCCTTTCCAATTCCTTCAATCGATCCCTTTCTTTGAATCGATTAATTCTTTCTTTATTCATGAATGTGATTTGATTGTGCTTCTCTCCCTTATTTAATTCAAGTAGATGACATCTTTCAGTGTGCTCCTTAGTTTTATTGCTTTTATCCTTACATTTGAAGATTTCCACCTCTCCATTTATCCTCATAGTGAGCTCATTATTGTTGAGGTCGATGGTGGACCGTGATGTGGCTAAGAATGGTCTTCCTAACAAAATGGGGATATCACTGTCTTCCTTGAAATCTAAAATAATAAAGTCCATAGGGTTGATGAAACTCCTTACTTGGACTAAGGCGTCCTCTAAAATTCCCTTCGGTTGTACAGATAACTGATCTGCCAGTTGTAACGTAACTTCGGTATTTTTAAGATCTCCACTCCCAAGTTTCTCGAATACTGACAAAGGCATTAGGTTTGTGATTGCACCAAGATCATACAAAGCCTTGTTAAACTGAAGATTCTCGATTTTAATAGGAATAGTAAAGCTGCTAGGATCCTTTAATTTTTGGGGAATTATCTTGGAGATAATAGACTGCAAGATGCATTCACCTCCACTTGCTCGCTTACCTTTATTTTTCGGCGTCGTGTCATGATTTCCTTTAAGAACTTGGGGTACTTGGGTACCTTCTCTATCAATTCAATCAAAGGTAGGTTAATATTAAGACATTTAAAAAGGTTGAGAAAACTTAAAAAGTCATCTTCATCTTGTCGTTTCTTTTTCTCCAACCTTTTTGGGAATGGAATTGAGGTACTCTTTTCTTTAGGCAGATTTTTCTTCGTTTCTAATACCTCTTTTATGGCTTCCTCCTTGAGTTTGATGACTTCAGTGTCATTTTTGGAGGGTGTGTCTATGACCTCATGTGGTTTGTTAGGTTCTTCTTCGTCCTTAGGTTGTTCTGGGCTACTCAGTACTTTGTCTGATCTTAACTCGATCACCTTCACTTGCTATTTACCTTCTCTTCTGGGATTATTTTCTATGTTACTAGGGATTCCTGAACCAATTTGTCTTGATATATCACTTATCGTACTTATCAATTGATTCATTCATTCCTCTAGTTTTCCCACAGATCTGGCGGTATGAGTACAATCAGATTGTACTTGTTTTACAATCAAATTGTACTTTTTCTACCTGTCTCTACAGAAATGGTGGTTGATAACTAGGGTTTCTTGTTGGGTTGTTACTATTTTCCCCTTGGTTTCCTCTCCACCTAAAATTAGGGTGATCCTTCCATCCTGGGTTGTAAGTATTTGAATAGGAATTTTGATAACTTACGTAATTGGCCTCCTTCGGATTTATGAGATAGTTATAAAGAGGCTTATCTTCCCATTGGATGGTGGTGCTGTTGTGAAAGATTCAATTCAGTTTAGTCTCTCCAACAATTGTTGGTATTTATCATCTTCCTTTATCATTTTTATCGAAGTGGGTTTCTGCGCATAAGTGAACCTCTTAGTAGGCCACTAACATGAATTCATTGCCATGTTTTCTATGAGCCCATAAGCATCATTATACGTTCGATTCATTAGGGCTCCTTGGTCGCGCTATGAACGTCACAACAATTGTGCAAGCGAACACTTGTCGATGCAAGTATAGTTGATAGGTGTTAAGCTATCAGATATCGATCCCACAGAGATGGCTGTTTATGCTTAAATTTGTCGATGCAAAAGAAGTCAGAATAAGAAGAACTGTCAGGAATAATGTCAGCGCAATTAAATCAAAACTGCAAATAAAAGAATTAAAATTGTCAGAGCAAATATTGTAATACTGTGATATAAGAAAATGTAATGAAGGGGTGAAGGTATTTTGTCAATGCAATTTAAGAAAATTAAAAATGTAAAACAATGATAAAGGAATGGTGGGATCCCTGACTTGATAACTTCGCAACCACTAAATATGACTACAAGGTAAATGATTGATAAATTGTCGACACAATTAAAATAATGAGATCTCACTCCTTTCGAATTCTCTGCTTATCAAAGACCCAAACACTCACATTAACCAGACCTTTAAGTGCTGGCAATGCTTTGCATTCGAGAACAAGTGGCCAAAATTCCTTCGTGCCTCAAGCAACTTCCGTTGTCTTGCTTGTTAATTTAACTTGTCACTGCACTTCCTAGTGTTAGCAACCGCAATAATACTTTCGTGATCAAGCAATTAAATCCAAAGATAAACAGATAAGAAGAATTGAGCAAAAATCAAAATAGATCTAAAATTAACAGGTATTTCCATACATAATTAAGTTCATCAGAATTTATCAGCGTTTAAGAGGAATTAAAGAACAAGTTGAAGCATTCTATTCCTAGCCTACTAGAACTCTTCCGTAAATGCTCTTCTTAAGTTGCACTTAGAAAACTCCTTGTCAAGAGTAGATGCTGCCTTCTCGTCTTATCAGTTCACCCTCCTGGAATTTTAAGCTGCCATGAAAGCAAGCTTAAGAAAACTCCGAATGGAATTAATTTGCATTGAGCTTCCAAATCCCCCTTCTCTTCTCTCTCTCCTCAGTATTTATGTTTTGCAGTTCTCGCCTTATTTGGATAGCTTTTCCCATAGGGAAAAGCTTTTGCAAAAATTTCCCTACCAGTTCATCCCATGTTGTGATAGATTCAAGTGTCTATGCATCTAACCATGAAAAGGCATTATCAGTTAGAGAAAAGGGAAATAATCTTAAACAAATGGCATCATCAGTAGTGCCATTAAACCTAAAAGTATCGCACAACTGTAAAAATCGTTTCAAATGTAAACTAGGATCCTTAGACATAGTCCCTCTAAATTGTAAATTATTTTGGATCATTTGAATAATAGCCAATTTTATTTCAAAATTATTAGTGGTTATAGTAGGTCTAGCAATACTCCTTTAAGTTAGATCTAGAGTAGGTAAAGAGTACTCCTATATAGTTCTTTGTTCTTTCATCATTGGTTTGTTTGCAGGGAGTTGTGGAGGTGTATTGATGTTTTCAACGTTAGCCGCGGTATCTTCTGTTAGATCAACTTGTTCTTCTCTCTCCTCCGGTGGTGGGTTTTGCATAACCTGTGGGTTTTTGCGATTACATTTGATTAGTGATTCGGGGTTAGCAATAGGCTCAACTAAGTTTCCTTGACTTCGAGTCATAAACCAAAAATAAATACGAAAGAAATAACAAAATACAAAAATAAAATAAAAGTAAAAACTCGCATCTATAACCTAAATTTTTTCTAATTATTTTATTAGAAATGAAAGAATAAGATTTACTAAAGCGTTGCCTCCCGAGCAATGACGCCAACAACTTGACTGCCCCTGAACGTACTTCTGATTGGTGTAGATTTCGGCTTCCACAAGTATATGGGTCAGGTTATAAATATAGTGTGTTTACAATGGAGCACTTGGAAGTATTTCGAGGATCGTATCCAAAGGAGACTTAAGGCAATAGTAAATAGAATCCCTACAAAGAATAAAATTAATTAGTACTAGTTTTAGGGTTTATAGTACTAGGGAAAATAATAGAGTAGTGTGAAAGCATAAAAATAAAAAGGTAAAAATAAAATAAGTAAATAAGAGAAAAAGCTTCAGTTGTAGAAATCTTATAAATGGCTTGCGGAGATTAGGTCGTTTCCGTATGATATCCTCAATTGTTGGGTTTTGGGGATATTCCTCCAATCAATTACTCACTACCTCAGTTGGATCTCTAGATCTTTCGCTGGCATAGCAAGTCGATAGAGATTACTTATCGCTAGATGTCACAATCTAAATCAGTTTAGGAAAAAGGTATTCACGGATGGGCAATACCAATTTTGGATTCATTCCCACCTAGATGACTTTCTAGGGTTGTCAGGCCTAGTGTTTGTTTGATTCTCTTCCTTCCCAAATAGCTAATCCGAAAGCTAAAGCCGTTGTAAAACAACAATCAATTATTCATACATCCACTCCCTAATTCCCAAAATGGAATTAGTTCCTTGTGATTTCTTTATTCCTCAATAACATAATATATGAAAACATGTAAATCAAGAGTTGAATGAAAAAGAAACTAAATTGTATTAAGCGATCTGTCGATAAAAATTCCTCGATCATTTACGCGAGTTTCTACAATCTTGTTTCAAAAGTGAAAAACAAATAAACTGAAACTGAAAATTAAAAGCTAAGTAATGGTGTCCAAAACTCTAGTGCTAAAAGTCCTATTTATAGCTTTTGATGGTTGTTTTTCCTAAACCCTAGGTCAGTTGCCATTCCTCGTGTTTAAGTGGTATTATAAAGACCAAAGCACCCTTCGTCTAATGTGAGATCTATGTCCAGAGGTCGATGTCATGTCACACCAGGTCCTGTGTTGTGGAACAGGTGTGTTGTGACACAAGCCTCAGTCTCCATGTGAAGTATCATTCTTCAGGTGTTGTCGCGACATAGCTACTATTCGCAATAAAGAAGTCAGATGTCAATATCCTTAAGTTCGATCCCTTGGTTTCAACGTAGCTCAACCTATGTCGTGTCGAAGTTATCAGTTTCCTTTTAGTATACTTATGGTCTCCTGCACACTTGCCAAGTATATTAGCTAACCTTTAGGCCTCATTTGGCCTTAAAGATAAATAAATCATCAGTTTAACACTTAGGTTACACAATTTTGTTTAAATAAGAAATCTTAACTAAATCCTATTAAAACATAACGAAAATACTTGATTTCAAGCTCTTCAAGTGTGAAACATAGTTCAATCTACTAGGTATAAAATCGGCAGATCATACACCCTAGTATTCCTACTAGGGTTGTCACACCTTCATGTCCATGAGGGGTTTTGGGCCTCTCTTACATCAGGTCCAATTACAAGTACTACATCTACTGACTTAATGCTGAAAACGAAAGAAGTTCATGTGGAGGAAGAAAAAGATGAAGAAATAGATGTCGAGGCAAATTTAGTTGAGAAATTTGTCCCTGCAGCTGAAGTTGTGGGTGCAATAACTGAGGCTTGGCGCAAGATAGAGTGAGTCAGGAGAAAGCTGGGGATGAATTAATGAGGACCACAACCCTTGGGCGATAGTGGTCTAAACTGGACCAAATAATGAAGCAGCTGATAATGCTGGGGCAGAGATGGAAACTGAGGAGCAGTCCACAAACTATGCGAAGCTCAAACAAAAGAAAAAGAAGAAAGAAGAGAAGGACCTAATGTCACGACAAATTCAGCTGAGGAATTTTTCATCACACCTGAACTTGTGGGTGTATCATCTGATGATTTGGTGCCACCTGAAGCGAGTTAGGCAGAGGCTGTGACATCGATGATGTCGAGGCGCAGCTTGATGTTGAGGAGCAATCCGTAGATCTGACCAAGCCAAAGGAACAAAAGAGGTAGTGCGCCAAAGACAAGAAGCACCGTAAGGAGGAGCAGAAGCGCAAGAAGAAGAAGACCACTGCAGCCACATCTTAGGCTGCAACACACTGAGTTAGTTTTAATTTCTATCACTTAGTGTAGTTTTCATGCATATCATGTAGTTGTAGTATAATTGTCCCTACATTTTTATTGTCACTGCATTTTTATTGTCGCTGCATCTATATTGTCATTGCATTTCCATATATATTTATTAATGTCAGTGCATTGGGGACAATGCAAATTTTAAGTTTGGGGGGAATGTATATGGGCTGGAAATGCAATTGCACCCACATTTCAAAAATTTGTCCTTTTGAGTTTAATGAAGAAAGTGTGGTTATTGAAAATATACTTGAATTTTTTTTCATTCGATGCTTAATTCTTGAATCATGAGAACTATTAATGAATGAGTTGGATGAATTTGATTGAATGTCGTATCTTCAATTCTTGGATGAATGGCTTAGATTGCATTAGTAATGGATGAATAGTATCACTATTTGAATCTTGAATGAAACTGCCATTTACAGCTACTTGTATATAAGTATAGTTATGAATAAAAGACACTCCAATGTGGGTGTATTGTGAACTATCAAGGGGAAACACTCCAATGTAAGTGTTAGAAAAAGTAATCTAGCCAAAGGCTGTCACTGCAAGAGTGTGTGACGGTGCAATTACATACTCCCTAGGGTTTGTTGTACCCTATCGTTACTTCCGAGGAATAAGAGTATAGTAATGCAATGACATCCCTCAATCACAAAAAAAGGAAAAGAAGAAAAAAATATATGTATATATTACTGTACAATAAATGCTATTTTGGTAGAAAGAATTTAAGATTTAAAGTATGATGCTAGCATTAATGAAGTTGCAAATTTAAGTATTCATACCTATAAATTGTTGGCACAATATTCTGTCAGTTGAATGTAATTCATGCATTAGGATTTCAGATGATTTAAGTTGCTAGAATGGTCATTGCCTTGATAAATTGTTTTTGCTATAACCTTGCTAGTTTTTGTTTTACTTGAGGATAAGTAAAACTCAAGTTTGGGGGTGTGATGTTAATAAAAAAAATATGTTTTCTCCCTATTTATTGGATAATTTGTTCCCATTTAGTTGTCCTTAGTACATATTTTAGCATTTTTTAGTTTAGTACATTGCATTTTCTAACTCAGTGGACCTTGGCCTAATTTTCCTTAATTTTGCCAAATTTTACTACTAATGTCGCTGCATGAACACTTTTAGATTGCGCCCAAAAACTGTCGTCGCATGAGTACTTCTAGATTGCACCGAAAACTATCGTCATAGAAATATTTTCGGAATGCACCAAAGACTGTCGCTGCATAAATATTCTTCAAATTGCATCCATAACTATCGTTGCATAAGTATTCTTCAATTGCACTTAGGAATGTCGCTGCATGAACATGTCTGGAATTGTCATTGCATGAACGTGTCTAGAATTGCATCCAAAATTGTCACTGTATTTGAAAATGTCTGATAATAACTAAAATGTCTGAGCTGTCCAATCTGATATTACCAACTTGTACAGCTTAATTTTGTAGAAGAGACACCTGTACAATTTGGAACAAAATATAAGCACACACAAAGTATGAAGGGAGAGTCTCTCTTTTCCTTTAGTCTCCCACTTTGCAATATTATCTTCTTCAATCTAGCTTTTGAGCTTTTCAACTATGGAGGCTTGAGAGCCCTCTGGTGAATTAACATGAAGGCGATGAAGACCAACTCCTGACGAGGAGTTCCTAAGTGTTACACAAGAGGAGAGTAAGAGAGCAAGTAAAGTAGCCTAGACATAGTATTCTCCATTTGTTCTTTTATATTTCTTTCTTAAATAATGGTAATTCATGTTATTTCAAGATTTTATGGAAGTACACTTGATATTTAGACTAATTGATATTTTATTCAAACTTGCCTTTACTATTTAATCTTTAGGTTTGAATGATTTTAGCACGAAAGTGTTATTGTAGTCACAGTCATTGAAAGGTGCAGTGACAGTTTAAACTAACAAGCAAAACAACGGAAGTTGCTTGGGAATTGAAGGAATTTGGTCCACTTGTTCTTAAGTGTGTTGCATTGCCATCACTTGAAGGTATGGTAAGTGTGCTTGCTAAAGTCATAGATTTAATAGAAAAGCCAAGTTTGATAAGATGTTGATTGCTCTTCATTGCACCGAAAAATTACCTGTTATTCTTAACCTTGTAAGTCACACTTAGTTTTCTACTGACTATTCACATCATGGATCCCATTTTACCTTTATTACATTTTATCTTTATTTTCACATTATTGCTCCGACAACCATTCTCACAATTTATTGCATTTTACTTATTAAATGCACTGACAATTTTAGACAATAGGCACCCATCCTCGTGGGATCGATATTTGACAGATTCACTTCTATCTACTATACTTGCATCGACAGTGTACGCTTACAGATTATTGTGACGTTCATAGCGCGATCAAGTTTTTGTGATGATACTAAAAAGAACATATATTTTCTCCCAATTTATTGGATAATTTGTACCCATTTATTTGTCCTTAGTACATATTTTAGCATTTTTTTAGTTTAGTACATTGCATTTTTTAACTCAGTGGACCTTGGCCTAGTTTTCCTTAATTTTGTCATATTTTACTACTAATGTCGCTACATGAGCACTTCTAGATTGCGCCCTTAACTGTCACCGGATGAGCACTTCCAGATTGCACCCAAAATTGCTGCTGTAGGAATATTTCCAGAATGCACCCAAGACTGTCGCTGTATAAATATTCTTCAAATTGCATCCATAACTATCGTTGCATAAGTATTCTTCAATTGCACCCAGGAACATCGCTGCATGAATATGTCCATAATTGTCGCTGCATGAACATGTCCAGAATTGCGCCCAGAATTGTTGCCGCATCTGACAGCTGTATGATAAGAACAGAAATGTGTGAGTCGTCCAATCTGGTATAACCAACTTGTACAACTTAGTGTTGCAGAAGAGACACCTGTACAATTTGAGGCTAAATATAAGCACACACAAAACATGAAGGGAGTGTCTCTCTCTTCCTTTAGTCTCCCATTTTGCAATATTATCTTCTTCAACCTAGCTTTTGAGCTTTTCGACTATGAAGGCTTGAGAGCTCTTGGGTGAATCAACGTGAAGGCGATGCAGACCAGCTTCTGAGGAGGAGTTCCTATGCGTGACACAAGAGGAGAGTAGGAGAGCAAGTCTAGTAGTCTAGACATAGTATTCTCCATTTGTTCTGTTATATTTCTTTCTTAAACGATGATAATTCATGTTATTTCAAGATATTATGGAAGTACACCTGATATTTAGACTAATTGATATTTTATCCAAGCTTGCCTTTACTGTTTAATCTTTGGGTTCGAATGATTTTAGCACGAAAGTGTTATTGCAGTCACAGTCACTGGAAGGTGCAGTAACAGTTTAAACTAACAAGCAAGACAATGGAAGTTGCTTGGGTGTGGTTAGTGTGCATACTAAATTCATAGATCTAATAGAAAATACAAGTTTGGTAAGATGTTCATTGCACTTCATTATGCCGACATATTGTATGTTATTCTAAACCTTGTAAGCCACGCTTAGTTTTCTACTGACTATTCACGTTGTGGATCCCATTTTACCTTTATTACATTTTATCTTTATTTTCACATTATTACTCCGACAACCATTCTTACAATTTATTGCATTTTACTTATTCAATGCACTGACAATTTTAGACAAAAGACATCCATCCTCGTGGGATCGATATACGACAGATTCACTTTTGTCTACTATATTTGTATCGACAGTGTACGCTTGCACATTGCTATGACGTTAATAACGCGATCAAGTTTTGGCGCCGTTGCCGAGGATGAAATTTGTTTGATGACTATTTTTGTCTTTGCATTTATTCTTTATTATCTAAATTTTATTTGTCACTAACTTGTTTCCTTTTTGTTGTTTACTTTTACATTTTTCTTTTAAGGTAATATGGCTAGGAACGAGTTGTATAGAACCTAAAGATTTTATACTGACATGAGTGGTGCTGTAGAAAAGGAGCTCGATGCCATAACAGCCCAGGTATCTTCGTTGACTAATATGCAAAATGCTACAACAGTTGTATGGAAATTTGTAGTGACAACTTGCAATTATTGTGGAAGCAACCATGAGTTTGAACAATACCCATCAAATCCAGCAAATGTGTACCTCATGGGGAATTTCGGTCGAAATGAAACTTCATATTCCAACACCTACACGCTAGAGTGGGAGCAACATCCAAATTTTTGTTGGAACAATCAAGACCTTGGAAGTATAAACAACGATGTTAGATTCGAGTGGACACTGCCCAATTATGATCAACTCTTGTCAAGGCAAAATACCCAGCAAGATGAAGCATCAGAATTTTCATCAATTGAAAATTTGCTGATACAATATTTTGCCAAGATTGTAGCTGTGCTTCAAAGTCAAGATGAATCCATACGAGCTCTAGAATATCAATTTGGCTAGATTTTGAGTGCAATAAATTTGCGACCATAAGAATCTTTCCCGATTGATATTGAGAATTCAATATCACAAGGGCAAAAGCATTGTGAGGGAATCATTCCCAGATGTGAGACTCAACTAATTAAAGTTGTTACAATTGCTACGGTAAAGGAAGATAATTTAGATCTCAACAATGGAAAGATGTTAGAATAATGTAAAAAGCAAACTGCAGCTGAACAGGTTAAACAAAATATTGCGGAGATAGAATCAGATCATTTTGTCGCCACAAATGCTTCAGCAAAACAAGTTCAGAAACTTGAAGATACATTGTCAAAGAAGAAAAGATTGGGAGAAGTCGAAGCAATCACACTTACTGAAGGGTGCACTGCCATGACAATTAGGTTGCTCCAAGAATATAAAGATCCCAAGAGTTTCTCAATACCCTATTCCATTGGTGATCAGTATATTGGAAAGGCATTATGTGATGGCAACATAAGCATAATTTTGATGCCTATATCCGTAATTAAGAAGTTACAGAATTGGAAAAAATGCAAGAAAGAGTGGAATTTTTTTTGGGATCATGTGGAGAATAAAAGAGTACGAAGCACTTGAAGAAGAAGGAACAAATACTGTGTCTGCACCGATTGAGGAGTAAATCAACACCATCGTCAACACATTAGGATTCCATTATCAGCGCAATTTTGTACAGCTGTACTGCACCTACTGACTTAATGCTGAAAATGAAAGAAGTTCATGTGGAGGAAGAAATAGATGTCGAGGCAAATTTAGTTGAGAAATTTGTCCCTGCACTTGAAGTGGTGGGTGCAATAACTGAGGCTTGGTGAAAGATGGAGCGAGTCAGGCAAAAGCTGTGGATGAAATTAATAAGGAGAACAACCCTTGGGCAATAGTGGTCTATACTGGACCAACGAATGAAGCAGTTGATGATGTCGGAGCAGAGATGGAAATTGAGGAGCAGTCTACAAACTATGCGAAGCTCAAACAAAAGAAAAATAAGAAAGAAGAGAAGGACCTAATATCGCGACAAATTTAGCTGAGGAATTTGTCACCGCACCTAAACTTGTGGGTGCATCATTGATGATTTTATGCCACCTGAAGCAAGTCAGGTGGAGGCTGTGACATTGATGATGCCGGGGCGCAGCCTGATGTTGAGGAGCAATCTGTAGATCTAGACAAGCCGAAGGAACAAAAGAGGAAGTGCACCAAAGATAAGAAGCGCCACATGGAGGAGCGGAAGCGCAAGAAGAAGACCAATGCAGCCACATCTTCGTCTGCAGCACACTGAGTTAGTTGTTATTTTTAGCACTTAGTTTAGTTTTCATGCATATCATGTAGTTGTAGTATAAATATCACTGCATTTTTATTGTCACTGCATTTTTATGGTCGTTGCATCTACATTGTCATTGCATTTCCATATATATTTATTAATGTCAGTGCATTGGGGACAATGCAAACTTTAAGTTTGGGGGGAATGTATATGGGCTGGAAATGCAATTCTTGGATGAATAACTTAGATTGCATTAGTAATGGATGAGTTGGATGAATTTGATTGAATGTTGTATCTCTAGTTCTTGGAAAAATGACTGAGATTGCATTAGTAATGGATGAATAGTATCACTCTTTGAATCTTGAATGAATCTGCAATTTACAGCTATTGGTATATAAGTATAGTTATGAATAAAAGACACTCCAATGTGGGTGTATTGTGAACTATCAAGGGGGAACACTCCAATGCAAGTGTTAGAAAAAGTAATCTAGCCGAAGGTTGTCATTGCAAGAGTGTGTGTCGGTGCAATTACATACTCCCTAAGGGTTTGTTGCACCCCATCATTACTTCCCATGAATAAAAGTATAGTAATGCAACGACATCCCTCAGTCATAAAAAAAGAAAAGAAGAATATATATATATTACTGTACAATAAATGCTGTTTTGGTAGAAAGAATTTAAGATTTAAAGTATGATACTAGCATTCATGAAGTTGCAAATTTAATTATTCATACCTATAAATTATCGGCGCAATATTCTGTCATTTGAATGTAATTCATCCATTAAGATTTTAGATGATTTAAGTTGCTAGAATGGTCATTGCCTTGATAAATTTTTTGCTGTAACCTTGCTAGTTTTTGTTTTACTTGACGACAAGTAAAAACTCAAGTTTGGGGGTGTGATGGTACTAAAAAGAACATATGTTTTCTCCCCATTTATTGGATAATTTGTTTCCATTTAGTTTTCCTTAGTAGATATTTTAGCAATTTTTAGTTTAGTACATTGTATTTTCTAACTCAGTGGACCTTGGCCTAGTTTTCCTTAATTTTGCCAAATTTTACTACTAATGTCACTACGTGAGATCTTCTAGATTGCGCCCAAAACTGTCGCCAGATTAGCACTTCCAGATTGCACCCAAAACTATAGCCGCAGGAATGTTTTTGGAATGCACCTAAGATTGTCGCTGCATAAATATTCTTCAAATTGCATCCAGAACTATTGCTGCATAAGTATTCTTCAATTGGACCCAGGACTATCGTTGCATGAACATGTCTACAATTGTTGCTGCATGAACATATCCAGAATTGCCCCCAGAATTATCATCGTATCTGACAGCTGTCTGATAAGAACAAAAATGTGTGAGCTGTCCAATCTGGTATAACCAACTTGTACAACTTAATTTTGCAGAAGAGACACCTGTACAGTTTGGGACAAAATATAAGCACACACAAAGTATGAAAGGAGAGTCTCTCTCTTTTTCTTAGTCTCCCATTTGACAATATTATCTTCTTCAACCTAGCTTTTGAGATTTTTGGCTATGGAGGCTTGAGACCCCTCGGGTGAATCAATGTGAAGGCGATGCAGACCAACTCCTGACGAGGAGTTCCTAAGTGTGACACAAGAGGAGAGTAAGAGAGCAAGTCAAGTAGCCTAGGCATAGTATTCTCCATTTGTTCTTTTATATTTCTTTCTTAAATAATGGTAATTCATGTTATTTCAAGATTATATGGAAGTACACTTGATATTTAGACTAATTGATATTTTATATGCCTTTACTGTTTAATCTTTAGGTTTGAATGATTTTAGCACGGAAGTGTTATTGTAGTCACAGTCATTGAAAGGTGCAGTGACAGTTTAAACTAACAAGCAAGACAACGGAAGTTGCTTGGGAATTGAAGGAATTTGGTCCACTTGTTCTTAAGTGTGTTGCATTGTCAGCACTTGATGGTATGATTAGTGTGCATTCTAAAGTCATAGATTTAATAGAAAAGCCAAGTTTGATAAGATATTCATTGCTCTTCATTGCGCTGACAAATTACCTGTTATTCTTAACCTTGTAAGCCACACTTAGTTTTCTGCTGACTATTCACATCATGGATCCCATTTTACCTTTATTACTTTTTATCTTTATTTTCACATTGTTGCTCTGACAACCATTCTCACAATTTATTGCATTTTACTTATTTAATGCACCGACAATTTTATATAGCAGACACCCATCCTCGTGGGATTGATATCCGACAGATTCACTTCTGTCTACTATAATTGCATCAACAGTGTACGCTTGCACATTGCTATGACGTTTATAGCGCGATCATTGTCCATGAGGGGTTTTGGGCCTCTCTTACATCAGGTCCAATTACGAGTACTTTTTAAGCCTTTCTAACCCAGTACTCTATAATATGATCCAACCCGATTCAGTTTTTCTATTTCCAAAAATAAAATTTAATATTTATGTATAAAATATTTTTCTTATTCCTATTTTACCCTCAATTTTTTTCGATTTAACCCTTTGTAAAATTTTGACCATTTTCCCTAGTAAATTTTCGAGAAAATATGTTCAATATTTCACAACTCAACATTTTCACTTTGACTGAATGACTTATTTTTATTTTCGGGCTTCAAAACAGTCCAAAAATATCCATATAGGATTGCAAATGGATCATTTTCATTCTTAGAAACCTATATTCATTTTCAACTGATTCCATTTCTCCATTTCAATGAAAATCATAATCATTCCTAAATGTTTCTCATTTCTCATTTCCTATTCATTCCGTTCATTTCTATAAAAATAGGCAATTCATTTTTGGTTTGAATGAGCTATCGGAGAGACCAATTGGACATATGTACTTGAGGCTCAAATGATTTATAATTAAGTTTCAACTTTTCACCTATTAATTATAAACTCATTTAGTCACGAACTCATTCTACAATAGTGTCATGATTGAGCTTGTAACACCCTTAACCCGTCTCCTTAACCGAATTAAGGTTAAGGTGTTTTACCAATCGATCATACACTAAATCTTGTATATTAACTCAACTTAGGTCATACATTCGCACATCTCATATTATATGTATACATTAAACTTAAAATCATCCCTTGGGGGCCTTAAACGTAATTTAAAAATACATCGGCACTAATTTGAAACAATTTGAAAAGTTTAAGAAAAGTTGAGAAACAGGGGCACACAGCCGTGTGCTAGCCCATGTGCTTGCCCATGTGTGATTTCAAAAATGGGTCACACGACTGTGTGCCAGGCCGTGTGACCACTGCACCTAGTTATAAATTCCACACGACCATGTGCCAAGGCACGTGTCTATTCGGACTTGGGTTACACGCCCATGTGTCTGCCCGTGTGAGCCCTACAATCAACACACTTAAGACACACGCCCGTGGGCAAGCTGTGTGTTCCTAAAAAGTCCGAAATTCAAGATTCAACCATCACATATTAGACTCGATACTTGAATAAATCCATACCAAAACATTTCTACGACTTAAAGTATAACACCGCTAACCCGTATGCATCATCAAAATTAGGGTTAGAAAGCATTACTAGTTAAATTACAAAGTTAAGGCTCATAATATCAACTTAAATCAACATAAATATGCATTCAATCTTAATATCACAATTTTATATTCTCAATCCTCAAAACAATCATTAAAATCTTTACGAATAGCTTAATTACTAACTGGAATGGATTTTTTAAACAAGTTGAAAGGCATAAAGGAAAGTTAGAATAAATTGGTGAAACAAGGGCAAACGCACGTGTGCTAGCTCGTGTGCTCGCCCGTGTATGCCTTCGAATTAGGGTCACACGACCATGTATCAGCACGTGTACCCATTTGTGTTCCTACTAAAAATAACCCTATTGACTTACAACACACGCCCGTGGGAGGGATCGTATACTAGACTGTGTGTCTATACCAAATTGGGCCACACGGCCGTGTCCTAGCCCGTGTGTTTACCTGTATACGCTGCATTGCACATTAATACAACACACGACCATGTGACAGCCCGTGTATGCCTAAATTACTTCCTAAATAAGATATGCTCACATAAAAAATTGCATAACAAGTTACCATAACCTTTCATATATAATCATGGCTCAAAAGCTTCAATTAACACACCATAAAACATGTAATCATCTCAAATAACCATCCAACCAATATGCCCACCCAAGGCACCACAATTTATACAATTCAAGTTATTCCAAAGATATCATGACCAAAGAGCATCCATACATTCATTTCATTTCATTTTCAACAATTCATAACATTCACAAAACATACCCTTACAATACAACATGTTTATCCACCATATTTCCAATAATACAAAATGACCATTTGCTAAAGTCTAACCAACTTTCGAAAGGTTTAAGCCATTACATTACTACATAAGACCCACCTTATGTACATGCCATTATATACAAGTTAAAAAACTAGCAACAACTACCGTATGAGAGATTGATACTGTGACCTCCGGCAACTTTTCGATGAACCGCAAATGTTCGACAACCTACAAGAAAACATTAACACAAAATAAGTATTTATGTAACATAACAAGCTTATAAAGCACCTCACATGTATGTTCGAATATACTTCACCCATTTTAATTGGACTATACCATATTTTCAGCAAATAAAGAATTAACTTTACAGTACTTGCCAATTATTCACCGGCACGAAGCCTGCTAATAATCACCGGCTTGAAGCCAGCAAATCACTGGCTCAAAGCTTGCTATTAAATCATTGGCTCGAAGCCTGCTATTAAATCAATGGCTCGAAGCTTGCTATTAAATCACCGGCTCGAAGCTTGCTCTTAAGTCACCGACTCGAAGCCTGCTATTAAATCACCGGCTCGAAGCCTGCTATTAAATCATCGATTTGCTAATAACTAATTGTTTACCACACAAGATAAATAATATTACTTAATGTACATACATGTATAAGTATAATAAGTGTAGTTAAATATAGAATGAAAGTTCATACGAACTTACCTCGAGTTCTAAGGTTGGAGAGTGAAATTGACGGTTAATCTACTACTTTAGCTTTTCCTCAATCTAAGCTCGGTTGATCTTTTTGTTGATCTAAAATATATAGTTTAATTTAATTAAAAATTAAAATATAACTCAATTTCTCTATTTCAATCATAATTCATGATTTTACAAAAATAACAACTTTTCCCCTAAACATTTAAATTTTTAACAATTTACTCCAAACATCTCGACTTGAACTCAATCAATTTCCCCCACAAATTTAGCATGATAGAAGCTTTCCTTAATTTCACAACCCATATTTTATTTGGTTTATTCTACAAATTATACATAATTTTTACCCAAACCAACATTTGATGCCTACTTAGTTTTCCTATAATTTATCTAACAACTTATATTCAATTTTCTCATGAGTTCTCTATCTAATTAATAACCTTCCGAAACATATAAACCCATTCATACTAACTCTCTAACATTTCACCATTCAAAAATCTAATCTCCAAATATAAGATATCAACTTATGACAAGTTAAGAATTCAAACATCAACCACAAAAATCACCCAAAAATACTTTCATGCAAAAGAATTTAAACACCAAATAGCTTGAATTTCCTTTTTCACTCTTCAACGGTGGATTTCAGTGGGTAGAAGGGAAGAGAGGAAAGAGATGAAGTTTTTCTTTTGTTTTAGTTTTATAAATTATTTTTTTTCTTTTTCTTTCCTTTTAATCACCATAATTTTTAACCATTTTAATATTAACTTTAATCTTCTTAAATCACACCAAATCCCACTATCTCACTTTTTGGGTAATTTGACTTGGAAAACCCCTCTTTTACCTATCATACTATTTTACTCCCTTGACATTAACCATCATCAATTGCATGCTATTCAATTCAATCCCTACTTCTCATACTTACTAATTAAACCTTAATTCTTCTATTAATATTTATATACTACTTCTAATTGTACTAATCATATATAATTAAACAAAAATATTATTTTACTTGTCAGAGTTTATAGTTACGAAACCATAAATTCCATTACCACTCTACTCGAGTCGTTACAATTCTCCCCCCTTAGGAATTTTCGTCTCTGAAAATCTTACCAGAAAACAGATTCAGGTATTGCTTTCTCATAGCCTCTTCCGGTTTCCAAGCTGCTTCTTCAACTCCATGACGATGCCATAAGACTTTCACTAATTCAATTCACTTATTTCTTAACTCTTTGGTTTCTGAGCCAAAATTTGGATTGGTTCTTCGTTATAAGACATGTCAGGTTGAATTTCTACATCCACCGGTGAAATCACGTGTGTAGGATCAGATCTATAACATCTTAGCATTGACACATGAAATACATCATGCATGTTCTCCAACTCAACCGGTAATGCCAGACGATAAGCCACTGGTCCGATTATTTTGAGAATCTTGTACAGCCCAATAAATCGTGAACTTAATTTACCTTTCTTTCCAAAACGGAGAACCTTCCTCCAAGGTGATACCTTGAGAAACACTTTGTCCCCAACTTGAAATTCAATACCCTTCCTTTTTAAACCGGTATAAGATTTTTGACTATCTAACGTAGCTTTTAAACATTCACGAATCACTTGAACTTTTTCTTCCGTTTGTCGCACTAGATCAGTACCAAAAACTTTCTTCTCCCCCAATTCAGTCCAGTATAATGGTGTTTGACACTTTCGTCCATACAAAGCCTCATACGGCGGTGCCATTTTAATGCTCGATTGGTAGCTATTATTGTAAGCAAATTCCACTAATGGAAGAAATTTCTCCCAACTACCCTCAAACTGTATAACACAACACTACAACATATCTTCAAGTATCTAAATAACTCGCTCGGATTGGCCATCTATTTATGGATGAAAAACTATGGTAAATTGTAATCGAGTTCCCATAGCTTCCTACAATTTACCCCAAAATCTTGAAGTAAATCACGGATCTCGATCATATATTATACTCGTAGGAACACCATGTAATCTGACAATTTCTGTAACGTATAACTCTGCCAACCTCTCAAGTGAAAAATCCATACGGATGGGAATGAAGTGCGCAGATTTCGTTAGATGATCAACAATTACCCATATAACATCTTTCTTCTGAGGGGACATCGGTAATCCTGATACGAAATCCATGGTAATTCGTTCCCATTTCCACTCGGGAATCATAATGGGCTGAAGTAACCCAAAAGGTACTTGATGTTCAGCTTCGACTTGTTCATAAACTAAACATTTGGATATATATTCCCCAATTTCCCTTTTCATACTGGACCACTAATACAATTGTTTCAAGTCACTATACATTTTATTACTTCCTGAATGCATAGAAAAACTACTATCGTGAGCTTCTTATAAAATCTTCTGTTTTATCACTAAATTTTTTGGAACGCAAATTCTATTCCTAAAAAACAATCCCCCGTCCATACCAACTTGAAATTTCGACTCAATTGCTTCTCCTAACTGCTTCTTCTTATTCTATAAATGTAAGTCATTCTTCTGAGCTTCACAAATCCCTTGAAAGAATACTGATTTAGCTTTTCATTCAACCAAAATAGAACCATCATCCCCACCAATGATAATCGGGCATCCATAGCTCTCAAGACAAATAAAGATTTTCTACTCAACGCATCAGCAACAAAGTTGGCCTTACCCGGATGATAGTCAATGATTAAATCATAATATTTTAACTTTAACCATCTTCGTTGCCTCAAATTAAGCTCTTTTTGTGACATTAAATATTTCAGGCTCTTGTGATCTGTGTAGATATGACATATTTCCCCGTACAAGTAATGCCACCAAATCTTCAATGCAAACACGATCGCAGTAAGCTTTAAGTCGTGAGTGGGATAATTCTTCTCATGCAATTTAAGTTGCCATGAAGCATACACTATCACTTTCCCTTCTTGCATCAATACACAGCCCAATCCATTTAACGAAGCATCGCTATAAACTACAAATTCTTTTCCCGATTCTGGTTGAACCACGACAAGAGCTTCGGTTAACATTTTCTTTAACTGCTCGAAACTCTGTTGGCACTTCTCCGTCCAACTAAACTTCATATATTTTTGAAGTAATTTCGTTAATGGCGATGCAATAATTGAAAAGCCCTTGACAAACCCTCTATAATATCTTGCTAGTCCCAAAAAACTTCTGATCTCCGTAATATTCTTCGGAGATTTCCAATTTAACATTACTGATATTTTTCCCGAGTCTACTCTGACGCCATCAGCAGATACTAAATGCCCCAAAAATCCCACTTCTCGCAATGAAAACTCACATTTGCTAAACTTCACGAAAAGCTGCTTCTCTCATAAAATCTGCAATACTATTTCAACTACTGTGCATGTTCATCCTCGCTTCACGAGTAAATCAAAATGTCATAAATAAATACAACCACAAACTTATCCAAATATGGCCGAAAAGTTCTATTCATGAGGTCCATAATATAGTAGGCGCATTACTAAACCCAAAAGGCATAACTAAAAATTCATAATGTCCATACCTAGTTCTAAAAGCAGTCTTCGGTACATCAGTATCTTTAACACAGAGCTAATAATATCTCGAACGGACATCTATCTTCGAAAACACCTTTGCTCCTTTTAACTGGTCAAATAAATCATTGACACGCGGTAGATGATATTTATTCTTGATCGTAACTTTATTGATTTGACGATAATCAATACATAATCGTAATGATCCGTCCTTCTTTTTAACAAAAAGTACCGGCGCACCCCACGGGGAAAAGCTAGGTCTAACAAGCCCTCGATCTGTCAACTCTTGCAACTGTGTCTCTAGCTCTTTCAGTTCGGTAGGTGCCATTCGATACAGAGCAATCGATATAGGCGTAGTTCCCGATATTAAATCAATAGAAAATTTGACTTCCCTAATCGGTGGTAACCATGTAATTCCTCTGGAAATACATTTGAATGTTCCTTCACAATTGGCACAGATTCCAATTTTCGTTCTGAAATTCTGGTATCCAAAATATATGCCATGTACGCATTGCATCCCTTACGAATACTACTCTAAGTTGCCATAGCTTAGATAGTTCTCAAAGTATTAATACATCCATCCAATTCAACCGTCATTATTCCACCATCTTGACATTTCAATTCAATTCTTTTCTGCTTACAACTCATAACAGCATCATGTAATGTTAACAAATCCATGCCTAGAATCACATCAAACTCATTGAAGGGTAGCAGCATCAAATCAGTCGGAAAGTAGCAATCCCTAATTTTCAGGGGACAATTCCTATGAACCTTGTCTACTATCACATGTTGGCCTAAAGGATTAGTTACTTTAATCAGAAACTCAGTTAATTGCATAGGTAAATTCTTATCTGACACTAACGTCGTACATATATATGAAAGCCTTGATCCCGAATCAATCAAAGCATAAATACTAATATCAAAGATAGAAAATATACCAGCGATAACATCTGGAGCTGAAGCCTCCTCACGTACGCGTATAGCATAAGCTCTAGCAAAAGCTCGAGCTTCAGATCAAATAGTTGTGTCTTTGGTCCCACTTCTGCTAATTCTTGTAGCACCACTAGCTTCTGGTCTTCTGCCTCTAGTAGTTATGGGAATAGGTTTTGTATCCTGATCCTTATTCAACTCGACTTGTTTTGGACAATCTCTCTTGTAATGCTCATAAGACCCACATGCAAAATAAGATCCATCCCTCAATCTGCATTCACCAAAATGGTTTCGGCCACAATGGTTACATTCTGGTTTGGTTATGGCTCGCACGATACCCACACTAGTTACTAAAGGTGCCGATGATCTGATGTTGTGCTGTCTAAACTATTCTTTTCTTGAAAATTCAGATGGTTCTGAGAAACGATTGCTAGATTCTTTCATATTCTTCTATGGAGAAGCAGAAAAAGTTCGGTTGGAGTTGCGTTTGCTGAAGTCACGGGCTTACATCTCTCTTTGCTTCTTATGATTGTGTACTTCCTCCATTTTCTACGCTCGATTGGACAGAACTACCAATTCTTTAATCTTTAATACCTCCACTAGAAGTTTAATCTCATCATTTAAACTGTCTTTAATGCGAGCACACATCTCTTCTTCATTAGATACAAACTCACGAGCATACTTGTTGAGTTGAACAAACTCACGCTCATATTCTGCCACTGATTGATTATCTTGCTTCAGTTCAAGGAATTTCTTTTTCTTCATGTCAAGATACCTCTTACTAACATATTTCTTTCGAAACTCCGCTTTGAAGAATTCCCAATTCACTCGTTCTTTTGGTGCCACAGATATTATAGTTGTCCACTAGTAAAAAGCTTCTTCCTTTAATAGAGGTTGCGCGCACCTCAAACAATCTTCAAGAGGGCATAAACATCTCATCTAAAACCCTCATTGTGTGCTCTAGCTAATATTTGGCTTTAGTTGGATTATCGCTCACATTTTCATAGAATTCCTCAGCTCCACACTTCCTGACTTTATCAATAGAGATTCTATGGGAGTTAGAACATACTGAACTTTAAGGATAAGGAGGTAGTTGCTGTCGAGTCTCAGGATTCGCACGCATATAAGGATTGAACATATCTTGCATCATAGGAAAGCAAGCATTGAGATCCTCTTCTCTAGGCTCTTGAAATCCTAGTACATTACGCGCAGCCCCTTGATCGATGGCTGGAATGTTACTTTGTGTGTCGTCGAATATTATTCGATTGGAATCAGTTGACATATTTAATCTATTAAGAATTCCATCAATCTGATCAGGAGTCATCACACTATCATAGTTCATATAATGACATGTATTTCTAGACTCGATACGTGTTACGTTCAATCCTAGAATCGACTAAACCATAGCTCTAATACCAATAAATGTAACACTCCTAACCCATATCCATCATCGAAATTAGGGTTAGGAAGCATTACTAGTTAAGTTACAAAGTTAAGCCTCATAATATCAACACAACTCAACATAAATATGCATTCAATCATTAATATCACAATTTCATATTCTCAATCCTCAAAATAATCATTAAAGTCTTTAAAAATAGCTTAATTACTAATTGGAATGGATTTAAAACAAGTTGAAAGGCATAAAGGAAAGTTAGAATAAATTGGTGAAACAGGGGCACACGCCCGTGTGCTTGCCCATGTGTGCCTTTGAATTAAGATCACACGGCCATGTAACAGCACACGTACCCGTCCGTATTCCTACTCGAAATAACCCTACTAACTTACAACACACGCCTATGAGAGAGACCGTATACTAGATTGTGAGTCTATACGAAATTGGGCCACACGGCCGTGTCTTAGCACCGTGTGTCTATCTATATACCCTACACATTAATATAACACACGGCCGTGTGACAGCTCGTGTCTCAGGCCATGTGTGCCCAAATTACGTCTTAAACAAGATATGCTCACATAAAAAATTGCACAACAAGTTACCATAACCTATCATATATAATCATGACCCAAAAGCTTCAATTAACACACCATGAAACATGTAATCATCTCAAATGACCATCCAACCAATATGCCCACCCAAGGCACCACAATTTATACAAGTCAAGTTATTCCAAAGATATCATGACCAAAGAGCATCCATACATTCATTTCATTTCATTTTCAACAATTCATAACATTCACAAAACATACCCTTACAAGACAACATGTTTATCCATCATATTTCTAACAATACAAAATGACCATTTGCTAAAGTCTAACCAACTTTCAAAAGGTTTAAGTCATTACATTACTACTTAAGACCCACCCTATGTACATGCCATAAATACAAGTTCAAAAACTAGCAACAACTACTGTATGAGAGATTGATAGTGTGACCTCCAGTAACTTTCCAATCAACTGCAAATGTTCGACAACCTACAAGAAAACATTAACACAAAATAAGTATTGATGTAACATAAAAAGCTTGTAAAGTACCTCACATGTATGTCCGAATATACTTCACCCATTTTAATTGGACTATACTATATTTTCAGCAAAAAAAAATTAACTTTATAGTACTTGCCAATTATTCACCGGCACAAAGCCTGCTAATAATCACCGGCTTGAAGCATGCTATATAATCACTGGCTTGAAGCCTGCTATTAAATCACCGAATTTTTTAGTAACTAATTGTTTACCACACAAGATAAATAATATTACTAAATGTACATATATGTATAAGTATAATAAGTGTAGCTAAATATAGAATGAAAGTTCACATGAACTTACCTCGAGTTCTAAAGTTGAAGGGTGAAATTGATAGTTAATCTACTACTTTAGCTTTCCCTAGGTCTAAGCTCGGTTGATCTTTTTGTTGATCTAAAATATATAATTTAATTTAATTAAAAATTAAAATATAACTCAATTTCTCTATTTCACTCATAATTCATGATTTTAAAAAATTACAAGTTTGCCCCTAAACATTTAAATTTATAACAATTTACTCTAAACATCTCGACTTGAACTCAATCAATTTTCCCCCACGAATTTAGCATGAATTAACCTTTCCTTAATTTAACAAATCATCTTTTTTTTGGTTTACTCTATAAATTATACATAATTTCTACCCAAACTAACATTTGATGCCTACTTAGTTTTCCTACAATTTATCTAACAACTTATATTCAATTTTCACATGACTTCTCTATCTAATTCATAACCTTCCAAAACATATAAACCCATTTATATTTACTCTCTAACATTTCACCATTCATAAATCTAATCTCCAAATACAAAATATCAACTCATGACAAGTTAAGAATTTAAGCATCAACCACAAAAATCCCCCAAAAATACTTACATGCAAAAGAATTTAAACACCAAATAGCTTGAATTTCCTTTTTCACTCTTCAATGGTGGATTTCGGTGGGGAGAAGGAAAGAGAGGAAAGAGATGAAGTTTTCCTTTTGTTTTAGTTTTATAAATTATTTTTTTCTTTTTCTTTTCTTTTAATCACCATAAATTTTTATCCATTTTAATATTTACTTTAATATTCTTAAATCACACTAAATCCCACTATCTCATTTTTTTGGGTAATTTGACATGAAAAACCCTCTTTTACCTATCATACTATTTTACTCCCTTGACATTAACCACCATCATTTACATACTATTCAATTCAATCCATACTTCTCATACTTACTAATTAAACCTTAATTCTTCTATTAATATTTATATACTACTACTAATTGTACTAATCATATATAATTAAACACAAATATTAATTTACTTATCGGAGTTTATAGTTACGAAACCACAAATTCCATTACCACTCTACTCGAGTCGTTAGATAAAGCACACTCAAAAACATTTAAAACGTGTCTTCAAATATCCTTTTAAGCAACACATATAGCCATATTACAATAAGCAAAGAAACTAGACATATCAATCTAAGATGTATCCATTTCAAAAACGACCATTTCTAAATTCAAAGATCATCACAAGATTTTTCAAAACCTACATTGGCTAGAGTAAAATGATGTACAAAGCATGGACATAGTCTAATTTAATGCTTTTACAACTTGACATCCTAAGTACATGTCATAATTGACCAAAAAGTCTAAGTGTCAAAGTCTACTGAAAGGAGTGTAGGCTGTTGTGATTTGCTCCAATGATTTTCTTATTTCATTCTGTAACTAATTGTTCATTTCTATATAAAATTTACTCCTTTACTTATAGAACCAAAATAAAATGTAGAAATAAGTTATGTATAAGTTAAGGACTTACCTGTTAAGTGTTTGCCAACAGGGACTATTCGATGATCTTTCCTTTCTCATGTACGTCCTCCAGTTGTTGCGATCCTTGATCTAAACAACAATGTTTAATTTCATTGAAAACTCTATTCCCACTTAAATAAATCAATTTACTTTTGATGACCTTCTTTTAGGGCAATTTAACAAAATTACCCCCCAAGGCTTTAGCTTTTGTGTAACAAGTCATTAGTTTAAATTCAAGTTTCATTTTAATGCATGAGAAACTAATTTAACTCATTTTAGTTTCAACTCATATGCACGAAGATAACTCTTAACTATATCTATTAAGCAAAGTCTCCTTTGAAATGTTATTTTCTAGGCATTTAGTTTTTAGCTTCCAAAATCACAAATTTACTCATCAAAATACTCATACCCATCATTTATCACTAGCAATTTATTCATGGAAGTCCAAAACTATCAAGAGCACAAATGGTAAAACCCTAAACTTCCAAAGGTTTTACATATAAGCCCCAAAATGAGCTAAATCAAGCATAAAACAACTTAAATATACAAGAATCATAGAACAGAAATCTCAAAATCTTACTCAAATGAAGAGATTGCTTGAAAGCTTTTGTTTCTTCCCAAAAATGGGGGTTCTCACATTGAAAAAGAAGAGAATGATCCAAAATCCTCCTTTTTCTCCACTTTTTAACACTAAATTTCTTTTATTTCAATTTAATATTCATTTCCATCTAAAATATCATTGCTCTGACCACCTAACATCCACTAATTTCTTAGGTGTAGTGTCATCTTCCACTAGAATCTATAATTTCTATTTTCAGTAATATTTAACGTATTTAAATTTTGAATTTTTAAAACCTTATAACTCTTGCAATTTAACCCCTTTCTTTTAATTACTCACTCACTCTGTCATCTAAATTTCATTATTAATTTCAATATGACTCTACCCAAATCCATTTAAATATTTAATTAATAATATTTACTAACTTATTTGTCGGAAATATATGGTCTCAAACCACGATTTTCCCGACACCACTAAATTCGACTCTCCACCACTTAGGAAATTTCGTCCCCAAAATTTCTTACCAAGAAATAGATTTGGATACTGTGATCTCATCGAATCTTCAGTTTCCCATGTAGCTTCTTCAACCCCATGTCGGTTCCACAACACTTTCACTAAATGCACTCTTTTGTTTTTAAGCTTCTTTACTTGAAGGGCTAAAATCTTGATCGATTCTTCAAAATATGACAGGTCTGGTTGTATTTCCACCTCACAAGGAGTAATTATACGCGAAGGATCTAATCGATATCGCCTTGATTTACCAATTTCCTACCTAGCAGATTGAACTATTTGTCATACTTGAAGAGCTTGAAATCAAGTATTTTAGTAATATTTTCATAATATTTTGTTAGATTTCTTATTTCAATAAATTGTGTAACCTAAGTGTTAAAGTGATGATTTATTTGTCTTTAAGGCCAAATGAGGCCTAAAGGTTAGCTAGCATACTTCGTGAGTGTGCACGAGACCATAAAGAAGTGCACTAAAAGGAAATTGATCACTTCATCATGACATAGGCTGAGCTACGTCAAAACTAAGGGACCAGACTTAAGGAACTTGATATTTGACCTTTTTTTTGCGACACATAGGAGGTATACCACGATAATACCTATAGAACGACGCTTCACAAAGAGACTGATGCCTATGTCGTGACGTAGGACCTGGTGTGTCGCGACATCGAACCCTGGACGTAGTTCTCACATTAAACGAAGGGCGTTTTGGTCTTTACAATGCCATTTAAAAATGAGAAATGGTAGCTAATCTAGGGTTTAGGAAAACGACCATGTAAAACTATAAATATGACCTTTTAGCACTAGGGTTTACACATAATTACTTAGCCTTTAATTTTCATTTTTAGTTTTTTTTAGCTTTTGAAATGAGATTGTAGAAACTCACGTCAACGATCGAGAAATTTTTCTCGACAGACCGCTCAATATAATTTAGTTTCTTTTTCATTCAATTCTTGATTTACATGTTTTCATATATTATATTATCGATGAATAAAGAAATCATGAGAAACTAATTCCATTTTGGGTAATTAAGGAGTGAACGTATGAATAATTGATTGATGTTTTATAGGGTTTTACCTTTCGAATCAGCTGTTTGGGAAAGGAAGAGCATCAAACAAACACTAGGCCTGACAACCTTAGAAAGTCATCTAGGTGAGAATGAACCCAAAATTGGTATTGCCTATCCGTGAACACCTTTTCTCCAAACCGATTTAGATTGTGACATCTAGCAATAAGTAATCTGTATCGACTCACTAAATCGATGAAAGATCGAGAGATCCAACTTGGTTAGTGATTAGTTGATTGGAGAAAAATCCTCAAAACACAACAATTGAGAAAATCATAAGGAAATGACCTAATCTCTCCAAAGACGTCTATAAGAATTTTTGCAACTCATATTTACTTTGTTTTATTTTATTTTGATCTTTTTATTTTCATGCCTTCAACAAACTCTTTTATTTTCCCTAGTAATAATTAATTTTATTCTTTACAGGAATTTTATTTACTATCGCCTCAAACCTTCTTTGGGTACGATCCTCAGAATACTTCCAAGTGTCTGTTGTAAACACATTATATTTACAACTTGACCCGTATACTTGCGAAAGTCAAAATCTACACAGAATGAGAGTATGTTCAGGAGCAGTCAAGTTGTTGGCGCTGTTACCGGGGAGGCAACACTTTAGTAAATCTTATTTCTTCATTGCTAATAAAATAATTAGAAAAATTTTAGGTTATATATATGAGTTTTTATTTTTATTTTATTTTTTGTACTTTGTTATTTCTTGTTTATTTATTTTTGGTTTTTGACTCGAAGTCAAGGAAAATTGGTCGAACCTATTTCTAACCCCAAATCACTAATTAGACGCACTCGTAAAAACCCATAGGTTATGCAAAACACACCATCGAAGGAGAGAGAAGAACAAGTCAATCCAATAGAAGATCCCACGACTAACATTGAAAACATCAATATACGTCCATAACTCTCTGCCAACGAGCCAATGGTGGAGGAATAGAGAACTATAAGGGAGTACTCTTTACCTACTATAAATCTAACTTAAGGGAGTATTGCTAGACCAACCATCGCTAATAGTAATTTTGAAATAAAATCGGCTATGATACAAATGATCCAAAATAATTTACAATATGTCTAAGGATCCTAGTTTACATTTGAAATGGTTTTTATAGTTGTGCGATACCTTTAGGTTTAATGGCATTTCTAATGATGCCATTCGTTTAAGATTATTCCTCTTTTCACTAATTGATAATGCTTTTTCATGGTTAGATGCACAGGCACCTAGATCTATCACAACATGGGATGACTTGGTAGGGAAAGTTTTGCAGAAGTTTTTCCCTATGGGAAAGGCTATCCAACTAAGGCGAGAACTGTCAACCTTTCGACAATTCGAGGGCGGATGTAAAACAAGTACAATCTGATTGTGCTAATACTGCCAGATCAGTGGGAAAACTAGAGGAAAGAATGGATCAATTGATAAGCATGATGAGTGACATATCGAGACAAATTGGTTTAGGAATCCCTAGTAATATAGAAATAATACCCGAAGAGAAGGTAAAGAGTAGGCGAAGGTAATCAAGTTAAGATCGGGCAAAGTACTGAGTAACCCTGAACCACCTAAGAATGAAGAAGAATATCACGAACCACATGAGGTCATAAACATCCCGTCCGACAATGACACTAAACTCATCAAACCCAAGGAGGTAGCCACAAAAGAAGCACTAGCAACGAAGGAAGATTTGCCTAAAGAAAAGCGTACCTCAATTTCGTTCCCAAAAAGGTTGGAGGAAAAGAAAGGACAAGATGAAGATGACTTTGTAAGTTTTCTCAACCTTTTTAAATTTCTTAATATTAACCTACCTTTGATTGAATTGATAAAGAAGGTACCCAAGTATGTCAAGTTCTTAAAGGAAATTATAACAAGGCATTAAAAATGAAGGCAGGCGAACAAGTGGAGGTAAATGCATCTTGCAGTGCTATTATCTCCAAGGTAATTCCCCAAAAACTGAAGGATCCTGACAGTTTCAATATTCCTATTACAATTGGAAATCTTCAGTTTAACAAGGCTTTATGTGATCTTGGTCTAAACATAAACCAAATGCCTTTGTCAGTATTCAAAAAACTTGGGAGTGGAGATGTTAAGAATACCCAAGTTACGTTACAATTGGCAGATCGGTCATTTGTAAGATCGAGGGGAATTTTAGAGCATGTCTTATTCCAGGTAAGAAATTTCATCATCCCTACGGAATTTGTTGTTTTATATTTTGAGCAGGATAGCGATATCCCTATTTTGCTAGGAAGACCATTCTTAGCTACATCACGATCCACCATCGACCTCAACAATAATGAGCTTACTATGAGGATAAATAGAGAGGTGGAAATCTTCAATTGTGGGGATAAAAGCAATGAAACTAAGGAGCACAATGAAAGATGTCATCTGCTCTAACTAAATAAGGGAGAAAAGCACAATCGAGTCCCATTCATGAATAATGAAAGAATTAATCGATTTAAAGAGAGGAATTGATTGAATGAATTGGAAAGATCACATTAGAAGTGGATAAAAGGTGACCAAAATTGGATCCGATTGGCAAGGGTAAGCATACTAGATAAGTCCAGCAATAAGACTGAAAGGTAAAGCATGTGGTGCTAACTTATGTATAATATTGTATATTATTCTAACATGTTTTTCTTTTACTTTTAACAGAAAATAGGGGTTTGTTACGACATACTATCAGCTATGTCGCAACAAAAGTGATACAGCCCGAAAAGAGCAAATCTGAAATCGACGTCGCGACATGAGGATCCCTCTGTCGCAACAAAGTAGGTAGAATGAACAAAAATAGAGTTGAGAAGTATGTTGCGACAAGCACTCCGTTATGTCGTGACCTAGAGACAGTGAAGGGAATGTCGTGACAAACACTGTCTATGTCGCGACATCGACTGCAATTTCCTGTAGAATGACTCGGTCCAACTACTCAACCCGACGACTTAAGGCTTATTTTTCAGATCTTTTATGCTTTGAAACCCTAAATATTGACTATAACATATATTTAAACATTATTCTAACTCATTTTTATCTTATTTCAATACATCAAAAACCAAAAAATCCTTTCCTTTCTCTAGTTTTTCTCTTTACTATTCAAGTTTCGAAGCAAATGGGGAAAGCACAACCATCCAGGTTTAAAATTCTTATTTTTACATCTTTATCATTTAGAATGCCTCCTAGAAAGGTTAGACGTACGGTAGAATTGGAACCATCACTGGATACAACTCCTTCAAATTTTTTAAACCAAAATGTAAAAAAAATTTCAATGAACTTCGAGGAAAAACCTTCATTCAGGAAAGCAGTTTTGATCCATTGATGGTTTTACGCAAAGAAATTTGGCCTTTAGTTAGGTACCATGGATGGGAGTGCTTTTGGACAATCTCTACAGAATCCGCTGTTATCTCTGTAGTCCAAGAATTTTATGCTGCTCTAAAAGATCACATCTTTAGGACAAGGGATGAACTCAATTGAGAAACCTTAGTAATTAGGGGAATTAGTGTTAAGATAAACCCTAAAATAATTTGTAATTTCCTTCATGCTCATTATTATGAATAGGATTTTTTAGATCAAATAGATTTAGAATCCTTTAGTGATATAAATATGCATGAAGTAATTACTTATTTGACTAAGGGAAAGGGGGGATGGAACTTTAGGCCAGGCACTAGCATCCTACATCATTTTATCAAGCTATCATGTTTTTTGAAGCTAAGATGTGGATTCAATTTATTTGTACTCGTATGATTTTTGCTTTAAATGTTTTTAATGTCAATGCTTTTCGAGTGGTATTGTTATTTGTAATTTTGCAGAAAAAGTAGGTTTGAATAGGGAAATGGATCCATAGAGACATGAGACGTTATGTAGGAATCCGAAAGGTGGGGATTTTCTTTCCTCACCTAATCATAGCTCTGTGCAAAAGCGCAAGAGTGCCCATGATGTTTATCGAGCAAACCTTGAAGCTATAGAAAAGTGTCATTGGTGATACACTCTTCCTACAATATGAAGATCTTCGTGCTAAACAAATAAGAGAAGGGAAGAAGAAATTACAGACCTCGGAAAGTACACCAATATCCACAAAAAGGTTGGCATCAGCATAATAAGGAGTTGGTGAGGACACTCATGCAAAGTTGGATTGGATGCTTCAATGGATGCACGAATCGAGACCAGTATTCCAAGAGGTTGCTCGATAATATAATTTTAGGGTCCCTAACTGCACTGTAGATATGTTTGGGGAAATGATAAGGAGCATGATGACAAAGTGCCAAAAGAAGGGGATGACAGTGAGGAGGAGGAAGAGGAGATAGATGAGGAAGAATAACTATTTAAAACGATTTTAATTTGTAACTTTTGGATCATTTTTATTTTTCATTATAAGACTTATATAATTTGTAGGAGTAGAATTAGTAGTTATATTTGTATATATGCTTGAATTCTTTTTATAGGAACCCTACATTATGAAAGACACAACAATTTTGAACTTTAATGCCAAAAGGAGAAGGACAACCACCATGAGAAAAAGAGGACCTTTACGATAAATTGGGTAACTTCTTTCCTTTATTATTTGAGGGGACTGCACATTGAGGACAATGTGTTTTCTAAAGTGTGGGGGGTAACATAGGAATTTTTGGCATGTAGTTTTTATTTTTAAATTTTTATGACTGCTTGAGCTTGTAGAGATACAAGTGATTAGTTAGAAGCATGTATAATAGGTTGATTGTATTAACCGATAAAGTTGGCATGATGATAAGGAATTTTTAATTTTTAAGCATGAAACTTTTAAGTTCTATAGGTTATATTAAATTATAGATAGAAAGATATTATTAATACCAAGTGACATGCGATACATGAGAAATCATGTATGCTAATATATATGATAGATGATAATTTTGAAATTATGTGATGAAATTGATATTTGTGCATATTAAGGTGTTTAAGGATGACCTAAGGCATTGTTTGACACAACTAGAGCTAAAAAGCCAAACCTATTCTAAATTGTCAATTAGTACCCATCTTTGAGCCTTATGATCCTTTTTGATAAACCATACTATAAGCCTCTTTAGCCTTAAAACTAAAAAATTGTGTATACTCTTTTCTTTGGTCCTGTTTTGCATGGAAATAGATGTATGGTCATTGGCATTGAAGGTAAGTAGACACTTTGAGGTGGAGGTTACAAAATAGAATTAGGAAACTCAATATAATATATGAACTTTAGTGTAGCCAAAATGAGAAAATAGAAAAAAATCAAAAAGAGAAAAAGAGAAAAATGAGTAGAAACAAAAGAAGTATGAGTAAGACAAAATATGAATAGTGACAAAATTATAAAGTCACCAATAAGAAGAAAAAGAAAGAAATCTTACTCAAAGAAACAAAAACAAAGAAAATACTCAATAGGCTAGCTAAAGGGATTATTTTATTTTGAGAATTCTAGAATGGAGAGAAAAGGATGGTGAGAGAAGGAGAAATAAGGGGGTGAGATGGAGTGGGACATAAAGGGGGAAAAATAGGGAGCAATGTGATGTGCCAAAATATTTTCATATTTGTAACCTTTTGTGCTTGACTGTTCTTTGAAATCCATACCTATCCTAAGCCTCAACACGTTACAAGTTGAAAAGCCCGATGTGACTTAAACAACTTTATGCATGAATAAAAAGGGATATTGCATGATTTCATTATGGTTGTCTGTATTGTACTAGGATAATTAAAATACTTATATTTGGCATTGATGGATATATATTGATAAAACCTTAATATGTGTATTTCTTATAACTTACTGAACTTATATTGTTTCTAATTAAAAATGATAAAGTTGCTCAATTATCATGCCAAAGTTATTAAAAAATATATGATGCATAGACTAAATGCTATGAGCCATTCTTTGTATAACTATAAACTCAAGCTCTTCATTTTCCTTTATTTTTGTTTTGTTTGCTTGAGGACAAGCAAAGACTTAAGTATGGGGGAGTTTGATCTGTCGATTTTGTACCTAGCAGATTAAACTATTTATCGCACTTGAAGGGCTTGAAATCAAGTATTTTCGTAATATTTTCATAATATTTCGTTAGATTTCTTATTTGAATAAATTGTGTAACTTAAGTGTTAAAGTGATGATTTTTTTGTCTTTAAGGCAAAATGAGGCCTAAAGGTTATCTAACATACTTAGTGAGTGTGCAAGAGACCATAAAGAAGTGCACTAAAAGGAAACTAATCACTTCGTCACGAAATAGGCTGAGTTGTCGCAACTAAGGGACCAGACTTAAGGAACTTGATATTTGACCTCTTTGTCACGACAACGCTTGTAGAACGACGCTTCACGAAGAGACTGATTCCTATGGCGCAACACAAGACCTGGTGTGTCATGACATCGAACCCTGGATGTAGATCTCACATTAAATGAAGGGTGTTTTGGTCTTCACAATGCCACTTAAACACGAGAAATGACAGCTAACCTAGGGTTTAGGAAAAACAGCCATGTAAAACTATAAATAGGACCTTTTAGCACTAGGGTTTACACATAATTACTTAGCCTTTAATTTTCAGTTTTAGCTTATTTTTTTAGCTTTTGAAATGAGATTGTAGAAACTCGTGTAAATAATTGAGGAATTTTTCTAGACAGATTGCTTAAAACAATTTAGTTTCTTTTTCATTAGATTCTTTATTTACATGTTTTCATATATTATATTATTGATTAATAAAGAAACCATGAGGAACTAATTTCATTTTGGGGAATTAGGGAGTGGACATATGAATAATTGATTGTTGTTTTAGAGGCGTTTTACCTTTCGGATCAGCTGTTTGGGAAAGGAAGAGTATCAAACAAACACTAGTCCTGACAACCCTAGAAAGTCATTTAGGTGGGAATGATCCCAAAATTGATATTGCCCATCCGTGAAGACCTTTTCCCCAAATCGGTTTAGATTTTAACATCTAGCGTTAAGTAATCTCCATCGACTCACTAAATCTGCGGAAGATTGAGAGATCCAACTGGTTTAGTGACTAATTGATTGGAGTAAAATCCCCAAAACCCAACAATTGAGGAAATCATATGAAAATGACCTAATCTCCCCAAAGATGTCTATAAGAATTTCTACAAATCATATTTACTTTGTTTATTTTATTTTGATCATTTTATTTTCATGCCTTCAACAAACTCTATTTTTCCTAGTACTATAAACCCAAAAACTAGTACTAATTAATTTTATTCTTTGCGGGAATTCTATTTACTATCGCCTTAAGCCTCCTTTGGGTACGATCCTTAGAATACGTCCAAGAGTTCCGATGTAAACAAACTATATTTACAACCTGACCCTATACTTACGAAAGTTGAAATCTACACTGAATGGGAGTATGTTCGAGAGCGGTCACTCTTCAGCATCGATACATGGAAAATGTTATGAATCTTTTCAAGCTCTAGAGGTAGCGCTAATTGGTAAGCCACTAGACCAATCCTCTCTGTAATTTCGTAAGGTCCAATGAACCTTGGACTCAACTTTCCTTTTGTTCCAAATCACAGTACCTTCTTTCATGGTGGGACTTTCAGAAATACCCTATCACCAACTGGAAATTCTATGTCTTTTCTTTTTAAATATGCATAAGACTTTTGGCAATCCGGTGCTGCTTTCAAATGATCCCTAATTATTCGGACCTTATCTTCTGTCTCACGAACTAGATCAGTACCAACTAACTTGGATTCGCTCAGCTCTATCTAGAATAATGGCGTTTTGCATTTTGTACCATATAAAGCTTGGAATGGTGCCATTTTAATATTAGATTGATAGCTATTGTTATATGTAAATTCTGCCAAGGGTAAATACTTTTCCCAACTACCCTCAAATTCTAATAAGCAGCATCTCAACATGTCTTCCAAAATATAAATTACTCGTTCTAATTGTTCATCTATCTGTGGGTGATACGCGGTACTGAAATTTAGTCTAATACCCAAAGCTTCATATAGTTTACCCTAAAATCTTGAGGTAAATCTCGAATCTCTATCGGAAATAATCGATAGTGGCAGTCCATGCAATCTAACTATCTCTGACACGTATAACTCTACTAGCTTTTCTAGTGAATAGTTAGTACGAGCAGGGATAAAATGAGCTGATTTTGTCAACCTATCGATAATAAACCAAATCAAATCCTTTTTCCTCAATGTTACTGGTAAACCCAAAACAAAATCCATGGTGATTCTCTCCCATTTCCAATCAAGAATAGTGATAGGATGTAATAGCCCCGACGGTACTTAGTGTTAAGCTTTCACTTGTTAACAGACTAGACATTTAGTTACAAACTCGAAAATCTCCCGTTTCATACCCGACTACCAATACATATTCTTCAAATCATTAAACATCTTAGTACTACCCGGGTGTATGGAACACGAGCTACTATGAGCCTCAGACAAGATGTCATTTGGGATACATAGCCTATTATGGAAATACATCATGCCATCAACATCTATCGTAAACCTTGTAGTAAATTATCTTGGAGTTGTTCCTGTTTGGCTAGCAACTTCGAATCTTTTTTTTGCAATTCTTTAATCTTCTAAACAAATAATGGTCTAGCTCTTAACTTGGCATTTATGCAACCATCACTTTCAATTAATAGTCGAGCATTTAGCACTTTCAAATTAAACAACAATTTTCGACTCAAAGCATCTACGACAACATTTGCTTTTCCCGGATGGTAATCTATGATTAAGTCAATAATCTTTCAATCATTCAAGCCACCTCCTCTGACAAAGATTGAGGTCCTTTTGAGTAATTAAGTATTTCAAACACTTGTGGTTTTTATAAATATGACACTTCTCACCATAAAAGGTAATGCTGCCAAAACTTCAAAGCAAACACTGACACTACCAACTCTAAATCATGTGTCGGATAATTTCTTTCATGAGTCTTGAGTTGTCGAGAGGCATAAACTACTACTTTACCTTCTATCATAAGTACACAACCCAATCCATTTAACGACACATCACTAAAAATTACATATTCTTTCCCATATTTGGGTTGAGTCAAAATCAGGGCTTCGATCAACATCGTTTTCAATTTCTTAAAGCTTTGTTGGCATTTCTCAGTCCAAAAAAATGTAACACCTTTTTGTAATAACTTCGTCATCGGGGAAGCTATAATTGAAAAACTCTTCTCAAAGTGTCGGTAATAGCTCGCTAATCCCAAAAAGCTTCATACCTCAATGATATTTCTCAGAGGTTTCCAATTCACAATCACTAAAATTTTGTTCGATTCAACACAAATGCCCTCTGTTGAGATTACGCATCCCAAGAATCCAACCTCAGTTAACTAGAACTCACACTTGCTAAACTTTGCATAAAATTACTTTTCTCGCAAAAATTGTAATACCATCCTCAAGTGTTGATCGTGTTCATTTTCATTTTTTGAAAAAACTAAAATATCGTTAATAAACACCAATACTAAATGATCTAGATGTGGTTGGAACACTCTATTCATCAGGTCCAAATATGTGACAGAAGCATTCATTAATCTGAATGGTATCACTAAAAATCAGTAATGGCCGTATCAAGTTCTGAAGGTTGTCTTTGGAATGTCTGACTCTTTAACTCGCAACTGATAGTACCCTGACCGCAAATAAACTTTTGAGAACATTGTTGCTCCCTTCAACTGAAGGCTGTCTTCAGTTCTTTCAACTCTGTTGGAGCCATTCTATATGGTCCCATAGATTTTGGAGCTGTTCCTAGTATCACGTCAATTACAAATTCTAATTCTCTTTTCGATGGTAAGCTTGGTAGTTCCTCGAGAAAAACATCTATAAACTCCCTTACCATTGGCACCTGATCTATTTCTGATTCAGATGCACAAGTGTCTAGTATATAAGCTAGGAAAGCCTTAGTGCCCTTGTGGATTAACTTCTGAGCAGTTAAAGCAGATATTATACTAGACGTGCAATTAGGTTGTTTTGTCTCAATGTAAATTGATTCCCCATTTAAACATCTCAATACAATTTGTTTCTGTTTGCAACTGAAAACTGCATCATGGGCAGTTAACCAATCCATTCCCAGAATCACATCAAACTCATCAAATGGAAAAACTATTAGAACAGTAGGAAATTCATAGCCCCAAGTTTTTAACGGACAATTTCTATAGATTTTGTTAACATAACACTTTGCTCTATTGGATTAGACACATCTAACTTAGTAGACTCCATTGATATTTTCTTTTCAATAACTAGAGTTGTGCATATATAGGAATGAGTAGATCCAGGATCAATTAATGCAATAACAGTAGTATCAAGAAGAGTGAAAATACCAACAATGACATCCGGTGCTATAGCTTCTTCCTTAGCTCATATTGCATAAGTTCTGGTTGGTGCTCGACCCTCGAATTTTAAAGTTGTCTCATGAGATTCATTTTGTTTCATTTCAAAGACATTCCCAGATCTTACTTTTCTACCTCTCTAGAAAGTACTTGTAGGCTTCATTAGCTATTTCGAACCAAACTCGCCCCTGAATGGACAATCTATTATCCGATGCTCAAAGGATCCATAACAAAATCAAGCTCCAGTTTTAACTTTATATTCTCCCTCATGGGACTTGCCACACAACTTACAAACAGGAGTGTCTGTATTCCATACACTAACAGCACTAGCCACTGAAGTAGCTTGAGATTTCGAAGGAATTTGGTTAAACATGCTTCTTCTCAGATTTCCTGTAATAGGGACAAAATGGCTACTAAATTCACATGGTTTTTTTTGTGGAGGAGTAGAGAAATTTCTAAATTCACTTCTTTTACTCTGAGCCCTTTTCTTGGCCTTGGCTCGCTTCTTCTCTTTCCATTTAGCCTCCATTTTCTTAGCACGTTGTGATAATACCATAAATTCTTGAATGTCTTCATTTAGTCCTCCTTTGAATATGGCTCACATCTCAGCCTTTAAAGTTAATTGTCCTCGCGCATACTTACTTAAAATCACAAACTTGTGCTCATATTTTACCATTGACATATTCCCTTGTTTCAGGTCAAAGAATTCCCGTTTCTTATCTTCCAAATATAGTTGACTGACATATTTCTTTCTAAATTCCCGTTGGAAGAACTCCCACGTTACTTGTTCACAAGGAATTATGGAGGTTAAAGTGATCCACCATTGGTATGCATCCTCTTTCAAAAGTGAAACAGTGCATTTTAGACAGTCCTCCGGAGAGTAGTTTAATTCATCAAAAACTCATTGTACATTTACTAGCCAATACTCTGCTTTGGCAGGATCGTCATTATACAATTCGAGAAACTCTTCGGCACTACACTTACGTATTTTATTAGTGGGTGGGCGGTGAATCGGTACTTGCTCTATAATCTGAGGCCGATTAGGCACAAGCATGGTAGAAGGCACTTGAGGGGGTGAAGGTTGTGGAGCTATAGGATTATTTTGCATAAATTGAGTAAAGCACTCATTCATCTTTTGAAAGAACATATCACGGTTCTCGTTTCCAACCATTTGAGATCCGAACACTTCTGGGTTGGCTCCCTCACTAGCAGTCGAAGTGTGACTTTCTACCTCATCATTAACCGGAGGATTGTTTCTGTCAACCATTTCTAATCGATTTAAAAGAAAACATGTTAGATTGGATCACGAGTATCATATAACTTACAGGTTAATATGGCATGTAACTTCTAGACTTTATGCACAATATGTTTAGTCCTAGAATTGACTAAACCATAACTTTGATACTAATAAATGTAACACCCCTAACTCATCTCCATAATCGGATTAAGGTTAAGGTGTTTTACCAATTGATCACACACTAAATCTTGTATATTAACTTAATAAGGTCATACATTCGCACATCTCATATTATACGAATTCATTAAACTTAAAATCGTGCCTTAGAGGCCTTACACGTAATTTAAAAACACATCAAGACTAATTTGAAACAATTTGAAAAGTGTAAGAAAAGTTGAGAAACAGGGGCACACAGTCGTATGCCAGCCCATGTGTGATTTTGAAAATGGGTCACACGGCCGTGTGACCACTGCACCTAGTTATAAATTCCACACGGGAGTGTGCTAGGCCGTGTGTCTATTCGGACTCGGGTTACATGCCCATGAGTCTGCCCGTGAGAGCCTCGCAGTCAACACACTCAATGCACACGCCCGTGGGCAGGCCGTGTGTGCCCAAAAAGTCTAAAATTCAAGACTCAACCATCACATATTAGACTCGATACCTGAATAAATCCATACCACAACATTTGTATGACTTAAAGCACACTAAAAAACATTTAAAACATGTTTTCAAATATCCATTTAAGCAACACATATAGCCATATTACAATAAGCAAAGAAACTAGACATATCAATCCAAGATGTATCCATTTAAAAAACGACTATTTCTAAATTTAAAGATCATCGCAAGATTTTTCAAAACATACAATGGCTAGAGTAAAATGATGTACAAAACATGGACATAGTCTAATTTAATGCTTCTACAACCTGACATACTAAGTACATGCCATAAATAACCAGAAAGCCGGGATGTCAAAGTTTACCGAAAGGAGTGTAGGCTATTTTGATTTGCTCCAATGATTATCTTATTTCATTTTGTAACTAATTGTTCATTTCTATATAAATTTTACTCCTTTTCTTATAGAACCAAAATAAAATGTAGAAATAAGTTAGGTATACAGTTAAGGACTTACCCATTAAGTGTTTGCTAACCGGGACTATTCGATGATCTTTCCTTTCCCACGTACGTCCTCCACTTGTTACAATCCTTAATCTAAGCAACAATATTTAATTTCATTAGACACTTTATTCCCACTTAAATAAATCAATTTACTTTCGATTACCTTCTTTTAGGGTAATTTTACAAAATTACCCCCAAGGCTTTAACTTTTATGCAACAAGTTATTAGCTTAAACTCAAGTTTCATTTTAATGCATGAGAAACTAATTTAACTCATTTTAGTTTCAACTCATATGCATAAAGATAACTCATAACTATATCTATTAAGCGAAGTCTCCTTTGAAATGATATTTTCTAGGCATTTAGTTTTTAGCTTCCAAAATCACAAATTTACTCATCAAAATACTCATACCCATCATTTATCACTAGTAATTTATTCATGGAAGTTCAAAACTATCAAGAGCACAAATGGTAAAACCCTAAACTTCCAAAGGTTTTACATATAAGCCTCCAAATAAGCTAAATCAAGCTTAAAACAACTTAAATATACAAGAATCATAGAAGATAAATCTCAAAATCTTACTAAAATGAAGATATTGCTTGAAAGCTTTTGTTTCTTCCCAAAAATGGGGGTTTTCACGTTGAAGAAGAAGAGAATGAACCAAAATCCTCCTTTTTCTCCACTTTTTAGCACTAAATTTCTTTTATTTCAATTTAATATTCATTTCCATCTAAAATATCATTGCTTTGACCAACTAACATCCACTAATTTCTTAGGTGGGTGTCTCTTCCACTAGAGACTATAATTTCAATTTTCTCCAATATTTAAAATAATTAAATTTTGTATTTTTAAAACCTTGCAACTCTTGCAATTTAACCCCTTCTTTTAATTACTGACTCTATCATCTAAATTTCACGGTTAATTTCAATATGACTCTACCCAAATCCATTTAAGTATTTAATTAATAATATTTACTAACTTATTTGTCGAAAATATGTGGTCTCAAACCACGGTTTTCCCGATGCCACTAAATTTGGGATGTTACAGAGCTCTCCCAAATGACATGCCATTACAAATGCAATTACTCGATGCTCGTCCAATAACCTTGTCATAAGTGTGTTACCCTTATAGGATATCATTGATCTCTTTAGGATAATATACATTCTCCCAATATGATTCTATTTTATTTCATGGTAACTGTTACATTTTTTTTCATAAAAGTCAATCACTATTAAATAGTAATAAAGTCATCCATCACAAAAACGGACGACCCGTGACTACATTTATTTTTCATCAACCATGTAATGCAAATGAGAGGATATCATTTTGAAAGTGTTCAAGAGAGTAATCAATAAAACCATTCTAAATTTGATTAAGTAAAGAACTAAATTTAAATAGAAAAAAGAGTCACAACCTAATTGGGAAAATAATTCTCTTATTCTAGTAAACTACTGAAAGATAAAAAGAAATATTCTTAAAAATCTCAATTAATTATTCTAAGATTTATCTACCTAAATAACCTAAAAATATCCCTAAAATATATGGGCCTTCACGTATTTCAATACCCTCCCTCAAGTTGGTGCATATATATAAATCATGCCCAACTTGCTTAAAAGAAAATCAAAACTTGTCTTAGATAACCCTTTAGTGAGTATGTCAACAATCTGTTGTTTTGAAGGAACAAACGGCATGCATACTCGACCTTCTTCAATCTTCTCCTTAATAAAGTGTTTATCAATCTCAACATGTTTAGTTTGGACTGGGTTGTGACTAATACTAATGGCAGCTTTGCTATCACAGTACAACACTTTGTTTTATACTTCTCCAAGTCACAAGGTTTCCCCAAACAAATGTACAATATCCTGATGTAGATCTTTTATCTATTACTGAGTCTGCTCAGTTTACATCTGTATAAGCTTTGATTCCTCTTTGTTCGAATTTCTTGAAGAATAAGCCCTTTCTAGGTGAACTCTTCAAGTATCACAGAATCCAAAACACTGCTTCTTCATGTTCATCCATTGGGGAGTGCATAAATTGACTCACTAAGCTTACTACAAAAGTTATACCGTGTATGTGATAAGTAAATTAACTTACCAACTAATCTTTGGTACTGCCCTTTATTAACTAATCTTCCTTCTTTATTTCTGAATTTTACATTTTGATCAATTGGTGTGTCAATTGGGCATTAACCACTCATCCTAGCTTCCTTTAAAAGATCAATCACATACTTTTTCTGAGAGACCATAATACCCATCTTTGATCGAGCAACTTCCATATGAAGGAAGTATTTTAAAGGACTCAAGTCTTTGATTTCAAGCTCTAATACTAGATGCTCCTCGAGATGCCTTATTTCAACCACATAATATCCTATAAGAATGATATCAGCAACATAAACTATAATAATTGTTATTATACCTCTTTGTAAGTGTTGGTGGAACATTGTGTGATCAACTTGCCCTTGCGAGTAACCTTGTTTTTTAACAACTTGAGTGAATCGTTCGAGCCAAGCTCGAGGAGACTACTTTAGACCATATAAAGATTTCCTGAGCTTACATACTTGAATTCCAAATTTTTCTTCCAAACCTAGAGGAGGATCCAAGTAAACTTCTTCTTCAAATTTCCTATTTAGGAAAGCATTATTCACATTTAGCTGTTATAAGGACCAATCAAGATTAACAATAATGGATAAAAGAACTCTAATATAATTTAACTTGTCTACTGGAGCAAATGTATCAAGATAGTCTATCCCGTATGTTTGAGTGTACCCTTTAGCCACCAGTCGAGCTTTATATCTATCAAAAAATCCATCCGATTTGAATTTGGTTGTGAACACTCATTTACAACCTACTATTTTTTTCCTACATGTAATTCCATTGTTTCCTATGTACCTATTTTTTTCAAGACCGTGCATCTATTCTAAAATAGCCTTCTTCCATTCAGGAACCTGTAAAGCATCTTTCACATTTTTGGGTATTTCCACAATATTGAGACACGAAATAAAGGCTGAGAATGTCGAAGACAAAGCTTTATAGGGCACAAAGTTAGACATGGAATATTTAACAACATTTCTAACACCTTTTCTTTTAGCAATTGGAATGTCTTGCGGGTTAGATTCTTGGTGATGAATTTGGTGGATTTCACTTTCTTGATTTTGGTTTCTTCTTGAGTAAACCAACAACTCATTTATTTCTTCTATGTTCTCATGATCAAACTCTATACCTTCATGCTCCTTTTTATTAACAACACTAACATCGTTAATTTCTATGTTGATCATAAATTAATCTTCCCCATTATTAGAATCCCTATGTTGTATATTCCTAGTATTTTCTTGATCAATTATTGAATCTTTATTGCTATAATTCCCTCTCTGAAGATTAGAATCATAGTAAAATTGTGTTTCAACAAATCTGACATCCATGGTAACAATAATCTTCCTATCAATTGGATCATAACATTTGTAACCCTTTTTATTAAAAGCATACCCAACGAAAACACATTTTTTTGCTATAGGATCTAGTTTACCTTGGTTGTGAAGATGAACAAAAACATTACACCTAAAAAAATCAGAGGGATAAATATGTGATCAATTTAGAGTTAGGAAAGCTATCTTTAAAAAGATTGAAAGGTTTTCTATAGTTTAGAGTTTTACTCGATATTCTATTAATAAGATATGTAGCCCTTAACAAGGCTTCTCCCTAACTAGTGAACATCAAGGCTCTAGTTACTTCCAAAAGATGGCAGTTTTTTATTTCTGCAATCCTATTATGTTGTGGTGTATTTGTACAAGAGCTTTGGTGGACTATTCTATGTTTGGTTAAGAAAATGCCTAATTGGTCACTAAAAAATTCCCCACCATTGTCACTCCGAAATATTTTTATTTTCACACCAAATTGTGTTTTACCATAGCATAAAAAGACTGAAACACATTTTTAACTTAAGACTTATCTTTTAATTAAAACACCAAACAAATGTGAGTATGATCATCAATAAATGTGACAAACAAACATTTTCCTGAAAAAATTGTGACTCTCGAAGGTCCCCACACATCACTATGAATTAACGAAAAAGGTTTGGAAGCTTTATATTTTTAGGTGAAAAGGATGACCGATGATGTTTAGCCAATTCACAAAAAATTCACAGTGATATGAAGAATGACTTTTATTCTTAAATAAATCAGGTAACAAATGTCTTAAATAGTAAAAATTAGGGTCTCTAAGGTTATAATGTCAAATCATGAACTTATCAAAAATTGAAACAAAGTTTAAACATAGAGTAGTTGTTGGTCGACTTAGATGGTCATCATCAAGAAAGTATATTCCACCAGATTCTCTAGCATTGCCAATCATCCTCCCCGAGACCATGTTCAGAAATTTACACATAGAGGAGTAAAATATAACAAGATAATTTGAGGATTGGGATAATTTACTGGCCGATGTGAGATTATAAGTTAGATTTAGCACATGTAAAACCAAGGAAGGGCTATTGTCAAGAACGAACCATCTGCTACTTTGATTTTTTTGTTTCCTGCACAGGGTGTGTAAGTTGAGAAAAGAAAATGACTACTAGTCATGTGATCACTAGCTTCAGAATCAACGACCCACATGTTTGTTTTGCAAGGCTTGAATTGAAAAAAACAGAAAAATCAGTACTTGATTTAGGAAATGAGGAAGAAGCGCTATTGGATGAGTTAGGAACAAAAGAATTCATCTAAAACTATGGTGATTGAAAAAGCTTGTGTAGATGCTCTAGTTGTTCCTTAGTGAATGAAGACCTTTCCAGAGAACTTTGTTGTTCATGATTTTCATTAATCGTTTGGAAAGCTCTGTTATCCCCAGATTGTGAACCACGACCATTGGCAGCCTTTTTTCTCTCATTCATCGATTTTCCATGGAAGTTCCAACACGTTTCTCGAGTGTGCCAATATTTTTTACAGTGGTTGCACCAAGGTTTTTTTTTCTTTTTTCATTGGCATCAGTATTTTTAATAGCCACAAGAGCATAATTATCATCATTAGCTTCAAATCCTAACCTTAACATTACTTTTCTCCTTGTCTCCTCTCTTCTAACATTAGAAAAAATCTCACGGAGTGCTGGAAGTAGTTTTTTTTTTCCTAGGATTCGCGATCTCACTTCATCAAATTCTTTATTTGAACCTGCCGGAAATAAATATGCTTACTCACTCTCTTCTTTTTTCGTAGCTTTTACACTCCTATTCATCATTATAACATTGATTTAATTCTTGCCAAAGACACATCATCTCGTTATAATAAAAAGCAACTTCCTTTTCCCCTTTCCTAGTGATGGTATTACAAATGACATAGATTTTCTTCCCAGTTTAATGTTTAAATTGTCTCTTTTGTATTTCATTTAGCATGCATTGTTAGCATTTTATACTTAGTTTTCATGTTTTCCAACTCATTGATAGTTAATTTAAATTCTTGTTATTTTTATCTATTTTTGTACTAATATCGACGCAAGCAGCCAATATATTGCGTCTTAATATTGTCAGCACAGGAACTAAGCCTAGAAGCTTAATGCTGGACAAATGCAGCCACAAGATCAACTGGTAATTGCAACCAAGAGATGCCACAGCATTGAAACTGAACCTTGAATAAGTAGAGTTAAGCTAAATTGACAACTGGAAGCACCAACGCAGGAATTTCATAGACGTCGCTACAATTATGATCTTAGAATGAGCTCAGCGATGCGGCGACAATCTACAGATCTGTGAAGAACATACTAGAACTGCATGAGTGCACAGCTATATTCTAACTAATTTTGACAGCTACAAAATCCAGATCTAGATCTGAGAGAGAAGGCTGAATCCTGAAACATTTTAAAGGCTATAAATAGACAAATGAAGAACGAAAGAAATCATTAAGAGCCAAGGGATTTAATTCTGAATATTCTGTGTGAATTGGAGATTTGAGCTGGAAATCGGGGAGCTGATGAAGCAAGTCTGCAATTGCTTCTAACGAGAGGTGCTTAATGTCGAGCAAGAGGAACAATTAGGGAGTAGGCCTAGTAGTCTAGAGATAGTAAGCTTCATTGTACTCTTTAATTCTTCTTAAACGATGATGGATTTTGATGATATTAAATGAATACGAGAGTATCTTTAGATATTAGATAATTTTGATTCTTACTTTACACTGCTTATCCGTTTATTCTTGGATCTAATTGCTTTAAACACGAAAGTGAAATTATAGTACGTCGACATCAAGAGATGCGGTGACAGGTTAGATTAACAAGTGGGTTAGGCGAGAGCTACTCGAGACTGGGATAAAAACCAGTTACTTGTTCTTGGATACACATCGTTACTCGCACCGAGAGGTGGAGTTATTGTATTTGAGTCGGGATTAAGTAGGGAGCTGTTGTTGGTAAGAACTCAAAGGGACTTCATTATAGCGACAATTCATCTATATCTTACCTTGTCGACGCATCTAGCGTTGCAACTTAGCAATATTCAGTGAACCATTCCTACCCTTTACACTTGGTCACATTTTTATTTCATGCATTTTAATATTTAGTATCCAACAGTCAACACAATTGGATTTTTTTTCAGTACATTGACATTTAATCTCTAAAGTTTAATCTTAATTGCATTGATATTGATTGACTATTTTAGTGTGCAGATCTAACATATTGCACTGACATCTTTACTCACATTACATTTAATGTCAGTATTGAATGCTATGACATTTAGACATCAAGAACCCATTCCTCTTGGGATCGATATCCGATAGATTTGTCTATCAACTATACTTGCATCGACATGTGAACACTTGCATAATCGTTGTGTCGTAAAAACACCGATCAAGTTTTGGCGCCGTTGTCGAGGAATGTCGTTTGTTTAATGTCTACTTTTGTAGTTACAATTAATTCTGCTTACTTAACTTTTAATTTTTATTAATATATTATTATTTCTCTAATTGTTTTCTTTTTTAGATATTTAATTATTGCATGTCCACAAGAAGAAATCCTAAGGACATTGTAAGCTTTGATCCAGAGCTTGAGAGAACACTTGGTAGGAGAAGGCAAGAACAAAGGAAAATGGCTGGTAACAACAATAACAATAATTTACCACCATTTCTACCACAAAATGACATTCCTCCAGTGTTACCACAAGCAGTCAACTATCACGTCCACAAGAAGAATAAATACAGAATAGGATAATAAGAGATTTTGTTATGCCTATACTCGATGATTTACAACCAGGGGTTGTGAGACCAGCTGTCCAGGCTGGTAAATTTGAACTGAAACAGGTGATGTTTCAGATGCTCAACTCTAATGCGCAGTATTCAGGTTTTCCACATGAAGACACACGAGAACATTTGAAATCATTTTTACTTATTTGTGCATCCTTTAGTCAACATGGTGTCCCTGATGATGCATTGAAAATGCAATTATTTCCTTATTCATTGCAGGGTAAAGCAAGAACATGGTTCTTAGGATTGCTGGAAAGATCTATCACATCTTGGAATGCGTTAGCAATGCAGTTTGTTTTGCGTTTCAATCTGCCGAAAATGAACGCAAGGTTACGAAATGACATTACTGCATATCGTCAACTTGATGATGAGAATTTACACACAACATGGGAGCGTTACAAAGCATTGCTTCAACGTTACCTAATGAATGGAATTCAACAAGAGACCTAGATTGAGATTTTTTATAATGGTTTAAATGCTCAGACAAGAAATCTTGTCGATGTATCTGCAAATGGTCTATTGTTGGATTGCACATATGATGAAGCTATTCGAATTCTAGAGAAGATTGCCCAGAACGACTACCAATATCCAATCTCTCGTTCTGCATGGGTAAAAACTAACCCTGGAGTTCTTGAATTAGATGCTATTTCTGCATTATCAGCGCAGGTATCCTCACTGGCCAACATCATAAAGAACAGGAAAGGAACAAGCGATGTTACTCCTATACAAGTGGCCTAGCAATTGGATACGCCAATATTTTCCTGTGAGATTTGCGACGACAATCATAGCTATGAGGACTATCCACAACATGCAAAAACTTCATACTACATCAATAACATCCGAGGGGGATCATTTGGTAACTCATACAACAATCGTTCTCAACAACCTTAGGGGAATCAGATACTTCCACAAACAAATATGGAAATTGCACAAATCAAGGGGGCTATAGTCAAGGAAGTTACAACAATAGCCAAATGCATAATTATCATCAGAATCCACAAGTAAATTCTTGTTTTGACCAGGTGCAGTCACATAATCCAATGCAATCACAATTGCGATTACAGCTACAATAGTCTGTACCACCATAAATGCAAGGACAACATCATCAACATTAACAGTAGCAATTTGCCCAACAAAAGGCAGACCCTATGGCTGCTATTGAAGTAATGATGCGCGAGCATACCACACGAGCCGAAGCAATAGTGTAAGGAAATTCTTCTTCCATACGAGCATTGGAAGCTTAACTATGTCAGTTAGCTTCTAATCTCAGCAATAGATCGCCAGGTACTCTACCTAGTGATACTGAAAATCCAATGTAAAGGGGAAGGAGCATTGCAAAGCAATCACATTAAGGAGTGGAAAATAGACAGTAGGGCTAAGCAATTCTGATCAAAACCATGTCGAAGCATCCACTTCACAGCAACAAGAAGAAGAAATAGTTGAAGGAAGTCAAGCAGAAATCAATACTGAGGAACCAACTGTAGTACCAACTCTGCCTACAATCTGCCCAAATAAGTTGTCGACGTCACCATTAATGTCAGTACCATTGAGTTATTCACAACAACCCACTGCCACGATACCTTTGCCGTTCCCACAACGATTCAAAGAAAAAGTCCATGACAAAGATTACCAAAAGTTTGTTTCTACTTTGAAACAATTGCATATTAATATACCTCTAATAGATGCTCTTGTGCAGATACCTAGTTATGGGAAATACATGAAGGAGCTGTTATCAAAGAAAAAGAAATTGTCTGACATCGAAACAATTACGCTCACAGTGGGGTGCAGTGCTGTGCTCACAAACAAGTTGCCAACCAAGATGAAAGATCCTGACAGCTTCACAATCCTATGCTCCATAGGGAATCATTACTTGGGTAAAGCTTTATGTGATCTAGGAGCTAGTATTAACCTAATGCCTTTTTCTACTTTTAAGAAATTAGGAATAGGTTCGATAAAGCCTACTGTGGTGACATTGCAACTGGCGGATAGATCTCTTGCACAACCGGAGGGACAAATTAAAGATGTTCTTGTTCAAGTTGACAAGCTGGTATTCCCTACTGATTTTATCATCCTAGATTGCGAAGCAGATAAGGAGATACCCATTATTTTGGGACAACCATTTCTTGCAACAAGAAGAACACTTATCGACGTGTTCAAGGGAGAACTAGTGATGCGTCATAATGATGACCATGTAACCTTCAGTGTGTTTGAGGCATCACCGTTCGGACCTAAAGAACTATGCCATCACATAGATGTGTTGGACAAAATTATTTTGGAGAAATTTGATGCAAGGAGTTCAAAATTTTCAGGTGATGATGCTGCAACATCTACCGATGACATTATAGATGACTGTTTAAACAGGATAATCCCAGTGTTTAAACCATCTATTGAGCAAGCTCCTACCTTGGAGTTAAAACCATTACCGACACATTTGAAATATGTCTTCCTTGGTGATAATAAGACACTGCCTATTATTGTCAACGTATCCCTCGATGCAATGCAAGAAGATAAGCTCATTGCAATTCTGAAAGAACATAAGAAAGCTATAGCCTAGAGCATTGCAGATGTTAGAGGCATCAATCCCTCTTTTTGTATGCACAAGATTGGGCTAGAAGATGAAAAGAAACAATCAATTGAGCAGCAACGAAGACTCAATGAAAAGATGAAAGAAGTAGTGAAGAAGGAAATTATCAAATGGTTAGATGCGGGCATTATATATCCTATCTCCGATAGTGATTAGGTAAGCCCTGTTCAATGTGTGCCTAAAAAGAGTGGTTTAACAGTTGTGACCAATGATAAGAATGAGTTAATCCCTACTCTCATCATAACTGGCTGGCGAGTATGCATGGATTACCTACGACTGAATGCGGCCACGAAGAAGGACCATTTTCCATTACCTTTCATCGATAAAATGCTAGATAGGTTAGCTGGTAAAGCCTATTATTGTTTCTTAGACGGTTACTCTGGATGCAACCAAATTGCTATTGCACCAGAGGATCAAGCAAAGACAATGTTCACATGCCCTTTTGGAACATTTGCTTTCATACGCATGTCGTTTGGGTTGTGTAATGCGCTAGTAAATTCTAGAAATATATGAAGGCAATATTTTTGGACATGATCGAGGATTCCTAAGAGGTATTCATGGATGATTTCTCTGTCTATGGACAGAATTTCAACCAATGCGCTGACAATTTGACAAGAGTCTTGAAGAGATGCGAGGACATAAATCTAGTTCTGAATTGGGAGAAATGCCACTTCATGGAAATAGAAGGCATTATCCTTGGGCATCGGATATCTTGTCAGGGCATTGAGGTTGATAAAGCAAAGGTCGAAATCATCTAAAAATTACTACCACCCACCACTGTCAAAGCAATAAGAAGCTTTCTTGGACATGCTGGGTTTTATAGACGATTCATCAAAGATTTCTCCAAGATAGCTAAACTCTTATGCTCGTTACTAGAGCAAAATAAAAAGTTTGTGTTCTATGCCGCCTGTCTAGATACATTCAAAACAATAAAAACACAGCTGGTACAAGCTCCGATTATCATCGCACCGGATTGGATGCAACCTTTCGAACTTATGTGCGATGCTAGTGACTTCACTGTAAGAGCTGTCCTAGGCCAAAGAAAAGAAAAGGTATTTCATACTATTTATTATGCTAGTAAAACTCTAACCGAAACGCAGGTCAATTATACCGCGATTGAGAAAGAGTTACTAGCAGTAATCTTTGCATTTGACAAGTTTTGTTCTTATCTTGTCGGCACAAAGACTACAGTTTACACAGATCACTCAGCATTGAGACACCTTTTTAACAAAAAGGATGCCAAACCTAGACTCATCAGATGGATCCTATTACTTCCAGAATTTGATGTGGAAATCAGAGATAGGAAAAGATTTGAAAATCAAGTAGCTGACCACTTGTCTCTGCTGGAAATTGGGAGTGAAAATGGGTAAACAACTTAGATTGTCGAGGCATTTCCTGACGAGCAATTATTCATTGTTGATACATCACCATGGTATGCTGATATGATCAACCACCTTGTATGTGGAAAGCTACCTATAAGTGCAACTGGTCAGAAGAAAAGTAGGTTCATACATGTTGCTGCTAAATACCATTGGAACAAGCCATACCTATTTAAGGTATGCACCGATAATATAATTCGCCACTGTGTACCTGAAGGAGAAATGATGTCAATCTTATGACATTGCCATGACGCCCCTTATAGAGGCCATTTTTTTGGCAGAAGGACTGCTGCAAAGGTCCTCCAGTTAGGATTTTATTGGCCCAATTTGTTTCGAGATGCTCACAACTTCACACAAGAATGTGATCATTGACAATGCACTGGTTCAATATCTCAACGCAATGAAATGCTCTAATAACCCATTATGGAGGTAGAGCTCTTCGTCATTTGGGGTATAAATTTTATGGGACCATTTCTAAACTCTTTTGGAAATATGTATATTTTTGTAGCTGTTGACTATTTCTCAAAGTGGATTGAAGCTATTGCAGTGCCAAGAGATGACGCTCAGATAGTGTTGAAATTCTTTCACACATACATCCTCACAAGGTTTGGAACACCGAGAGCGTTTATAAGCGGCCAAGGCACTCATTCCTACAATACAAAGTAGCGACTACATTAAAATGATATGGAATGAAGCATCGTATGGCTACGACGTATCATCCACAAACTAATGGTCAAGCCGAAGTATCCAATCATCAAATTAAAAGCATACTTGAGAAGGTGGTTAACCCATCTAGGAAGGATTGGTCTGCGCGGCTACATGACGCATTGTGGGTGCGTCGCACCGCTTATAAAACCCAGTTGGGGATGTCGCCATATCAACTAGTGTTTGGGAAGTCTTACCACTTGTCTGTCGAACTTGAACATAAGGCTATGTGGGCAATTAAGCAAGTGAATTTGGACTATGATGCTGCTGGAAAGAAAAGACTGTTGAACATCACGGAATTAGAAGAAATCCGATGCCATGCTTATGAAAATGCTGCGATATACAAGGAAAAGACAAAGAAATAGCATGACAGCATTATCTTGCCTCGACAATTTCATTCTAGTCAATTGGTACTTTTATTTAATTCACGTTTAAAATTGCATCTAGGGAAGTTTCGATCAGGGTGGTTAGGTCCATTCAAGGTTGTCGAAGCATTTCAAAGCGGTGCGGTGACAATAAAAAACTTACAAGATGGACAACAATTTAAGGTGAATGACCAACATCTTAAACACTATGTGAGCCCAGATGTTTGAGAACCAGACGAAACCGTCGACCTGTTGACATTAAATAATGTCGATGCATTTCTTTATTTACTTTTAGTTGTTTCACTTTTCGTTGTGTTTTTTCAAATTCTTAGTAGAAATAAAAATCATCTTTTTATCGACACATTGAAGTACAGATTGTCAGCACATCCTGCGATGAGTCAGCATTACTTTTTCAGCAAGAATCACACCGATTGATTCTTTCCTCTCCCAACCATTGGATCAAAACAAATTAGTACGATCTGTAGCCTGGTAATTAATGGCTGTAGATGCAACATTTCCCCGTGTTTTTCCACTCATTACGCCTAGGTTATATAATCCCCCTCATGACATTTATCTTTTCTCTTCATATCCGCCATTGCTAATGCAACTTATTTCCTTCAGTGTCTTTATACTTCTTTTCCCTATTTCGAAGCGATATTTCTCTGCGACTCTTCTTTATTTTCTTTTTCTTTCACTGTGGCTAAAACCCATGCTTCCAAAAACACTCCTAAACCCTCCTCCAAGAACACTCCAACTACTGCTATTGACGTTCCGTCCACGACACCACCACCTTCATCCACAGGCCTAGTTTTGTTCGTAATGACTGCGGCCAAAGATCGGTATCACAATATTATGCTAAAGCGCAACATTCACCCTGAACAAGGCTTCCAACTTTCACCACATCTAACTCTTGGAAAACAAGTTCACCTCACCATCAACTACCTCGGGTGGGAATATTTTTGCGACCATCCATCAGGTTATTCCCCTACTCTGGTTAAGGAATTTTATGCAAATTTGATGGACTAGGAGCAGGAGTTTGTGTTTGTCTGAGAGGGGTTGGTGCCATGGAGTGCGGCACATATCAATATTGATTCCAGAACGAATAGATGAACATGAATCCTTCATGCACAATTTGAAAGATGATAACTTGGCCCAGATAATGAACAACCTTTGTGTCAATGGTGCTACATGGATGGGAAATGGATTTCATAACTATATAATGCACAGGCACTACCTTACAACCTTTTGTAAGGTATGGTTTTATTTCATTAACAGTCACGTTATACCTTCAATCCACAACATTACGCCACACTGGACCGTATATGTCTATTGCATTCCATTTCGCATCACCGACACATCGACATTGGGGAGTTTGTACATGCTCAGATCGCAGAAGCTGCAGGAAAGCAAAATGGTATCCTTCCTTTTCCCTCTTTTATCATGCTACTCTATCAACACAAGGGCATTATGCCCAAAGATGAGGAAGAGGTTTTGGACAACAAAGGTCCGATCAACGATATATCGATTAAAAGGATGACACGAGGCTAAGATACACCTGTGGCCAAGGAAACCTCGAAAAAGAAAGTCAAGGGAAAAGGGAAAAGGGAAAAAGAAATAAAAATAGACCAATGAGCCCACAGATCCACAAGTGTTGAGAAGACTGCCTAGCTCGAAAATCCATCTTAACTGTATTGATATGCGTACAATCCGCCTCAACACCAGACCACTGCTAGATTTTCCAGCATGTATTTTATGCATACAAAAAAGCCTGGAATGAAGCCATTGTCGCTGCATTGTATCACATCAGCACCAAACCACTACCAGATTTCCCAGCATTCTCTGATATCTTCTACCCTATGCACCACTCCTCATCTGACTAACCTACTACTGATGGTAAGCCTGCTCAAATGCCAAAAAGAATTCACATATCTAATGATGAAAATGATGAAGGGCATTCAAAGGTTGAGGAGGATTGTTATCGCGACATTGTTGATCTGTTTGAGGATGAATTCTCCAATAGTCTAGGCGCAAATATGGCTGAGAAAGAAACTGTTGCGAAAGAAGATGTTGATGCAGTCGATTGCACTGACACGGGCCCAACTGAACTTGAGCAACATATGAAAGAGGAAGCAAATCAAGTAGGTGATCAAGAAAAGGGTGAAGAAAAGAAGAAGAACGAAAGGAAGAAGAGAAGGAAGAAATTGAACCTGCCAAGGTGTAGGAGGAGAAGGAACCTGATGCCCCAACAATGATCGTTGAGGATGTTGTGGAGGCATCCAACTCAGAAGAGACTCGACCTACTGCGAGTTAGGCTGAGGTTGTCACTAGCGAAATAGAGGAACTGAATCCTCTGGCTATTGTGCCTTACATAGCACCACTCGTCGAGATCTATCCATCAGAGGTGACAATTGATGAGGTCGTCACCTAACCAGTAGAGGAGGAGCAATCCACCAAGCCGGTTAGTTCAAAGGATAAGAAGCGGAAGAGGTGCAAGGACAAAAAAAGAAGAAGCACTATGATGAGAAAGAACGCCCGAAAAAGAAGAAGAAGAAAACCAAAGCAGCCTCTACATCGACTGCTGCTGAATAATTTGGTACATCTCTTTTTAGTTAGTTTTCATGCATTTTTCTTATGCCTGCATTTTCATTATCACTGCATTCCTCTTAGTTTACTACATTGTAGTTGCATTTCCATTCATTTTGTATATCTATTGTCAGTGTATTGGGGACAATGCAGATATTATGTTTGGGGGGAAGCTAATGTGACTTGGAAATGAAACTACACCTTCTTATTTGACTTTTATTTTGTTTCTTTAGTAATGAAAAGTAACAAAATTTCAATAGAAATGTGCCCACAAATTTTTATTTTGATGCGTAATTCTTGAATTGTTTGAATACTAATGTGGAAATTGGATGAGTACGAATGAATGTTGATTCTGCTATTTTGGAATGAATAATTGAAATTGTTTTAGTAATTGATGGATAGTATTGGTGTTAAATCTTGAACTAACCGATCAGTACAACGACATTGTATGAATAAAAGACACTCCAATATGAGTTCATTATGACTTTTAAGGGAGAACACTCTGCTGCAGACAAAGAAAAGAAAACTTATCTAACAAAAGGCTGTAACTGCAAGAGTGTGTGTCGACGCAATTACATGCCTCTTGGGGGTTTGTTGCACCCCATTGTTACTGCCCAAGAACAAAGGTAGAGTAATGCAATGACATCTTTCAGTCACTTACAACAATGATAAAAAGAAGAAAGAAAGAAAAATAAGAATAAAGTACTGAAATGGTTCGAGGAAGGTTAAGATTCAATGCATGATACTAACATTGATGAAATTGCAGTTTCAAGTTGTTCATGTCTGTAAATTGTCATCACATCATTCTATTATATGAATGCAGTTTAAACATTAGAAATCTAGAGAATTCAAGTTGTATGAATAATGATTGCGGTGGCATTTCTGATTGCTACTTTGTTAATTTTTGTTTATTTGAGGACAAGTAAAAACTCGAGTTTGGGGGTGTGATGGTATTACAAATAACATAGATTTCTTCCCAATTTAATGTTTAAATTGTCTCTTTTGTATTTCATTTAGCATGCATTGTTAGCATTTTATACTTAGTTTTCATGTTTTCCAACTCATTGATAGTTAGTTTAAATTCTTGTTATTTTTAACTATTTTTGTACTAATATTGATGCAAGCAGCCGATATATTGCATCTTAATATTGTCAGCACAGGAACTAAGCCTAGAAGCTTAATGCTGGATGAATGCAGCCACAAGATCAGCTAGTAATTGCGACCAAAAGATGTTACAGCATTGAAACTGAACCTTGAATGAGTAGAGTTAAGTTGAATTCACAACTGGAAGCACCAACACAAGAATTTCACAGATTTCGCTGTAATTATGATCTCAGAATGCGCTCAGCGATGCGGTAACAATCTACAGATCTGTGAAGAACATACTAGAACTACGTGAGTGCACAGCTGTATTCTAACTAATTTTGACAGCTGTAAAATCCAGATCTAGATATGAGAGAGAAGGCTAAATCCTGAAACATTTTAGAGGCTATAGATAGACAAACGAAGAAGGAAAGAAATCATCAAGAGCCAAGGGATTTAATTTTGAAATTCCGTGTGAATAGGAGGTTTGAGCTAGAAATTGGGGAGCTGATAAAACGAGTCTACAACTGCTTCTAACGAGAGGTGCTTGATGCCGAGCAAGAGGAAAAATTAGGGAGTAGGCCTAATAGTCTACAGATAGTAAGCTTCATTGTACTCTTTAATTCTTCTTAAACGATGATGGATTTTGATGATATTAAATGAATACGAGAGTATCTTTTGATGTTAGATCATTTTGATTCTTACTTTACACTTCTTATCCATTTATTCTTGGATCTAATCACTCTAAACACGAAAGTGAAATTGTAGTATGCTGACATCAAGAGATGCGGTGACAGGTTAGATTAACAAGTAGGTTAGGCGAGAGCTGCTTGGGACCGGATAAAAACCAATTACTTGTTCTTGGATACACATCGTTACTCGCACTGAGAGGTAGAATGATTGTATTTGATTTGGGATTAAGTAGGGAGCTATTGTTGGTAAGAACTCAAAGAGACTTCATTGTAGTGACAATTCATATCTTACCTTGTCGACGCATCTAGCGTTGCAACTTAGCAATATTCAGTGAACCATTTCTACCCTTTGCACTTGGTCACATTTTTATTTCATGCATTTTAATATTTAGTATTCAACAGTCAACATAATTGGATTTATTTTCAGTACACTGACATTTAATCTCTGAAGTTTAACCCTAATTGCGTTGACATTGATTGACTATTTTCGTGTGCAAATCTTACATATTGCACTAACATCAGTACTCACATTACATTTAATTTTAGTATTGATTACTACAACATTTAGACATCAAGAACCCATTCCTCATGGGATCAATATCCGATAGATTTGTCTATCAACTATACTTACATCAACGCTTGCACAATCGTTGTGTAGTAAAAAATCAATCACCTAGCCTTCTAGAGTTTTATTTTAAAATCAAAGATCTGTGAAGCAATTTCTAAATCTGAATAGGTGTCTTTCAAAGCATCTCAAACATCTTTAACAGTCGGGAGAAAATGAAAATGTTTACTTATGGATGCTTGCATAGAATTAATAAGCCACACAATTATCATAGAATTTTCTAATCTCCACTTTAAAATGGTCTAAGTTGTTACAAATGAGGAACTCAAACTATTTATAGGACACTTGGATGACTAATGGAATTCGGCATCAAGTATGTTCATACAAGACATTTACACATTCGCCACAAACATTAAAAGTTAGTTCTTGACCATGGAAAATGCATGTATGGCCGAATATGTGTGTTGTTTCTCCAAAGTCTTTCATGCATACTTAGTTAAGAAGGAAACTTCATATCCCTTGAATTGGACAGTTTTAATGCTCCTTAATTCAGCTCTATCTCCCATTGACCGAATGTATAAGGCATGGGACATGTATTTCCATCAATGACACAATAATGAGATTGTTGGTTCATGAATTTGATGCATGGATCTTCGAAGTTCATTCCCCACTTTGGTGCACGTATATTCTCATTCAATGGCCAAATTTATGAGGCACATTCCCTTTGAGTTGTTCATGGATTCTTTGCCATTAATAAATGCATAAAGACATGTACTTGGCCCTCCATACGAATGGTCACATGTATCTTCATAATGGCATGAATTTTATGCATGCATTTGACATTAAGATAAGTCCATGATGAGCATTAAAATGGCCAACGAATCAGCCCTTACAAACACATATAAATAGGGATTAAACACTTCAAACAATTACAGTAAGCAAACTTCAAATGACTCTAAAATGCTCAACACGTACATGACCTATGAAAACACAACATGAAATGCACAACACTTCCATACGCGTATAGTTAAACATGACACTCTAGACTTAAAACTAAACTCGCGAAATAACCAAAATGACACATGCTAATATACATGATGATTAAAATCAAACCTAATGATAGAAAACTAATACATGTGTTAAACATAAATGGACACACAAGAACGCATAAGACTCATAAAAATTAATAATAAAAGTTATGGAAATATAAAATGAGATGAATGATTTTGGGCCTTAATGCCCACATGCAAACGTTGTATTGGTTTTAGATGACGCTTTCATCTTGAATTTGGGCCCTTCGAGCTTGGGCCAGTTTCGCGTCCTTTTTGCTGAGTCACATGATGTGATTAGGCTCACATCATAGATGGTCCGTCTAGTTTGCACATACATAAACACACAAATTACTTAAATAGAATAGAATATACAAATTTCACACATGCAAGCGAACCTAGCTACCGGAATAATCACACCTAACAAGACAGAGACTTACCCTTACTGCTACAAACTAAACCCAGAACAGACTTTGACAACAAAATATTAAATGAAGAATTTCACAAAATTAAGGGTCATATTTATAGACCATTGATGAAGGTTGTAGGTCTTGTTACGGACCTTCTCCCACTCAATATTTAAAAAAAACATGCGAGGTTTTTATAATTTCCAGTTTCAATCATGTATGATAAATATATGCATAACAAGTATATGTGACATTCTTTCCTAAACTAGATGACATGCTTATCTCATATATGCATGACATGCTATGGCATTATATAATATTCACATTCAATTATTCACAAGAGTCAATTAAATAATTTTGATTCTCCATAGTTTTTCTTTTAAGAGAAAAACCAAAGAAGTGAATTTGAACCGTACACCAGTTACGTTCCTAGGAAAGGGAGGTGAGTTGTATTTGACCACTTAAAAACCAAGTCTTTCCTTGCCAGATCTAATCCTAAACATGCACCTTCTCATTACCACACTTCTCACAACAATCGAATAACCTAAAGAAGTGAATTTAATAAAACAACACATTTATTTTCTCATTACCACACTTCTTATCTTCAATATATTAATTATGGATCATCTCATACATATATATCACAATTACATCATAAAGAATTACTAAACAAATATATAAAGAGATAGGTAATAAAATAAAATTGTCAGCCAAGGTTTTCATGGTTATATTTTTAAAAAATAAATGAAAAACCAAAAAATTATGTAGTTTTTCGCCACAAGGCATTCCTTGTGTCTCTGACCGTCATCACCCCATCTTCTCCTCATCATTAACTCCTTTTTTAGAAAAATTACATTTATGTCCTATGTTTGTTTCCTTCTCACAAGAATTCTATAAATAAAAAAAATCCTACATAGAGATGATAGTCCACATTCTATTTCCTAAGAACCAAAATCTTGGAAAAAATAATAATTACATAAAAATATATATAATATTGCATTCATTCACATACATTCCCCTAAACATGCGAATAATTACAAGAATGCCATATTTTATACCATAAACATAGTACAACCTGGCTCTAATACCAATTGTTGAAAAAATCTTGATTTTAAAATAGTTTTCTTCCACAACAAAAAGTTAATTTTGAAAATCAACCCGATTTGTGGTATTTACAACGATAAACCTTAACAAAATTCGTACTTGTGTTTTCGGCTTAGCAAACGTTAGTTGTTCTAGGCTTTCAACGAAATGATCTTCTGCGCTATTCTCGTACCACTAACTACTTTGAGTGTGGGCTCGAACCAATTGAATCAAAACATAGAACTAGAAAAAGTCTCTCTTTTTGGGGTAAAAACAAAAATTTTCTCTTCTTAATAGTATCAGATAGAATTGTTATTCTAAAAATATATATGTAATAATTGAGAATAAATTCTCTCTATTTTTTGGCAGAATAACAATCTCTCAAAGTTATGTTAATAGCTCAACCGATGTTATTTATTTATAGGAAGAGAAGGTAGAACCCTTGTTGAGTTGTGATGGTTTATTTCAAATAGAGAAACAAAATTCTACTTAGAATAGGACTAGGGTGGATAGTAAACCCTAGTACTCCTACTATGGTTGTCGCCCCCTTTAAGTCCTTCAGGGGGTTTTGGGCCTCTCTAAAATTAGGTCCAATTACGAGTATTTCTTGGACCTTTTTGACTTAGTTCTTTGTAATGTGATCCAACTCGATTCAGTTTTTCTATTTCTCAAAATAAACTTTAATATTTATATATAAAATAAGTTTTTATCCCTATTTTACCCCCAACAAAATTTTGATGATTTTAGTCTTGGTAAAATTTTGACAATTTTGCCTCTAGTAAAATTTCGAGAAAATATGTTCAATATTTCACAACTCAACAAATTTACTATGACCGAATGATTTATTTTCATTTTCGGGCTTCAAAACAGTAAAAAAACATAAACTCATTCTTCCGATCATTTTTTAAGTAATCCATACAACATTGCAAATGGTTCATTTCCATTTCCATTTTCATTTTCATTTTCATTTCAATTTTTGGAAACCTACATTCATTTCCAAATGATTCCATTTCTCTCCATTTCAGAGAAAACCATAATTATTCTTGAATGTTTCTCCTTTCTCTTTGCCTATTCATTCCATTCATTTCTATTCTAACACACAATTCATTTCTAGTGTCAATGAGCTAACGAAGGGACCAATTGGACATATGTAGTTGAGGCTCAAGTGATTTATAGTCACGAACTCATTCCACTATAGTTACATGACTGAGCTCTCCCCAATGACATATCATTATGAAAGAAACTACTCAATGCTCGTCCAATAACCTTGTCATAAGTGTGTTACCCTCATAGGATATCCTTGATCTCTTTGGGATAATATTCATTCTTCCAATATGATTCTATTTTATCTCATGGTAACCATTATATCTTCCTTCATGAAAAATCAATCACTATCAAATAGTGATCAAGTCATCCATCACAAAGACGAACAACCCATGACCATGTTTACTTTTCATCAACCATGTAATGATTATGAGAAGATATCATTTACCCATGTTTTGTGCTATGAATTCAACTGTTGTGAATTACACTACATACTATAGAATTCGTACACCCAACGCACCAGCTTTCGGTTCCTTATCTATTTGAATTCAGGCTTTTACTTACATAAAAGTGTACGAGTCACACATACATAGTCCACCATCCACTTAGGATTTAGGTATGCCACACTATGAACGTCACAAGTGAATAAATTCATATATGGATTCAAGATCTATTTTGCTTGGGTCATGTCCAATGTAGTGTCAGTTCAGTCAATCACATCTATGTCTTTATCTTTTGGGAGTCATCCGCTTTGATGCCCAAGACAAGATATCTCCCCAATTGGACTTAATAGACAACACATTAGTCTTTCAATTGGTTTGCTCATTTCTGATTAGACAAAAGACAAGTTTAAGTTTGACTACTAATACAAGTTATCTTTCTATACTATGATCTTATCACGTAATATCGCTTAGTATCAGTTTAAACAATAGACAACCAATGAGCAACATTTGCTTTTATTTTGCTTTGCATGAAAAAATCATTTGAGGATAATAGTACAAAGCATATTAATGTAATTTATGAATAATTTTATTAACCAATCTATTTGAAAAAAAATTACAAGTGTACTTGACGAAAATACTACACTTATGGCCCCAGATCCAACAGTTTTTATGTGAGAAAATGAATAAAAGAGGAGAAAGCTTTAATTTCCTTAACCCAATCCAATTTGTCAGATTTGGATCTCGATTGTTATGCTCTATTACATATGTAACCTAATATTTTAGACTATTTGACTACGTAAAAGTTCAACCTATGACCGTTATAAAGTTCAAATTTCTGTTCGAAGTTTCTTTTGTATGTACGACAAGTGTTTATGAGTAGAATTCATAATACTTAAATTTTTCTTGATATCTATGTATAACTTCTAAACTTGTCTAAGTACCTTGAAATATTGGTATAAACTTAAACATGGGTTCAAGCTTGAATACGCCTTTTAACTCGTTCTGTATGCATAACAGCCCATCTCGCCATTTCTCTAGCGTAGCCTTGGCGTCATCCCTCATCACCCATTCCTTTACAACTTGAAACAAGAAATAACATTCAAAACTTCAGAGGAACTTAGTGAGAAAATCCTTAATTATTTGTTCCATTACATCACAATGCATTAGATATTTTTCCTATCCTTCATAGGTCTTTAGACCTTTCCTCTTTCCTTTTGGTGAGTACTAGATTTTTCCATCTTCTTATTGTAACTATCTTATCTTACTTGAGACCATCACCTTTCTTTGTTTGTCTTTAAGAACTTACCTTTCTTTTACAATCACTAATTCATCACTTAGTCATACTCCAAAGTGTACTCCAGAGTGCGACCCATACTCAAGTGACCTATTCTTTCAAACAAGCATACAATAATCACAACTTATTACTTTCTGTATTCCTTTAAAATCTTATCTTTACATAATCCTAGTCACTTTGTTTTCCTTATTAATAGATTTATAATTACGTTTCATACTTATCGTCTTTACCATTTACCTTTATGGGGCGAGGTAAACTATGCCAATCACTTAGCATAGGATTCACCACAGTGTGTCCTTCAGGGTTTATCTTTAGAGTTCGTCGAGTCTTTCATTACTTCAAATTCCCATCTTCTTTTCTTATACCTTAAAATTATGTAGGATCTACCATACCTTTTGATCTATCGAATTTAGACCTAGCTGATTGAACTACTTTTCACACTTTAGAAGCTTGAATTTAAGCATTTTCCTTAGGTTTGCTTAGGATTTAATAAGGTTTCTTATATTGAATAAATTCTGTAAAAAGTGTAAACATGTGCTTTTTATTGACTTTAAGGCCGAGTGAGGCCTAAAGGTTAGCTAATAAACTTTGTGAGTGTGCAGGAGACCATTAGAAGAAAAACAAGTATGAAGCTGATCTATGTCGCAACAAAGAGACCAGACCTGAATAATATCAAGACTATCTTTTATGTCGCGATACAGGCATGGTGTGTCACGACAACGCTTGGAAAAATAACCAAAGGAGCAGACTGTCTTCTATGTCGTAACATGGCTCCTGTGTGTTGCGACATCGCCTCCTGAATGTGGAATTAGCACTGAGTGAAGGGTGTTTTTGTCTTTACAATGCCACTTAAACACGAAGAACGATAGCTGACCTAAGATTAAGGAAAATGATCGTCCAATGCTATAAATAGGGCCCTTTAGCATTTAGGTTTAGATATCTTTAGTTTAGCATTTAATTTCCTTTCTAATTTAGGTTTATTTGTTCCTTTGTTATTTCTCTTTTCATTTTATGGAAACAAGATTTGTGATATTTGCATAAACGATTGTGGATTCTTTTCCTAACAGACTGCTATACAAGTCTTGATTTTCTTTCAATTCACAGTTTCAGTCTCAAATTTAATGTTTACTTTTATTATTGAAATTATGATGTCCAAAGAAGTCATGATGAACTAATCCCATTGGGGGGATTAGGGAGTGGAAGTATGATTACTTAATTATTGTATACAGGGATTTTCAACGGATCAATTATTTGGGAAAGGAAGAAAGTGAAACAAACCCTAGGCCTGGCAACCCTAGGAAGTCATTTAGGTGGGAATTAACCCAAAATTGGTATAGCCCATTCGTGAACACCTTCACCCTAAATTGTTAAACTAAGCTTTATTTGATAAAATATTTTGATATAACAAATTAAAATGTTTTTTGAATATAAGTTAAAATTGATAAAATTATTTATTAATTTTAAAATCTAAGAGGTAAAATTTAAACTCCTATCTTAAACTCTTAGAAAAGTTTGAAACAATTTTCAAATCAAGTTAAAATGATTTTAAACATGTCAAAATACTTATACTAAGTTAAAAATCATTTTAACACTTAAAAATGTTTTTCAAACAAGTCAAAATAGCTCCAGGCCAAAAAGTATCGATACTTTTTGGTTCAATATCGATAATTTCTAAAATATCGATACCCCTTATAAAATCGAGACCAAACTTGCATTCTATTTTGACACCACTAAAAAATATCGATATCAAATTATAGGTATCGATAATTTCTGAAAAGCATCGATACCATGGCTCAAAAATGATACCAAAAGAGCATTTTGTTTTTCACAAACCCTAGTAGGTATCGATCCAATATCAATACCTTTTAGAAGAGGTATCGATAATTTTGTTGAGGTATCAATTTTTAAGGGTACCAACAGTCACTGACTTTGAATTAAAGGTAAAAAATATTGATACCCTTTTGTATTGTATCGATACTCAAAGTTGTAGGTAACTTAAATGCTCTAGTTTTTCATCCCTAACGGCTCTATTTATTACAAGCAAATATCTTCAACCAAACATCCCAAGAGCTTAAACTTTTCATATCTTTCTTTCATACACTTGTGAGCCTTACTTTCATTTCTTTACTCAAGTTTATTTTCATTGTATTGTGAGCTTAATTTGCAAACAATTTGATCTTGTTAGGATTGACTCTTGTTTGCTAATTTTTATTTCTTTGAGAATTTGAGACTTAAGATTTAGGTAGAAATCTTAAGTGATTGTAAGGTTAAACCTTGTCCTCAAAGGTTCTACAAATCTAGTGGATTGGGGAAAATCCTTAGTGGTGGAAAGCTAAGGTAGTGGAGTAGACATTTGGGGCTGAACCACTCTAACTTATATCAAATTGTTTCAAATTTCTATACTCTCTTCCAACAATTTTAAAAGGCCGATTCACCCCCCTCTTGACAAATTCAGTTCAATCCATCAAGTTAACACAAATGAATCTAAACTGTGACATCGAGAGATAAATAGTCTTTGTGGACTCGTTATGTTGGTGGAAGATCAGAAGATCCTGCTAGAGTACTGACTAGTCGATTGAAGAAAAGTCCCCAAAATTGATGATTGAAGAATCCATACTGAAGCGAGCTAATCGCCCCAAATTTGTTTATCGAGTTTCCGTATCTACTTCCTTTTCTTTATTTCTTTTCTTTTATTTTCTTTAATTCAAACCCCAACTTCTTTATTTTTCTTTCGTACTATAAACCCTAAAAACAGTACTAATTAATTCTTTTCTTTGCAGGTATTGAGATCACTATAACTTCGCCTCCCTCGAAATACCTAGCAATTGCTTCGTTGTAAGCAAACTATATACAACTTGACCTGTATACTTGTAGAAGCCCTAAAATACCTTAACATTATATTACTTCAAACTTCCATCTTCTTTGCTTATACCTTAAAATTATGTAGGATCCGCCATACCTTTCCATGTGAAGTCTTTCCTTCAGAGTTCGTCATAGACCTTATTACTTCTGTTTGTCCCATACATTATTCTTTCGGAGTCTGTTACATTTTCCATATCTTCAAGGTATTATACTTACCATTCTTTTTAGAAAACCTTACACATCGTTCCTTCATTGTTCGCCAAAATTCCTTTTCTTTCGTTCATTATTCACCACAGAGACATTCCCTTAAATATATATCAAAGGGGTCATTCTTTACTTTGCGTCACTAAGGTGTTCCTTCCTTTACTCGCCAGAAGGGCTTCCTTTACTTAAATAATTAGCCATAAGGGCTCCCTTTACAGAGATTATCACAAAGGCTTTTATTTAACGGAGATCGCCATAAAAGTGTTTCCTTTACAGAGATTGCCACAAGGGATTTCCTTTAATAGATATTGCCATAAATGCGTTTACTTTACAAAGATTTCCACAATGGTGTTTTCTTTACAGAGATTGTCACAAAGGAGTTTCCTTTAACAAAAATCTCCACAAAGGCTTACCCTTCACAGTTGTGCCACAAAGGCTCACCTTTCCAGAATTTTTCCATAAAGGCATTCCTTTAACAGAGATCTCCACATAGGTATTTCTTTGTCGGTGTTTTAAATAATAAGGATTTGCCTAGAATCACACTTAGTCAGGTTTGCCTCTCATCGTTCTAGGACACACAGAGAACTTCATTCATTAAAAACATTCCTTTAAGTTTTTCCATATGATGTCATAGCCCAGCCATGGTCTTACACGATATGGTCCTTTCATTTATGGTGCCATGGTCATGGACTTTTCCTTTCAGAGATTCATTATTTTAGTCCCGACGGACCCCTGTAGACGACTTCAGAGATAAACACAAACTCATCATACATAGACTTATTCATAACAAACTTGTCCATAACAGACTCATTCTTGTTTTCTAGAGACATAGTTACATTTCATGCTTACATACTTATAACACATTCCATTTACACAGACATGAACATCTTTTAACTTCAAATTTCATAAATTCGTACTTAGGCTATCAATTTTCATGCAATCCATACATGCAAGTTCATAAATCTTACATTCCCTATCAAATTGTGTTATCACACTTTTCTAGCTCCATTCATATGGTTTGGTCATTTTTGCATAGTTTCTTAAAGATATTACAAACATACAAGAGTCAGCTTAGGGACTCACTTGATAACCTTAGAGGTAGCTTAGATTTCAAATCCATCATTCATCAAGATGCGACAACCTCCTCTGCCTTTTAGAATAGAAATACGTTGTTAGAACCCTTCTCGGTAACCATTATTATCATTCTAAACCTAAACATCTCACAAAGCCCTACTTCTCCAATCATACTTACAGATATATGTTTCATTGACAAGAAGAGTCATGAAACATACCTTTATGCGAAGAAAATCACTAGAAAAAATCAGGGGTTCCAAACTCAGCTTACAGAGACATTTTTATTTACCTTTAGCCCTAATTCTTAAAAAGAAAGAGATAACTCTCACTTAACCAAACTTAGGTGTCCTTTTAACTTAAACCAAGTCTCTATGGTAACTTGGTAAACGTCACATCAAGATTGAGTTGTCTTATCCCAAAATCTACCACTTTTAAGAAACTTACTTGATTATTTCTTTAGCCTTTACTCTTTCCTAATTCACGTTAGGTTAGTTCCTAACCAACTCACCTAATGCATCAGTTGGCACGAGACCACATTGGTTACGAGGCATACTAACTCCTAGCATGAACTCATACCTTAAAAGTCATTTTTGGTAACATAAATCTCATTTCATTGTTCATAGAAATCTAACATGGAGTCTTTATTTAGTCATTTTCATTTTGAAGTCCATCTAATTTATACGTTGAAATGGGCTTTTGGGTGAATACTACTTTGCCAATCTTATTTCTTTATGACTATACGTCTGATCTTATGTTTCATTATTCCTTGGTTTGTCATATATCTCATTCTTTCAGAGCTCGTTGTTCCCCTCCTTCAGAATCTGTCGGACTAGGTCATATAGGCATTTTCAAGGAAATTCATATGCTTAGCCAAATCCTTATACTTTACATACACTCAAAAACTTACTCTTGGTGCCTTGCTTTCATGAAAACTGTTTGATTATTAGGACTTCACAGGGTGGGATGTTACAAAAGCTTTGATAAGGTTAGAAAAGACTTCCTAGACCTTATTTAGTTAGATTTTTGTTATAGGTTGCTTTGAGAAAGCATGGAAAGCTTATATATTGTTGTTTTGATATACTTTTGATGTATGAAAAATGTTGAATGATGAGAATGAGGTTTCCAAGCTTGATTGTTGATGGATTAGTGCTTATGGAGTCACGGTTAAGTGTTGTAAAGCATCCATTAAGGTAAGTACTCTTAGATACTCTTACTTTTCTTATGCTAAAATGTTAAGGAAAGTAATGAATTTAAGTTATTAATATGAAAATAGGGTAAAAACACGAGAATTATTATATGAATAAATATGAAATCTGTTATTATTGGGTGATTGTGTTTAATATGTCACTCGAATGACTTGGTTAACAACATATGCTTTAAAATAGTTTTAGACAATAGTATTAATAGTAGTACTGTGACTTTTAAAATTCACCAAAAAATGTAGAATTTGATATATAATCTGTCATAAGTCGACCTAGCATATTAAACATGTTTTCACACTTTATGAGATTAAAATTAAGCATTTTCCTTAAGTTTACTTAGGATTTATTTCAAATTACGTATGTTGAATAAAATGTGTAAAAAGTGTAAAAAGGTGTCATTTATTGACTTTAGGGCCGAGTGAATCCTAAAGGTTGGCTAACGGGCTTTGTGAGTGTGCAAGAGACCTTTAGAAGATGAACAATGATGAAGCTAGTCATTATGTCTCGACACCGAATGATATATGTTACAACACAAGGACCAAATTTGCAAATTCTGAAGTTGTCTTTTATGTCGCGACACGGACATAGTGTGTCGTGACAACGCTTGGAAAACACACCAAGGAGTATACTATCTTCTACATCGCGACACAGCTCTTGTGTGTCGCGACATCGACTCTTAAATGTAAAAATGACACCAAGTGAAGGGTGTTTTGTTTTTTAAAACAAAACCTAAATACAAAGAACGACAGCTGACCTAGGGCTAAGGAAAATGGCTGTCCAAATGCTATAAATAGGTCTCTTTTGCACTTAGGTTTACTTTCTCTTTCTAATTTAAGCTTTTAGTTGTTATTCATTTCCTTTGTTATTTTCATTTCTGTTTCGTGGGGAAACGAGATTTGCAGCTTTGCATAAACGATTGTGGAATCTTCCCAACAAATTTCTATAAAATTCTTAGTTTCTTTCAAATCATATTCAATCGTAATTTTCATGTTTACTTTTATTATTCAATTTATGATATTCGAAGAAACCATGAGGAACTAATCCCTTTGTGGGGGATTAGGGAGTGGAAGTATGATTATTTGATTATTGTCTAAAGGGATTTTCAACGGATCAATTGTTTGGAAAAGAAAGAATGTGAAACAAATCCTAGGCTTGATAACCCAAGGAAGTCATTTAGTTGGGAATTAACCCAAAATTGGTATTGCCCATTCATGAACTCTTTTACACCAAACCAATCTCGACTGTGAGGTCGGAAGATAAGTAGTCTTTGTTGACTCATTATGTTAATGAAAGATCATAAAATCCTACTAGGGTAGCGACTAGTTGATTGACGAAAATCCTAAAAGCGACGATTAAAGAAATCATACTAAAGCGAGCTAATCTCCCATAAAAATTTGTTTATCAAATTTCTCAACTCTTTCTCCTTCCTTTTTTTTTGTTTTAATTTTATGTTCTTTAATTTAAAACTCAAAACCTTTATTTTTCTTTCGAACTACATACCCTAAAAATATTACTAATTAATTTTTCTCTTTCCAGGGATTAAGATTACTATCACTTCACCTCCCTTGGGTACGATCCTCGGAGTACTCATTTACTTCGTTGTAAGTATATTACAATTCGACCCATATACTTATGGAAGCCCAAAAATACACACCGAACGGGAGTACATTTAGAGGCGGTCAAGTTGTTGGCATCGTTGTCGGGAAGGCAACATCTTTAGTGATTTTAAAATTTTACATTGTTATTAAGAATAATTAGGAAATTTTTGGGATATAGTTACGATTATTATTTAACAATACTAACAATTCTTTGCTTTTCAGACTAATCACTGTCAAACAACATTTCCCCGATAAATTTCTACCATGGACAATTACTACTACTTGTGGTCAAATGAGGAACATGATTACGATGATGATATTTATGAGGATGGGTTTTATGAAGATTGTGAGATACAGTAAAATTAGAGATTATTGATGCTCGAGTTAAGTCAACTTTGAGGTGAGGCTCCAATCTCTGAATAGACTTGTAATGAATCTTTTGAAAGATAACAAGAAGAACCCGATCAAAAAGAATAAGAGGAGAGGATATTCATTGTTCAGAACAAAGAAATTGAATCTTCTGGGGAACAGATTGATAAAACCATTTAACAGATATAAGAGACATCTTTGGAAGAGGAAATTGAGCATATTTTGAGAATTGAAAGCGAGCTTCAATCCGATGATGAATCAATTACTTCGGATAATGGTAATAACCATTTATAAAACATGGGTCATCATTTAATATCTGCTGTGGACAAAGCACCGAAGAAAGGTTGGAATTAGAAGAATCCACAGATCAAGGATTAGGCTTTGAATGTGAAATGGCTATAATATGCAATATCTCCATTTTGAAGCAAATACCTAAGGAGATCAATAATATCGAGATTTTTTATACGCTCCAAATATAAAGGAAGATATTTTCTTTATGAACTCTCATATAACTCTTTCATTGTCAAAGTAATGGTGTCCTCATTAAAAAAACAAATTCATGGAAGAACCAAAACTTTCGATGGTTTCAAGAACCATGTGCAGAGATAGAATACGATCCAATGGGAATATGTGATGATAGTTGGGAATGGAATTTAAGAGAGGATACAACTGTACCAACATTGATTCAATCACATAAAAATCTATTGAGAAGAGCATCTTTATTAGACAAAATAATTGAGTAGCTGCGAGAGCACCATGACCAAACATATAAATTCCACTATTGGTGTAATAAGGAAAGTAATTACAGAAACAAGTGGCAGCACCGATTCATACCCTTTATTGATGGATATGACCGATGTAAGGAAGTATCGATGATTAATGCAGATCAAAAGGGAAAATTTAGGGAAAGAGACAAATGCCAAGGGATGGTTGTCGCGTGTAAAATAATATTGTTGTAGCAAATGTGCAATTGTACACAACGTTCAAGTAATAAAGTGATAAGTAGAGTATCGTACCTACAAAAAAATTGGTATTCAGAAGAAATTCCTTAAACTGTTGACAAAAGAATTGTGCAGAAAAAGTAAATGTGATAACAAAGATAATTGTGATTGCAACTAGCGTGTCTAACAATTGCAAAAGCAATAAATTGATCAACAATCAACAAGACTTCAGATCTACTATGTACTTATCAAGCTTAGAAAAAATGATAGCAAGATCTAAGTACAAGACCAAGTTGTGATCACTAAACTTGGAATATTTCAGATCTAAGTCTAAAACTACGAATGTCATAACAAATATATGTTTCTACGAATTTCCCAAAATGACTAAGCAATGGCGTGCTATTTTACGTAGCAACTTTTACAGTGATTTCACATTATATTCCTATAACATGTATTTTCCCAACAAAGAATTATCTCACCCTTAATGAACGCAGCTCATCTTTCAGAGACACTACACATATCTTTCGATACAAGCTCATTACACCGATTTATGATCTAGAAAAACTATCCTGCTTTTAGTCGAGATTATGCACATTCAAAACAAGAGCTCATTCCTAAGATTGCAAGCATGTAGAATTAGCAACAATTGAGTCATAAATCAATGAAGATATTCATTAGAAATTTATTAGTAATTCATTCATAAAAGTAAACAAAGTTTTAGAAACATTCAACCCTTAATTGGTCAAAATAAGGGTGCAAAATGTTGTTTAAAAAAATGACATTTAGAATTAAAAGATCAAGAGTACTCAAGTGAACCCAAAGAAAGATATTAGGCTCGCATCCCGATTTTTCTTTTGATCAGCTGTTTAACGTCACAACAATAATGTGCAAGTGTACATTGTCAATGCAAGTATAGTATATAGATATGGATCTATCGAATATCGAACCCACGAGGATGGATGTTTGTTGTCATTAATGTCAATGCAATGAATAAGTAAAATGCAATAAATTGTGAGAGTGGTTGTCGCTAAAATAAAAACAAACTGTGATAATAATAAAATGGGGTCCCCAACGTGAATGTTCAGTAGAATACTAAGTGCGGCGCACAAGGTTTTAAAAGATAGGTGATTGTCGTTGTAATAAGATGCAATGCATATCTTACCAAACTTGGCTTCTCTATTCTATCTAAGACTTAAACATGCACATTAATCACACCTTTCGATTATGGAAATGCAACACATTTAAGAACAAGTGGATCAAATTCCTCTAATCCTCGAGCAACTTCCGTTGTCTTGCTTGTTAGTTTAAACTATCGTTGCAGCCTCCAATGATAGTGACTGCAATAACACTTCCGTGGTAAAAACATTCAAACCCAAAGATTAAACTGTAAAAGCAAGATTGAATAAGATAACATTTAGTCTAGAAATCATGAGTACTTCCATACAAACATGAAATAAACAGTAATCACTAGCGTTTTAGAAAAGAAATGAAAAAGGGACAAGTGAAGATTACTATTCCAAGAAGAACTCGACTTGCTCTTCCGATTTCCTTCTTGTGTCGCACTTAGAACTCATCGTCAGGAGTAGTTCTGCATCTTGCCCATGTTGGTTCTCCCGTGAGAGCTTTAAGCCTCCATAGCCACAAACTTCAAAAGCTAGGTTGAAGAAAAATGTGCACAGAAGAAGACTCCCTTTCTCTCTCCTATTGAGTATTTATCTTCAGCCCCATTGTGCAAGTGTCCTCTCCTCAAGATCTAGTTGTCTATGGTCGTACCAGTTAGTTACACTAGACTGGACAACTCACGTAATTTTTGTTCTTATCCGGATAGCTGTCAGATGCGACGACAATTCTGGGAGCAATTCTGGAAATGCTCATGCAACAACATTAATAGTAAAATATGACAGAATAAAGGGCAACTAGGCTAAGGTCTATTGAGTGAGTAAATACAATAAACTAAACTAAAAAATGCTAAAATATGTGCTAAGGATGCCTAAATGGGAACAACTTAAACAATAAGTAGGGAGAAATCAATGGTTCTTTCTAGTACTATCACACTCCCAAACTAGAGTTTTTACTTGTCCTCAAGTAAAACAGAAACTAGCAAGGCTATCCCCAAAATTTACCAAGGCAAATGATCATTTTAGCAACTTGAATGATCTAAAATCCCAATGATTGAATCACATTCAAATAACAGAATATTGCATCGATAATAATAAGTATGAATAACCAAGATTTCAACTTCATCAATGTCAATATCATGCTTCAAACCTTAAATTCTATCTATCAATATAACATTTATTATACAGTAATTATACATATATATTTTTTCTTTCCTTTTTTTCTTTTTTTTATGTGACTGAGGGATGTTGTTGCATTACTATACTTTTTGTTCCTGAGAAGTAACGATGGAGTGCTACAAACCCCCAGGGAGTACGTAATTGCGTCGACACACACTCTTGCAGCGACAGCCTTTGGCTAGATTCATTTTTCTAACACTTGCATTAGAGTGTTTCACCTTAAACATTTCACAATACACCCACATTGGAGTGTCTCTTATTTATAACTATATATATATAAGCTGCTGTAAGGGCAGATTCATTCAATATTCAAAGAATGATGTTAATCATCCATTACTAATGCAATCTAAATCATTCATCAAAGAATTGAAGATGCAACATTCAGTCAAGTTTATCCAACTCATTTTTGATAGTTCACATGATTCAAGAATTAAGCATCGAATGTAAAAAAAAGTAAACACATTTGCAATAACCACTTATAACCTTGTATGCTTCATTGAACTTAGGAAAATTTTGAAAAATGTGGGTGCTATTGCATTTCCAAATCCCATATACATTCCCCCTAAACTTAAAGTATGCATTGTCCTTAATGCACTAACACTAAAATGCAATGACAATGGAAAATGCAATGACAATGAAAATGCAATGACAATGCTTACTAACAAACTACAGATTACAACTACATGCTATTCATGAATACTACAGTTAAAAAATTAATAAAACTAACTCAATTTTTCACAGCCGTTGATGTGGCTTCATAATGCTTTTTCTTCCTTCTCTTCTTCTCTCCCTTTCTGCGCTTCTTGTCCTTAAAGCGCTTTCTCTTTCTTTCTTTGGTCCTTACCCCATCCTCGAATTGCTCCTCGATATCCGACTGTGCCCTGGCATCATCGATTGCGTCTTGTGTCGAATGGATCAGCTCAAGTGGTCCAGTGTAGACCACTATTGCCAAAGGATTGTGGTGTTCCTCATTAATTTCCTCCGTAACTTCCGCTTGACTCGCTCCATCTTTCTCCAAGTCCTCAGTTGTTGCACCCACAACTTAAGGTGCAGTGATAGTTTCTTCAGCTGATTCTTTCTCAGCTTCTTTCACTTCATCCTTCTCTTTTTCTTCTTCAATATGAGTGTCCTCCCCTTCAGTAGGAATTTCCTTTTCAGCAACATGCTCCTTCTGACCAACAATGAAATCGTCTTCGAAAAGGCTCTCAATTTTTCGCTAACGTGCTCCTTCTTGTCATTAGAGAGGTTCACTAAAGGAGAGGAAGCCACTGATTGGTCTTTGTCCCCTGAGTCAGCCTCCTCGGATTAGGGCTCATACTCTTTGATTATTGAGGGAAATATCAAGAATTCAAGGTGTAGGGCTTTGCTCAGCTGCCTTAATGTGGCTACAATAGAACTGTTCCAGGCCCTAGTATAGGCGTAGAACTAATTTTGAGATCTGTCCATGTCCTCTGTTGTAGCGACAAGATTTATCTGCCTAATGCTGATGGAATCGGCTAACTTCTCGACATCCTACACCACAAGGATGTCTCTACAATCACATTTGGTCCTTCATTTTCTGTTTTTGTTTTTCCCTTCTTTTTGCATGCTTTTGCTTCTTTCACTGTGGGCGTATCCTTCCCACGAGTTATTCTCTCGATCAATGCCTCATTGATTGGGCCTTTTTTCTCTAGGATTTCTTCTCCATCTTGGGATATGATTCCCTTTTGCTGGCACAGCAGCATCACCAGTGATGGGAAAACCAAGATGCCCATTTGCGTGGCAGCACATTCAGTGATTTCTTGATGTAATATTGACTCGACATCGATTTTCCTTCCCTTGATAATGGAATGTATCAGACACATTCTGTCAAAGGTGACAGTGGTGCTGTGCAGAGAAGGTTTCAATTTACAGTTTACAAAATGTAACCAGACTTTGCTTTGCAGTGTTAAAAAGCGTCTGTGCATGGTGTAGTTGTTATGATTCGACCCCGTCCATGTTGCTCCTTTAACATAAAGATCCTTCACTAAGAGATCTGTCTTGTCATCAGAGATTTCTTCAATGAACACAGCGTGTTCATCCTTATCTACCTTGGTGTTGTACAGCTCGTTTATGTGGTTTGCGTCCCAAGGTATTAAACCTTCACGAACAAAAACAAACTCTGACTCATGGTCAGTAAGATTAGCATAGAATTCACGTACCATATATGGAGAGTAACTTCCAGGGTGAGTGCAAAAGGTTTCCCATTTCAGCCTTGCGATGGTCTTGTGGACTTGTTTTCCCAGGTCCTATTATCGTGACAGGAGAAAGCCTTGTTCTGGGTGACAATTTCTTTTCAGCATGTTTTCTTGAAAACAATCTTTGGTTGCTTTCGTGATGAATATCACCGGCGCTTTTGACATGGAAGGCTCTGCTTCATGAACGGTTGTTGCAAAGGATGAAGGTTCTATAACGGACTTAGTTGCTTTCTTCACTGCTCCTCGTGTTCTTGCTATGGTTTTGGTATGTAAAGAGAGTTGTAATGCGGAAAGGTGCAAGCTTTAAGAAAGGTTGTGAATAAAATGGTGTCTTTGTGATTTTCACAGTCGGCACAAAATAGGGTGTTTATAGTGAGTGAAGAAGGAAGATGGAGAGGCGTGTTTTTTATGTAACAGAGGAAAGGACATAAAGTCTGGTAGAATAAATGCGCCTAATAGGAATTACACCCGTTCAGATCGATCCAACGGCTAGGTTCTTATTGATGAAACTGTAGGATCTGTTTCCTGATATGCTTTAATTTTTTTTAGTCAGCAATTACAGTACAGACATACGTATTACGTCGACAATAAAGTCTGAATGTGTCGACAGCGTGATCGAATTATTCTGCAAAAAATAAGAAGTGAAATAAACTTAAACAAAAACAAAAGAAACTAAAATTACATGATAAAAATTTCAGGAAAAATTAGAGAAATTTAACCAATTTAATGGTCTCTTCTTGCTTGTGACCACTATACCCAAAATAATGCTTCAGTCGCTGTCCATTCACTTTAAACTGATGCTTATCAAGTAGATCCTTAATTGTGACTGCACTATGAGAAAATGCTTCGACAACTTCGAAAGGTTCAGACTAACGTGAGCACAATTTACCTGGGTGTAATTTCAGTCTAGAATTGAATAATAGAACTTGCTAACCCGGAATAAATTGTTACTGCAAAATGATCCTATCATGCCATCGTTTTGTCTTTTCCATGTAAATTGCAGCATTTTAATTGGCATTTCTCCTAATTTCCTCTAGTTCAGTGATGTCTAACAGCCTCTTCTTTCCAGCAGCATCATAATTCATGTTCACTTCCTTAATTGCCCACATTGCCTTGTGCTCCAGTTCAACTAGCAAGTGACAGGCTTTCCCAAACACTAGCTGATACGGTGACATCCCTAGTAGGGTTTTGTATGCTGTCCTCAATGTCCACAAAGCATCATCAAGTCTAGAAGACCAATCTTTTCTTGAAGGGTTCACAAACACCTCGACTTGTCCGTTGGTTTGTGTATAATAAGTGGTAGCCATTTTATGATTAACTCCATATCCCTTCAATGCGACTGCCACCTGGTTGCAATTGAAGTGTGTACCCTGATCGCTGATCAATTCTTTTGGTGTGCCAAAGCGGGTGAGTATATGCTTATGGAAAAATTTAAGCACTGTCCTTGCATCATCCCTAGGGACTGCAAGCTTCAACCCACTTCGAGACATTGTCAATAGCAACTAGAATATAGGCATTTGCAAATGAACTTGGAAATGGTCTCATGAAATCCATACCCCAAACATCGAAAAGTTCAAACTCCAAAATTGGTTGCTCTAACATTTCATTACACCGAGATATAGAACTAGTGCGCTGACATCTATCACATTTATTCACAAAATTGTGGCCGTCCTTAAATAATGAAGGCCAGTAGAATCCAGATTAAAGAACCTTAGCAGCAATTCTCATTCCATCGAAATGACCTCCATAAGGAGCATCATGGTAATGCTTTAGTATTGAAAGCATTTCTTCTTTCGAAACACAACGCCGAATGATATTGTCATTGCATACCTTTAATAAATACGGCTCATTGCAATGGTATTTCTATACTTCACGAAGAAATCTTTCTTTCTTGTGGCCTGTGACACCCAAGGGTAGTTTTCCACACACGATGTAAATGACCTCCATAAGGAGCATCATGGTAATGCTTTAGTATTGAAAGCATTTCTTCTTTCGAAACACAACGCCGAATGATATTGTCATTGCATACCTTTAATAAATACGGCTCATTGCAATGGTATTTCTATACTTCACGAAGAAATCTTTCTTTCTTGTGGCCTGTGACACCCAAGGGTAGTTTTCCACACACGATGTAATTAACCAAATCCGCATACCACGAGGTTGCGTCTACAGTAAATAACTTCTCATCTGGAAATGCGTCAATAATTTGAAGTATGTTTCCATCTTCACTGCCAACTTCCAGTCGAGATAGATGGTATGCAACTTGATTCTCTGAACCCTTGCAGTTACTGATCTCTATATCAAATTATTGCAACAGTAGGATCCAGCGTATCAATCGTGGTTTTGCATCCTTCTTTGCAAAAAGATATCTCAACGTCGAGTGATCAATAAATACAGTAACCTTTGCGCCAATAAGGTATGAGCAAAATTTGTTGAAAGCAAAGACTACAGCCAACAATTCTTTCTCTGTAGTTGTATAATTAATTTGAGCCTCTGTAAGAGTCTTACTGGTGTAATAGATGGCGTGAAATATTTTTTCCTTGCATTTTCCTAGGATAACACCCACAGTAAAGTCGATTGCATCACACATAACTTCAAACGGTTGAGACCAATCTGGTGCAACGACAATGGGTGCATTTAGTAAATGCTTCTTTATTTGAATAAATGCATCCAAACATGCATTGTTTTTTATTATGTTCCAGTAATAAGCATAAGGGTTTTGCAATTTTCGAAAAAATCTCAAATAAATCGTTGGTAAAACTCCACATGCCCAAGAAAACTACAGATACCCTTCGCATTTTGTTGGCGGAGGTAACTTCTCAATAGTTTCCACCTTAGCTTTGTCCACTTTGATACCTTGACTGGAGATGCAATGGCCTAACACAATTCCTTCAGTTGCCATGAAGTGACATTTTTCCCAATTTAGCACAAGATGTGTATCTTCACATCGGTTCAAGACTTTATCCAGATTGTCAGCGCATTAATCAAAATTATTCCCATAGACAGAGAAATCATCCATAAAGACCTCTAAAGAATCCTCGATCATATTTAAGAATATTACCATCATGCACCTTTGAAATGTGGCTGGTGCATTGCAAAGACGGAACGACATAAGGCAAAAAGAAAAGGTGCCAAAGGGGTAGGTAAAAATTATTTTCGCTTGATCCTCCGGCTCAATAGCAATCTGATTGTAGCCAGAATAACTGTCTAAAAAGCAATAGTAGGCTTTTCCAGCAAGCCAATCCAACATTTGGTCAATGAAGGGAAGTGGAAAGTGGTCCTTCCTTGTGGCTGCATTAAGTTTGTGATAATCCATACATACTCGCCATCTCGTAAGAATACGTGTAAAAATTAGCTCATCTTTTTCATTGCTCACCACAGTGATACCACTCTTCTTAGGAACGCATTGCACTGGACTTACCTAATTGCTATCAGAAATAAGGTAAATAATACCCGTGTCAAGCCATTTTATAATTTCCTTCTTAACAAATTCCTTCATCTTCTTATTCTATCTACTTTGTTGCTCAATCAATTGCTTTCCTTCGTCTTTCAACTTGATTTTGTTCATGCAAAAAGATGGACTAATACCTCGACTGTCAGCAATACACCAAGCAATAGCTCGTTATGTTGCTTAAGAATATGGATTAATTTCTCTTCCTGAGTTGCATCCAGTTTTACGGAGACAATAACTGGGAGAGTACTATTGTCTCCAAGAAAGACATATTTCAAATAAGCAGGTAGTGGTTTCAATTCTACAATAGGAGCTTCTTCAATATATGGCTTAAAAACTGGAGTTGTTCTGTTGGCTAAGTCTAAAGATTCAATTTGTCATCCATGCTTTAGGTCAATGTTAATAGCTTCAACCATGCTGTCACAGTCATATAAAAATTCATCATCCGATCACCGCAAATTCTTCAAAAAGTAATGTGCTTTGGTCATTGAATTCCTCCATAATTAAATCTCCCAGCATATTAATAGTGTGACATTCTTCTTTATCCTTGCATGGAAAAGATTCAAAAACACTAAAGGTAACATGCTCATCATTATGTCGCATGGTCAATTCACCTTTGTAAACATCGATGAGAGTGCATCCAGTAGCTACAATTGGTCGTCCTAAGATTATGGGAACCTTATTATCTGCCTCACAATCAAGTATAAAAAAGCAGCCGAAAAAAGGAATTTATCCGCACGAACTAAAATGTCTTTGATCTGCCCTTCAGGTTGAGCCAAGGATCGATCCGCTAATTGCAATGTCACTGCAATGGGTTTCGTGTTATCAATTCCTAACTTTCTAAAGGTAGACAGTGGCATAAGGTTGATAGCTCCCAAATCGTATAAAGTTTTACCCAAATAGTGATTGTCGATTGAATAGGGGATCGTAAAGCTTCCAAGATCCTTCATTTTAGGCGGTAACTTATTTGTCAGAACAACACTACAGCCTTTTGTGAGTGCAATAGTTTCAATATCAGTGAGCTTCTTCATCTTGGACAAGAGCTCTTTCATAAATTTCCCATAACTAGATATTTGCACAAGAGCATCCACTAAAGGAATATTGACATGAAGTTGCTTCAGTGTGTTCAGGAACTGCTGATACTATTTATCATGCTCATTTTCTCTGAATCTTTATGGAAAAGGAAAATGTGGAGATATATCAGATTGCGCCGACACCTTTGGTTGCATCGATAGTTTTAAGGGTCGAACATTAGGCATAGGAGTGACAATTTATGGAACTTCCATGTCTGGTACATCGACAAACCCTTCAAATTCAACTTTCTCACCATGATTCACTTCACTAGTGTCTTGAGGTGCTGCAGTAGAGTTGATAGTCGACTCACCCATTTGTTTACCACTTCTAAGAGTGATAGCTTTGCAGTGTTCTTTCCCTTTTGAATTGGGATTTTCCGTGTCACTAGGTAGTATGCCTGGCGGTCGAGTGTTTAGATTCGAAGCAATTTGTCTCAATTGTGCTTCTAACGCTTAAATAGAAGATGAATTCCCTTGCACAATAGCTTCCGTGCGAGTGATATTCTCCTACATTAAAGCTTCAAGTGCTGCTAACGGATCAGATGGGGAAGCTTGCGTGTACTGTTGTTGCCTATGTCCTTGAACATTCTGATTTTTCATTGCAGATTGTTGTGGCTACATCTGATTCTGGTGTGGTTGCCTCTAGCTTTGTTGTGGATGCATCTGGGTATGCTAATTATAATTTTGCTGTTATTTGTTGTAATTCCCTTGTCTTGGGTTATACTTGCATTGATTAGATGTATTCCCATTTCGGAATGTCGCATCATTTTTTCCAGCATTCTAAGTTCCCCAAGATTGTTGATTGCGTGTAGAATTATTATACAAGTTGCCATAGGAATTACTATGGATATTATCGACATAGAAGACATTCTCTGCATGTTGTGGACAGTCTTCATAGCTATGGTTATCACCGTAAATCTCACAACAAAATGTAGGCACATCAACTTGTTGAGTGACTTGTATAGGTGCAACGTCACTAGTCCCCTTCATATTTTTTATCATATTCGTGAGAGAAGAAACTTGAGCACTAAGTGTAGATATTGTGTCTAATTTAATAACTCCAGGAGTAGCTTTTGCTTGTGCAACTCTAGAGATAGGGTACTGATAATCATTCTGAGTAATTCTCTCAAGAATTCGAATAGCTTCATCATAAGTACAATCCAGCAAAGGTTCATTGGCTGATGCGTTGACAAGATTCCTCGTTTGTGAGTTCAGCCCATTATAGAAAATTTTAATCTGTGTTTCCTGTTGAATACCATGCATGGGGCAATGTCGAAGCAAAGATTTATAATGTTCCCATGTTGTGTGAAGATTCTCATCATCCAACTGATGATAAGCTATAATATCATTTCGAAGACGAGCATTCATTGTCGGTGAATTAAAGCACAAAACAAACTGTGTTACAATTGCATTCCATGAAGTAATAGAGTTGGCAGGTAGCCCAAAAAACCAGGTACGAGCTCTTTCTTGCAACGACTAAGGAAATAACTGCATTTTCAAAGCATCATCAAGAACGCCTTGTTGACTAAAGGAAGCACATATCAATAAAAATGATTTGAGATGTTCTTGTGCATCATCATGTGGCAGTCTAACAATTGCCAATTAGAATTCAACATTTGAAACATTATTGGCTTGAGTTCGAAGTTCCCAGCTTGGATTGTTGGCCTAACAACTCCTGGTTGCAAATCATCCAAAATAAGTACGATAAAATCTCGTATAGTTCTATTTTGAATTTGATCTTCTTGCGGCAGTGGTGGATTAATAACATTTTGTGGCTATATCGGACGTATAACAGGATTTTGTTACTGCATCGGTGGTATGGCTGCATCATTTCTTGGTAAAGCCATATTTCGTTGTTCTTGACGTCTCCTTCTAATGGTTCTTTCAATTTCTAGATACAAACCAACAATAAACTCTGAATTGCTTCAGGTCATAAAACACCTAAAATAAAATGTAAGAGTGACGACAAAAAGAAAACAAGTTAGTAACAACTACAAACTAAATAATAAAAATAAAGTGCAGAAACAAAAATAAACATAAAACAAATGTCATCCCCGACAACGACGCTAAAACTTGATCGGCTATTTAACGTCACGGCAATAATGTGCAAGCAAGCACTATCGATGCAAGTATATTAGACAGATGTGAATCTATCAGATATGGATCCCACGAGGATGGATATTTGTTATCTATTAATGTCGGTGCAATGAATAAGTAAAATACGATAAATTGTGAGAGTGGTTGTCGAAGCAATAATACGAAAATAAAAATGAACTGTGATAATAATAAATTAGGGTCCCCAATGTGGATGTTCAACAGAATACTAAGTACGATGCACAAGGTTTTAAAAGATAGGTGATTGTCGCTGCAATAAGGTGTAATGCATATCTTACCAGACTTTGCTTCTCTATTCAATCTAAGACTTAAACATGCACATTAACCACACCTTCTGATGATGGAAATGCAACACATTGAAGAACAAGTGGATCAAATTCCTCTAATCCCCAAGCAACTTCCGTTGTGTTGCTTGTTAGTTTAAACTATCGCAGGACCTTCCAGTGACAATGACTATAATCACACTTCTGTGGTAAAAATATTCAAACCCAAAGATTAAACAGTAAAAGCAAGATTGAATAAGATAACATTTAGTCTAGAAATCATGAGTACTTCCATACAAACATGAAATAAATAGTAATCACCAGCGTTTTAGAAAAGAAATGAAAAAGGGACAAGTGGAGAATACTATTCTTAAAAGAACTCGACTTGCACTTCTAATTTCCTTCTTGTCACACTTAGGACTTCTCGTCAGGAGCAGTTCTGCATCTTTCCCATGTTGGTTCTCCCGTGAGAGCTTTAAGCCTCCATAATCATAAGCTTCAAAAGCTAGGTTAAAGAAAAATGTGCACTAAAGAAGACTCTATTTTCTCTCTCCTATTGAGTATTTATCTTCAGCCCCATTGTGCAGGTATCCTCTCCTCAAGGTCTAGCTGTCTATGGTCATACCAGTTAGTTACACCAGACTGGGCAGTTCACGTAATTTTTGTTCTTATCCGAACAGTTGTTAGATGCGACGATAATTTTGGGTGCAATTCTAGAAATGCTAACGACATTAATAGTAAAATATGACAAAATTAAGGGCAACTAAGCTAAGGTCCATTGAGTTAAAAAATGCAATAAACTAAACTAAAAAATGCTAAAATATGTGCTAAGGATGCCTAAAAGGGAACAACTTAAACAATAAGTAAGGAGAAATCAATGGTTCTTTCTAGTACTATCAGCTTTGCTCTGCCACAACAACGTCTCTTTGCTTTAGTGGTTTTGCTAGAGTAGTGCTGAGGCTTCGCTCCTAGCTCTCACCGTCAACTTTGCCGCTACACTTGATTTATCGGTGTGACTCTCCAGATTCTCCTCTTTTCTTAGTATACACACTATTACTATAGCCTTTGCTTATTTGATTGATTGACAATTTCTTCATTCACATGCTCCTCTATTTATAAGAGCTTTTTTCACACCTTTTTCATGTCAGATCCAAATTTCAAGGGATCCTTCTAGTGCTTCTCTTAGATCTGCAGATCTGGTTTTGTTGCATTAGAATCTAGTTGCTAGAGCGTTTTGCAGCAACATCTATAGATCGAACTTTGCTGTAGCATATTAGACTGGCATTCAGATCCAATTTTTAAGGGAATCTTTTAGTGCCTTTGACAGCTAGTAAATGTTGTGTTGTACTGTGCTGAGTCAGCAATCTTGATTTTGCTAGAGCGATCGACAGTATCATTTTGCTCCAACAATTCTTCATGACTCCATAACACCTTCCTTCCTACACCATACCATAGTATACCAAAAGTGCCATAGAAAAAAGTGTAATAACACAGAAATTATCGCTAAAGCTCAAGATAGATCCTAATAAAAAATATATAAAAACATTAACAATGTTGTAACAAATTTACTTAAAAACAGACAAAAAGTTCTAAGAAAAGTATGTTATATAACTCTTTTTCAAGAGTTATCAATAGTCTGGCATGATGGAAGTTGGACTAATAGTGACAACAAACCATTCCAGAATGCTGAAATACACACTGACAAACTTGTCAGATAATTATGGCAGGCACTAATAAGTATTTTTATTTCTATAATAACTTATTAACATTTAGCAATTTTTTGTTTCAGGACTAGCTTCTAAAAGACGCTGACGGACACTGCGTGGATGTCATGACACGCTTTACCCATGTTGCGTAATGCAACCAAAAGCAAACAAAATCCACCAAGGTACTTCAATGACGCGACACACATGCACTGTGTTATGACACAGTAGCCAGCATACAGACATTACAAGAAAATTCAAAACTAGTAGGTGTCGCGACATGAAGGAGTCTGTGTTACGACAAAGGCATACTAAGGAGTATGTCACGACAAAAAATTACCTGTGTCACGACATCGTCTATAACTCCTACAGGATTAACCCGACTGGATTACGCGATCTGGTGGCTTAAAACATATTTTTACCCGGTTTTTTAAAACCTTAACTTATGACCCTCCTATAAATACTAAACTAAGCCTAAACCTTTTAAGCACTTACAAAACTTACAACTCCTCCAATCTCTCTAATACACTCAAACCCCTATCTAAAATTCCCCAAACTCTCATCACCATTGTTCAAAGCATAAGAATTCAGAAGAGACGAGTTCAACATTGAAGAGTTAGTCGAGTGATTCAGCCAGCACGAAATCGAGATTAAGGTATCTCTTGATTGTTACTGTTCCATTTTTTACTGTTCATCTCTGTCCATTATTTTTAGTTTATAATGCCTCCAAGAGAAAGTAAGAAAACCAAGGTTCAGTAAACCCAAAAGGTTTCGGATCCTGAACGTTTTGAAAATAATTAAACCGAGAGATACTTCTTAACTATACAAGGAAGGCCATTGATTCAGGAGTGAGGGTTTAAACCCTCTATGATTCACTACAAAGAAAATTAGACATTGGTAAGGTACCATCAATGGGAACAATTCTGTGTCACCCCAACAGGTAATGTCATTGTACCTATAGTTTAAGAGTTTTTTGTTTCTTTTAAAGACGACATGATTAGAAGGGGATACAGTAAAACCATCAAAGAGGTAACAATAAGAGGGGAAGAGATTTCCATTTTACCCCGAGGATACCTGTGAATACTACAATGTACCTTATTATGAGAAAGACTATGTAGATAGTATGGATTTAGACTTGTTTAAAAACATCGACATGGAATAAGTTAATAAATTCTTTACACAGGGAAAGGGTAGTTAGAATTATAGACCAAACACAAGTTCTCCTTCTAACTTTGACCAAGCTATTATGTTCCTAGTAGCAAAAATGTGGATGCAATTCTTGGCAACTAGAATTGCACCAACTTTAAATGTCTCCAATGTTAACACCTTTCGAGCTATCTTATTATATGGTGTTTTGCAGCGAAAACAAATTTGTATAGGCAATAGGATTTACAAGGAGATGAAAGGATGCATGCAAATCCAAAAAGGTAGCCTTTTCTTTCCCCATTTAGTAACGACACAATGAAAAAAGGCGGGAGTGTCGATGAGAGAAAATGAGCAATTCCTGAAGCCAACTTGGAGCATTATCGGGGATTCATTGTCCAAACAGTATGTTGAGCTCCAGTGAAAGTAAATTACGGAATGAAACCAACGAAGAAAGGAAAAGATGGACGTTCCAGCCTCCATTAAACGAAAGGATAAAGCAACAGTTCGAGGAGGATGTGTTAGCAAAATGAAAGGGAAACTAAGATGGCATGATTCAATGGATGAAAAAAACGAGGCTAGTACTTATCGCATTCACGAAGATGCATGGACTTGGTGCACCAAACTATCCCCCATACATGTTCCCATCAGAATCAGTTTAAAGGGAGGAAGGAGATGATTAGGAAGCCACTCAAGAGTATCCAGGAATGGAGGACGAGTATGAGGTAATGTTTCAGCCACGATACTTGACTCCCAAGGGACCTGTCATTCGAAGCCCAACAAAGCAATAAGGTGGGAGCTCTCATAAAGGGTACGTCTTCCACAAGGGCAAAGCTCCAATGACACCGCAACAAATGCATCCCACGGATGATTCAGAGGAAGATCGACTGTTTTAATTTTTAATTTTCAGACTTTATAATTGAAAAACTTGTAATTTCGATAATTTGCATTTTGGTTTGAGACTTTGCATTTTTGGTTTGAGACTTACTTATTAGTAGGAGTAGGGGGTAGTATTAGATTTATTTTCATATATCTATTTTGAATTTGTATGTAGGAGGCACAACATTTGGAGCTATTCACAATAAAAGGAGAAGGAACTTACCATTAGTAGAGGAGCTTTTCATGATCAATCGAGTAACTTCGTTCCTTACTTTTAGGGGCTACACATTGAGGACAATGTGTTTTCTAAAGTGTGGGGGGTAACATAAAAAATTTTTGCTTTGGTTTTATTTTTTTTATTTTGTTATGTGCTTGAGTTTAAAGAAATACAAGTGGTTGATTAGAAGCATGTACAATAGATTAATTATATCTTTTGAATAAATTTGGCATAATGATGAGTAGTTTTTAAATTTTTGAGCATGAAACTACTAAGCTCTATAGGTTACACTAAATATAGGTAAAAAGATATTATTTGCACCAAATGACGTGAATAATATGAGGAAACAAGCGTGCTAGTATATATGATTGTAATTTTGGGATTGTGTGATGAAATTGACATTTATCCATATAAAGATGTTTAGGGATGACCTAAGGCATTGTTTGGATACACTTAGAGCCAAAAAGAAACCTTATTCTTATTTTGCCATTTAGTTCCCATATTTGAGCTATTTACCCTTCTTGATGAATCACATTACAAACCATAAAGCCTAGAAAAGTCAATTTGTGTTTTACTCTTTTCTTTGGTCCGAATTTGCACGATTATAGACGTATGACCATACGTGTTGAGGGTAAGTAGACACACCTAATAAGTATCAATACACAATGAGGGCTGATCCTATTTTTTATGAATGAATGCATCCTTATTTGTTCATTATTCAAAGGACCTACTGTTAAGAATTCTCTTTCATTCATTCTGTCTTTCTTTATTTTATAGCCTTATTATATCTATGTATAAAATATGAGGCCAAATTATTAAGACCATTATTACGCTTCCAGATCAAATTGAAATATAGTATTTAATTCTTTTTCTTTCCTTTAATGCCTATTAGTGTTTCATTTTCGAAATCTGAGAGAGGAAGATGTAGTTTGGGTTGACGTATAGTGCGACTTGTCAAATATATTGGGTAGCATGGGATTCCTCTGTGCTCTCGCCAAATCGAGATATCCTCTATTTCGCCCAGAAAAGATTGATTGAATTATCAAAAATTTGTAGCGTAAAGTGTAACGAAGTGCAATTACAGATCTGATCGATGTTTTTGCGACACAATGATTGTGTAAGCGTACACACATCGATGCAAGTATAGTTGATAGACAGAGCTATCGGATATCGATCCCATGAGGAAATGGTTCCCAATGTTTTAATGTCAGAACAATCAATATTAAAAATCAGTATAATACGAGTAAGAATGTCAGCGCAATTATGTTAGATCTGCACACTAAAATAATCATTACTGCCAACGCAATTAGAGTTAAATATCAGAGATTAAATGTCAGTGTACTTAAAATAAATCCAAATGTGTTGAGTGTTGAGTGCTAGAAATTTAAATGCAGGAAATATAAAAGTGATCAAGTGTAAAGGGTGGAAATGGTTCACTGATTCTATAGGTTGCAACGCTAAATGCGTCGACAAGGTAGAATATAGACAAATTGTCGCAGCAATGAAGTCCCTTTGACTTCTTACCCACAATAGCTCCCTACTTAATCTCGACTCAAATACACTACTCTACCTCTCGGTGCGAGCAATGATGTGTATCCAAAAACAAGTAACTGGAGTTTGTCCCAATCCCTAGCAGCTCTCACCTAACTCACTTGTTAATCTAACCTGTCACCGCATCTCTCGATGTCGGTGTACTGCAATTTCACTTTTGTGTTAAGAGCAGTTAAATCCAAGAATAAGCGAATAAGCAATGTAAAGTAAGAATCAAAATGATATAATATTAAAAGATGCTCTCGTATTCATTTAATATCAACAGAATCCATCATCGTTTAAGAAGAAATAAAGAGTACAACGAAGCTTTCTATCTCTAGACTACTAGGCCTACTCTCTACTTGTTCCTCTTGCTCGGCATCAAGCACCTCTCGTCAGAAGAAGTTGCAAACTTGATTCATTAGCTCCCCGAATTCCAGCTTAAAAATTTGATTCACACAGAATTTTCGGAATTTAATCCCCTTTCTCTTGATGATTCTTTTCCTCATTTTTTCGTCCATTTATAGGCTCTAAATAAGTGCAAATTTCAGCCTTCATTCCCAGATTCAGGTCTAGATTTTTACAGCTGTCAAAGTTAGTCAGAGTACAGCTGTCCACTCACTCAGATTACATGTTTTCTTTAAAGATCTGCAGGTTGTCGCCGTACTATTAGACGCAATCTGATATTGGCGACATCTGTGATATTCCTGCGCTGGTGCTTCCAGTGTAAATTCAGCTTAACTCTACTCATTTAAGGTTCAACTTCAATGCGTCGACATTGCTGGTCGCAATTCCAAGCTGGTCTTATGGCTGCATTCTGTCAATGTTGATCTTCTAAACTGAGCTCTTGTGCTGGCAATCTTAAGATGCAATATACCAACTACTTGCGTCGACATTAGTACAAAAATAGATAAAAATAACAATAATTTAAACTAACTAGCAATGTATTAGAAAATATGAAAACTGATTATAAAATGCTTATGATGCATGCTAAATGAGATACAAAAGAGACAATAAAAGTACTAAATTAGGGAGAAAATATATGTCATTTGTAATACTATCACAGCCCCAAACTTAAGTTTTTACTTGTCCTCGAGTAAACAAAAATTAACAAAGTCACAAGCAAAAATATCACCGCAATCATTATCTATACAACTTGAATTCTCTAAATTTCTAATGTACAAATTGTATTCATATGATAGAATAATGCACCGAAAATTTATATAAGATTATTCAAATGATTTCTACCTTTGCTCTATCAACTTCAATACCTTGACACAAGACTCGATGGCCAAGGACAATCCCTCTGTTTCCATGAAGTGGCATTTTTCCCAATTCAGAACCAAGTTTGTTTCCTCGCATCTTCTCAAAACAATTGCCAAGTCGAAACTCTATCCATAGACTGAAAAATCATCCATGAATACCTCAAGTGAGTCTTCAATCATATCTGAGAATATCGCCATCATACATTTCTAGAACGTTGTTGGCACATTACACAAGCCAAACGACATCTGTCGTAAAGCAAAAGTCCTAAAAGGGCATGTAAATGTGGTTTTTGCTTGATCTTCCGGCGCAATAGCTATTTGGTTGTATCCAGAGTAGCCATCCAAGAAGTAATAATAGGCTTTACCAGCTAGCCTATCTAACATTTGATCGATGAAAGGAAGTGGAAAATGGTCCTTCTTTATGGCCGCATTCAATCATCAGTAACCCATGCACACACGCCATCTGGTTGCGATGCGAGTAGGGATTAACTAATTTTTATCGTTGGTCACAATAGTAAAACCACTTTTTTTTGGAACACATTGAATGGGGGCTTACCCAATTGCTGTCAAAAATAGGGTATATTATGTTTGCATCCAACCATTTGATGATTTCCTTGTTTACCACTTCTTTCATTTTCTCATTGAGTCGTCTTTGTTGCTCAATGGATTGCTTCCCTTCTTCTTCTAACCTTATCTTATGCATGCAGAAAGAGGGACTGATGCCTTTGATGTCTGCGATGCTCCACGCTATGACCTTCTTGTGTTCTTTCAGGATTGCGATAAGGTTCTCTTCATGTGTTGCGTTGAGGGATGCGTTGACAATGACAGGCAGTGTCTCATTATCACCAAGGAATACATATTTCAAATGTGTCAGTAAAGGTTTTAACTCCAAGGTAGGAGCTTGCTCTGTAGACAATTTAAAGACTGGAATTGTCTTATTAAACAAATCCAACAACTCCATTTGCCAATATCTTCGCAACACACAATTGTTCACCTCCTCTTTGCAAATACAGTCTTCTAAGAATCATCAATAGATGTCGTCGCATCAGTATCAGACAATGTTGAATTCCTAGCAATTCTTCAAAAATAATTCCGTCCAACACATCAACGTGGTGACATTGTTCCTTGGACCCTGACGGTGCTGCTTCAAACACACTGAAGGTTACGTGGCCATTATTATGATGCATCACTAGTTCTTCCTTAAACATGTCGATAAGTGTTCGTCCCATTGCTAAAAATGGCCTTTCCAAGATAATGGGTACCTCCTTATCAGCTTTGCAATCTAAGATGATAAAACCAGTAGGGAACACCAACTTATCAACTCGAACAAGAACGTCTTTAATTTGTCCCTCTGGTTGTGCTAGAGATCTATCTGCTAATTGTAATGTCACCGCAGTGGGCTTTATTAATCCGATTCCTAACTTTCTAAAAGTAGACAAAGGCATTAGGTTAATGCTAGCTCCTAAATCACATAATGCTTTACCTAAGTAATGTTCTCCAATGGAGCATGGAATTGTGAAGCTGCCAAGATCTTTCATCTTTGTTGGTAACTTGTTTGTGAGTACAGAGCTGCACCCCTCTGTGAGCGTAATCGTCTCGATGTCGAATAGTTTCTTTTTCTTTAATAGTAGCTCCTTCATGTATTTCCCATAACTAGGTATCTGCACAAGAGCATCTATTAGAGGTATATTAATATGCAATTGTTTCAAAGTAGAAACAAACTTGTGGTATTCTTCATCATTGACTTTTTCTTTTAAACGTTATGGAAACGGCAAAGGTATGGTTGCAGTAGGTGAGTGTAGATAACTATGTTGCTTCGACAATGATGGTTGTGTCGACAACTTATCTGGACAAACTGTAGGCAGAGATGGTACTACAGTTGGTTCTTCCACATTCTTTTGTGCTTGACTTTCTTCAATTATAACTTCTTCTTGTTGCTGCGAATTGGATGCTTCGACATAGTCCTGATCAAAATTACTTAATTCTACCGTCTGTTTTCCACTTCTTAGTGTTATTGCTTTGCAATGCTCCTTCCCTCTTTGCGTTAGATTTTTAGTATCACTAGGTAAAGTACCCAATGATCTGGTGTTAAGATTAGAGGCCAATTGTCCAAGCTACGCTTCCAATGCTCAGATAGAAGAAGAATTACCTTGCACTATCGCTTCGGTTCGTGTGATATGTTCGTGCATCATCTCTTCAAGAGTAGCGATAGGATCTACCTTAGGTTGATTAAATTATTGCTATTGATGCTGATGATGTTGTCCTTGCATTTTTGGGAGAACAGATGGTTGTGGTTGTAATCGCAATTGTGGTTGCATTTGACTATGTGACTGCATTGGTTCAGTACGAGAATTTACTTGTGAATTCTGATGGTAGTTTTGCAATTGGCTATTATTGTAACCTCCGTGCCTATAACCTTTTTGGCTCGAAGAGTTCCCATATCGAAATGTGGATGTATTCAGATTTCCCCAAGGTTGTTGCGAATGATTGTTATAGGAGTTACCAAATGAACCCCCTCAAATGTTATTGACATAATATGCATTTTCTGCATGCTGTGGGCAGTCTTTATAGCTGTGGTTGTCACCGCAAATCTCACACGAAAATATCGACGCATCCGTTTGTCGGGCCATTTGTATCGAAGCAATGTTGCTTGTTCTATTCATGTTCTTAATGATGTTGGCCAAGGAAGATACCTACGCTGACAATGCAGAAATAGCATCTAATTCAAGAACTCCAGGGTTAGTTTTCACCTGTGCAGAACGAGAAATCGGATATTGGTAATCGTTTTGGGCTATCCTCTCCAGAATTCAAACAGCTTCATCATAGGTGCAATCCAACAATGGACCATTTGCAGATGCGTCAACAAGATTCCTTGTCTGAGCATTCAAACTATTATAAAAGATTTCAATCTGAGTCTCTTGTTGAATCCTATTCATTGGGCAGCGTCGAAGCAATGCTTTGTAGTGCTCCCATGTTGTGTGTAAATTCTCATCATAGAGTTGATGATATGTAGTGAAGTCATTTCGTAACCTTGCGTTCATTGTCGGTGGATTAAATCTTAAGACAAACAGTATTGCTAAAGCATTCCAAGATGTGATAGATCTAGCCAGCAATCCTAAAAACCATGTTCTATCTTTTCCCTACAATGAATAAGGAAATAATTGCATCTTCAAAGCATCATCAGGGACACCATGTTGACTAAAGGATGCACAAATAAGTAAAAATGATTTCAAATGTTCTCGTGCATCCTCATGTGGAAAACCCAAATACTGTCCATTAGAATTGAGCATCTGAAATATCACCGTTTTCAATTCAAAGTTACCAACCTCAATTACTGGTCTCACAACCCCTGGTTGCAGATCATCGAGTAGAGGCACAACAAAATCTCTTATTGGCCTATTCTGTATTTGTTCTTCTTGTGTTCGTGGTGGTGGTAAATCTTGTGGCAGCGTTGGAGGAATATTATCCTGTGGCAGCAATGGTGGTAGATTATTATTATTGTTACTAGCTATCTTCTTTTGTTCTTGCCTTCTCCTTTTAAGTGTTCTCTCAAGCTCTGGATCAAAGCATACAATGTCCTTAGGATTTAAGCATACAATGTCCTTAGGATTTTTCCTTGTGGACATACAATACCTTCAAAATCAGAAAAGAACGATAAACAAATTAATAGAAATTAAAAATTAAATAAGTAAAATTGATTGCAATAACAAAAGTAAACATCAAACAAACGCCAATTTCCCCGATAACGGCATCAAAACTTGACCGATGTTTTTGCGACACAACGATTATGCAAGCGTACACACGTCGATGCAAATATAGTTGATAGACAGAGCTATCGGATATCGATCCCAAGAGGAAATGGTTCTCGATATTTTAATGTCAGAGCAATCAATATTAAAAATCAGTATAATGCGAGTAAGAATGTCAGAGCAATTATGTCAGATCTGCACACTAAAATAATCATTACTGTCAACGCAATTAAAGTTAAATATCAGAGATTAAATGTCAGTATACTTAAAATAAATCCAAATGTATTGAGTGTTGAGTGCTAGAATTTTAAATGCAGGAAATATAAAAGTGATCAAGTGTAAATGGTGGAAATGGTTCACTGATTCTACAGGTTGCAACGCTAGATGCGTCGACAAGGTAGAATATAGACGAATTGTCGCAGCAATGAAGTCCCTTCGACTTCTTACCCACAATAGCTCCCTGCTTAGTCCTGACTCAAATACACTACTCCACCTCTCGGTGCGAGTAATGATGTGTATCCAAGAACAAGTAACTGGAGTTTGTCCCAGTCCCAAGCAGCTCTCGCCTAGCCTACTTGTTAATCTAACCTGTCACTGCTGCATCTCTCGATGTCGATGTACTGCAATTTCACTTTTGTGTCTAGAGCGATTAAATCCAAGAATAAGTGGATAAGCAATGTAAAGTAAGAATCAAGATGATATAATATTAAAAAGATACTCTCGTATTCATTTAATATCAACAGAATCCATCATCGTTTAAGAAGAAATAAAGAGTACAATGAAACTTACTATCTCTAGACTACTAGGCCTACTCTCTACTTGTTCCTCTTGTTCGGCATCAAGCACCTCTCGTCAGAAGTAGTTGCAGACTTGATTCATCAGCTCCCCGAATTCCATCTCAAATCTTTGATTCACACAGAATTTTTGGGATTTAATCCCCTTCCTCTTAATGATTCTTTTCCTCATTTTTTCGTCTATTTATACCTCTAAATAATTGCATATTTCAACCTTCATTCTCATATTCAGATCTAGATTTTTGCAGCTGACAAAGTTAGTTAGAGTACAGCTGTGCACTTACGCAGATTATATGTTTTCTTTAGAGATCTGCAGGTTGTCGCTATATTGTTAGACTTAATCTGATATTGTAATTGCAGCGGCATTTGTGATATTCCTACGCTGGTGCTTCCAGTGTAAATTCAGCTTAACTCTACTCATTTGAGGTTTAACTTCAATGCGTCGACATTGCTAGTCGCAATTCCAAGCTGGTCTTGTGGCTGCATTCTGTCAATGTTGATCTTCTGAACTGAGCTCCTGTGCTGGCAATCTTAAGATGCAATATACCAAATACTTGCGTCGACATTAGTACAAAAATAGATAAAAATAACAAGAATTTAAACTAACTAGCAATATATTAGAAAAATATGAAAATTGATTATAAAATGCTTATGATGCATGCTAAATGAGATACAAAAGAGACAATAAAAGCACTAAATTAGGGAGAAAATATATGTCATTGTAATACCATCAAGATCCATTTCATTTTTTAAGAGGTATCCGGATTAATATTTTCAATTAGAATGATTTATGGTTGGCTTGGTTAAACTGATAAAATGAAGCATCCAAGCTCCGTTTATAAAAAAACCCAATCGATAATATGTTTCTGATTATCGCCTATATCATAATCATAAATCTTTTTTATTTACAAATTCTAAATAGAAATAAGAACGATTTCAAACTATTAATCAATCGAATAATATGAGAAATACATTGAATATTTGGCAAAAAAATGAAAGAAAAAGGAATAAAATTAAAATAAAAAAGGAAATGAAATCATAGAAAAAAGATGTGGTATTGGATCATTTGTCCTATTTGCACAAATCAAAATCAGGCGGATCTTTACTCAGAGTAGAGCATAAACCTAAAAAAAATTGTTGAAACCTATTCAGGAATAAGAAAATGACACGTCAAGGTGGAGTTGTAAAATAAGAAAATTAATATGATATATGAACTTTAGAATAGCTAGAAATATGAAACAAGAAAAATCCGAAAGAAAAGAAAAGACGAGGAGAAATAAACAAAGAAAATCTTGAGTGAGCTAAGTATGAAAAGTGACAAAGTCACAAAAAGCCAAAAAGAAAAACTTGTTTAAGCATATAAAGTACTAGTAGGATAGCTAAAAGGATTAGACCATATTGAGATTTTCTAAAAATGGAAAGATAAGGAAGGTAAGAGAAGGAGAAATAAGGCGGTGAGAGGGAATGGGATACTAAGAGGAGAAGAATAGGGAACAATACAATGTGCCAAACTATTTTCGTGTTTGTAACCTTGTGTGCTTACTATTCTTTTGAACTTCATACATGTCCTAAGCCTCGGAACATTACAAGCCGAAAATACTTATGTGACCTAAATAGTCCTATGCATGAATGAATATGGCATTACACAATTCCATTAGAGATATTTATATTTGTCTAGGATAATTAAAGTACTTGTATTAGTCATTGATGGAATTATACCAATAGTCTTTATATTTGTATCTTTTGTAACTTACTACACTTTAGATGTTTAAATAAAAAATGGTAAGATTACTTACTCATCATGCTGAAATTATTTGAGGATATATAATGCCAAATGTAAATGTCGTAAACTCAATCCTTGTATGTTTATGCTCAAGCTTCTATGTTTTTCTTTTCATTGTTTTTGTTTTTGTTTGCTTGAGGACAATCAATGACTTAAGTGTGGGGGAGTTTGATCTGCTGTAAGTCGACTTAGCAGATTAAACTAGTTTTCGCACTTTATGAGCTTGAAATTAAGCATTTTCCTTAAGTTTACTTAGGATTTATTTCAAATTTCGTATGTTGAATAAAATCTGTAAAAAGTATAAAAATGTGTCTTTTATTTACTTTAGGGTCAAGTGAGGTCAAAAGGTTGTCTAACGAACTTTGTGAGTGTGTAGGAGACCTTTAGAAGATGAACAATGACAAAGATGATCACTATGTCATGACATAGGATGATCTATGTCATAACACAGGGACCAAATCTACAAAATTTTGAAGTTGTCTTCTATGTCACGACACGGGCATAGTATGTCGTAACAACGCCTGGAAAACACACCAAGGAGTGGACTGTCTTCTACGTCGCGACACAGATCCTGTGTGTCATGACATCGACTCCTAAATGTGGAAATGACACCAAGTGAAAGGCGTTTTGGTCTTTACAACATAACCTAAAAATGAAGAATGACAACTGACCTAGGGCTAAGGAAAACAAGGGTCCAAATTCTATAAATAAGCCTTTTTAGCACTTAGGTTTGCACACCTTTTTCCTTAGTTTAATTTCTCTTTGTAATTTAAGGTTTTAGTTGTTTATCATTTCCTTTGTTATTTTCATTTTTTTGTGGGAAAACGAGATTTGTAACTTCGCATAAACGATTATGGATTCATCCTACTAGATTGTTATACAATTCTTAGTTTCTTTTAAATCATATTCAATCGCAATTTTCATGTTTACTTTTATTATTTAATTTATGATATTCGGAGAAACCATGAGGAACTAATCCCTTTATGGGGGATTAAGGAGTGGAAGTATGATTATTTGATTATTGTATAAAGGGATTTCAACGAATTAATTGTTTGGAAAAGGAAGAACGTGAAACAAACCCTAGGCCTGACAACCCAAGGAAGTCATTTAGGTGGGAATTAACCCAAAATTAGTATTGCCTATTCGTGAACACTTTTACCCCAAACCAATCTAGACTGTGAGGTCGAAAGATAAGTAGTCTTTGTTGACTTGTTATGTTAGTGGAAGATCGAAAGATTCTGTTAGGGTAGCAACTAGTTGATTGATGGAAAGCCTAAAAGCGACGATTGAAGAAATCATACTAAAGCGAGCCAATCTCCCATAAAAATTTGTTTATCAAATTTCTCAACTCTTTCTCCTTCCTTTGGTTTGGCTTTAATTTTATGTTCTTTAATTTAAAACTCAAAACCTTTATTTTTCTTTCGTACTACAAACCTTAAAAAGATTACTAATTAATTCTTTTCTTTGCAGGGATTAAAATTACTATCACTTTGCCTCCCTTGGGTACGATCCTCAGAGTACTCATTTACTTCATTGTAACTATATTACAACTCGACTCGTATACGTGTGGAAGCCTAAAAATACATGCCAAACAGGAGTACATTCGGAGGCGGTCAATATAGAAGTTGAACCACATATGGCTTGAAAGCTTATTAAGTCTAGTTTTTATTGGAACAAATGAAAATTGCATCTGAATTACACAATAGGAGATAAATCTATTTAAGTGACGGAAGATTAAAATTGTTGGCAACATCCCATATTTTAACTTTGAAAATTGTTACAAATGTATAAAATGAATTAGAGGATGAACTTTATATATGTAAAAATCCTACTGAGTCTAGTTTATAATGAAACAAACGATGAGTTCATCCAAATTACAAAATAGGAGAAAATTACTTTTGAGAGACCAATTTGAATTTCAGCTAAACTTTTCACCCTCAAACATATTGTTTGAGCATGTGATTCAGATTTAGAGAGTATGCTAAGGGCTTTCGTATTGATTTTGAGGGTTCTTAGGAGCGATTTTGACCTCTAGTTGAATTTTCCTACAACAACAGTTACCAATCCAACATCAAGATGGCACCTTAAGAGTCTTTGCATGATATGAAGTGTAGGACTTGTCAATGTTGGATAGACTTGAGTGAGTGCAAGATGATTAAACCTGAATTGGTCTAAGAGAGTTAAGATAAAGTGAGAATCTTCCGAGATCATTTGAAGGCCGCTTCTGGTAGACAGAAATCCTATGTTGATTTGAAAAGAAGGGAAATTAAGTATATTGTAGGCAACAAGGTGTTCTTGAAAGCTTCCCATGGAAGAAAGTTCGACGGTTTGGTAGGAAAGGCAAACTCAACTTGAGATTCATTAGGTCATATGAGATACTTAAGTGTATTGGACTCGTGGAATATCACTTAGCTTAACCACCAGAGTTAGAAAAGATTCATAATGTGTTTCATGTCTTAATGCTGAGGAGTTATCGATCTGATCTATCTCATGTCATCACACCAAATGAACTACAATTACAACCTATTTTGACCTATGAGGAAGAATGAAGATCCCAACTCAAGTAACAAAGTAACTTTGGAATAAGAAAATTCCATTAGTCAAAGTACTATGAAGAAATCATCATAAGGTAGAAGATGCCACTTGAGAAAGTGAAAAAACGATGAGACTATGATTTCTACACCTTTTCGATTCAAGTAAATTTAGAGGAAAAAATTTTTATTTAAGAAGAGAGAGTTGTAACATCCCAAAAAAATTTCAATTTGTTATACAATGTGAATCGAATACTTTTTCCATAAACTTGGAGTGGAAATTTTGAATTATGTGATTTATTGGGATTTGGAAATGAGAAAATCATGGATGAGTTTAGTATTTCATTTATAGAATTTTAGACTTGGAGAAGTCACACCATCACTAAGTCATTGATAAAGATCCTACTACTTTATAATCTATAGTTAAAACAAGTTCTATTTCTATCTAGTTGTTACATGGGAATTTGCAAATCTACTTTGTGCGAACTCTGTAACACAAGAACTCTGTAACAAGTTCTATAAAAATGTTGGGTTATTTTGTGTATACTATCATGACTAGGGATGAGTATTCGATTGGATTGAGTTGAGACAAATCAAGTCGAAAAAATTTGAGTTAGTCGAGTTGACGAATCTTATTTTAACAATCGAACTCAATTTGAATTTTTTTTCGAATTGAATCAAATCGAGTCAAAAAATTTTGAGTCAAGTTGAGTAGAGTTAACGAATCTTATTATTTATACTCAATATTACGTTTATATAGACCGATTATTTAACTAGTAGACGAAGTACGGGATTATTTAACTATATAAACAATATAATAGTTTTACCTTTTAACTTAATAGGAAAACATCTATCAAAACGACGTAGTTTTGCTTTTTAACTTAAGGTTTGATTTTAACTTTAGAAAATGTAAACATTTATCAAAACGACGTAGTTTTGTCTTTTTATTCGGATTTTCGAATAATTCGAATTGTGTAATTTATATTCTAATTAAACCGAAAAACTTTATTTTTTATTCAAGTTGATTTGAATAACTAGGTTAACTCAAATAACTCGAACTGTTTAATTCAAAATTTAAATTTTTTATCGAATTTTTCGAATCGGATCGAATTTTACTCACCCTTAATCATGTCTATGGTTTGTGTGGCCGCTGAATTTGGCATGTGCAAGCATTTCCACCATGGGATGCAGCAGATAATGCAAATTGATGGGTTGGAACGAATGCCTCCACATTATTATTACCATCGTGACTTAAAAAGAGTGGTGCCCAATTCCACCTGCCCCCATCTCGGACAAAAAGTTGTAATTGTTGTTGCTTTGAGTAGATACTATGTGGGCTGCCTCTTTATGTTCTCTCAACTCATCTCCATCACAGCTCCAATTGTTTTCATTTCATGATGCTCCATATCAAACAATAGCAGTAGCTACCACTTTAGTGTTGAATCAAACATAGAGTTAATATCCTTCTTAGGTTATTTCATTTGATCCTCCAGACTCCAATTTTGTTAATAAATCCGAAAGCAACGTCGCTGCAAAAGACTCTATTCATCTTTATTTTAGGATCGTACTCCATTTTCTTTATATTTATTAAATATTCAATGTAAATTAGAATGTCATTTAAAACTACAACTTCCAATGAGTAAATTAATAAATGCATTGCTAACTGGTAAATAAAAAAAGTAATCTATAAAAATCAAACCAAAAATCCCCATAACCATCTAAAAGGACTTAGAGGTTATTTCTATAAATACTAAATTACATTACTAGTCATATAATTATAGTTACTTTTTTGTCATTCAATTATGAAAAATTACAAAATTATAATTCAATTATTAGTATTTTTTTTGGTCACCCAACTATAAAAAATTACAAAATCATCATTCAACTATTCAGTTTCATCTTTTATTGACACTATAATTTATTGGAATTTGAGATTTTGGTCACTCCCATTAAAAACTCTAACGGAAGAGAAATGATTATATAAAACAAGAACGTGATGTCATCATGTATCTTTTTCCAATTATTTAATGACATTTCAACAATTTTTTTCATGTCATTTATATAAAATTTTGGTAATTTTTTAATTTAAACCCTGAGCCTTGAACCACAAACCTGAACCTTAAAACATCGAATCCAAACCTCAAACTCAAATCTTAAGTCCGAAACCACAAATCCTAAATCTTAAACTTTAAACTTTGAACTTGACCTTTTGGTTTAGGGTTCAGTATTTAGGATTCAAGGTTCGAGGTTCGGGAAAAAGTTTAGATTTAAAGTTCAGGGTTCAAGTTAAAAAATTACCAAAATTATATATCAATGACATAAAAAAAATTATTGAAATGTCATAAAATAATTTGGAAGGGATACTGAATTTCATACAATCCTCCCTTATTCATGTTAAGATATTTTATAATAAAATGTGATTTTTTTTTCAAATTCTAAGTCAAAATTTGAGGATTAGATTTTTGATTTTTTTAACTATTTAATTATTTAATTATTTTTATTGTGGTTAATAATTAGTATTGAGTAAATTATATTTTAATTCTTTAAAATAGTATACAATAATTATGATGTGATAAATTGTGTCATGTGATATTCAATGATTGATTCACGTATCAAAAAAATTATCATGTCAAATTTTCGTTAAAATTTTTAATGAGTGACAAAAAAAAAAAACAATGTAACATGAATACCTAAATTGTAAAAAAAATAAATTATTTTACATATCTCACAAGGGCAATTTTTATAATTGGGCGAATATATAATTTACCCAAACAATTTTCAGCGAATTGTATGGCAAGAGATTTGAGAGTGCGCGACTCATAAATCGCGGATCTAGCATGATTAGTAAATACCTAATAATGATAATTACGCACCACAAGCGCGATCTATTAAAAAATTACAAAAAAAAAAATATCATGTGTTAATTTGATGATAAAAAATATTCATTGTTTTAAACATGTGACCTGAATTCGAGTCACGTTATTGTTAAAATTTTACCCTCCCTTGTAATTCACTAAAAAATTTTACGAAAAACATAACGTGAACAAAACACGAATATGAACACACAGTGTCAAAACCTTTAAATATGTAACACTTTTAAATAGGTCAAAAGTTAAATAGATATAAAATGATTACCCAGTCATAACACAAGAATTGCCAGATCTAGTACTAGTAGTAGCCACTTTTTACATGTTTCGGCCCAAACAAATTTAGCATTTCTTGATGTGGTTTCAGTTTTCAGGAAGAAGATCCACAAGGTTCCATCCACTACATATTGCCTGAAATACAAGAATCAGAATACTAGAAAATTTGCTTACAAGTCAACCCTGCCTTTAATTAGCCTGTGATTTGTAGCTTGTACCATTAATGGGGTTACTTCACCCTTAACAACTAGAGAAAATTCTTTTGCAATCCCCATCCAAGTAGCTGCTGCAGGATTATATTCAGCACAAGACCAAGCTACATTCGCCAAAGTAAACTGTGGCACTCAATCAAGAATATCAAATCCATATGCTTGCAAAGGCTTCTTCCAGTGCCCTCTTCTTGCTCAACTCTATACTCCACCCTCCTGCTCTTCCACCTCTTTCTGCCCGGAGCCTCATCATTTCCTCATCATCAAGAGCATAGCCATGCATGTCCAGCCCACCAGCAAGTGGTACCGGTTGTGGTGCCATGCCTGTTGGTCGTGGCTGTCCTCCAGCAACTGTTGGTGCATATTGACCTTGGGCACTGGCTACAAACCCTGCTTGTGAGCTCTGGCTTAGGGCCAGTTTAAGTAAACAAACAATCAGCTTAGATTATGTCACGTGTTAAAGGGTCGAAAAAGAAGAGTCAAAAACCAGTAGAATACAAGAAATTTAAAAGTCTATCTATCAAAATTTGCTATTATTTTTGCATTTTGACAGCTGCAGAAGAAACCTTATTTGAGAAACATGGAAGCAAGATGCATCCAGTCCAAAAATATACAGTACTGATGAACCATGAAAGCAACTTCAACCAAAACTAAATATACAAAAGTTGTCTCAAGTCTTAACAAGAACCTGAAGTACAATAAATCAAAATGGTCTAAACATTATTTCGAGAGAACCTCAGAATAAATAAGGAAATATCAGTTATCCGTTGCAAGTCCAGCAAATAATACAAACTAGAGTAGGTGAAAATGTCCAAACCAAAACTAGAAGAAGGTAAATCAGATGTAAAAAACATGTACACTAAGGTAAGGTTCAACAAATGAACTTCCCAAAGTACATATTTTCTCTTCTTCCTAGTCATGTGAAACAAAATGAAAAAAAAGTAATGGAATAGAAAAATGATCCCGGAAACAATAATATATACTACCATCATCTATTTAAAATGTCAAACAATTGAACTGGCTATTAACCATTTTGCTCAAAGCCGGCAGGCAGTAGCAATACGAATGAGGTTAAGAAATTAACTACAAGCACTTTAAATACTGAGACTGACTGCAAGGCATTGTTCTAGCTACATAACACCAAAGAGATGATGCATGCTTTATGTTTAGAAACAGAATTCAAGAACTGAGGTAAACGTCTAAAACATCAATGACGATAGAATTCTCTCACCCCATCAGTATCGGCCTGTACCGGAAGCCCCTTGCTTGCTGCCATTGCAGCAGCTAAATCTTCAGCCTGTTCATCAAAACAGCTTATATTAGTAACTTAAAAGTAAATATTTCCAAGAAATATTACTGTGAAAACAAAATTTAATGAAATTGTTATAAGCCTCAATCACCCTGGAGGAAACCAAAAAAGGGGGTTACTGAAAGGTACCTTACGAGCTTGATTGATCATAATCAGCTCAGCATTTTCTTGCTGATACTTGGTAATTTTCTCCTCAATAGCTTGAACATCTATTCCTTCAATCAATTTAAAAACTGCCCAAAACCTCCCGAATTAGATTGTTTAACAAAAAAAAAAAACCCAAACGATTAGGGAAATTGAATAAAGCGGAACTTACTCATGTCTTCCACTTCTTCCAAGTAATCATTGTATTCTCTCAGTGATGGAAAATCCTCTTCTCTTTTATTGAATCTATTTAAAATAATCCCCCGGCAATTTGCATCAGTAAATAGTGAAGATGAAAGGACAAAGCGAGAGAAAAAGAAAATTACATGTTGCTTATTCTTCTACGGATTTGCATCTCCTTGTTGTGGGGATTGGAACTAGCAACTACCATGGCCTTGTCGAGTTTTTGGGGCTTTTTTGGCTAGGTTTAGGAGATTTGCAAAAGCGGTTATTGACCTAACTGTGGAGTGAGATCGATCGGAGCTCTTTCTAAACTGCAAGTGGTTTTGCAAATCACTATCGGACCCGACTGATGGACACCGGAAAAAGTAGTGAATGGATTTTGAAAAACGTAAAACATTTTTAAGTGGCCAGTTTCGAGAGTTTACTCGAGTTTTGAGATTGTTAAACGACGCCGTTCGTCAGTAAGGCCAGCAATGGATGCCTATTGCTCCGATAAAAATTAGATTTTGAATACGTTAAAATAAGTCAATATCATACATTTTCAATTTAAAAATTTTAGTCCAATTATTATAATTATTAATAATTTAATGAGTTTATTTTTATCAATTATATATCACATGATACGAAAATAACTTAATTAAAATTAAAATTTACAAAATTTTATGGAAAATATTTACGATTTTAATGATTAGACTAAAATTTCTAAAAAAAAAGTATGATGATTGAATTTTGAAATTTTAAAATATAGGGATTAAACCTTAAATTTTATCAAAGTATAGAGACTAACATCTTATTTTTAACCTTTGAGATATTAACTATATGTTTTTAATATTTTGAGATAAAATTTATTTGAATATTAACTTTGTTTGTGAATACATAACAATTCCCGATCTTAAAAATACATAATTGTTATGAATGCTATTAAGTGGATATTCATTATAATCAACCATTCGCCTTTTTTTTCTTTGACTTTTCACGTTTCATTTTCTAGTAATTCATTTCTTATTTATGTATTAGAAAATGAGGAGTCTAATTTCTTTCTATACATAGGAGTATACTACTTGTAATGATGATAGAAAAAAAAAAGAAAAATACAATTAAAATCGGGTTCTGTACCAATAAAAGCTCATTTTCGAAATTATTTATGGAAATGGGTCAACCTGAAAAATAATTACTGGAATGGGCTAATATTACAAAAGCGCGCCTACATGGCGTCGTTTTCAGGAGAAAAGCGCTTCCACATAAGTGTTTTTTTTCATGTGTCAGCCAAAAACGTGCTGACGTGGAAACGCTTCACAAAAAAAGCTTTCACGTGGACGCGCTTTTGCTCGTGTTTTCCCTTGTGGGTTATTTGTAAATTAGGACCTAGGTTTAGGGTTTTTATTTAATTAGGGTTTAGGAAATTTTAAATTAGGGTATTAGGTTTTTAATTTTTTATGGTTTAAGGGTTTAGGAAAATTTTATGATTTTAAAAATCATGGAATTATAATTTTGGAAATAAATTAAAAAAAATGGTCGTCCAACTATTTGATTTTGTCTTTTTGGTCACTGGTCGTTACATGACTAACAGAAAGATGACATGCTAGCTTTTAGAATTAACATAATAGTAACTTTAACCCTCAACATTTATACATTGTGTCAATATAGTCTTCATTCTAAAAAAAATTAACCCTCAATGTTTATGATTTTTTAATTTAATCTTTTTTTCAATTATGCTTTTTTTTTATTTCCCTTTCACCTAAAAAGCTAAAAAAAAATATCAACTAAATTTGATCTAAAATATATCAAAACTGAAAACACCAAAAACTCCAAGATAATAATTTTTATCTTTTCACTTTCTTTTAATTAAGGTTATTTGCTAATTAGGACCTAGGTTTAGGGTTTTTTAGTTTAATTAGGGTTTAGGAAAATTTAAATTAGAGTATTAGGTTTTTAATTGTTTAGCGTTTTAGGGTTTAAAGGTTTTTTAATTGCTAAGTATTGTTCTAGAAAAATAAATTTCAGAAGATGAGTTCTGAAAAAGTAAAATTGACGTGATGTGTTCTGAAAAAATTATTTTGACGAGATGGATTTTCTTTTTTTTTTTTAAAAAAAACGCTTTAAGTAAGATGCCATGTTGGAGGTAGTATAGAAAAAGCTTCCAGTTCGACGCTTTTTTCGTACTAATGATTTTGAAAAAAAAAATTGAGAAGATGGTTCTGAAAAAATAACCTGGGATTCCCGAGAAATTTGATAGTAGGGGTTGAAATTTGTAGGGAAAAACGCTCCAAGCATAATGCACTGTCAGCAAAAGTACTGAAAATGCTCCTACTTAGATGTCTTTTTCAGTAATGCTGCTGACAGATCCTCCTTAGAGCGTATTTTCGCTACAAATTTCAACCCCCACTATTTGAGAAATTATACAGAAATGAGCATCCCACCATCCCTTAGGCTATAAATGACCTAAATTTCATTCTCTTGTTGCATAAGTTACAGCAAGAGAAATTGAAGAAGTTGAGAAGGTATAAGTTGATTTTTCATGTTAATATTTATACGAATTATTATAGTTTTGCATAATATTTTTTGTTTTGAATTTCTTTCGACAAATAATTTGGTTGTAAATGAGTGGAAGTATTAGTGTTGTTATTTATTACGACGGTGAGATTCGTGACACCGAGAATAGTGTTGTTTTTTATCAAAGAACACAGCGCGTTTGTTTTTAACCAGAACATAGAATTGACAGAACTTCGTAAAAGAATTAGGCGCAAAATCTTCGGAACGATGCCAATGAGAGTCTCGACTATTAAGTATCGATTTTGTGCTTCAGTCGATCCCGTGACATATGACTCATTTGATATCAAAGCTGCTCGTGGCTTGGAGGCGATGGTGCAAACACGCCTCGCTAGTGGATCACCCTATTGTCGCGTGTAAAATAATATTGTTATAGCATGTGCAAGTGTACACAATGTTCAAGTAATAAAGTGATAAGTAGAATATCGTACCCACAGAGAGATTGGTATTTAGAAGAAATTGTTAAGACTATTGACAAAAGAATTGTGCATACAAAATAAATGTGATAACAGGATAGATGTGTTTGCAAAGTGCGTGTCATAAATAAAATGCAAAAAAGTAAAGTTGATAAAGAATTAACCAAGCAGAGCATCAGATATACTAAGTACTTATCAAGCTTAGCAGAAATGATTGATAAAATCTTTAGTACAGGACAAGGTTGCAATAAATAAATTTGGAATATTACAAATCCAAGTTCTATATATATGAATGTCTTAGCAAATATCGGCTTCTACAAAATATCTCAGAATGACTAAGTAATGACGTGCTAATTTTATGTAGTAGTTTTTTTACAGTGAGCACACATTATATTCCTATAAAATGCATTTTCCCAACAAAACTTATCTCACCCTTAACGAACGCAGCTCATCAGAGTTACTACACATATCTTTCGATATATGCTCATTACATTGATTTATGCTCCAGCAAATCTGTCCTGCTTTCAGTCTAGATTATGCACATGCAAAACAAGAACTTATTCCTAAGATTGCCAACATGTAGAATTAACAACAACTAAGTCATAAATCAATGAAGAGATTTAATAGAAAGATATCGGTAATTCATTCATAGAAATAAAACAAAGTTCAGAAATATTCATCCCTTAATTGTCAGATTAAGGGTGCAAATTGTTGCTTAAACATAATAACAAACAGGCTTAAAGATTAAGAGTACTCCTTGTTAAGACCCAAAAAGAACATCAAGCCGCATTCCCAATTCTGCTTTGCTCCGCCACAACAACGTCTCTTTGCTTCGATGGTTTTGCTACAGCATTGTTGAGCTCCGTTCCTAGCAATGGCTGACAACTCTACCTTATGCACCTCGGATCTGCCATGTGACTCTCCTGATTTCCCTCATTCCAGATTTTAATGCAGCAACACTCTAGCTTTACTTTAATAAATTCTTTGATATCTTTTTCCTTCATCAGAATGCTGTTTATATAAGAGCTTGGTCACACAATACACATTCTTCAGATCCAGGTTTTTAGGGGTTCTAGAGCCCTCCTAGAGCTTTCTAGTGCAAACCACAATAGATTTGGCTTACTTCAGCAGAATCCTACGCGCCTGGTACTGCCAGAGCGTTTAGCAGCTGCAAAGTTTTGCTACTTTCGCTCCCCAACAATGCTTCATTATTAGGCATCGTACTCCTCTTCTTCCTTCACCTATTCCTGCATCATGAAAACACATACCAACAAGCGTAGTTTGCTATAACAAAAAAGGGTAAAAATGTATAGTTTTTGCCAACTAAGTGCACTGCAGCTCCAACGACAAAAACACATAAAAATACTACAAATGTTATAGCAATTTTACTAAAGATCAAACAAAGTGTTCTAGTAAAAGTATGTAATATCTTTTTCAAGAGTTATCACCTATCTTGAGTTATATGTGAAATTTTCAAGGCTAGATGAAGCACTTGCGACTTCAACATCTACTACTGTTCGAGAGGAATACACGACCCCTACCCAACACTCCGTTAGTGGGAGGTAGAACACGGAACCATCCATTTTTTGTGGTAGGACGGAATACAAAACCCCTACACGACACTCCGTTACTGGATGGGACATGCACCTGTTAGAGTATACCCAAAGACCAATTAGAAGATGATTGTAATAACATACTTGTTTTCCTTGTTTATTAATATAAGGAATTGCCATTATTATTTCAATTTCTTTTCTGTGTATATAAATAAATTGTTTTATAATAATGTCCTGAGAATAATATGATTATTCTTAAAAGGTCCTTAGTCGAGTATTATTATGGACTTAGATAATAATAATGCATTAAGACTAACATGTAGTTTACTGATGACAAAGTGTTGTCATTGACATGGGATGTCAAAATCAATACATGAGTATGTGTGTTAGAGAACAACATATTGGACTGACTCGCTATGAGTATGTTTCTTGGATTATTGTGTAATAGTTACAACATTACTCATAGTGATTACTATGTATATGATCCTCAGACTTGAGCTCATCAGACTTGAGCTCATCATTATCCCAACATTGTGAGTCGTATATTTTGGTATAGTCAAACGTCCACCGTAACTGGTTGTTATAGAAAAGTTGATGTTGGATATACCACAATCTATGTAGTGGGATATGGTTGTTTAATAAAATATTTGTCCCTCCTACGTAATGGGAGCAATATCTTAGGCCACTTGATTGAGTGAGACTAAAAATGCATGGCCATGCTTGAATAAGTTGAAATGATATATCATTCTTATTTGTTTATCATATCTACTCAAGATATCAAGAAACATTAGATGGACTATGCAAGTGTGACTATTCCATGACTTGTGTCCATTTCAGATATAAAGGACGAAAGGATTTAATATAATAAGGGTTAATCACAGAGAGGTTATGTCGAATCATGACTTCTTGTAACCTAGGTAGCAATGATGCATTGCTAGATGCCAGTCATTGTTTGTAATATTAGAATCATTCTAGTATTGCTACCAACATTACAAGAACCTACAGGGTCACACCGTATGGTTGAAACGAACGGAATCCAAACACAATTGGTGTTAGGTTTAGCTATCACATGATTTAAATTAATTTAACTTGACAGTCAAATATTAAACACATTATGTGTATAAACTTGTACATGAACAGAGAACATAGTTAATATTAATAAATGATTTTGATTCATATAAAAATTTAATATTAACTGAATATAGTTTAACGAAATTATTAAAATAAATAATTGTAATGATAATTTTGGTCAAATATTAAAAGATGGAAGTTAATATCCTTTTGGAAAGGATATAATGTTTTAATAACTTTCCATATATTTCTCTATAGGAATAATTTTGTTTTAATATGAGATATTAAATATAAGGAAATTATATAGTAGAATTATGTTAGGGTTTTTTAGATATCATAATTGAAGAAAAAAGGGTCTAGCAACCTTCAATAAAAATACTCTCTAAAAAGTTTAGAGGGTGATTATTGCTCGTTGTCACATCGGATGGATCACGTAGAGGTCGAAACTTTTCGTAGTGGTTTGGGATCGACATATAGTTGCACGATCAACAACAGTTAGTTTTTCCAGATGATTAAAAGTAATCATTCATACCTTTTACACCTTGATTCATTCCTCGTACATGGATCCCTAGATAGGATCACCAAATATAATTTTTTGTTGCGTCATGGGGTGTACTGGTGATCTAACAACACCTCGGTGGGTCGATGTTCAATGTTGAAAATACTTACTGGGAATGGCATCAACTTCTAGTGGTTGGCAATCCACATCTAATTGGGGACATTCTAAAACTTACATGAGAAGGGATAATGTACTCCCTACGACGTTTAACAGACGAGGGGACCTCCAACATGGTAAATGTTGGTGGGTCGGATGATAAGTCCGATGTGGATCCACCCTGAGAGCCTGGTGCTGACGGTATAGAAGTTGTGCCCTTTTTTGAATCGGAGACTATTCCAATCGAACCTGAAGATGGTAAAGGGGGTTTGAATAAAGAAGAAGAAGATCCACGATTCATGGCGTACTCACCTCCAGCCACTGACCGCCCTCGAACGTACTCCCATTCGGTGTAGATTTTGGCTTTCCGCAAGTATACGGGTCAGGTTGTAAATATAGTGTGTTTACAATGGAACACTTGGAATTATTCCGAGGATAGTACCCAAAGGAGGAGGCTTAAGGTGATAGTAAATAGAATCCCTGCAAAGAATAAAATTAATTAGTACTAGTTTTAGAGTTTATACTACGAGGGAAAGTAAGAGAGTTGGTTAAAAGCATAAAAATAAAAATATCAAAATAAAATGAAATAAAGATGAGTTGTAGAAATTCTTATAAACGTCTTTGGGGAGATTAGATTGTTTCCGTATGATTTCATCAATTGTTGGTTGTGGGGATTTTCCTCCAGTCAACTTGTCACTACCTTAGTTGGATCTCTTGATCTTCCGCTGGCATAGCAAGTCAATAGAGATTTCTTATCCCTAAATGTCCAATCTAAACCGATTTGGGAAAAAGGTATTCAAAAATGGGCAATACTAATTTTGGGTTCATTCTCACCTAAATTACTTTCTACGGTTGTCAAGCCTAGTGTTTGTTTGATGTTCTTCCTTTCCCAAACAACTGATCCGAAAGGCAAAATCCCTGTAAAACTACAATCAATTATTCATACTTCCACTCCTTAATTCCCCAAAATGGAATTAGTTCCTCATGGTTTCTTTATTCATCAATAACACAATATATGAAAATATGTAAATCAATAACTAAGTGAAAAAGAAACTGAATTGTATTAAGCGATCTGCCGGGAAAAATTCCTCGATCGCTTACGCGAGTTTCTACAATCTCGTTTCAAAAACGAAAAATAAATAAACTAAAATTGAAAACTAAAAGCTAAGTAATGGTGTCCAAAACCCTAGTACTAAAGGTCCTATTTATAGCTTTTGATAGTCGTGACATAGGCATCATTCTCCATGTGAAGCATCATTCTTAAGGCTTTGTCGCGACATAGCTACTATGTGTCACGAAAAAGAAGTTAGATGTCAATATCCTGAAGTCTGGTCCCTTGGTTGTGACGTAGCTCAGCCTATGTCGTGACGAAGTGATCAGTTTCCTTTTAGTGTACTTCTTATGGTCTTCTGCACACTTGCCATTTATATTAGCTAACCTTTAGGCCTCATTTGGCCTTAAAGACAAATAAATCATCATTTTAACAATTAGGTTACACAATTTATTTAAATAAGAAATCTAAACTAAATCTTATTAAAACATAACAAAAATACTTGATTTCAAGCTCTTCAAGTGTGAAAAATAGTTCAATCTGCTAGGTACAAAATCGGCAAATCAAACTCCTCCACACTTAAGTCTTTGCTTGTCCTCAAGAAAACAAAACAAAAAGAAAATTGAAGAGCTTGAGTTTATAGTTATACAAAGAGTAGTTCATAGCATGTAGTCTAGGCATCATATATTTTTCAATAGTTTTGACATGATAATTAAGTAACTTTTCCATTTTTATTAGAAATAATATAAGTTCAGTAGGTTATAGGAAATACACATATTAAGATTTTATCAATATATGTCCATCAATGCCAAATATAAGTATTTTAATTATCCTAGTACAATACAGACAACCATGATGAAATCATGTAATTTTCATATTTATTCATGTATAAAGTTGTTTAGGTCGCATAGAGCTTTTCGGCTTATAACGTGTTGAGGCTTAGGATAAGTATAAATTTCAAAGAACAGTTAAACACAAAAGGTTACAAACATGAAAATAGTTTAGCACATTGTATTGTTCCCTATCCTTCCCTTTTATGTCCTACTCCATTTCACCCCCTTATTTCTTCTTCTCTCACCATCCTTTTCTCTCCATTTTAGGATTCTCAAAATAACATAATCCCTTTAGCTAGCCTATGAGTATTTTCTTTTAGTTCTTTGAATAATATTTCTTTCTTTTTCAATTTTTTGGTGACTTTATAATTTCATCATTTTATATTTTCTTACTCATGATTCTCTTGTTTCTACTCATTTTTCTTTTCTTTTTGATTTTTCTCTATTTCTCTCTTTTTGGCTAGACTAAAGTTCATACATTATATTGAGTTTCATATTTTTATTGTGTTAACCTCCACCTTAATGTGTTTACCTACCCTCAATACCAATGGCCATACGTCTATTTTCATGCAAACAGGACCAAAGAAAAGGATATACACAAATCATTATCTGAGGCTTAGAAGGCTTGTAATGTGGCTCATTAAGAAGGTGTCATAAGGCTAAAAAATGGGTGCTAATTGATAGTTCAAAACAGGGTTTGGCTTTTTAGCTCTAGTTATGTCAAATAATACCTTAGGTCATCCCTAAACAACTCAATATGCACAAATATTAATTTCATCTCATAATTTCAAAATTATCATATATCATATATACTAGCATGCTTGTTTCCTTATATCTTGCACATCAGTTTGTATTAATAATCCCTTTTTATCTATACTTTAATATAACTTATAGAACTGATAGTGCTAGAAAGAACATATGTTTTCTCTCTACTTATTGGTTAAGTTGTTCCTATTTAGTTATCTTTAGCCCATATTTTAGCATTTTTCAGTTTAGCAAATTGCATTTTCTAACTCAATGGACCTTAGCCTAGTTACCCTTAATTTTTTCATGTTTTGGTACTAATGTCGCTGCATGAGTATTTCCAAATTGCGTCCAGGATTGTCGCCACACCCGATAGCTATCCGGATAAGAACAAAAATGTGTGAGCTGTCTAGTCTGGTATAACCAACTTGTACGACCAAAGATAGCTTGATTTTTATGAAAGGACACCTGCGAAATTTGGAAGGATATAAATACTCACAAGGAAAGAGAAAAAGGAGGTTTTTTTGTGCCATATTCTTCTTCAACTTACCTCGGAAGCTTTCGTCTATGGAGGCTTAAGGCTCTTATGGGTGAACCAATGTGAAAAGGATGCAGATCAGCTCTTGACGAGGAGCCCTAAGTGCGACACAAGAGGGAATTGAGAGATCAAGTCGAGATTTGCTAGGAATAGTATTCTCCACTTGTTTCTTTTACATTTCTTTTCTAAACGCTGGTAATTAATTTCTATGTCATGTTTGTATGAAAGTGCACATGATTTCTAGGTTAAATGTTATTTTATTCAACCTTGCTTTTACTGTTTAATCTTTGGGTTTGAATGTTTTTAGCATATAAATGTTATTGCAGTCAATAGAAGGTTTAGTGACAGTTCAAGCTAACAAGCATGACAACTGAAGTTGCTTGAGGATCAGAGGAATTTAATCCACTTATTCTCAACTATGTTGCATTGCCATCATCAGAAGGTGTGGTTAATGTGCATGTTTAGGTCTTAGGTCAAATATAGAAGTTAAGCTTGGTAAGATATTCATTGCACTTTATTGTAGCGACAATCACCTATCCTTCATATCTTGTGAGCAGCACTTAGTATTCTGTTGAATATTCACGTTGGGAATCCAATTTTATCATTATCACATTTCGTTTTTATTTTCAAGTTATTGCTCCAACAACTATTATCACAGATTATCTCATTTTTCCTTATTCATTGCACTGACATTAATAGACAAAGACAACCATCCTCGTGGGATTGATATCTGACAGACTCACATCTATCTACTATACTTGCATCGATAGTGTACGCTTGCACAATATTGCTGTGAGTTAAACAATTGATCAAGTTTTTGTGCCGTTTTCGGGGATGACGTTTGATTGATGTTTATTTTTGTTTTTGCATTTTATTTTTATTATATAATATTTAGTTGTTACTAACTTGTTTTCTTTTTCTCGTTATTTGCACATTTTTTATTTTAGGTGCTTTATGACCTGAAGCAATTCGAAGTTTATTGTTGATTTTGATCCAAAAAATGAAAGAACCGCTTGGAGGAGACTTCAAGAACAAAGGAATATGACTTTACCAAGAAACAATGCAGCCATACCCCAGATACACCCACAAAAATGCTGAAGACCCATCGTTACCGCAAGACGATCAAATACAAAATAGGACTATACGAGATTTTATAGTACCTATCTTAGATGACTTACAATCGGGAGTTGTTAGACCAGCAATCCAAGCTGGGAATTTTGAACTCAAGCTAGTAATGTTTCAAATGTTGAATTCTAATGGGCAATATGCTGGACTGCCACATGAAGATGCACGAGAACATCTTAAATCATTTTTATTGATTTGTGCTTCTTTTAGTCAACAAGGTGTTCCTGATGATGCTTTGAAAATGCAATTATTTCCTTATTCTTTGTAGGGAAGAGCTCATACTTGGTTCCTTTGACTACTTGCTAGCTCAATTACTTCTTGGAATGCACTAGCAATATAATGCTCATCTCCGAAATAATATTACAGCTTATCATCAACTTGATGATGAGAATCTCTACACTACATGGGAATGTCATAAATCTTTGCTTCGACATTACCCCATGCATGACATTAAACAGGAAACACAGATTGAGATTTTTTATACTCGGTTGAATTCACAAACAAGGAATCTTATCGACGCATCAGCCAATGGTCCTTTGATGGATTGTACGTATGATGAAGCTGTTGGAATTCTTGAGAAAATTGCTCAAAATGATTATCAATATCTTATCTCTAGAGCTGCATAAGCAAAAGCTACTCCTGGAGTTATTGAATTGGATGCAATATCTACACTTATTACTCAAGTCTTTTATCTTGCAAACATGATAAAAAATATGAAAGGAACTAGTGACGTTACACCTATACGAGTCGCTCAACAAGTTGATGTTCCTACCTTTTGTTATGAGATTTTCGGTGACAACCATAGCTATGAAGATTGTCCACAACATGCAGAGATGACTTCTATGTCAGTAACATCCGTAGTAATTCTTATGGTAACTCTTATAATAATGCTGCACGCAATCAACAGTCTTGGGGAACTCAAAATACTGGACAAAATGCTACGACATTTCGATATGCGAATACATCTAATCAAGGCAATTATAACCCAAGATAAGGGAATTACAATCAACAATAGCAGAACTACAATCAGCACACTCAGATGCATCCACACCATAATCAAATGTAACCACAACACTCTTCAATGCATAATCAGCATGTTCAAGGACATCAACAACAACAGTACATGCAAGCTTCCACATCTGATCCGTTAGCAGCTCTTGAGGCTTTAATGCGAGAGCATAGGACTCACATGGAAGCAATTGTGCAAGGGAATTCATCTTTTATTCAAGCGTTGGAGGCACAATGAGGACAACTTGCATCGAATCTAAGTACTCGACCACCAGGCACACTACCTAGTGATACAAAAAATCCTAATCCGAAGGGAAAAGAACACTGCAAGACTATCACTCTTAGGAGTGGTAAACAAATTGGTGAGCCGACTACAGGCTCTATTGTAGTAACTTAAGACATTGGTGAGGTGATCCTTGGTGGGAAGGTTGAATCTAAAAAGTTTATCAATGTACTAGACAAAGAATTTCCACAAATTATCACTCATATTCTTAATGTTCGACCCTCGAATCTGTCGACACAATCAAAGATGTCGGCGCAATCTAATGTATCTCCACCTTTACTTTTTCCATAAAGATTTAGAGAGAATGAGCATGATAAGCAGTGTCAATAGTTCTTGAACATACTGAAGCAACTTCATGTCAATATTCCTTTAGTGGACGCTCTTATGGAAATTCCTAATTATGGGAAATTTATGAAGGAGCTCTTGTCTAAGAAGAAGAAGCTCAATGATATTGAAACTATTGCACTCACAGAAGGCTGTAGTGCTATCTTAACAAATAAGTTGCCCCCAAAATGAAAGATCTTGAGAGCTTTACTATCCCATGTTCAATTGGAAGCCATTATTTGGGCAAGACTTTATGCGACTTGGGAGCTAGCATCAACCTAATACCACTATCGACTTTCAAAAAGTTGAGAATTGGTCACATGACACCTACTGCAGTGACATTGCAACTAGCAGATCAATCCTTAGCTTAACCTGAAGGGCAAATAAAAGATATCTTAGTTCATGTGGATAAATTCATTTTTTCGACTGATTTTATCATACTTGACTGTGAGGCAGACAAGGAGGTTCCTATAATCTTGGGATGACCATTTTTAGCTACAGGACGAACTCTTATTGATGTTTACAAAGGTGAATTGACCATGCGACTTAATGATGAGCACGTCACTTTCAGTGTTTTTGAATGTACTTAATGCAAGGATAAAGAAGAATGTCATACTGTCGATGTGTTAGAGGATCTAATTAAGGAATAATTAAATGACCAAAGCATACTACTTTCTGAGGAGTTTGTAGTGACAGCTGATAAGGAATTCTTAGATGATTGTGACAGCATGGTTGAAGCTAATAACATTGAACTCAAGCATGGATTATGAACTCCCAATGTTTCCACCAATCATTCGAGATTATGAACTCTCATCAGAGGATGCTAACTTAGGGGATCGAGTCCTATCGGTGGCATCCCCTCCCATTGTGTACATCTCTGATGATGAAAAAGAAGCAGAATGAAGGGAGGTCGAGGAATGCTTGCAAAGGAATGATAGTCTGTTCGAAGACGATTTCACTGTTGGTCAAGAGGACCTTGCTATTAAGGAGGAAGTTCATGTTGGAGAGGAGGAAACCCTTGTTGAAGAGGTAAACAAAAAGGACGAGGAAGAAGATGCTGAGAAAAAATTAACTGAGCATACTGTCATTGCACCTGAGATTGTGGGTGTAACTAATGATAATTTGGAGCGAGATTGGCAGAAGCTACAAAAGAAACCAGTGAGGAACACCACAACCCTTTGGCGATAATGGTCTACACCGAACCACTCAAGGTGATCCCTCCTACACAGGAAGCAGCCGATGATGCTGGGGCAGAGCTGGAAACTGAGGAGCAATCCGAGGATCGTGCAAAGCCCAAAGAAAAGAAGAGAAAGTGCTTCAAAGATAAAAAGCACAGGAAGGAGGAGAAGAAGAGGAGGAAGAAGAAGCATCGTGCAGCCACATCTATGGCTGAGGAAAACTAAGTTAGTTTATTTTAAGTTTTTAACTGTAGTGTTCATGCATTGCATGTAGCTATAATTTTTTTTAGTGCACATTGTCATTTCTATTGTCATTGCATTTTAATGTTAGTGCATTGGGGACAATGCAAACTTAAAGTTTGAGGGAATGCACCAGGTTTGGAAATGCACCCACATTTCAAAAAAAATTCTTTTTGAGTTTAATGAAGCATGCAAGGTTTATGAATAATTAATGCAAATGTGCTTTAAAATTTTTGTTACATGCGATGCTTAATTATTGAATCATGTCAACTATCAATGAATGAGTTGGATAAATTTGACTGAATGTTGTATCTTTAATTCTTTGATGAATGATTTAGATTACATTAATAATGGATGACTAGCAGCATTTCTTGAATCTTGAATGAATCTGCCTTTTACAGCTGCCTATATACATATATTTATAAATAAGAGACACTCCAATGTGGGTGTATTGTGAACTGTTTAAGGGGGAACACTCCAATGCAAGTGTTAGAAAAATGAATATGGCCAAAGGCTGTTGCTACATGAGTGTGTGTCTACGCAACTACGTACTCCCTAGGGGTTTGTTGCACTCCATCGTTACTTCTCAAGAATAAGGGTATAGTAATGCAATGATATCCCTTGTTCACACAGAAAAAAGAGAAGAAAAGAAAAGAAAAGAGATATATAGATACTTAGTATTGCACTCCAATTTAGGATTTGAGGCATGAGGCTGGCTTTGATGAAGTTGCAATCTTAGTTATTTGTACTAATGTGTTGTCAATGCAATATTTTGTCATCTGAATGTAATTCATTCATTGGGATATTAGATGAATCAAGTTGCTAGAATGATCATTTGCCTTGGTAAATTTTTGTGTAGCCTTGTGATACGACTTGCAAAGCCCAAATTCAAGCTTATGAATGTGATGGGATCAAAGTTTCTCAAGGCCCAATAACGAGGTCGAAGGTCAAGCAAATTCGAGCAAAATTGAATGAGATCATCTAGGACTTCGTTACTAAGGCCCTAGATGCGCACACGGCCAAAAAAGAAAATCAAGATTCACTTTCTTATTTTCAAGAAAATCAAGAAACTGAATCTTGGTCCAATTTTTCCATTCCAAACAATTTCAAGAATCTAGAAAATCAAGATTTCAAATCTTGGAAATCTTGGTCCAAGAAACCGAAGCTGCCAATTTTTAAGTTAGGGAAATCAGCAGACATGCAACGACTTTTTGGATAGGATCCAGGAATTTATGGGTTGAGATCTCTGCATGGATTTCGAACATCTATCTCTTATCTTTGAAACACACTTTGAATCACTCAATTTCAAGTTCAGGAGCTCAATTATGATAGTTTTAATAAAGACTGCACGGGCAAAATTTTTGGACGTGATTATGACGAGGATTACAAGTTTCGACCTTTTAATTCGAGTTTAAATCATATTGGGTACGGGTTTTAGGTTTAATTTTTATTATATATGAGCCCAATATTGTATTATCAGCTCTAATTCTTTTATTGTTATTTTTTATTCCAAATTTGTAATAATTATTAAGTAGTTTAAGTTTTTAGGAGTTTTATGTCAACAAGAAAGTTTTTTGTTTAGATTAGTTAGAGTTCTAGTTTAATTAAGAGTTTTATTTACATTTATTTAGCTTGCCTATATATAGGCCTTGGAATTCTAAACAAAACACTGGATTTTGATTCTTTTGAGTTAACAATAATTCTCTTTGAGTTTTTCTTCAAGAATTTCTCTTGAATTTTTTTAGGAGTTGTTTTTAACAATCTTTTAGGTTGTGGGAATCATCTTCAAGCTTTTTCTTGCCAAGATCTCTTTACTGGAGGGGGAATTAGAGCCATTGAAGGGAGTTGTGGATTCTTATCGTTTCCAAGATTTCTTATGACATTATCTTCTCTTTTTTATCTTTAATATATCGTTCTTTTTTGATCTAGTTTATTTCTTGCTGTTTAGGGTTGCTGATTTAGTTGATTTTTGTTCTAGGTTGAAATTGCTTCAAGAGGGACATTCTCCTACCTTGATCCATCAAGAAACACATCAAAAATTAGGAGATCCAATCTTTTCTTGCTGTTTCAAACATTCTTGCCTAAACAGTTTGCTTTTATCTTTCAAATCACTTCTAACAAATCTATTTGTGTTTTTATTTTCCAGATCTGGTTGGGACGTTTTCTTGAGGTCCAAGGATAGTTTTTTCATCCAAGAAACCCTAATTTCATTCTCTATTGGATCCGTTACTAGCCATTCATCTTTCTTTCATTTTAATTTCGTTTGATTAGTCTTCTTGTCAACTAATCTGTCTTTCTTTGTTTTCTTTCAGATTACATTTTTCTAGAGCTTTAGGGTAGATCCACGACTTGACAACTTTATGATCCTCTTTCGTTTTCGTCTCGTATCACCTTGCTAGTTTCTGTTTTACTTGAGGATAAGTAAAAACTCATGTTTGGGGGTGTGATAGTGCTAGGAAGAACATATGTTTTCTCCCTACTTATTGATTAAGTTATTCTCATTTAGTTATCTCTAGCACATATTTTAGCATTTTTCAGTTTAGTAAATTGCATTTTTTAACTCAATGGACCTTAGCCTAGTTTCCCTTAATTTTGTCATGTTTTGGTACTAATGTCGCTGCATGAGTATTTCCAAATTATGCCCAGGATTGTCGACGCACCCGAAAGCTGTCCAGATAAGAACAAAAATGTGTGAGCTGTCCAGTCTTCTATAACCAACTTGTACGACCAGAGATAACTTGATTTTTATGAAAGGGCACCTGTACAATTTGGAAGGATATAAATACTCACAATGAACGAGAAAAAGGAGGTTTTTTTTGTGCCATATTCTTCTTCAACTTACCTTGGAAGCTTTCGACTATGGAGGCTTAAGGCTCTCACAGGTGAACTGATGTGAAAAAGATACAGATCAGCTCTTGATGAGGAGCCCTAAGTGCGACACAAGAGGGAATTGAGAGATCAAGTCGAGATTTGCTAGGAATAGTATTCTCCACTTATTTCTTTTATATTTCTTTTCTAAACGCTGGTGATTCCTTTCTATTTTATATTTGTATAGAAGTACACATGATTTCTAGGTTAAATGTTATTTTATTCAATCTTTCTTCTACTATTTAATCTTTGGGTTTGAATGTTTTTGGCATGGAAATGTTATTGCAGTCACTATCACTGGAAGGTGTAGTGACAGTTCAAGCTAATAAGCATGACAACGAAAGTTGCTTGAGGATTAGAGGAATTTAAACCACTTGTTCTCAACTATGTTGCATTGCCATCATCGGAAGGTGTGGTTAATGTTCATGTTTATGTCTTAGGTCAAATATAGAAGTTAAGCTTGGTAAGATATTCATTGCACTTTATTGCAGTGACAATCACCTATCCTTCATATCTTGTGAGCAGCACTTAGTATTCTGTTGAATATTCACATTGGAAATATCATTTTATCATTATCACATTTCGTTTTTCTTTTCAAGTTATTACTCTGACAACTATTATCACAAATTATCTCATTTTTACTTATTCATTGCACTGACATTAAGAGACAAAAGACAACCATCCTCGTGGGATCGATATCCGATAGACTGGCATCTGTCTACTATACTTGCATCGACAGTGTACGCTTGCACAATATTGCTATGACGTTAAACAGCCGATCAAGAACTTAAGAGTTTCATGCTCAAAAATAAAAATTTCCTTATCATCATGTGATATTTATCAATCAACACAATCAACCTATAATACATGCTCCTAACCAATCACTTTTATTTCTACAAGTTCAAGCCCACATAAAAAAATAAAAATTATATGCCAAAAATTCCTATGTTAACCCCCTCACTTTCGAAAACACATTGTTCCCAATGTGTAGTCCCCTTAAATAATAAAGGAAAGAAGTTACCTAATTTATCGTGAAAGTTCTCTTCTTATGGTGGTTGTCCTTCTCTTTTTGGCGTTAATATTCGAAATTGTTGTGTCTTCCATAATGTAGGGTTCCTACAAAAAGAATTCAAGCATATATACAAAGATAACTACTAATCCTACTCGTACGAATTATATAAGTCTATAATATAAAACAAAAATTATCCAAAAGTTACAAAATAAAATTGTTTTAAATAGTTATTCTTCCTCATCCGTCTCATCTTCCTCCTCCTCACTATCATTCCCTTCTTCTGGCTCTTCGTCATCATGCTTCTCATCCATTTCCCCAAACATGTCTACGGTGTAGTTAAGGACCCTAAGGTTATGTTGTCGAGCAACTTCTTGGAATATTGGTCCCAATTTGTGCATCCATTAGAGCATCCAATCCAGCTTTGCATGAGTCTCCTCTCCAACTCATTGTTGGGCTGGTGCACCTTCGTGGAATATTGTTTCAATGTTTGCTCGATGGATGTCATGGGCACTCCTGCCCTTCTGCACAAAGCTGTGATGAGTTGAGGAAAGAAAATTCCCACCTTTTAGGTTCCTACGGAATGACTCATGTCTCGATGGATCCATTTCCCTATACAAACCTATTTTTTCTGCAAAATCGCAAATAACAATACTGCTAAAAAAACATTAACATTAGAAACATTTAAAGCAGGAATCATACGAGTACAAATAAATTGGATCCACATCTTAGCTTTAGGAAGCATGATAACTTGATTAAAAGATGTGGGAATGCTAGTGTCTGGCTTAAATTTCCATCCTCCCTTTCCTTTAGTTAGATAAATAACTACCTCATGCATATCTATATCACTAAAGGATTCTAAATCAATTTGATCTAAGAAATCCTATTCATAATAAGGAGCATTAAAGAAATTATAAATTATTTTGGGGTTTACCTTAACACTTATTCCCCTAATTACTAAGGTTTCCTAATTTTTAGTTCATCCCCAGTTCTAAAGATGTGATCTTTTAAGGCAACATAAAATTCCTAAACTAGAGGGATAACAGCTGGTTCTGTAGGGATTGTCCAAAAGAGCTCTCATCTATGGAACCTAACTAGAGGCTAAATTTCCTTGCACAAAACCATTAATAGATCAAAACTCCTTTCCTGAATGAAAGTTTTTCCTTGAAGTTCATTGAAATATTTTTCTACATTCCGGTTTAAAAAATTCAAAGGAGTTGTATCCAATGATGGTTTTGATTCTACTTTACATCTAACCTTTCTAGGAGCATTCTAAATAAGAAAAATATAAGAATAAGAACATTAAACCTAGATGGGTGTGCTTTCTCCTCTTGCTTCGAAACCTGGAAAGTAAATAGAAAAACTAGAGAAAAGAAAGGATTTCTAGGTTTTTGATGTATTAAACTAAGATAGCATGAGTTAAAATAATGTTTAGATATTTATAATGGTTAGTATTTAAGGTTTCAAGGAGTAAAAACTCAAAAAACTAAGCTCTATGCCGTCGGGTTACGCAATTAGGCTGGGTCATTCTGTAAAAAATTACAATCGGTGTCGCAACATATGTAGTGTCTGTCGTGACATTCCCTTCAATGCCTCTAAGTCGTGACATAATGGAGTGCTTGTCGCGACATTCTCCTCAGCCCTTTTTTTGTCTATTCTGTCTACTGTGTCACGATGAGGGGATGCCCATGTTTTCTATTAAAAACATAGCTGATAGTATGTCGCAACAAACCCCTGTTTTCTATTAAAAAAATAAAAGAAAAAAGATGTTAGAATGATATACAATATTGTACATAAGTTAGAACCATCTATTTTACCTTTAACTCTTACTATCGGATTCGTCCGGTATGCTTACCCTTGTCAAATGGATCCAATTTTGGTCACCTTTTATCCACTTCTCATGGGCTCTTTCCAATTCCTTCAATCGATCCATTTCCTTGAGTCGATTAATTCTTTCCTTATTCATGAATGAGATTCAATTGTGCTTTTCTCCCTTATTTAATTCGAGCAGATGAGATCTTTCATTGTGTTCCTTGGTTTCATTGCTTTTATCCCCACATTTGAAGATTTCCACCTCTCTATTTATCCTCATAGTGAGCTCATTATTGTTGAGGTCGATGGTGGATCGTGATGTGGCTAAGAATGGTCTTCCTAGCAAAATGGGGATATCCCTTCCTCGAAATCTAAAACAACAAAGTCTGAAGGGATGTTGAAACTCTTTACCTGGACTAAAACGTCCTATAAAATTCCTCTTGGTCGTACAAATGATCGATCTTCCAGTTGTAACCTAACCTGGGTATTCTTAAGATCTCCACTCGCAAGTTTCTCAAATACTAACAAAGGCATTAGGTTTATGCTGGCACCAAGATCACATAGAGCCTTGTTAAACTGAAGATTTTTTATTTTAATAGGAATAGTAAAGCTGCTAGGATCCTTCAATTTCTGGGGAATTACCTTGGAGATGATAGCACTGCAGGATGCATTCACCTCCACTTGCTCGCATACCTTTATTTTTCGATGCTATGTCATGACTTCAGTGTCATCATCAGATGGGATGTTGATAACCTCATTTGGTTTGTTAGGCTCTTCTTTGTCCTTAAGTTGTTTTGGGCTACTCAGTACTTTGCACGATCTTAACTTGATCACCTTCACATGCTCTTTACCTTCTCTTCAAAGATTATTTTCTATGTTGTTAGGGATTCTAGAACTAATTTGTCTCGATATATCGCTCATCATACTTATCAATTAATTCATTCTTTCCTCTAGTTTTCCCATAGATCTGGCGGTATTAGCACAATCAAACTGTACTTGTTTTATGTCCGCCCTCACGGACCTTCAATTCTATCCATTCGTTAACCACATGCAGTATGGGCACCTTGCATTTCGTTTTCCGACTATCTCTACAGAAATGGGGGTTGATAACTAGGGTTTCTCGTTGGGTTGTTGTTACTATTTCCCGTTTTGTTTCCTCTCAACCTAAAATTGGGGTGATCCTTTCATCCTGGATTATAAGTATTTGAATAGAGATTTCGAGAACATACGTAATTGGCCTCCTCTGGATTTATGAGATGGTGATAAAGAGGCTTATCTTCCCCATTGGATGGTGGTGCTATTATGGCAGACTCGATTCGATTCAGCCTCTCCAACAATTGTTGGTATTTATCATCTTCCTTTAACATTTTTATCGAAGTGGGTTTCTGTACATAAGTGAACCTCTCAGTAGGCCCCTAACATGAACTCATTGCCATGTTCTGTATGAGCCCATAACTATCACTATACGTTCGATTCATTAGGGTTCCTCCTACCACACCGTCTAGAGTAGATCTGGCAGATGCATCCAACTCATTATAGAAAGTCTGCAGCTACATCCATTTCGACATACCATGATTCGAGCATTTGTGTACTAGCACCTTAAACCATTCTCATGTCTTGTGGAACCCTTCACCCTCAAATTGTCGAAAGATTGACAGTTCTCGCCTTAGTTGGATAGCTTTTCTCATAAGGAAAAACTTTTGCAAAAAATTCCCTACCAGTTCATCCCATGTTGTGATAGATCCAAGTGTCTGTGCATCTAACCATGAAAAAGCATTATCAGTTAGGGAAATAATCTTAAACAAATGGCATCATTAGTAATGTTATTAAAATTAAAAGTATCACACAACTGTAAAATCCATTTCAAATGTAAACTAGGATCCTCAGACATAGTCCCTCTAAATTGTAAATTATTTTGGATCATTTGAATCATAGCCAGTTTTATTTCAAAATTATTAATGACGATAGTAGGACTAGCAATACTCCCTTAAGTTAGATGTAAAGTAGGTAAAGAGTACTCCCTTATAGTTCTTTGTTCTTCCACCATTGGTTCATTCGTAAGGAGTTGTAGGGGTATATTGAGATTTTTAATGCTAGCCGTGGGATCTTCTGTTGGATCAACTTGTTCTTTTATCTCTTCCGGTGGTGGGTTTTGCATAACCTTTGGGATTCTACAATTGCGTCTAATTAGTGATTCGGGGTTAGCAATAGGCTCGACCAAGTTTCCTAGACTTCGAGTCATAAACCAAAAATAATTAAAAAAAAGAAATAACAAAATACAAAAAATAAAATAAAAATAAAAACTCGTATCTATAACCAAAATTTTTTCTAAAAATTTTATTAGCAATGAAAGAATAAGATCTACTAAAGCGTTGCCTCCCCAGCAACGGCGCCAACAACTTGATCGCCCCCGAACATACTCTTGTTTAGTGTAGAGTTCGGCTTTCTGCAAGTATATGGGTCAAGTTGTAAATATAGTGTGTTTACAACAGAACACTTGGAAGTATTCCAAGGATTATACCCAAAAGAGGCTTAAGGCGATAGGAAATAGAATTCCTACAAAGAACAAAATTAATTAGTACTAGTTTTAAGGTTTATAGTACGAGGGAAAATAAGAGAGTTGGTTGAAAGCATAAAAATAAAAAATAAAATAAAATAAAATAAAGATGAGTTGTAGAAATTCTTATAAACGTCTTTGGCGAGATTAGGTTGTTTTCGTATGATTTCTTCAATTGTTAGGTTTTAAGGATTTTCCTCCAATCAACTAGTCACTACCCCAGTTGGATATCTCGATCTTCTACCGGCATAGCAAGCCGATAGAGATTACTTATCACTAGATGTCACAATCTAAACCGGTTTGGGGAAAAGGTATTCACGGATGGGAAATACCAATTTTGGGTTCATTCTCACCTAGATGACTTTCTTGGGTTTCAGGCCTAGTATTTGCTTGATGTTCTTCCTTTCCTAAACAGTTGATCCGAAAGGTAAAATCCCTGTAAAACAACAATCAATCATTGATACTTCCACTTCCTAATTTCCCAAAATGGAATTAGTTCCTGATGGTTTCTTTATTTATCGATAACATAATATATGAAAACATGTAAATCAAGAATTAAATGAAAAAGAAACTGAATTGTATTAAGCGATCTATCGGGAAAAATTTCTCGATCGTTTATGCGAGTTTCTACAATCTCGTTTCAAAAGCGGAAAATAAATAAACTAAAACAGAAAACTAAATGATGTCCAAAACCCTAGTGCTAAAGGTCATATTTATAGCTTTTGATGATCGCTTTTCCTAAACCCTAGGTCAACTGTCTTTCCTCGTGTTTAAGTGGTACTTTAAAGACCAAAACTCCTTTCGTTTAATGTGAGATCTGCATCCAAGGGTCAATATCGCAACACACCAGGTCCTATGTCACGACATAGGCATCAATCTCCATGTGAAGCTTCATCCTTCATGCGTTTTCGCGACATAGCTATTGTGTGTCGCAAGAAAGAAGTTAGATATCAGTATCCTTAAGTTTGGTCCCTTGAGTGCAGCATAGCTCAGCCTATGTCGTGAAAAAGTGATCTGTTTCCTTTTAGTATACTTCTTATGGTCTCCTGCACACTTGCCAAGTATGTTAGCTAACCTTTAAGCCTCATTTGGCCTTAAAGACAAATAAATCATCATTTTAACACTTAGGTTACACAATTTATTTAAATAAGAAATCTAAACTAAATCCTATTAAAACATAACAAAAATACTTGATTTCAAGCTCTTCAAGTGTGAAAAATAGTTTAATCTACTAAGTATAAAATCGACAGATCAGCTACATGCATAATGTCGATCTATTGACAGATGATGCACTGGAGTTTCTAGATCTACCACACATGAGGCGTGGCTACACAAGTTCGTCATTTGATTTGGGTTACTTGGAAGTTGGTAAGGAGTTTTCAAGCAAGGATGGTTTTCTCATTGCATTGAAGTAATATATAATCAAGAATAGGATTAACTACCACGTGGTTTAATCCAAATCTGAGAAGTTCGAGGCCAAGTATGTAGTGCAAAATGGTACCTGTTCATGGAAAATCATGGCTTCAGTTAAGAAGAGGACGAGGTTGTAGGAGATAAAGAAGTTCACCAATCCGCATACGTGTTGCCTCTGGTACAGTATCATTGTGTTTAGGGTTTATGAATATTAGGGTTTAGGTTTGCATTATTTAATGTACTTGTTTGGTTCCAGGTGTTTCACAAGATCATCCCAAGCTAGATTTATCAATGATAGAAGACTTAATACTACCGATGGTGAAAGCGGATCCCAGGATTGAGGTTTCTATCTTTGTTGCCAATATTCGCAGCTAAGTCAACTACAAGCCTTCTCATCGCAAGTCCTAGATATCTAAGCAGAAGGCACTGGAGAAGATGCACGGTGAGTGAGACGCTTCATACAATGAAGTGTGGCAATGGTGTCAGGTACTGAAGAGGTACGTCCCAAGTTGCGTAACAGACCTTGAAATGGACACTAGGCCTGACAACCCTAGAAAGTCATCTAGGTAAGAATGAACCCAAAATTCGTATTACCCACCTGTGAACACCTTTTCCCCAAACCGATTTAGATTGTGACATCTAGCGATAAGTAATCTCTATCGACTTGCTCTGTCGGCAAAAGATCAAGAGATCCAACTGGAGTAGTGATTAGTTGATTGGACGAAAATCTCCAAAACCCAACAATTAAGGAAATCATACGGAGACGACCTAATTTCCCCAAAGTCATTCATAAGATTTTCTACAACTTCACTTTTACTTTATTTTATTTTTCTCTTTTTATTTTTATGCTTCCAAAACACTCTTCAATTTTCCTTTGTACTATAAACCCAAAAATCAGTACTAATTAATTTTATTCTTTGCAGGGATTTTATTTACTATAGGTTTACGCCTCCTTTGAGTACGATCCTCAAAGTACTTCCAAGTGTTCCATTGTAAATACACTATATTTACAATCTAACCCGTATACTTGCGAAAAGTCAAAATCTATGCCAAAAGGAGTACGTTTAGAGGCGGCAAGTTGTTGGCGCCGTTGTTGGGGTGGCAACACTTTAGTAAATTTTATTCTTTCCTAGTTAGTAAAATAATTAGAAAATTTTTTGGTTATAGATACAATATTATTTTCTTTTATTTTTCGTTTTCTTTACTTTTTATTTAATTTTGGTTTATGACTCGAAGCCAAGAAAACTTTGTTGACCTTATCTCTAACCCCAAATCACTAATTAGACGTAACCGCAAAAACCAAAAGGTTATGCAAAACCCACCACCAGAGGAGATAGAAGAACAAGTAGATCCAATGGAAGATCCCACGATTAACGTAAAAGACATCAATATACCTCCACAACTCCCTGCAAATGAATCGATGGTAGAAGAACAAAGAACTATAAGGGAGTACTCTTTACCTACTCTAGATCTTACTAAAGGTAGTATTGTTAGACCTACTATCACCGCTAATTACTTTGAAATAAAATCGGCTATGATTCAAATGATTCAGAACAATTTACAATTTAGGGGGATAATGTCTAAAGATCCCAGCTTACATTTGAAACGATTTTTACAATTGTGTGATACTTTTTGGTTTAATGGTATTACTAATGATGTCATTCGTTTAAGATTATTTCCCTTTTCTCTAGCTGAGAACACTTTTTCATAGTTGGATGCGCAGGCACCTAGATCCATCACAACTTGGAACGAACTAATAGGGAAATTTTTTCAAAAATTTTTCCTATGGGAAAAGCTATCCAACTTAAGAGAGAGTTGTCAACCTTCTGGTAGTTTGAGGGCGAGTGTTTCCACGAAACATGGGAACAGTTTAAGATGTTAGTAAGCAAATTCCCTAATCACAGTATGATGAAATGGATGCAGCTGCAAACTTTCTATAATGGGTTGGATGAATCCGCCAGATCTACTCTAGATGGTGCGGTAGGAAGAGCCTTAATGAACCGAACGTATAATGATGCTTATGGGCTCATAGAAAATATAGTGTTGAATTCATGTGAGTGGCTTACTAAGAGGTTCACTTATGCGTAGAAACCCTCTTTTGTGAAAATGATAAAAGAAGATGATAAATACTAACAATTGTTGGAGAGACTGAACCAAATCGAGTTTTCTACAATAGCACCATCATTCAATGAAGAAGATAAGCCAATTTATCACTATTTCATAAAACCGGAGGAGGCCAATTACGTAGGTAGTCAATATCTTTACTTGAATACTTACAATCTAGGATGGAAAGATCATCCAAATTTTAGATGGGGAAGAAGCCAATGGGGTAATAGTAACAATAATACCCAAGCGAGAAACCTTAATTATCAACCCCCATTTTTATAGAGACATCCAGACAAAGCGAGTCAAGGTGACCATGCTACTTGTGGTTAAAGAATGGACAGAATTGAAGGGGAGATGCATTCTATGAGGGAGGACATGAAACAAGTACAGTCTGATTGTGCTAATACCGTCAGACCTGTGGGAAAGCTAAAGGAAAGAATGGATCAATTACTAAGCATGATGAATGATCTTTCAAGAAAAATTGGTTTAGGGATCCCTAGCAACACTGAAAATAATCCTTGTAAGGAAGGTAAAGAGCAAGTTAAAGTGATTGAGTTGAGATTGGGTAAAGTACTGTGTAGCCCAGAACAATCTGCCAAGGAAAAAGAGCTTACTAAATCTAATGAGATCATAGATATCCTGTCTGACGATGATACCGAAGTCATCAAACCCAATGAGGTACCTACCAAAGAGGAAGTAGAAACGAAGGAGGACGTTCCTAATTAAGGAAAGAATGCCTCAATCCCCTTCCCAAAAAGGTTGGAAGAAAAGAAGCAACAAGACGAAAATGACTTTGTAAGTTTTCTCAACCTTTTTAAATCCTTTAATATTAACTTACCTTTGATTCAATTAATAGAAGAGGTACCCAAGTAGGCCAAGTTCTTAAAGGAAATCATGACACGGCGTCAAAAAATCAAGGTAGGTGAGCAAGTGGAGGTAAACGCATCCTGCAGTGCTATTATCTTCGAGGTAATTCCCCAAAAACTGAAGGATCCTGACAACTTTACTGTTCCAATTAAAATTGGAAATCTTCAGTTTAACAAGGCTCTATGTGATCTTGGTGCAAGCATAAACCTAATGCCTTTGTCAGTATTCAAGAAACTTGGGAGTGGAGATCTTAAGAATACCCAAGTTACGTTACAACTGGCAGATCGATCATCTGTACGACCGATGAGAATTTTAGAGGACATCTTAGTCCAGGTAAGGAGTTTCATCATCCCTGCGGATTTTGTTGTTACAGATTTTGAGAAAGATAGGGATATCCTCATTTTGCTAGGAAGACCTTTCTTAGCCACATCACGGTGCACCACTGACCTAAACAATAATGAGCTTACTATGAGGATAAATGGTGAGGTGGAAACCTTCAAATGTGGGGATAAAAGTGATGAAATCAAGTAGCACAATGAACGATATCATCTGCTCGAATTGAATAAAGGAGAAGGGCACAATCGAATCCCATTCATGAACAAGGAAAGAGTTAATCTCTTTAAGGAAATGGATCAATTGAAGGAATTGGAAAGATCTCATGAGCGGTGGACATAGGGTGAACAAAAATGGATCTGTTTGGCAAGGGTAAGCATACCAGAAGAGTCTGATAGTAAGACTTAAAGGTAATTTGGTAGTTCTAACTTATGTATATTATTGTATATCATTATAACATATTTTTCTTTTAGTAATTAATAAAAAAAGGGGTATGTTACGACACACCATCAGCTATATCGCAACAGAGGTGGTAGAACCGAAAAAGAGCAAGACTGAAGCCAATGTCACAACACGGCTACCTCCTTGTCCCGAAAAAAGAAACAGAACCGATAAAAATCAAGGCTGAGGGGAATGTCATGAAAAAACTCCATATACGTCGTGACCTAGAAGATTTGAAGGGTATGTCGCGACAAAGACTACCTATGTCGCTACATCGATCGTAATTTTTGCAGAATTGACCCGGCCTAACTGCGTAACACGATGACTAAGGGCTTAATTTTTCTAGATTGTTACACCTTAAAACCCTAAATACTAACCATTATAAATACTTAAACAGCATTCTAACTCATTTTATTTTATTTCAACTCATCAAAAACCTAGAAATCCTTTCCTTTCTCTATTTTCTCTTTACTTTTCAAGTTTCCAATTAAAGGGGTGAAGCACACCTATCTAGGTTTGAAGTTCCTACTTCTACATATTTATTATTTAGAATGCCTCCTCGAAAGGTTAGACGTACGGTAGAATCTGAACCATCATTTGATACCACTCCTTCGAATTTTCTAAACTTGAATGTAGAAAAATATTTTAATGAACTTCAAGGTAAAACCTTCATTTAGGAAAGGGGTTTTGATCAATAATGGTTTTATGCAAGGAAGTTTGGCCTTTAGTTAGGTACCATAGATAGGAACATTTTTGGACAATCCCCACAGAGTCCCTATAGTTCAGGAATTTTATGCTACCTTAAAAGATCATATCCTTAAGACTAGGGATGAAGTTAAGTGGGAAACCTTAGTAATTAGAGGAATTAGTGTTAAGGTAACCCCTAAAATAATTTGTTATTTCTTTAATGCCCCTTATTATGAACAAGATTTCTTAGATCAAATAAATTTAGAATCCTTTAGTGATATGGATAAGCATGAAGTAGTTACTTATTTAATTTAGGGAAGGGGGAATGGAAATTTAGGCCAAGCACTAGCATTCCCACATCATTTAATCAAGCCATCATGTTTCCTAAAGCTAAGATGTTGATCCAATTTATTTGTACCCGTATGATGCTTTAAATGTTTCTAATGTCAATGCTTTCCGAGCAGTCTTGTTATTTGCAATATTGCAGAAAAAGTAGGTTTGTATAGGGAAATGGATCACTAAGACTTGGGCCGTTGAGTAGGAAGCCAGAAGATGGGGATTTTCTTTCCTCATCTAATCATAGCTTTGTGTAGGAAGGCAAGAGTGGCCATGACATCCATTGAACAAACCTTGAAGCCGTCAAAAAGTTTCATTGGGGACACACTCTTCCAACAATATAGAGAACTTCGTGCCAAACAAATAAGAGAAGGGAAGAAGAAATCACGAGATTCGATGGCTACACCAACATCCACACGAAAGTTGGCACCAGCCCAACAAGAAGTTGGTGAAGGGACTCATGCAAAGTTAAATTGGATGATCCAATGGATGCAAGAATTGGGACCAATATTCCAAGGAGTTGCTTGACAACATAATCTTAGGGTCCCTAACTACACTACAGGCATGTTTTGGGCGATGGATGAGGAGCATGACGATGAAGAGCCAGAAAAAGGGAATGACAGTGAGGAGGAGGAAGATGAGATGTGTTGGAGCCCAATTTGTCCGGGCCCAACAAAAATAAAACAAAAATAGACCAAATAAATTAAAAAGAAAAAGTCCCTTAAATAATGTTTTTTATATATACCCGAATCTATTACAAATTCAAACCATACCACCTAAACTACCCATGGCCTAACCTTAAACCCAAATTACACCTAATTTCCCTAGGGCCCAACAACCCCGAATTTTTGAAAAATTTTGAAACCCTAGTTGCTAGGGTTTTCAGCAGTTCCTATGCTGCCACCCATTCCTCCACGTCAGCCACGCCGCCCCAGTTGCCTCTGCCACCATCTGACGCCAACCACCACCTTCCACCACCACGTGGTCACCTGCAAAAATAAAGAGAAGAGACAGAAGCAAGAACAGAAAAATGCATGTATCCATTCGGCTATAAAAGCCATGTAAAAATTATAAAATGGGCATCCCCTTTCGATTTTCACGAGAAATAAAAAAAAGCAAACAACATATTTGAATTCAAGATTGCAAGAGCGTTCTTTTGGCAAGGTATATTGTTCTTTATACGTGTATATATAGTATATTTATATCTTTTCATTTTCAAAGGCATATATACGCACATATATTAATCTTTTTTCGAAAAAATAGATTTACATATATGATATATATACATGTTTACTACTTTATTTTATTTATATATTTTTGAAACAAAATAAATGAAATAAAAATAAGAAGAAAAGATTCGAAAATCATCAAATAAACAAACTTCTTTCGAAATCTTTTAAAGATCGAGGCTTGATCTTGCTAGATCCGACCCCGATCTACCTTTTAAAAGAAAATTAAAAAATTTTACCTTAGAGCTACCGTGCATGGCAGCGACGAGCGACGGTCGGCAGGGAACGGCAACGGCGACGACCGGAGAAAGACTTACCAGAAAAAAAAAAGAGAGAAAAAAAGAAAAGAGAGAGAAGAAAGAGTTTTTTGGTTTTTTTGAATAAATGAGTGAAAAAATGAGGAAAAAAGGGGTTAAAAAGGGGTTATATAGGTTCTCAAAACGACGTAGTTTTGGAAGTAACTTAAAACACCTCAAAACTACGTCATTTTGATGCTACATGAATCAGATTATTTTTAAAAATGGGTAATTTTCCCATTTGATCCTTCTGCATTGTTATTTGTTTCAATTTAGTCTTTTTTGCATATTTTTAATTTATTGCAAGTTAGCCCAATAATTTTAAAAGCTTTACAATTTTGTCCTTCAACTTTCTAAAGGCTAGAAGGCTGCCACGTGTTCCATTTTTTGGTTTTATTACCCAATAGGTCCCTGAAGTTTCTATAAATCATATTTTGACCCTTAAATTTCTTAAAAATTATATTTTGACCTCAAACTTTTCCAAAATTTCATTTTGACCCCTAAGTTTCTCCAAAATTACATTTTAACCCTTAAGTTTTTCCAAAATTACATTTTAACCCCAAACTTTACCAAAATTACATTTTAACCCTTAAACTTTTCTAAAATTACATTTTAATCCCTAAACCTTTCTAAAATTACATTTTAACCCTTCAAACTTCTCCAAAATCACGTTTTGACCTTCAAACCTTCCCAAAAATCACATTTTAACTTTAAATTCTCCAAAATCACATTTTGACCCCGTATTCTTTGAAACTTCATTTTCAACCCCTTTTTTCCTTTTTCTTCGATTTTTGTACATAAAATTTAATTATTTTTCTTCATCTTTTTAATTAATCCTACTTTCTGATTTTGTTTCGCGTTTTTTATTCCGTACTTCGTATATTATTAATCCCTTGTTTATTTTTGCATCTATTTATCTTCTTAATTATTATTTAATTTTTTCATTATTTGCATATTCATGTTTAATTTACGCACTCATATTTAAATTAAATTTGCTTTCTAATTTTCTCTAAAAAATACGAATATTTTAAAATCGAGACAATATTCCTATATTTCGGGTTTTGAAAAATTGTGCCTTAACTTACTAGGCGCGATTTTTTCTTCAAACTGGAATAATTAAATACCCTTTTCAAGGTTTGAAATTGGCAACGAGGGAATGCTCGTTATTTCGAATCTCAAAATGTTATGTCCTAGCTCACTGGACGTGACTTTCTTCCTCGATCATTTCGAAATAACGATACTTCCGCACGAAATTCGATTTTCCTTCTTAAACGTGTACATCAAATAAATCATGCATTCAAGGATCATATTTTAAACTTCACTCAAGATTTTAAGTTTTTAACAAACAAGACCGAATAATAATCGACTTGGTACCAGTTTTGGGCGTGTGAGGGTACTAATCCTTCCTCACACGTAACCGACTCTCGAACCCATTTTCTAGATTTCGAAGACCAAAAATGTTTTCAAACAGATTTTAAACATTTTGTGGTGATCCAATCACACCGAATAAAAGATTGGTGGCGACTCCGATTTTTCGATCATTAAAAATATTTTTGAGACCCTTTTTCTTTTCGAAAAAAAGACGTTTCGACAGCTTGACGACTCCACTGGGGAAATTTTTTTAAAAAAAATAAAAGAGAGTCAAGCCAAATGTCGATTATTTTCAGGTCTTTTTGTTAAAATTTTTAACACTCGATTTTGTTTAATATACGATCCTTTGCATTTTTGTGATGTTGGATTATGTCGATGCTACTAGTATAGATTTGCATTCATATGCATCTATTTCTACCCTTTTAAGTGGAAGCGGGAAACTACTCCTTCGTGAGGTTTTCACCTCCGTGTAGGATAGTGAATCGCTTTCGGGATTACTTCTGTACCTATGTTTTCGTGAAGTTTTCATTTTCGTGCAAACATATGGGAAATATGTCCTCCTAAATCGAACTCATCTGTATGGGCATGTAATGGGTGAGGATCAAGGAATCTGTTGGTTTGGGTACCTTTTTACTCTAGAGACTAAACCACATATAATGAGCCATAAATACTTGCTTTAGAAGAAGTTATACCAAACCTTTCAGCAGACGAAAATTTAGATTCTTTGTTCTATATCCATGTTTATTATTGTTGTACTAACTCACTCTAGTTTGTCTATCTATATGCATTACATCCTCATCTAAGGCAAGGTGTTGATTTAAGCTCAATTACTAAATAAAAAACTGGTCATAAGAAAACGGGTTTCTTGATAAGGTGGAAAACAATATGGTCACGCGCATATGGTCAAAAGAAAGACGAAAATCAAGGATTCGCTAGACGAGTAAGATTAAAACGAAGACCGTACAATGAACCAAACTTTGATCCAACTACATGAAGTGACTGATCACTTAAGCTGACATTTTGGACAAAAATGATGAACCATAGCAAAATTGGATGATTTTCTACAAAGATTAAGACACGATCATATGTGTATCTGCCTTATGTAAAGGAACTTGTTTTCTAGTAAAGTTTTCTAATAGAATTGAGCTATGAGTTAATGCCTTTCTCATGCATACATGCATTAATAAGCAGCACATTTTATTAACTTGCATATAATTCTATGAGAGCCTACCTTAAGTAGAACTGTGCCAAACCTTTAGTGGTTACATGAAGAAGGTAAGAGATACGGTTATATTCTTGTCTCTTTGCTTTTAATTGCAATTTATTTTCAAGTTTTATTCCTGTATTAATCATACTAATTTATTTATTTTGAATTTGTTTGCATTGCATTTTCATAAAAAAAGGGTGTTGATTCATGTTCTATTGCCAAATAGAGAACTGGTCATAAGAAAACGGATTCCTTGATAAGGTAGAAGTCAATGTGGCCGTACATATGTGGTCAAAGAAAAATACAACAGAAGGGTGATTGCCTGTCAAAGAGGCTCATATCAGAGTTCTGGGATTACACCCAAATAAATAAAATCCATAACAGTTTGCGAGAGCTGAAAGAAGTATGAGGTAGATGTTCTAATTCGAATATGTTGATTTTCCTACTCAAGCTTAGTTGCTTCACTTTCAGAAACATGAACATAAAGAATACGCTATGTCACTCCATTGCCCGAGGATTCAAAATCATAAGGCCTATTCTGGATGAGCGAACATTGGGTTGCAACCCTAATCAAGGAAAGAAAGGATAACAAATACATTACTTTGAAAAACCCATAAGACAATGCATCCAGAGGCGAGAAAAAATGTTGACATCTTCATTTCAAATGCATATGAAGTAGTCGACTTCCTTAAAGTTTCGAGGCACGTAGAGGAAACAATTATAGATTCGTTTTATCGATGTGACAAGAAAATCACTCATGTTCTAACAATCTCAACCACTAAACACTTATCAAAGAAAAGGCAAAAGAAGGTGTATTGGTGTACAACTTTTTGCTAGTATGGTTCTGTGGCCAATTTTGAAAATTGAAAAAGTCTCTTGTTAAGTATTCTCTGAGGACTATTCTTTGTCGAAGGAATTTATACCTATCTAAAGACAGGAAGTTATCGCCAAAGAAAATTTGAAATAAATGAGGAATAACTCCAACACTCTTAGAGGCAAGTCTGAGATAGGGACCATGTCGCAAGCAAGGATTTGACCAAATATGAGAAATGACTAACCACATGTAAATTTTAGCCATTCAAGACCAACATTTTGAACTAGAAATTAGGGTCAAACCGAAGCAAATTAGCTTGGAAGATTAGGACTTTGAGCATTAAGGCACGACCATGCATGTATCTGTCCTATGTACAGAAATTTGTTTTCTAGTAAAGTTATTCTAATGGAATGGAACCAAGAATCAACGCCTTTTTGCATACATTTTATCATTCATTTGCATTGCACTTCATGCATTAAATTTCAATAAGACCCCACATATTTGAAACATTCGTGTGTGTGTGAGTCACCAACCCTAAATGAAAACTGAGAGGAAACTTGATAAGTCAAGATAAGGAATGCTGAAAATTCGAGCGAAGTCATGTGGAGAGTGGAACCTATTGAGAGTTCATCCCTATACACTTGGAAGTGTTTTGACAACTAGACTGTGGAGGGGTTTCCTGTAGTTTTTAGGACTTTTTTAGAGTAATATTCAGGGCATATTATTGCTCTAAGCCTGAGAGCAGTAGTGATCCTTTTATAAAGGGCACATGACTATTATCTTTTATTTCAATAAAAATGATGCATTGTTTTTGTCCCATTTGGCAAACACCTTACCATTCTTCTCATTCGTTCATACCATAATTAATCATTCTTTAGTTCAATTATTCTTTGGATCCCCTTTTGTCTTTATGTTGGGTCCCTTGATATCAAGGATACAAGCGACACTGCTATTGACTCGGAGCCCTTTTGAGGAGAACATGTGTCCAGAAAAACCTTAAGACTTTGAAGGTAAACAAGATTGTAACTTATCTCCCGATCTGTTGAGAATGGTGGAGCAAGATGAAAAACAAATCCCACTTCATGAAGAGTCAGTGAAAATTGTGAGTCTGGGAAATAAGGAAGAAAAGAAGGAAGAGAAAATCGGGACGAGCATTTCTATCGAAACAAGCTGCTCCATGAGTTCAAAGATGTTTTTGCGTGGTCCTATCAGGATATGCCGGGGTTAAGTACCGATATTGTAGTACATAGACTTCCCATAAAGGAAGAATGCAAGCCTGTTCAGCAAAAGCTCCAAAGGATGATACCTGATGTGTTATTAAAACTAAAAAGGAGGTCAAAAAGCAATTTGACACTGGGTTTCTCCAAGTCAGAATGAGTAGCCAACATAGCCCCCATCCCTAAGAAAGATAGGAAGGTACGAATGTGCGTCGATTATCGGGATTTGAACAAGGCAAGCCTAAAGGATAATTTCTCGTTACCTCATCTTGATACCTTGGTCGATAATACAGTAGGTCATGCATTGTTCTCCTTTATGGATGGCTTCCCCAGATACAACCAGATAAGGATGGATCCCGAAGACATAAAAAAGACTACCTTTGTCACAATGTGGGGAACCTTTAGTTATAAGGTCAAGCCCTTTGGACTTAAAAACGTAGGGGTGACATATCAAAGAGCTATGGTGACTTTGTTTCATGATATGATGCACAAAGAAATCGAGGTTTATGTTGATGATATGATCGCAAAATCTCGAACAGGGAAGGAACATGTGAAGGTCCTAAGGAAACTGCTCTTGAGGTTAAGAAAGTTCCAGCTAAAGTTAAACCCGACCAAGTGCACCTTTGGAGCCACCTCAAGAAAGTTATTAGGGTTTGTGGTCGACAAAAAGGGCATTGAGATTGATCTAGATAAGGTCAAGGCCATACAAGAGTTACCACCACCTCGTACACAAAAAGAAGTTCAAGGTTTCCTAGGAAGACTGAACTACATCACTCGATTCATCTCACAATTAACCGAGAAATGTGATCCTATCTTTCGTCTCCTTAGAAAACATAACCCGGGTGTGTGGGATGACGAATGTCAGAAAACTTTTGATAAGCTAAAACATTATTTATCCAATGCTCCAATCCTAGAACCGCCAAGCCCCAACAAGCTATTGATCTTGTACTTGACAAATTTTGAAAATTCTATGGGATGTGTACTGGGCCAACATGATGAGACTGGAAGGAAAGAAAGAGCCATATACTTCCTCAGCAAAAAGTTCACCGATTGTGAGACAAGGTACTCATCGATTGAAAAGCTATGCTGCGTGTTGGTTTGGACTACTCGAAGGTTACGACAGTACATGCTATACCATACAACATGGCTAATCTCAAAGTTAGATCCATTAAAATACATGATAGAGTTAACCGCATTGAATCGAAGGATGGCTAGATGGCAGATCCTACTCTCCAAATTTGATATAGTCTATGTAAGCCAAAAAGCAGTAAAGGGAAGTGTAATAGCGGATTTCCTCGCCAGCAAAGCCTATAGATTTTGACTTCCCGAATAAAGATTTAATGTATATTGCAACCATTGAGGAAGGAGTTTCGAAAGAACAACCTTGGAAGCTAAATTTTGACGGTGCCTAGAATGCCACGGGTAATGGAATTGGGGCAGTTTTAGTATCTCCAGAAGTTGACCATTATCCTTTCACTAGTAAGCTCGACTTCGACTGTACAAATAACATGTCCGAATATGAAGCATGTATCATGGGAATCCGTGCAGCCATAGAATGAAAGATCAAAATTTTGGAAGTATACGGGTATTTTGCACTTGTAATCTACCAGTTCAAAGGAGAATGGAAAACAAGAGACTCCAAGTTAATTGACTATCGAAGATTGGTTCTCGAGTTAATCAAAGAGTTTGATGACATTACATTTCATTATCTCCCACGAGATGAGAACCAAATGGCTGACGCTTTAGCTACACTTGCCTCGATGATTAAAATAAATAGGCCAGAGGACAGAAGGCCCATTCAAATGAGCATTTACGAGGCTCCTGCCCACTGTTACAAAATCGAAGAAGAAGAAAGGGATGACCATCCTTGACACCAAAACATCTTGCATTATATAAGAGACTGCAAGTACCCAGAGCAAGCTACTGAGAATGATAAGCGGACTTTGAGAAGACTGGTAATTGATTATGTCTTAGATGGAGAAATCCTGTATAATAGGAGCAAAGATCAAGTGTTACTAAGATGTGTTGATGCTATTGATGCTAGGAAAATCCTAGAACAAGTCCATGAGGGTATCTATGGAACACATGCCAATGGTTTCACAATGGCTCGACAAATAATGAGATTTGGTTATTATTGGTCCACTATGGAAAATGATTGCATTAACTATGAGGTGTCACAAATGTCATATTTATGGGAATAAGATCCATGTGCCGCCTTCACCTCTCCATGCCTTAATATCCTTATGGCCCTTTTTCATGTGGGGCATGGATGTCATCGGACCAATCTCATCAAAAGCTTCTAACGGACATCGATTCATCTTTGTGGTCATTGACTACTTCACTAAATGGGTAGAAGCTGCTTCATATGCTAATGTTACAAAAATTGGGGTTAGCAAATTCCTGAAAAAAGAGATCATTTGTCGATATGGAATGCCAAAAAGGATCATATTTGACAATGCTTTAAATTTGAACAACAGCACAATAGCAGAGGTCTGTAGCCAGTTCAACATCAAACATCACAACTCATCTCCCTATCACCAAAAGATGAATGGGGCAGTAGAGGCAGTCAACAAGAACATCAAGAAGATCATTGGGAAAATGACAGAAACCTATAAAGATTGGCATGAAAAGTTACCATTTTCCCTTCTTGCTTATAGGACCTCAGTCATAACTTCTACTAGGGCAACACCGTTCTTGTTAGTCTATGGGACGGAAGCTGATCTACCTATCGAAGTAGAGATTCCTTCTCTCCGAATTTTGTCATAATTAAAATTAGATGAAGTAGAATGGGTCCAATCCAGATACGATCAGTTGAATCTGATTGAAGAGAAGAGATTGAAAGCGGTCTGTCATGGTCAAATGTATCAGAAACGAATGATGCAATCTTACAACAAAAAGGTTTGCCCTAGAGAGTTTCATGAAGGAGACCTGGTTCTAAAGAAGATACTCCCTATACAAAAGGATTTTTGAGGGAAGTGGATGCCTAATTGGGAAGGACCGTATATACATGTTTACTACTCTATTTTATTTATATATTTTTGAAACAAAATAAATGAAATAAAAATAAGAAGAAAGATTCGAAAATCATCAAATAAACAAACTTCTTTCGAAATTTTTTAAAGATCGAGACTCGATCTTGCTAGTTTCGACCCCGATCTACATTTTAAAAGAAAAATTAAAAAAATTTACCTTAGTGCCGCCGTGCACAGCGACGGTGAGCGAAGGCCGACGGGGAACGGCGACGGCGACAGTTAGAGAGAGACTTACCAGAAAAAAAAGGAGAGAAAAAAAAAAGAAAAGAGAGAGAAGAGAGAGTTTTTTGGTTTATTGAAGAAATTAGTGAAAAAATGAGGAAAAAATGGGTTATATAGGTTCCCAAAACGACGTAGTTTTGGAAGTAACTTAAAACACCTCAAAACTACATTGTTTTGATGCTACATGAATCAGATTTTTTTAAGAAAATGGGTAATTTTCCCATTTGGTCCTTCTGCATTTTTATTTGTTTCAATTTAGTCTTTTTTGCATATTTTTAATTTATTGCAAGTTAGCCCAATAATTTTAAAAGCTTTACAATTTAGTCCTTTAACTTTCTAAAGGCCAGAAGGCTGTCACGTGTCCTATTTTTTGGTTTTACTGCCCAATAGGTCCCTAAACTTTCCATAAATCATATTTTGACCCCTAAACTTCTCTAAAATTACATTTAAACCCCCAAACTTTTCCAAAATTTCATTTTAACCCTAAACTTTTCCAAAATTACATTTTAACCCCTAAACTTTTTCAAAATTACATTTTAACCCTCAAACTTCTCCAAAATCACGTTTTGACCTTCAAACCTTCCCAAAAATCACATTTTGACCTTAAATTCTCCAAAATCACATTTTAACCCTGTATTCTTTGAAACTTCATTTTCAGCCCCTTTTTTCCTTTTTCTTCGATTTTTGTACATAAAATTTAATTATTTTTTTCGCCTTTTTAATTAATCCTACTTTCTAATTTTGTTTCACGTTTTTTATTCCGTACTTCGTATATTATTAATCCCGTGTTTATTTTTGCATCTATTTATCTTCTTAATTATTATTTAATTTTTTCATTATTTGCATTTTCATGTTTAATTTCGCACTCATCTTTAAATTAAATTTGCTTTCTAATTTTCTCTAAAAAATACGAATATTTTAAAATTGAGGCAATATTTATTTATTTCGGATTTTGAAAAATTGTGCCTTAACTTACTAGGCGCGATTTTTTCTTCAAATCAGAATAATCGAATACCCTTTTCAAGGTTTGAAATTGGCAACGAGGGAATGCTCGTTATTTCGAATCTCGAGACGTTATGCCTTAACTCGCTAGACGTGACTTTCTTTCTCAATCATTTCGAAATAACATACTTCCTCACGAAATTCGATTTTCCTTCTTAAACATGTACATCAAATAAATCATGCATTCAAGGATCATATTTTAAACTTCACTTGAGATTTCAAGTTTTTAACAAACAAGACCGGATAATAATCGACGTGGTACCAATCTTGGGCATGTGAGGGTGCTAATCCTTCCTCACACGTAACCGACTCGCGAACCCATTTTATGGATTTCGAAGACCAAAAATGTTTTCAAACGGATTTTAAACATTTTGTGGTGATCCAATCACACCAAATAAAAGATTGGTGGTGACTCCCATTTTTCGATCATTAAAAATATTTTTTGAGACCCTTTTTCTTTTCGAAAAAAGACGTTTCGACAAGATGGATGAGGAAAAATAATTGTTTGAGACAATTTTATTTTGCAACTTTTGAATAATTTTTTTCTTTTTATTTTAGACTTATATAATTCGTAGGAATAGGATTAGAATTTATCTTTGTATATATGCTTGAATTATTTTTGTAGGAACCCTACATTATGGAAGACACAAAAAGAATTGAGCATTAAACACCAAAAGGAGAAGGACAACCACCATAAAAAGATGAGAACCTTCACGATAAATCGGGTAACTTCTTTCCTTTATTATTCGAGGGGATTACACATTGGGGACAATGTGTTTTTTAAAGTGTGGGGGTAACATTAGGGACAATGTGTTTTCTAAAGTGTAGGGGGTAATATAGTTTTTATCTTTAATTTTTTTATTATTTTTATGTGTGCTTGAGCTTGTATAGATACAAGTGATTGGTTAGGAGCATGTATAATAGGTTAATTGTGTTGATTGGTAAATTTGGCATGATGATAAGGAATTTTAAATTTTTTAGCATGAAACTTTTAAGTTCTATGGGTTATATTAAAGTATAGGTAGAAAGGTGTTATTAATACCAAGTGATGTGCAAGATACAAGGAAACAAGCATGCTAGTATATATGATAAATGATAATTTTGAAATTATGTGATGAAATTGATATTTGTGCATATTAAGGTGTTCAGGGATGACCTAAGGCATTGTTTGAACTCACGTAAAGCTAAAAAGCCTAACCCTATTCTGAATTTCCAATTAGTACCCATCTTTGAACCTTATGACCCTTCTTGATAAACCACACTATAAGCCTATTTAGCCTTAAAATCAAAAAATTGTGTATACTCTTTTCTTTGGTCCTGTTTACATGAAAATAGACTTACCATTGGTATTGAGGGTAAGTAGACACATTAAGGTGGAGGTTACAAAATAAGAATAGGAAACTCAATATAATGTATGAACTTTAGTTTAGCCAAAAAGAGAGAAATAGAGAAAAATCAAAAATAAAAGAAAAATGAGTAGAAACAAAAGAATCACGAGTAAGAAAACATGTGAATAGTGACAAAATTATAAAGTCACCAAAAGATGAAAAAGAAAGAAAATACTCATAGGCTAGGTAAAGGGATTATTTTATTTTGAGAATCCTAAAATGGAGAGAAAAGGATGGAGAGAGAAGGAGAAATAAGGGGGTGAGATGGAGTGGGACATAAAAGGGAAGAATAAGGAACAATACAATGTGCCAAACTATTTTCGTGTTTGTAACCTTTTGTGCTTAACTATTCTTTGAATTCACGCCTATCCTAAGCCTCAGCACGTTACAAGTCGAAAATCCCTATGTGACTTAAACAACTTTATACACGAATAAATATGGAAATTGCATGATATTATTATGGTTGTCTATATTGTACAAGGATAATTAAAATACTTATATTTGGCACTGATGGATATATATTGATAAAATCTTAATATGTGTATTTCCTATAACCTACTAAACTTATATTATTTCTAATAAATTGGGGTAAATTTGCTTAATTATCATGTCAAAGTTATTAAGAAATATATGATGCCTAGATTACTTGTTCTGAGCCACTCTATGTATAATTATAAAACTCCAGCTCTTCATTTAAATAAATTGATCTATCGATTTCATACTTGGCAGATTGAACTACTTTTCATATTTGAAGAGATTGAAATCAAGTATTTTCGTTATGTTTTCATAGGATTTAGTTTAGATTTTTAAATAAATTGTGTAACCTAAGTGTTAAAATATTGTTTTATTTGTCTTTAAGGCCAAATGAGGCCTAAAGGTTAGCTAATGTAATTGGTGAATGTGTAGGAGACCACAAGAAGTGTACTAATAGGATACTGATCACTTCGTCACGATATAGGATGAGCTACGTCGTAACTAAGGGACCAGACTGAAGGAACTCGAAGACTGACTTCTTTGTCGCGACATACATGAGCTATGTCGTGACAATGCCTGTAGGATGACACTTCACATGGAGACTGATGCCTATGTCGCGACATAGGACCTGGTGTGTTGCAACATCGACCCTTAGATGTTGATCTTGCATTAAATGAAGGGCATTTTGGTCTTTACAATGCCACTTAAACACGATGAATGTTAGCTAACCTAGGGTTGAGGGAGAACGACCATCTAAAGCTATAAATAGGACCCTTAGCACTAAAGTTTTACACACCATTACTTAGGCTTTAGTTTTCATTTTTAGTTTTTACTTTTCAATTATGAAACGAGATTATAGAAGTTCGCATAAACATTCGAGGAGTTTTTCCCGACAGATTGTTTAATACAATTCTAGTTTCTTTTTCATTCGATTCTTGATTTGTATATTTTCATATATTGTGTTATTGATGAATAAAGAAGCCATAAGGAACTAATTCCATTTTAGGGAATTAGGGAGTGTACGTATGAATAATTGATTATTGATTTACAAGGATTTTACCTTTCGGATCAGCTGTTTGGGAAAGGAAGAACATCAAACAAACACTAGGCTTGACAACCCTAGAAAGTCATCTAGGTGGAAAAAAACCCAAAATTGGTCTTGCCCACCCGTGAATACCTTTTCCCCAAACTAGTTTAGATTGTGACATCTAGTGATAAGTAATCTCTATTGACTTGCTATAAACACTCTTTAATTTTCCTTTATATTATAAACCATAAAATTAGTACTAATTAATTTTATTCTTTACAAGGATTTTATTTACTATAGCTTTATGCCTCCTTTGGGTACAATCCTTAGAACGCTTTCAAGTGTTTCGTTGTAAACACCCTATATTTACAACCTGACTCGTATACTTGCGAAAAGCCGAAATCTACGTCGAACGGGAGTACGCTCGGGGGCGGTCAAGGTTCTGGTTTTTCTTGTGGTATTGGTTGTGGCTGTTGGGCAGATGACCCACCTTGATAGAACAAAGATCCTGGAGGTGTTTGCATCACCCACGACAATTGAGCGTAACCAAGTTAAATCCCATACGGTGATGAGAATTAAAGTGGTGATGAGAATTGAGATGGCGATGGGAATTGAGGTGGCGATGGGAATTATGTTAGGGATTGCAAATGAGTTGAGCTCCCCGACGGTCCCTCGTGCTTTCCCTCCTGCGATGATGATTGCCTATATATCATCGGTTGAGTCAGAGTCATCAGGAAATGTGATGCATTAGGCCATATATTCCAACCTGGCATAGGACTTGAAAATGGATAATATAAGGGTTAGGATACATATATCAGTTATGATATGCACTTGGCATAATCTGAAGGGGATGAGGTGTGCTCCATTGGGGTCGGTGCTTCTGTCGATGATTGCGTAGGCACTGTTGATGGGCCCGCCTCGCCACCCCTTGTCTTTGGATTTAAAGGGCCCCGTCACTCCCTTTCGACATGGAATTGTCGATGCCTCGCCTCTTCCAAGAGCAAATATGGCTTGCCATGGATCCTAAACCATGGCATGTAATCTAGATCGCGCGCTAACTCCGGAACGATAATCGGTTCGTGAGTAGGTAGATAATCATACTAATTTTCCCACTTTTCAATATGTTATGAGTGGAATAACGAAAAATCCATATTCAGTTGCCGTAAGTTGATTTTGTGCTAATCATCGTGCACCTCAAGTTCCATGGGAAGCGATTGTCGGTGTAAGGCCCCTAAAATAAGTCTAGTAGTTTCGGGTAAGTTTATCGGCTTCCGAGTGAAAATTAGGAATTAATCGAGTTAATTAGCTATTTATATTCTTAATTAGTTAGCTTAATTTCATCTAAAAATTGAAAAATAATATTCTGAAAAATAAAAATATTTTTAGAAAAATTAATTTTATGGGTTTAAATAATTTTTGGGTAAAAATAAATATTTTGGGTTAAATTGGAATTTAAAAATAATTTAAAATAGGAGTTTAATTGGGTGATTTAAAATATTAATTAAATGAGATTAATTTGAAAAATAAGGGAAATGTGTAAGAGGTTTTATAGCGAATAAACTAAATTTTCAGAATTTTGGAGGGAGAGGGTAAAATTGTAAAACAAGGGAAAAGAGGGAATGGCCTGAAGGCAAATTCCCCAAATTTTGAAAATCAGGTGGGGTTTTCAAATTTGAAAACTCTGCAACTACCTCACTTTTCACTCATTTATCACCCAAAATTGAGAGCTTTTTTTCTCATTTTTTCTCTCGTTTTCATAAACCAAATATCAAAGAATAGATCTAAACCTTTTCTCTCCCAAAATTCTCTCTAAAATCTCTCGAAATAATTTTCAAAGTTGGGCAAAAAGTCATCCGAATTTCTTTAAGCATTTTGATTCAAACTTCCAAATCAATGATTTGAGTTCAATTGAGGGTAATCCTCATCTCTAAACTTGTTCTTAAGTTGATTTCAATCATTATTTGTTAATTAAAGTGATTATAAAGTATTTTCAACTTTAATTTCTTCTTTCTTGAACTTGAGGATCAACAATGGTGGATCTTTAATTTTGAGTGGGAATCCAAAAATATTAATCAATGTCTAAGCTCTAAATAGGTCTAATAAGAGGTTTTTAATCTTAAACCAAAAGATCAAACACGTTTTATGGATCAATTTTGAGAAATTCGAAATTGATCCATAACATGGATGAATTCTCTGGAAAATTATGAAATGAATTAAATGATGAAATTAACACTTAGAATACATGTTATTGGACTAGGAATGAAGACTAGAAGTGGTTTAAGGTGCTGAAAAGGAAGTTTAGTTGAGGAATTTCATATTTTGACTTAGTTGTGCAACATCAGTAAGGTAGTTTAGAGCAAGGATTTAGATTTGTATACTTTATCAAATTTGGTGTTTCTTGTTGCTATTGTGAGTTTGTAATGTATACTTTGTCTCTATTAAAGCTCCACATCAAGAGGAGGAACATGCAAATCAGAATTGAAGTTCAAACTTAGTTGTTTGAGCACATTTTTGCTTAAAGAGCTAAGAGTGGAGGTGAGTGATATTAAGGGCAATTTGGTAAATTAACCTGATTATGTGTTAAATTAAAGGTTTAATTGGTGTTATTAATGAATTAACTGCATATTGGATGGTTGGATTTGCAAAAATAGGTTTTATTTTCAAAAAAGAGCAAAATGGCAATTGATTTGGTAAGTTGAGTATTATGCTTTTAGCATGATTAAATTGTATGGAATAAACTGATATCTGGAGCATGAGTTGCTGATTATTTAACATCCAATAAAGGTGTTGTAATTGGTATATGAATATTGGAAAAATGATTTTTTTCTATGCTTAATTTTATTGATGTTAAAAATTGCTTAGCAGCATGCTTTTACCTGCATTTTAACATCCTAAATTAAGTGATTAAATAGCAAATTTAATGCCTTGTATGTATGATTATATTGGCAACATTGCATGGTGGATCCATTGGATATAGTTTGCATGTCACAGAATTTGTGAGTACTCACCATTATTTGTGATAATGTGAGTGTTAGGGATCAACCCCATTAAGCAACAAACAAGTATAAATAGCGGAAGAAATTGAGAAATTGAACACACAAATTTAACGCGAAAAAACCCCTCCAAAGAGGATAAAAAACCACGGGCAAAGATAATTTTACTATAATGGCAAAAGAATGAAGAGTACAAAAGATGGAGATAAAAACTAAACCCCGAAAACCCGAAAAATAAAGAACTCTCAAAACGTAAACACTAAATTCTCCAAAAGAGTTAGAAGTTCTAAACTATAATGGGTATATCTAATGGGTGTATTTCTAAGGTTGTAAAAGAGCCTATTTATAGGCTAAATTTCCAAGTCAAATAATAATAAAATAATCTAGAGTAATAAGAGTTTGACTCAAACAAATAAACAGAGTTTAACTGAAAGATTGTTTCTCAAATTTGACTTGAAATAGGAGTCATAATTCAACAAATCTCCACCTTGACTCGTATTTCCACAATGCCATCTTTGCCAAAGCCCTCCACGGGGCCTATCTTGAACTATGTAGGGAATTAACTGAGTCAAATCTGTGCTTAGAAACTGGAAGACTTCTAGCATTCGACTTGTGCACTGCCAAATCAAAACTAACCCGGGTCTAATTTTCACGAACATAGTGCCCTAACTTTTTAAAACCTGCATCCAAAAGAGAACCTCTCTTCAACGAAACGGTCATACCTATTTCCCTCCTATAACCAAGTTGCCTCCACTCCAAACGAGTTGACTTCAACTTCGTAACGGACGAGGGACATCCTATTTCACCGGTCACTATAGAACCTTCCAGAATATAAAGACTGTTAGTCTTTTTACCTTTTAACAAAATGAGAGCCCCATGAGACACCTTAATGCCGCTCGACTCAATGTTGATTCTGAAACCTTTTGAGTCTAAAATACTTAAGGAGATGAGATTCTTTCGTAAATCAGGTACATACCTAACATCTGATAGTGTCCTAATCGTATCATCGTGCATCCTAATTTTAACAGTACCAATACCGATTACTTTACTAGATGAACCGTTTCCCATGTGCACAACTCCACCTTCAACCGAATAGTATGTGGAGAACCATTCTCTGTTGGGACACATGTAGAAAGATCATCCTGAATCTAGGATCCACTCGGACGTAAGCTCGGAGCTTTCGCTCGTTGACACTAACAAGAAATCATCACCACCTTCATCGGCCAAATTAGCACCAGCTAAATCTTCCTTGCTACTCTCAACAGCCTTTTTATTTCGCAGTTTATAACAATCTGCTTTGACGTGACCTAACTTCTTATAATAGCGACACCTTTTGTCTCGCTTCTTTGATGCTTCCAAAACAAAAGCTTACTTATCTTTCTTATTATCTCAACCAAACCCATTGTTGAGTTTGTCTTTGCTCAACAAATTACCCTTCACATCCTCGAACGAGAGTTTATCTCTACCATAAATCAAGGTCTCCCTGAAAGACTTGTATGAAGAGGGTAAAGAGCACAACAATAACATAGCCTGATCCTTATCGTTAATTTGAACCTCAACATTATTTAAATCATTCAAAAGAGTAATGAATTGACTGATGTGATCTCTAAAAAGCTCACCTTCGTTCATGCGAAACATAAATAGACGTTGTTTCAGCACTAAACGGTTAGCCAGAGACTTAGTAGCATAAAGAGTTTTTAGCCTTTTCCACAAGACGGATGAGGTCTTTTCCATCAATACCTCATACAATACCCTATTCGCGAGGCACAATTGGATTGCAAACAGGGCCTTTTCATCTAGCTCTTCCCATTCTGATTGATCTAGATTCTCGAGCTTTTTCTCGGTAACAACCTTTTTCAAGCCGGTCTAAACTAGAATTATCATCATCTGAACTTGCCATAAATTAAAATTTGTGATACCATCGAACTTCTCAATGCCGAACCTTGTTGTTGCCATATCTTAACAGGCTGATCTACGAAAATCGAACTAGCTCTGATACCACTTATTGGAGATCAACCCGATTAAGCAACAAACAAGTATAAATAGAGAAAGAATTTGAGAAATTGAACACACAAATTTAACGTGGAAAAACCCCTCCGAAGAGGATAAAAAACCACGGGAAAAGATAATTTTACTATAATGGCAAAAAAATGAAGAGTACAAAAGATGGAGATAAAAACTAAACCTTGAAAACTCGAAAAACAAATAACTCTTAAAACGTAAACACTAAATTCTCTAAAAGTGTTAGGAGTTCTAAACTATAATGGGTATATCTAATGGGTGTGTTTATAAGGTTATAAAAGAGCCTATTTATAGGCTAAATTCCCAAGTCAAATAATAATAAAATAATTTAAAGTAATAAGAGTTTAACTCAAATAAATAAATAGAGTTTAATTGAAATAAATAAACAGAGTTTAACTGAAAGATTATTTCTCAAATTTGACTTGAAATAGGAGTCATAATTCAACAGTGAGCATATGGCTTATGGTGGACTGATTTGTTTGGAGTAGATAAGGGAGTGTTGAGCTTGAGTCTCCACTCATCGGGTTATTTGAGGTGCTATAAGGGAGCGTGTGGCTTTGGTCCGCTCAATTCGGATGATTGTATTTGATTTGTGAGAGTTCGGAGATTTGTTTATCCAATGTATGATCACACATTTACTTATTGTCATGGATGTATTATGCCAATATAATAGATTAATTGTGCCAATATAATTGAATTTTTATATGTTAAAAGATGATTGTACACGCCATGGAAAAAATTTGATTCTTAATTCTTGAAATAGAATGTGAGGTTATGGTGAAATGTTAACATGTTGTGGCTAAAAATTTAATGCTTAATTGTTTTGATTGTGTGCAAATTACCTGATGTTTTTATTATCATTCATTGAGCTTTTTAAGCTCACACCCTCACATTTCGTGCAGAGAATTTTCGGGTGTAAGGTGTCGAGAAGCAAATGCAAGGGTGAGCCAAGAATAAGGCTCGGTAGTGACTTAAGAAATTTACTTTAGAGACTATATAAGGGCATTGTGATGCTTTTGAGACTAGTGTTATTTTACTTGTAATGGACATTGGACATTAAATTTTGGTCTTTAATTTTGGTAATTTTATAATTGCTTTAATACATGATTTTATGTATAATTGATGTTTGATTTATGGTGTGTTGATGAGTGTTCGTACGGTGGTTGATAACACGGTGTATGAGACATGTATTTTATATTAACAATGTTTAATTGAAGCTTACCATAGAGTGGATTGCTTGCAACTAAAGTATGTAGCTTGTGTGAATTAATTTGTGTTTGCTAAACGTGTACTTGGGTGTTAAATTTTGATTAATTGTTGCATATTTGTTGTAAAAAATTAAATTGGAGATGTGTGGATGTTTATAATGATTAATTGTAGCTATTTCAAGTTTAATGAGTAAGTAAAATATGTAAAATCGGGTAATTGAAACGAATTTTTGACAAAATATGTGTAGTGGTTTGCACACGGGCATGTGGGTTTTTGGGGCTTGATTTTGGTTTTTGTAATCTAGTATTCTAATTTGCTTAATTTATAATTTAGTCCTAAAACTTGATTAGATTAATTGAAGTCTTTAATGATAGGAAAACTTGTTAATATTTTAGGATTAGACTTGTAACTGTTAATATTTGGTAGAAACACTCTTAATTTTTAATTTCGAAAGTGTACTAAAAGTTTATAAAAGTTACGATTTAGTCCCTAATAATAAAACTTGAATTAGACATAGTAAATGAACTCGAATTAAGCTGAAATTTTTAGGGCTTGCATAATTTGACTAAAAGAAGGTCGGTAACTATTTAGAAATAAAATCGAGATAGTTTAACCTTAGGTGATAGAATGACCAAAATACCCTTAGGTTAAATACTTAGAAAAAGTTTAAAAATGGTTCACAAATTACTTTCGCATTAATAAATGATAGTTAATTAGTCATAAATGAGGTGTTATAAGGTTGGGGTGTGCATTAGGTGGTCGTTAGATGGAGTCACTTCGGTGGCTAATGTAATGCTTCGAATTCGGATCGATCCGTCTCAATTGGGTTTGGGGTGTCACAGTCGGAATCTGAATTGCGGCAACACTCCATCTGCCTGGTGCATCTCTAAATAAAAAACAATCCTAAAAAAAGAGTCATAGCCTCATTTCATCCTATCGTCTTAAAGAAAAAGAAAATATTAAAAAAACCCAAAAGACAAAAGAAACAAAATAGAAAAAACCCTAGAAAATAAAGAAACGCTTCCCCTTATAGATTTCTAAGCACCCTTCGCTGTGCCGTTTAAATTCCTCTCTGAAACCTTACCTTTAATCTTTTCTTCTCAGATACTCATCTCTTATTCCGGTAACTATCCCTATCTTTGAGTTCTTCGGTTGTTATCCTTTTTAAAGTCACAGATTTCTCCGGACTCAGCTAAAGAAAATCACAAGATTTCGATTCTTTCCAGGTCCTTTTACATCACAGGCTCAATATTCACCAGTACCTCTTCCATCCAATAGCTCGGTGCTTCCAGATCTCTTCCCCAGTCCGCTAAAGCATGAGTGACTTCATTTCTTGAGCAGGGGACATACTGGAAAGTATGGATCTAAACCTTTGAGCCCTTTCTTTAATTTCCTGGATAATATTGCAAATAACAGATCTGTCCATTTCTGTGCTTCTCAACTTTTTTGTAACTATAAGTGACTCTCCTTCTACATCGACGTCTCTGAACCCATCTCCTCCGTAAAGAAAACTGCTTAAAGACATGCAAACACCTCTACCGTAGTTGGGTCATTGATATTTTGCAACGGGTAAACACACACCCTATTACTTGACCTCTTTCATTTTTTATTATTATTCCCGCAACTGCATGACTGTTTTGTTTGTGATACAAAGCGTCATAGTTTAATTTTACTCTGCCTTCCATCGGGGGTTTCCAGTATTGTGCACTTTTAGTAATAGTTAGGCTAGATGTCTCATCTAGTTGTTGTAGCTCTTTGATGTATGTCTCTATAAAATAAACTACACCACTTTTTATAACAGTAATCTCTTCATGATAAATCCTGTTCCTATTATGCCATATCGCCCATATAGAAATAGCTATTTTGAAGCATTGATTATTGGTATTGATCGAGAAACATTCAGCTAACCATTGTATCCTTTCTTGATTTGCATGTACAGATGAAGCGCATATCCTCATTCGCTAGAACACAATCTTAGTGAAGAAGCAATGTCTAAACAAATGAGCCATTGTCTCATCCTCATCCTTGCAGAATGGATAGAGAGTTGTGGTCCTTAACTTCCTCAACCGTAGATTGCTAAATGTGGGGATGAAATTGTTTGTAATACGCCATAGATTAATTCTAATTTTGCTGGGGATTTTTAGGCTCCATATTTTTGTATTAAGAGATATGATCTCTATTGGTTGTATTGATGTACCTAACCCCATCTATTATTGATGCTCATTTATACTCCATATGTACCCACTTCTCGTCATATAGTTACCTGATCGGTCTCCTCTCCATATGAACAAATCTGATTGGGAAGACCGTGTGAGGAGGATCTTCATAATTCTATCCTTCAATTCCTCCGAAAAAGATTCTGCAAGGTACATTCCTTCCATCCCCCATGTTCCTGATTAATTAACTCTGCAACTTTTGTAAATCTCCAGTTAATTTTCTGACCACAGATTCTTCCTTCTCCAAGATAAGGCAACCACGCGTCATTTCATATATTTATAGTGTTACTGTCCCTAACACGCCACCTAGTACCACTCTCAAGTAAATCCCTAGCTCCCCAAATGCTTCGCCGGGTATAGGATAGGTAAGATCCTAACCTCGCCTCGATAAAATTGCATTTTGGATAATACTTGGTTTTCATTACTTTTACCAACAAGCTGGTAAGATTTGAGATTAGCTTCCACCCTTGCTTTGCGAGCAAGGCTTTATTAAAATTTGATCATTCTCTAAAACCCAATCCCCCATACGCTTTTGGAACACATAACGATTCCCAAGTGCACCAATGTATGCCTTTACTAGTTCTTAGGTTTCGCCACCAGAATTTACACATTACTGACTCTAATTCTCGGCTAAAAACTATTGGCAATTTGAAACACTACATTGCATAAGTAGGCAAAGACTGTAAAATTGCTTTAATAAATATTTCTTTACCTCTAATTGATAAATTCCAAGTGCTCTAGCTCTTCGTTCTAGCCAAAACCTTTCTTTTATTCCTAAGAAGGCATCCCTTTTACGCCGACCTACCATTGTAGGTAATCTTAAGTATTTTTCTAGGTTGTTTGCCACTTTAACTCCTAGTACACTTCCCAATCGTACCTTATCCTCCTCATTCACATTATTACTAAAATATATTAATGACTTACCAAAATTTACTTGCCGACCTGACAGTTTTTCATATTCCTTAATCACCTCCTGAACTGCCTTGATCCCTTCTCATGAAGCTCGTCCGAAAAGAATAATATCATCGACAAAAAATTGAGTAATAGTTAACCTTCCTCTATCGATTTTAGCACCTTCGATCTGTCCATTTGTTTTTGCTAAATTCAACAGCCTTGAAAACCCTTCAGCACATATAATAAACAAATATGGACTTAGGGGATCCCCTTGACGAAGCCCCCTATAAGGTTTGAACTCTACCCCTTTTCCCCCATTCAGCACAACAGAAGAAGTCGCACTCCTTACACACCTCATAATTAAAGAGACCCATTTATCACTAAAACCAAATGCCTTCATCATATTTTCTAAGAAACCTCACTCAACTCTATCATAAGCTTTACTCATGTCAAGCTTTAGGGCGAAGAATTCCTTCCCATATCTTCTTTTCTTAAAGGAGTGCAATAGTTCATATGCAATTAATATATTATCAGTAATTTGTCTATCAGGTATGAATGCTCTTTGTGTTTCCCCTATACAAAGCTTTAAGGCCTCTCTAAATCTATTCACAATTGCCTTTGACATGATTTTATATAAAACACTGCAAAGACTAATAGGCCTAAACTGACCCATATTTCTAGGCATTATTACTTTAGGTACAAGGACAATATTTATTCTGTTAACTGATTCAAAACTTTTATCCCTATTCAATAAATTCAGACAAAATCTAGATACCTCCTTACCTACTATATTCCAATACTTTTGAAAGAAAAAGGCTGGAAATCCATCATAACCCGATGCTTTGAGATGAGCCATTGATTTTAACGTATCCACTAATTCCTCTTCCTTAAAATCAACAGATAATTTTCCATTCAAAGCATCCGGAATCCATGGGGATATTTTCGCTACTAACCTCACTACTAGTAGTTGATTTTGACATAAACAACTCCTTAAAATAATTAGACACATGCTCCAGAATTTCTTCCTCCCCATTTATGCGCTCTCCATTCTCGTTTTTTAATTCCCGTATCAGATTCCTTTTCCTTCGTTGGGGAGCAACTTTGTGGAAAAAGGAGGTATTTTTATCCCTCATTTTTAACCATTTAGATCTAGCCCTTTGCTCCCAATAAACTTCTTCTTTATCAGCTTCTAGATTTAATGCCAACTTTACCTCCATTATTTTTGCTAATTGCTCTTCCTCGAGGTCCTCCTCATTCAGTTGTTGAAGCCTTTAAGTTAGTTCCTTCTTTTTAGTTCGGTTTCTTCTAATTACTTTTGCCCATTCCATAAGTGAGGCTCCTAAACGTTCCATTTTACCGGAAAGTTCACCATCACAAGACTCCCAAACTGATTTCATGTGTTCTTCAAAGCTTTCCTCAAACACCTAATCTGGGCCAAAACGGAACGAAAATTCATTCTGCATACTGACCCTTCTTGTAGCGCCTTCCGTATTTAATAATAAAGGGCAATGATCTGAAAACTGTGACTTAAATGTTGCATTTGTAAAATTAGGGAAACAAGACCACCAATCTGAGTTTGCCACCCCTCGATCTAATCTTTCTCTAATATTGTTGTACTCCAAATTTCCCTTTTCCCATGTGAACCATTGACCAGAAAACCCAATATCACAAAGATCACATTCCTCCAAAACTTCATGGAAAGTTGACATTTGCCTCTCATCCCTAGTTCTCCCTCCCCTTTTCTCAAAGGAGTACATAATTTCGTTAAAATCCCCCATGATTAACCACGATATCTGATTACTACTACTCAGACTCCGAATCTTGTTCTATGACTCCTTTCTTAGATGCTCAACTGGTGACCCATAGAACCCCGTAAATCTCCAGCTAGTCATCGCATCATCTTCCTTGATTTCGACATTAATGTGAGCTTCAGAGAAACTTTTTAAACTAACTGAAAAATCTCCTTTCCAACCTAGGGATAAACCTCCTCTTGAACCGTCTACACCAATATCAAATCCAAATTGAAATCCACATTTTTTATGAATAGTTTCCATCCTCCGTGCGCTAACTTTTGTTTCGATTAAAAACAAAAGGTAGGGCTGGTAATGTCTCAAAGAGTTCTTGAGACGCCTTACCGCTCGTGGTAGCCCCAAACACGAACGTTCCAACTTAATGTTTTCATTATGACCGATCGATCTGCTTCTTAGCGGCCATCGATATAAAATTGTTGATATCTGTCTCCATCGTTGACGCTTCTTTACTTCCGCTATCTCCATTGGATTATCCTCCTAAAGCATCTCTCCTTTTGACCAACTACTGTTCCCGAGGCTATCCTCTCCGGTTCCCTAGTGATCATAATTATTAGTTTGAGATCTACCTCTCCAATAACCATCCTCCATCTTATCTTTCCCTTTAGCCCTGTTCGTATATTCATTAATTCCCTCCTTCCCCAAATCTTGTCTGTTAGAATTTGTATGAGATAAATTATTTCTAACCATAGATCTTGGCTTCTCTCGAAGCCATTTATTATCTTTAAACAAACCTTTCCTCAGTGGCGCCCTTAAAGAGTTATCCCATTCAAAAGCACCCTCATGTTGCCCTCTAATTAAATTTTAAAGGGCAAAAAATTTCCCCATGACCTAATCTACCACACAAAAAACAGAATAGGGATAATTTCTCATACTGGAAAACTGCATAGGTTGTTTTTCCACGCCTGTAAATAATACATTTTTTTCTCTTTAAAGGAACACGAACATCAAGCTGAACCTTAACCCGCATATATATCTTTACATCTTTTGTCAATATTGAAGTATCATACTCCAAAAATTTCCCAATAAAATTTCCAAGTTGCCTCGCCATATTTTCTGACAGATCCTGTTGGACGTTCATGAACCTGGACCTAGAATATTGCATAAAATAAAGGCACATGCAGTGGATCTTCGCCCTTGTCCATTCGGTGAAAAAGTATTAAATGCCTGTTAAAAAACCAGGGCATCCCATCCAAAACCCTTCTTATGTCAAACTCATTATAGAATCGAAAAAGTGTACTTTTATCTTCTAATTCAGTAATGGATACCCCTTCAATTGGGTGTCATAACTCCGAAAGGACCAACCTTAAGGATGGGAAGTGTACAGCACTATTCGTCAAGACTTTTCCGATTAAACATAGATTAAATTCTTCCTCACCTTCTTCTTCTTCTTGATCATGAACATGCTCATCCTCTTCATCCGCGTTACTCAAGCTTGCAAGTTCTTCTGTCATTAAAGCCATCGCCTCGCTTAATCGAAAGAGTTTAGTAGAAAGAAACAATTTGCCAACAAAACTGAAGGCACACGAAGGCAAATCTCCACTCTGCACAATGAACGACGACAGACGAAATTTCAACGAAAACAAGAGAAAAAAACCCTAGAAAAAACTAGGTTTAGTATGCTATTTTTATAATCAAATAAATATGTTATGCTCATCTGTATTTTTTTTTTTTTTTTGTTAAACATTACTTGAGAGTATTCTCAATTAAGATCATCAAAACATTAAATTGAGCGAATCAAAGAAAGTTAGAAAGAAAGTACAACTATTAAAGAAAAAAATGCATTGCAATTACACGTATTGAAACGCTTCCTCGATTACCAATTTTCAATTTACATTCTACTTCTTTCCATTAACACTTCTTTAAGAAAACATATAAATCAAACCAATCAAAGGAAAAAATAAAAAACCCACTAGCCTGCCTCATTTTTTCTTTTACAAAGCTGCCCAAAAAGTTTTAAAAAATAATTGGAACACTAAACAGAAAAGGCTCTAACGTTCATGACAGCAGTTACCTTATTATACATCAATGGGACTACTAAAGACTTCAGCCACCTATGTTCATGCATACCTTACCCATTTTAACAATAGTGGCTTACCAGGATAAAGTTCCGGAATAGAGATTGTTAAACCAGCGAGGAGTTTGTAGACGATTACAGAAGCTGAAGTGAGCATGTTTGATCAAATTCCTCAACAATGCCTGGTTTAAGCCTCGCTTAGCAACTAGATGTCTTTTTGAGTACCTAGAATTGCCAACTAAGGGTGAAATTACAGGAGCTACTGTACCATAAAGAAACTATAAATTGAATGAATCTTCCTATCAGAAAACCACAATGTTATAGTACAGAGTTCATCAACTTATGACCCTGTTTATGTGTTGTCAAAGTGAAAGCCATCGGCAACGTTCAGCTGATTTGCAAGCTGGCTGACTGAAGACTGCACGACTTCAGCCTTTGGAGACAGAGAATTAGGAAGTTGTGGTAGGCAAACAGGTACATATTGTTCACTCTCTTCTGGAGGACAGAAAGCAGACAGCACAGCTCGACAGAATATGAATCTGGAGAGAAAATCGCAAGATACCATCATTTCATTTGTTCGTCTAAGCATGCAAAATAAAACAACATACTCAGATGATGAACACCAATATATTCTACAAAGCACCACCACTTAGCAGCAATTCCTCAATTGATATCATTAGGTAGATATTTATCTGAGCATGCTTCCGTTAAACCAAGCAAAATCTATCTAATTTTGTATAAACGGACAAAAGGTACTGAGATAAAGATGAAAGATTAAATACCTAATAATAAGCCGCCTTAAAAAAGGATCAGATAAAACTTGCGCCCAAACCAGATCCAGGCTTGGAGACTTGCAGAGAATTACTTCCCACTTGGAAAAAGCAGTGGACAAGATGTTTTCAGCATTATTTATAACTTCCTACGAAGAAGAAAAATAGGAACAGATGAAAATAACACCAACTGGCACAGAGAGAATGTACCATTAAAGAAAAATTGAAATCAACTTACTATATCACTATCAGATAAGGCGAAGCCAGTCATTTGGCAAAATGCTTGTAAAGGAGCAGTCAAGAAAAAGGTAAACTGACTACCATTCTGAGTAATATCAACACTAAAAGGGTCCTTAAACATTGGTCTAAATGGCGAAAGCAGTAAGGCGGCTTTCTCTCCTCTTTCTGCACCATGTAAGACCTGAAATTCATAGAAATTTTATACTATAAGCAACCACATAGATAAATAAGAACTAAGATGAAGGCAATATGACATACTGTAAAGCCATCCATCACAAATAATGCAACAAGTTTAATGAAGTTATTTGCAACTAGCAGATCCCACTGTCTATTCCAAAAAGAAAAGAACCTAACAGCTAACACCCATTTCTAAACAAACATGTTCCAAGCAATTCAATTCTCAGTGGGGGGTGTCATAAATTTTAATTGATTAGTAAATTATTTTTATTTTTCGTTTCAGTTAGAAATTCAAAGAGCATTTTAGATGTAGAACAAAAACAAGCCTAACCATTTCCATTACATTCAAAGAGTGAAATTCATGTCTTCTGATTAATTTCAATCAATTATTTTTATCTCCACAAGCAATTGCCATAAAAAGGATTTTATTTGCACACTGCAGCCAGAACAATCTACCACATGATGAGAGATCAGTCTAGAGGTTTGAATATCTTCTCAAACCTCCAAACTGCTTTTTGCCAGCCTTCATTTTTATCATAATTAAAACTAGTTCCTTCTGTTAAGTTCACTATCCATCATTTTCATTCGCAAAATGTAATGTAATGAATTTAACTTGATTTGCAAGTTGCAGAAAAAGCAATTTACTTCATTTTTATCATACCAGTCTGGAGTTATTATATGTCCTCCCAAATCTTAAATTGCTTTTTCAAACTTATTAATCCAAATATGCCAGTAAATGATACTATACCTGTATGTCACTTTTTGCATAATAAGGCAAAAAATCTGGGACAAACCATGCATAAGTTATGACAAACCTGCCTTGAATGCATGGCTGCTGTCACTATCAATGACCAAGAAAAGAGGTCTTCGGGTAAAAGGAATTATATCACCAGGATAGAGATTACTTGAACCTGCAAATTCCAGAAAGTTGTGCATAGGATCAATTGAGACATGCTACATGGAAATCAGGAGTTCCAATCTACAAAACCCTCAGAGTTTTACTAAAGGTATCATTGAGTATTAAATATGACTACAGCTACCTACCACCATTTCCTTTAGAACCTAGCCAAAGATAATCATCATAATAGTCAGTAGACCCTTTCTTGCCATTAATGTGGGATTCAGGTGAAGAAAAATTCTGTTCTAGGGAATTGTGAGAAGTAAGTTTGTTTTTTGTTGTTTGCTTAGATCCTCCTGAAGAGTCTACTGGAGAAGCATTAATATGACTAGGTTTCCCTGCATATTCATTACAGTATCAAGTGTCAACAACTTAGGAAGAATAAACACATTAAAATTATTTTGATCTTTTTTCTCAGATGGTAATGATGTGGAAGAAAAATACCTGAAGCTGATAGATAAACCAGTATAACACTCTCTGGAGGGAGCTCCTCGCAAATTGTTGCCATAACCTGCCCAAACTCAACCACGATGATTATATCCATATAAAAAAGCCTATGTAAAAATTCATAAAAGGCAAAGAATTGTAGATATACTATTTTAATAGGGTAGCAACAATTATTAATGATCCATCTAATTTGGGTGTAAAGGTTTCACTGAATTAAAGATTATTAGTTATTTATTTAAGTACATATTATGCCTACTACCATAAAACCTAACATTATCTACATCCATCTCCAGCATAATAATATGATTAGAAAAAGAAAAAGCAAATTCACACAGGCAATAGAAAAAAAAAAGAACATATGCCATGACAACGATAGTGCATAAGAGTAAATTAATGTCAGGCATTCCAAAGGAACACGTATACTTTCTCTTTTCTTTTTTTCTTGTTTTTCTTCTAATGGAAGATATGAAGATTGCCATTCATGGCCTAAAAACACAATTAGACAAACCACATGAAGCAATCTAAAAAAACACCCACCTACTTGTCTCCTAATAATAGAAAATTGTTACAGTAGCAAATTCAGTAAACAGGCTTTATAAAACTCACTGCTATCAAATGTGTTACAGAGGGTCGGTACAGGATAGCCTTCCTAGGATTTGGAGGTAAAGTTGGATCAGTCATGTCTGCAACCAACTTCATATCTATCAGTCCCGAAGTTCCAGAATAATCAACTACAACACCATTCTCCTTTGTTTCAGCCGGATGCTTTTGGTAAAATGATCCGCTAGACTCCCACTCTAAACATTCCAGCATTCTATATGCATCCAGAGTAAGCTCAGCAAATTTTACCTAAAAATGACAACAGAATAATAGATTATGACAACCTTGATTTGCAGGTTATGGCTGATTTTGAGCAATCCAAAAACCAATGATCAAATCAGAAAAAATGGGTTTCACCTCATTCCGATGATAACTCATCAGGATTGCATCTTGAAACTTTAGAACCTTCTTAGCATGGAACCGAGCCACGTACTGAACAGAATTTGGATGACAGTCAAATATAGCAGAGTACCTAAATGGCCTAGCACTTGCAATTGTAAAAGTTGTATCGGCATTCATAAAGCGGATAATTTCTTGCACCACTAATTTCCATTCTTTAAAGTTCGTTTCCTATTAAAAAGAAAAAGAAAAACATATGCCTTCATCAGTAGCTGCTAACATTTTTGTACAATGTAATATGCCCATAACAATAAAATATTCATAAACAATGTCACCATATAATATTCCATCATCCCATAATGCAGTTCAGAGCACTCAACTGCCATCATTACTTAGAATAAACAATGTATCTAAATTCATCAATTCAAACAATTATATTCTGATAATTCTTCACTTCATATACTTCAATTACCTACTATTTCAGAAAGAATTACTAATTTTTGTTCCACCAATGATGAAATTGCAAAAGATACAGGAAAATGGGTTCAAAAAGAAGAGAAAATTAAGAATTAAAGCAAATAAAGTGGGCAGATCCATTAACTTATTTAAATATGAACTTTTTAACGAAAATTCAAGTTATATTCATCAGTGAAGTCACCTAAATGTTATTCTCGTCCCTTTTTTTTCATTTAAAAATAGAAAAAAAAGAAAGACCGAGTTGTATTATCTGAAAGTATGGTATTATTATGGTAATCAATAAAAAAAAAAAAGAATACAAACCCTTCATTGTCTTAATATTCCAGTCAGTCAATCGAGGAAAACTTTTTTTTCCTTTTTAAATTCCCCTTGGCAGCCAAAAATAGCATAAGATAAATGAAAAAAAAAAAGGTATCCAGCAATAGTAAATATAAACAAATAGAAATGAAGAAAATTTCCAATATATATATATATATATATATATAATAAGAAACATTTTTTTTACCCGGAAATTAGCGTTGCAATCATCAACCAGAGCTTTGAGCTTTTCAACGACAACTTTCACCGTCTGGGTCCGGTTCAAAATCAAGGAAACGAGTAAAAAACGGGCGTAAAACCTCAACTCCTTAAACCGGACTCCAAGATCCTTCACTTTACACCCTTCAAAATACCTCCTCTTCAGAATCGCTTCGTAGAAAACGTAGGCTTCGACTAGAAATCTGGCCTCGCTCGTCCTCGTGTACTGGCCGAAATACAGCTGGCCGATCCGACCGGCGATCTCCCCAATCTCCCACCGGTTCAAACCGGCTTTGACAAGCTCCGTTCGGTGCTCTTGCTGGTACTTCCACAACCGCATGTACGCTTTGAAGACTTTCTGGAAAAAATGTTGCCCCTGTGCTCGTCCGTACGACGGAAAGTCCCGGACACGTGCGAATTTACGGTCCGCGCTCTCCACGAGTGATCGGAAGGTCTTCAAAACGACGTCGCCCTCCTCCGCCATGTACGGAACACCGGCAATTTCAATAACGAAAAGGATGGATGAGTGGACGGCGGTCTAAGGGGATTTGGCGAGGGACATGGAGAAATGTTGCAGAGATGTGTAAAGAGAGAAAGAGTGGACTTTTATTGAGCTGAGCTGTGGTTTTATGGTGTCAGCATAACATTCCCTTTTCTTCCGCTTCAATTTTTCATGTGGGTTTCATTTCTTTTTCTTTTCTTTTTTTTTTTGTCTTTTTGAGGTTTCACAAATTCAGTGATTTTGGGGCGAGGGGATTTTGAGGTTTTCATAAACAAATCTCAGTGAATTACAGTGTCAACGTTCGGATTATGAAAAAATTAAAAATTTAGGAAATCAATACTATTATTTAATTTGGTTAGGTAAATTAGCCAATAAAAAATATTGTAAAATTTAAATCCTATCAATTGAATTAATAATATTTTTCAATTAAAATTTTATTTTCTATATTTTTATTTTAATAAAAAATACCAATAATATATATTGGTGTTTGAATCTGCATCAATTGAATTAGTAAAATCTTGAAATTCTCGCTTAATAAAATCTATATGAGAATTAAAATATTAATCATTATTTTGCTAATAACTTTTTTTTTCAAAATTTCAACTATTTTAAATTAATTAGATTAAGGTTTAATTAATTTTATTATTTCATAAATATTTATTTTTTATAATTACAATATTAAAATAATTTTAAAATAAATCATAATTAAAGTAATGGTAGACTATAAAAATATATATTTGTACAATAATTTAAATCATAATTAAAGTATTTGTGTTAATTTTATATGATAATATTTATACTTATATTAAATCTCAAGCTTCTTACTGAATTGATTTACCCATCAACTAAAGCATCATTTAATTTTTAAAATGGAATTTTAATAAATACATTTATAAGATATTTTTTCCACACATATCGTGAATGTGCCATAAATCTAATTATAATTAAATTAATTTTATAAAATTCAAAAAAATAATTAAAATAACAAGATATTTCTTATTAATAGAATTAAATATTTCAAACTATAAAAAAATTTTAATTCAAAATAAATACAAAGTGTAATTCAATATTTATCTACTAAATTACAATACAAATGTAGTTCAAGATGTAAAAGTGTGATACAAGTGTTCAATTTACAAATTTGGAAGATTAGGCCAATAATATCAATGGTAATTTTTTGGATGGGATCTAAACATATTTTTAGTTGAGATATCTTTTGATAGGTTAAGAGGTTGCTTCTTAATTTCGAAACACACTATTTAATGAAGATTATGAAAGGAAAACTTTCTTGATATTTGTGAATGATGATCTTTTACTTTGAATAAGCTTTTAAGTTATACTGAGTTCAATTCTAAAGCTTAATTTTGATTAATGTTGTATTTATTAAATATCATATTTTAATTATTTATTTCGAATTTTAAGTTGTTTATAAGTTTTTTTAAGTTATTAGTTTATTGTCATAATCTAATAACATTTAAGAGTAAATATATTCTCAATTGGAAAAAAAAATTAAGAGTGCTTTTTCTGATTTTCTCTAGAGGTTCAGTAGAAATTGCAACTAAAGTTTAGGGTGAAGCAGTGGCTTTTTGGAGAAGATGGAGAGGGACGACATTTCTCTTCTGGAGGAGTTTATTCAATAATCTGTTAAAAGTTTAAGGGTTGTTCCCCCTAAGAAACCTTCTTTGTTATGTACGGTGTGGACATCAAAAACGTATAAACCGGATAGTTTTCATGCTCAAATGAGAAGTATTTGGAAAAGGAGGAAAAAGTTTGAGATCAAAATTATCGAGCAAAACTTATTTGTGATTAGCTTTGAAGATGGAGATGATTTGGAATCAATTTTGGAAGGGAGCCCGTGGCTTTTTCATCGAAAACTGGTCCTCTTTGATCGCTTTATTGTGCCAATAGAGAGGAAAAAGATCCATCTAGTATTGTCTCCATATTGGATTTGCGTAGGTCCTTATCCCCCTAAATGTGATCCAAAAGATCTAATGCATGCTATTGGTTCCACGTTTAGGGGACTGTTGAGTTCTGAAGTTAAAGAGGATTATTGTAGAATAAAAGTCAGACTCAACGTAAAGAATGTTCTGCGTCGGGGTATCTTTATAGTCTTGAAGGCTGGAACCAAATCTTGGGTCCCTGTAACGCGTAGGTTTGTGCAAATATACACAGTTGTTATAAAGTAATAAGTAAGTATCGAGTTATCGTCTCCACAAGGATTGTATTTGTGTTAAATCACTTAACTGTAAAATTATATTAACAACTTGGTAAATTTTAAAAACACAATATGATTGAGAAGTGATGATTAAATATACTAAATGCAATGATCCCTAATGCAAATTAACCTAAGTATGCAGGGTATATGTATGAAATGGATTTTAGCAAGATTAAACACAATTTGCAACAATTATAACATAAATAAACTTGGACAATTACTTTGATTAAATTCAATTTATTATCAACATGCTTAATAACATTTGGAAAAATATTCCATGACAACTCGATCTTTCATGAGTTTAGAAACCACATTAGATCCTTTCGGAATCCTTTTTTTCTAAGGGTTTCTTAGCATTTGTGTGAGGTAACATGGACGTGTTAGGTTTGAAACAGTTTAATCACACAAATCTAAAAATTATGCAGATAACAGAGCTTATTTAGAGTTGTTATGTAACCTGCAATTTAATCGGGTTAGGATCTAAATTGAGCATGCACATTTCAATTATGTGTCTACCAGTTGTCGTCTGGTTAGGATCGCTCAGCTAATTCAGGTGCATTTCAATCACGTATGAACGAAATACAGACTTGATTTTAATTGAAAATATGATTAATTGAGGCACAAAAATTATAAGCATGGATCAAATAAATATTATTAAATCAAAGCAATTATCCTAGCTTAAATAAAATTAAGCTAACATTGTTGTAAACAAGAACAAAGAACACATAGCAAACATTTTCAGATTAAATTAAAGAAAAGAAAGATTAAACCCAAATCAAAGTGGCTGTCACCTAAGACTCTGATCGAAGAGGGCTCCTTCGTTCCTTCGCTTTGCTCCTTTGCTGATGGCTCTCCAAGGTGGCCGACCAAGGGCTCTTTAAGAGGCTTAATTGCTAAAATCTCTATGAAGAGATGATGCTAGGCGTGGGAAATGGGAAATGCTAGAGAGAATTGAGAGTAAGGAAAGAAAGATGAGGGATGAGGGATGATTAGGAATGGTGAAATGGGGTCTTATTTATAGGTGAAGAAAGGATAGTAGTTTTCTAAAAATAGAGAGGTTTAGTCTCTTCAAGCTTCTTCAAACGGTGGCCAGCCATGATTAGTGGAATTTGAATGAATTTTTGCTTGATTTTTAAGTAATTTAAATGTCATAGCAACTCAGGATTGAAACTTGGTCAAATGTAAATCTTCGGGCAAATCTCTGATTTTTTCAACATTTCAAGGACCTTGTGCAATTAAACCAAAAAGTGGTTTATGAGGGCAGCCATGTGTAGCCGAAATTGGGTTGACTTGGTCTTCAATTTGGATGGTTTTGTGATTCAGCAAAATTTATCAGACTTATCAAAAATAAATAAATTAATTAAAGGACTAAAGTAATAAAATTAACCCAATTTAATTAATTAATTCAACCCAAATTATTTAATGAAATATTTAAAATGAATTATTAAATATGATTTTATATTTTATTATTTAATTTAATCATGCATGGCTCACTTTATGTCTTAAAAATATAATATGTTCAAATAAATATAAAATAAGTCATTTTATGCATGAAAACTATATAATAAAGCATAAAATCACATTTTAATAATTTCTATGTCCTAATTTCATATTTTCACATATTTCATTAATTTATTAAACATTTACTTAGTTTTAACAATGAATTTAAGTAAAAAGGTGATAAATTACGTACGAAAAATCCTATATATATTTTAGTTTACACACCCCCAAACTTAAATCATTGCTCGTCCCGAGTAACGTTAATGCACAACAAAAGGTCTTGCTAAGGCACAAAGTGCTAGTTGTGTAAGCAGCATCAATCTTTGTCCCATAATCATGCATTAATAACTTCATGCTCATAGATCTTCTTTATTAACAAGTAATTCATATGCAAACATTTTTAGAATTTTATACTAAGTTTCAAAATATATCGACATGAATCATAGTTTGTATGTATGTCACAGTCAAAGATAACATTCTTCATTCAACATAATTTCTCATCAATCAAGCAAAACAATCATAAGGCTTATTTATGATCTTCATATGTTGAACTTAGTACTTCCTCTCCACTAATGTAGGTGACATAATCATCAAATCAATAGGTCTTTTATAAGGTTGTAATGGGGCTCGATTAAAGGTAGGGATTTTAAGAGATGAGACATTTCGGTTTCAAAAATGTTAACCTTTAACTTTGTCTTGGATTTCTCGAAATACAACCTTTTCTCTTTAAGTAAACCTTTGGAACACCCCCAAACTTATTTTGAACTCATGCTCATACATTTTTCTTTTCAGAGATTAAACAAACTTTTCTTCAATCTTTCTTCGTTTTTTTAAGCATGAGCACGTACATTTTTTTGAAAATTTTCCTCAAATGTTGATCACCATGACAACTTTAGTTAAGATGGGTGCACAAAATTAGGATAACTTAAAAAGATGGTAATGTGGCTTATAATGTAGGTACATTGCAATAAACAGGCCTTTAAGCTCAAAATTACAGTTTCAAAGGTCTAATATCATAAGGTTGGCTTGAAAAGGCACAAACAATCCAAAGAAATAGTGCCTGTATCATTTTAGATTTTTATGTCTCCTAAGATTTCGCCTCAAGAAAGTTACTAAGTCAATTCTAAAGATATAAACCTTCATGCATGTCTAATCTCAATAGAAACTAAGTGTTCATGGCAAATTAACTAAGACTAAGATCATACAAGCATTCCATTCTTCATGATAACATACATTCACTCAGATAAAATCATCATTCATGCTTGCATAAAAACTATCTTATAAACAAAAAATTTTTCTAAACATTCATTTATTAAAACATACTTATGAAAGAAATGATTGAAACATACTTGAAAATTTTAAAAATTTGAGCAATTTATTTAATTTACCTTACCCCCCTTTAAAAAGAAGCAATGTCCTCATTGCAAGAACAAAGTAATGAATGAAAACTGAACACCAGGTTGGGTTGTAAGGAAAGAGAGGTGAGTCATTAAGACTGCTTAAATACCAAGTCTTCCTTAACAATTCAATCCTAGACATGTTCATTCCCATTACCACATCACTTAGCCTTTTTCTTTCTAAAGAAGTATTAAGTTTATTTATGCTTGCTATGTTTTATTCTGCAAAAATTAAATCCTAATTACGAAAGAAATTAATTCCTAAAAATCTAAAAACAATTAAATAAATAACACGATAAGAATCCCCCTTTTATTTTTTTGACTCATTCCCCTTGTCTTCTTCAGCTCCATCTTCGCTTGCATAGTCAATATCTTCCTTCCATGTCTCAAAGATAGCATCTAGGAACTCAGGAACAAAAGTGTTAGAGATATTCTTAACAGTATTTCGAATTAAGTCATCTATAATCTTTGCATATTTCTAGTAAGTTTGTTGTTGATTGTGCATGAACTTGCACATATCCATCATAATTGACAACTCTGATTTCTTTGAAGTGCTTGCAGAAGTCGGCATTGGAGTTGTAAATTCAGGTTCAACACTTAGCTTGACTGTTTCTTCTTCTAGCTCAACCTTTGGTTCAAGGTTTGCAGATCCCTCAACTGGTTTAAGACTGTTCGGTTCCTTATCAGATTCTTCTTCTTTAGTGTCTGTAACTGAATTAGCTTCAGTTTCAGTTTCATTTGTTGATTCCTCGGTATCTGGCTCAGTTGGCTCTTCTTGCTCGCTTTGATTCAGCTCATGCACCTTCTCTACTAACCTTTCAAGATCATGATTTGTAATGCACCCTTGAACATATTGCCTCTTTAGATTTGCTTGCGTTTTAACATGGGCCCTTAAGCAAAGTGAAGTGATTAATGATGGGAAATAAGCACTTCCTGTCTTCTTTTTAGCATAATCATAAATCTCCTTGAGAATAATTTTCCCAACATTAATGGACTTTTCTATCAAAGTTGCATACAACAAGAGCATCCGTTCCATCGAGATGGTGGACCTATGTGAGATAAGCATGAAACTGTAGCGAACAAAATAAAACCATACCTTTGCTACCGACTTTAGGTTTTCCCTTCAGCAAGAATGGCTCCCAAACTTTCTTATAATCCATTAGGATCCCGGATTTGTCACAACATCAAACACTTGTTGAAGAAAATCCCAATTGATACTGTTCATCATAGGGTAGTACTCATCTTCTTCAACATCAGGTAAGTTAAACAAATCATTGATGGACTTAGAAGTAAGAGGTACCTTTTTCTTTCGAATGATGACCTCAGTAGCATCTTGCATAGTCAAACTAGCAAAGAACTCTCGAACTAGTTCATCATCGGGAAGTGAACGAGCATCACAAAATCGTTCCCATTTGAAAGCATTGATTTTCTTTCTAATCGGTACAGGAACAACCATCAAATCATGACTCTTCAAGTTAAAACCTTTTTCCGGCATCATAGGTTGATGCTTGAAGATTGAATCAAATCACTCTTTCACTTCTTCATCGATCAAAATCGGGTTTTCAGGAGTAGTCTTTGAAGATCTAGTTCTTTTGCGAGACATGGTATCTTTTTCCAAAAATTCAGCAAAGTTTCGGCACAAGGGAGAGAAGAGAAATCTGTAACGTGGTGTAAGAACTTACTAAAGCAAAAACCTTACGACGACAAGGATGGTGTGGCAGCAACAACAACGTGCAACAGTAACGACGATGTACGGCGGTAACAACGATGATGTGCAACGGTAACGTTGGTGCTTCGGCAATCTTCTTGCGGCTGTAATAAGTTATTTCGAAAACAAGAAAAGAAAAACTAGGGTTTTTTTCGGGATGTGAGGCTAGCGACACAAGAGGGAAATTTAGGAATTTTTAGGGTTAAGCAAATTGCTTTGAGGGATATGAAAAATAGTAGAATGAAGAGGGGTTTATATAGGGAAAAATTAAGGCAACATGTAGCAAAAATTTAGCTACATTAAGGTTACTTGGGCGGCAAGTAATGGGAGTGGTGGAAAAGCATGGGTATTTTCCTTCCTTTTTGTTGTCTTGGGCCTCAAACTCAGACTATATTTACAGGCTTACTAAAAAAAACTGATTAGTACTTGGGCCAAATTTGACTCCCTTTATTAACATAACAATTAAAATTAAAATTTAAACAACAAAGAATGAAACTTAAAAATTTTAAAACTCAATTAGAAAATTTTTTCTTAATAAATTACATTAAATTAATTCTTAGGAAAGGTTGGAGGGGTTACAGCGGTCCCGCTTAAGTTTCAATCTCCTTAGACAGAATTAATTAAATGTACTAAGTTAAGAAAATAAGTTCTAATTATTTATTTATTTACAAAATGAGTTCATGAAAAATCAAGGGTCTGTTAATTTGAACGAGGATTCAACTCGCTTAACTTCACCATCCCAATAGTGTTTGAGATGTTGACCATTAACTTTAAACGTACCTCCGTAATTGTCATATAATTCAACAGCTCCATAAGGATAAACACGGTAGATGGTATAGGGTCCTTTCCATCAGGTTTTAAGCTTCCCAGGAAATAACTTCAGCCTTGAATTAAACAACAAAACCTTCTGACCTTCTTTAAACTCGCGAGGTTGTATATGACTATCATGCCATCTCTTTGATCTTTCTTTACACATTTTGGCATTGTCATAGGAAAACAACCTCAACTCTTCCAACTCGTCAAGTTGTAACATCCTTCTCTCACCGGCTTGCTTGAGATCAAAGTTCAACTGCTTCAAAGCCCATTGAGCTTTATTCTCCAACTCTAATGGCAAATGACATGCCTTTCCAAAGATTAACTAATATGGAGTCATTCCTAACGGTGTCTTAAATGTTGTTCAATAGGCTCATAATGCATCATCGAGCCTTCGAGACTAATCTTTTCTGCTAGGGCGTACTACCCTTTCAAGGATACCTTTGATTTCACGGTTCACTCTTTCAACTTGCCTATTCGACTAGGGGTGTTAAGCAGTAGTAATCTTGTGCTTTACATCATATTTGTCAAGCATCCACTTAAGCCATTTGTTCACAAAATAAGAACCTTCATCACTAATAATAGCTCTTGGAGTCCCAAATCATGTAAACACATGCTTATGTAGAAATCGCATGATTACCTTTGCATCATTTGTAGGGTATGCTTCGGCTTCAACCCACTTGGATACATAGTCCACAGCAACTAAGATATATTTGTTCCCATATGAAGAAGGAAGCGGGTCTAAGAAGTCAATACCCCAAACGTCGAATAACTCAATCTCCAAAATGTTTGTCAAGGGCATCTCATTTCTCCTTGATATAGTTTTTGATCCTTTGACTTCTATCACAGTTCTTCACATAAGCATAAGCATCCTTAAACAATGTAGGCCAAAAGAAACCTGCTTGCAAAATCTTTGTTGCAGTACGTGAACCACCAAAGTGCCCCCCACTTGGAGATGAATGACAATGATACAAGATCTCGGTAATCTCACTTTCAGCTACACACTTTCGGATTATATTATCTGCACACTGTTTAAACAAAAATGGATCCTCCCAAAAATAATACCTACTATCATGAAGGAATTTCTTCCTTTGTTGGTATGTCATTTCTCGAGGAATTATTCCACATGCAAGATAATTGGAAAAATCAATAAACCAAGGTGTTTCATGAATTTGACTTACCTCAAATAAGTGTTCATCTGGGAAATTCTTATTGATAGGCACACATGATCGAGTTACCTCATCTTGCTCCAACCTTGACAGATGATCAGCTACTTGATTTTCGACACCTTTTCTGTCTTGGATCTCAAGGAAAAATTCTTGGAGTAAGAGTATCCAACGAATTAGCCTCGATTTCGTGTCTTTATTTGTGAGGAAGTATTTAATGGCCGCATGGTTAGTAAATACTGTAACTTTGGTACCTATAAGGTATGAGCGAAATTTTTCAAAAGCAAAAACTATAGCAAAGAGTTCCTTTTTAGTTACCATATAATTGAGTTGGGCTCCCATCAAAGTTCTGCCTACATAGTAAATAGGGTGAAACACTTTGTTTCTTCTTTGACCCATCACAGCTCCAACGGCATAATCGTTTGCATCGAACATCAACTCAAAAGGTGAGCTTCAATCAGGTGTAACGATTATTGAGGCTGAGATTAACCGATTTTTAAGATCTTCAAAAGCTTCCAAACATGCTTTGTTGAAATCAAACACTGTATCTTTCTCTAACAACAAATACAAAGGTTTAGAAATTTTTGAAAAATCTTTGATAAACCTTCGGTAAAAACCTAAATGGCTTAAGAAACTTCTGACTCCTTTCATATTGATTGGGGCTGGTAATCTTTCAATTACATCCACCTTTGCTTTATTGACTTCAATTCCTCTCTTTGAGATTTTATGCCCTAAGACAATCCCTTCCTTAACCATAAAATGGCATTTCTCCCAATTAAGGACAAGATTTGTCTCTTCGCATCTCTTCAGTACCTTAGCCAAATTACTCAAACAAATATCATAAGTGTCAGCAAAAACAAAAAAATCATCCATGAAAACCTTAACAAAATTTTCAACCATATCAGTGAATATTGCCATCATGCATCGTTGAAATGTTGCAGGTGCATTGCATAAACCAAAAGGAATTAGCCTAAAAGAAAATGTACCGTATGGACAACTAAAGGTTGTTTTATGTTGGTCCTCCAGAGCTACAACTATTTGGTTATATCTCGAATAGCCATCTAAAAACAATAAAATTCATTACTTGCCAGTCGATCTAACATCTGATCCATAAAAGGTAACCGACAGTGGTCTTTCCGAGTGGCTTTATTCAACTTTCTGTAGTCAATACAAATTCTCCAACCAGTAACAGTTCTCGTTGGAATCAACTCGTTACGCTCATTTTTAACAATCGTGATTCCACCTTTTTTCGGCATACATTGCACCGAACTTACCTACGAACTATCTGAAATAGGGTGATGATTCCTGCATTTAACCATTTGATCACTTCCCTTCTTACAACTTCTTTCATAATAGGATTGAGCCTCCTTTGTCCATCAATTCAAGCTCTTTCACCTCCCTCTAAGATAATTTTATGCATACAAAAAGAAGGGCTTATACCTCGAATATCAGTTATGGTCCAACTGATTGCTTTCTTAAATTTCTTAAGAATAACAATTAATTGCTCCTCTTGATCTTTCATTAATTCTGCTGAAATAATCACAGGCAAAGTAGAACAGTCACCTAAATAAATGTATTTTAAATGGGAAGGAAGTACCTTTAGTTCGAGTTTAGGTGGTTCTTCGATTGACAACTTTGGTTGCACAAATTCTCTGACTTCTAACTCCAACGGTTCAAACCGTATGGATTGAATAAAATTTCTCGGATTGGCTTCCATCAAAGCCATGTTTTTTTTACATTCTTCATCCTCCAAAGGGTTAAACTCTAAGGCTTTCTCCAATGGGTCTTCTTCAAAATTGTTTTCCATAGAAACCAAGGTTTTTATCTCTTTCATAACTGAACACTTTTCTGTCGGATCGGGAAATTTCATAGCTTTAAGAATTTTAAAGGTTACCTGATCGTCTTGAACTCGCATGGTAAGTTCACCTTTCTGCACATCAATTACCATTCTTCCAGTGGCTAGAAAGGTCTCGTAAGGATGATTGGTACTTCATTATCTGCTTCAAAATCTAAGACGATGAAATCAGCAGGAAAAATAAATTTATCGACTCCTACCAAAATATCCTTGATCTTTCCCTTGGGATATGCTAAAGATCTATCCGCTAGCTGAAGCGTCACAGTTATAGGTCTTACTTCACCTATCCCTAGCATCTTGAAAATAGACTTAGGCATCAAATTGATACTCGCTTCTAAGTCACACAAAGCTTTACCACAGTAAGATTCACCAATGTTACAGGGTATAGTAAAGCTTCTTGGGCTTTCAATTTCTGTGGCAGTTTGTTCTACAAGAACGCACTATACTCCTTCGTTAAGGCAACAGTCTCATACTCACTAAGTCGTTTCTTTTTGGACAGTATAGACTTCAAAAACTTCACATAATTCGGCATTTATTCTAAAGCCTCCACCAAAAGAATACTGATGTGTAACTACTTCAGAACGTCCAAAAACTTCTTTAATTGTACCTCTTGTTTTTGCTTGTGTTATTGCAATCTTTGTGGATATGGAGGTGATGGAACTTTCGATTGAATTCTTTACCCAAATTTCTTGGATTCTCAGTAATGCTCAGCAAGGTTCCTTGTGGTCTATTGCGAGGCTCCGTAGCTAACTAACCCATTTGGTTTTCTAAATTTTTTAGTATTGCTACTTGGCTCTGGATCAAAGCATCATTCTTTGCCATGTACGCTTTCAACAAGTTCTCCAAACTGTTTAATGACTCAGCTTGAGGTGGTTTTGGAGCTTGCTGATTGAACCCTTTAGATTGGTTGGGTCTATGCTGCATAAAGTTGTTGTTTGGTCCATTTCCTTAGTTGCTCCAAGAAAAGTTAGGATGATTACGCCATGAAGGATTATAGAAGTTGGACTAGGGTCCTTGTCCACTCCTATTTTGATGTTGTTTCCCACATAGTACACTGACTTGAGATTTGATGGAAAATTCTCAAAAGAATGACCTTCCCCATAGTACACGCGGGAAACTACTTTAAACGAACTTGGTGGCTGAGCTGCAAAATTATTAGCGGTATATTGTTTTAACATAGAGGAAATAGACAATACCTGAGCTGATAATGAAGTGAGAGCATCAACTTCATGAACTCCGGCTACAAGTCTTCTTGAAGTTGCTCAATTTGTTGTCTATTGATAGTTGTTGCTAGCGATCCTCTCGATGATCTTATAAGCCTTATTACAAGACTTAGACAAAATTGCAGCATTCGCAGAAGCATCTACCATCAATCTTGTATGTGCATTGAGACTCTTATAGAATGTCTCCAATTGGATACAATGAGGAATCCCATGATGAGGACACTTACGAAGTAACTCCTTGAATCACTCCCAAGCCTCGTACAAAGACTCGTCATCCAATTGTTGGAAAATTGTGATCTCGTTCCTCAACTTAGCATTCTTGCTAGGCGGGAAATACTTAACCAAAAATCTTTCTGCTAATTCTTACCATGTAGATATGGAACTTGGTGGCAATGAATTGAGCCATGCTCGTACTCGATCTCGCAGCGCGTACGGAAACAACTTCAACCTCAGTGTGTTTTTAGTCATACCGGCTATCTTGAATGAATCACTCACCTCCATAAATAATCGAAGGTGGAGATGTGGATCATCAGTGGGTATACCACTGAATTGGTCCACCATTTAATTTTTAAATGGAATTTCAATAATTACATTTATAAGATATTTTTTCCACACATATCGTGAATGTGCCATAAATCTAATTATAATTAAATCAATTTTATAAAATTCAAAAGAAATAATTAAAAATAACAAGATATTTCTTATTAATAGAATTAAATATTTCAAACTATAATAAAATTTTAATTCAAAATAAATACAAAGTGTAATTCAATATTTATCTACTAAATTACAATACAAATGTAGTTCAAGATGTAAAAGTGTGATACAAGTGTTCAATTTACAAATTTGGAAGATTAGGCCAATAATATCAATGGTAATTTTTTGGATGGGATCTAAACATATTTTTAGTTGAGATATCTTTTGATAGGTCAAGAGGTTGCTTCTTAATTTCGAAACACACTATTTAATGAAGATTATGAAAGGAAAACTTTCTTGATATTTGTGAATGATGATCTTTTACTTTGAATAAGCTTTTAAGTTATACTGAGTTCAATTTTAAAGCTTAATTTTGATTAATGTTGTATTTATTAAATATCATATTTTAATTATTTATTTCGAATTTTAAGTTATTAGTTTATTGTCATAATCTAATAACATTTATGAGTAAATATATTCTCAACTAGAAAAAAATTAAGAGTACTTTTTCTGGTTTTCTCTAGAGGTATAGTAGAAATTGCAGCTAAGGTTCAGGGCGAAGCGGTGTCTTTTTAGAGAAGATGGAGAGGGATGACATTTCTCCTCTAGAGGAGGAGTTTATTCAATAATCTGTTAAAAGTTCAAGGGTTGTTCCCCCTGAGAAACCTTCTTTGTTATGTACGGTGTGGACATCAAAAACGTATAAACCGGATAGTTTTCATGCTCAAATGAGAAGTATTTGGAAAATGAGGAAAAAGTTTGAGATCAAAATTATCGGGCAGAACTTATTTGTGATTAGCTTTGAAGATGGAGATGATTTGGAATCAATTTTGGAAGGGAGCCCGTGGCTTTTTCGTCGAAAAGTGGTCCTCTTTGGTCGCTTTATTGTGCCAATAGAGAGGAAAAAGATTCGTCTGGTAATGTCTCCATATTGGATTCGCGTAGGTCCTTATCCCCTTGAATGTGATCCAAAAGATCTAATGCATGCTATTGGTTCCACGTTTGGGGTAATGTCTCCATATTGGATTCGCGTAGGTCCTTATCCACTTGAATGTGATCCAAAACATCTAATGCATGCTATTGGTTCCACGTTTAGGGGATTGTTGAGTTTTGAAGTTAAAGAGGATTACTGTAGGATAAAAGTCAGACTCAACATAAAGAATGTTCTGCGTCGGGGTATCTTTATAGTCTCGAAGGCTGGAACCAAATCTTGGGTCCCTATAACGCGTAGGTTTGTGCAAGTGTACACAGTTGTTATCAAGTAATAAGTAAGTATCGAGTTATCGTCTCCACAAGAATTTATTTGTGTTAAATCACTTAATTGTAAAATTATATTAACAACTTGGTAAATTTTAAAAACACAATATGATTGAGAAGTGATGATTAAATATACTAAATGCAATGATCCCTAATGCAAATTAACCTAAGTATGCAGGGTATATGTATGAAATGGATTTTAGCAAGATTAAACATAATTTGCAACAATTATAACATAAATAAACTAGGACAATTACTTTGATTAAATTCAATTTATTATCAACATGCTTAATAACATTTGGAAAAACATTCCATGGCAACTCGATCTTTCATGAGTTTAGAAACCACATTAGGTCCTTTCGGAATCCTTTATATAGTAAATATGCATTTTACTGATTCTTATTTACTGAGGGTTTCTTAGCATTCATGTGAGGTAACATGGACGTGATAGGTTTGAAACAGTTTAATCACACAAATCTAAAAACTATGCAGATAACAGAGCTTGGTTAGAGTTGTTATGTAACCTGCAATTTAATCGGGTTAGGATCTAAATTGAGCATGCACATTTCAATTATGTGTCTACTAGCCGTCATCTAGTTAGAACCGCTCAGCTAATTCAGGTGCATTTCAATCACGTATGAACGAAATACAGACTTGATTTTAATTAAAAACATGATTGATTGAGGAACAAACATCATAAGCATGGATCAAATAAATATTATTAAATCAAAGCAATTATCCTAGCTTAAATAAAATTAAGCTAACATTGTTGTTAACAAGAACAAAGAACACATATCAAACATTTTTAGATTAAATTAAAGAAAAGAAAGATTAAACCCAAATCAAAGTGGCTGTCACCCAAGACTCTGATCGAAGAGGGCTCCTTCGTTCCTTCGCTTTGCTCCTTTACTGATGGCTCTCCAAGGTGGCCGACCAAGGGCTCTTTAAGAGGCTTAATTGCTAAAATCTCTATGAAGAGATGATGCTAGACGTGGGAAATGGGAAATGCTAGAGAGAATTGAGAGTAAGGAAAGAAAGATGAGGGATGATTAGGAATGGTGAAATGGGGTCTTATTTATAGGTGAAGAAAGGATAGTAGTTTGCTAAAAATAGAGAGGTTTAGTATCTTCAAGCTTCTTCAAAGGGCTGCCAGCCATGATTAGTGGAATTTGAATGAATTTTTGCTTGATTTTTAAGCAATTTAAATGCCATAGCAACTCAGGACTGAGACTTGGCCAAATGTAAATCTTCGGGTAAATCTTTGATTTCTTCAACATTTCAAGGACCTTGTGCAATTAAACCAAAAGGTGGTTTATGAGGCAGCCATGTGTAGTCGAAATTGGGTTGACTTGGTCTTCAATTTGGATGGATTTGTGATTCAGCAAAGTTTATCAGACCTGTCAAAAATAAATTAATTAATTAAAGGACTAAAGAAATAAAATTAACTCAATTTAATTAATTAATTCAACTCAAATTATTTAATAAAATATTTAAAATGATTTATTATGTATGATTTTATATTTTATTATTTAATTTAATCATGCATGGCTCACTTTATGTCTTAAAAATATAATTTGTTCAAATAAATATAAAATAAGCCATTTTATGCATGAAAACTATATAATAAAGCATAAAATCACATTTTAATAATTTCTATGTCCTAATTTCATATTTTCACATATTTCATTAATTTATTAAAAATTTACTTAGTTTTAACAATGAATTTAAGTAAAAATGTGATAAATTACGTAGGTAAAATCCTATATATTTTTTAGTTTACAGTACCCTTCAAGTATAAGAACTTGCCTGTCTTCTGTTATGGTTGTAGTAGGATGAGTCATAAGTTACAAGTGTGTAAATCGATTTCTCCATTGGTTAAAGAATTGTCGAAAGACGAATACCCTTTCTCTCTAGCCTTGAAGGCAGAATCCAAATTGTTCGGAAAAGAGAGTGCTAGATTGGGGGCGGCAAGTTGAAGGGTAATGAAGCAGTGTACTTATGAAGGAGATGAGGAATCCGTAGAAACCGTAATGTTCAGATCGGTCTCAACTGGAATTGGGCTGCTGTCGGCTCACGTAGAAGTCCAAGACGAATTGAATTCTTCCAAAGAGTTAGTAGTTTCTAATAACTCTGATTCTGAATTGCGTGATTTACGGAATGATGATAAAGATCAAACTCCTTTTTTAGCACCTACATTTCAGCCTTTTGTGGATAATGGATTACAAGTAATAAATGTGAGGTCCATTACAGTCGATAAAGAGGAAATGGTTATTAATGGGCCAATGGGTTTGGTAACAGATGGCAGACGTTGGCGCAGATTTAGTAGGGTAGCGTATAGTGATCTGGCTATGTCATAGGCTGTTGGAGGTAAGAGAAATTTCACTAATGACTGTATTGACGGATCTGGGTCAGAGATAGAAGATTCGAATAAAGAAAAAAATAAGAATGGAAGAGAAAACTATGTTGTATCGAGATTTGGAGGAACAGTCAAGGGTATCTTTGTTTGTGTCGGTGTTTCCAATTGCTCTAGAATCGGCGGCCATGAGGTCTATTAACCGGGAACAATGAAAATTTATATTGAAATGTCCATGGGTTAGGAGGCCCCTGGACAGTATGCCGACTTCGGCATGTTTTGAAGCTTTACAAGCCCCGTCTGGTCTTCTTTATGGAGACAAAATTAGATATAAAATGAATGGAAGTTGTTCGTCGTAGATGAAGATTTGATTTTGGTTTTAAGGTTAGTGCTGAAGGTTCTAAAGGTGGAATTTGCCTCGCTTGGAAAAATGATGTTTTAACTTATGTACGCAAATATTCAACTAATTTTATTGATACTTCCCTTAATTGTGATGACGGATAGGTGATGTGGAATTTTAAGGGTTTTTATGGCTTAATAAACGCCAGTGGTAAGGAGGAGTCATGGAACACATTGAAAACTCTAGCCCGTCACAATGATGTCCCTTAGTTCATTTGTGGGGATTTTAATGAGATTTTGTACGCTTTTGAAAAAAAAAAGAGGTCTTCCTCGGGAGGAAAGACGCATGGAGCTATTTTGTGAGACACTTGATTTCTATCGTTTGTTCGATGTGGGCTTCTCTGGCTGTTGGTTTACCTGGGAATGAGGGAACTCTTTGGAAAATAATATTAAGGAGATGCTAGATAGAGGGGTAGCGGATGAGCAGTGGTTGCAATGTTTTCCTAACGCCCTTATTCAACATTTACCCCACCCCTTTTCTGATCATTATCTACTGTTGATCTCTCGTAATAATAGTAAGGAGAAGTGTGAACATATGTCTTTTAGAATCGAAGCTTGGTAGGCAATGGAGGATTCTTTTGAAAACGAGGTGCATTCATTATGGCAAATTGAAAATGATAATATTATGGGTTATTTTGAGAATGTCAGGTTAGAGCTACTAGATTGGTCTAGAAGCATTAAACAGAAACGACATTAGGAAAAAAAAGGCTCAGACAAAGTTGGAAAAACTCTTAGAAGGTGACAGGGATGAGGAGTCTATTAATAGCCTTATAGATACAAAAATCCAATTAAATTAATAGATTGAGAAAGATGAGGTTTATTGGGAACAAAGGGCGAGGGCAAATTGGCTCAAATTAGGTGAAAGAAACACTAGTTTTTTTCATACTTATGAGTCACAAAGGAAGAGGAAAATCGGTATTAGATCTCTTGAATGTGGCGATGGCAGTTTTATGGAAGATGAATCAATGGCATGAGTCGCGAAGGATTACTTTGTTAATTTATTTTCCTCAAAATCTACAAATGGGGATTTGAGTTTTCTTTTATCAGGCATTAATGAATGTGTTTTCGCTGATGATAATATCTTTCTCACATCGGTATATATAGAAAGGAGGTAGTTACGGCGTTGAAATAGATGGGCCCTCTGAAAGCCCCTAGGAGCGATGGATTTTCAGCTTACTTCCAAAGGTATTGGCATATTGTAGGTAAGGATATTTCCCAGTTTTGCCTTGACGTCCTTAACAGAGGAAGGGATTTTAGGGCATTAAATGAAACGATTATTGTGTTAATTCCAAAAATCCCTTCCCTGGTAAACGTGGCCAATTTCAGACCCATTAGCTTATGTGAAGTTCTTTATAAGTTAATTGCCAAAGTCATTGCTAATCATTTTCGAAAAGTACTAGATGCTTGCATTGACCCGGCACAGAGTGCCTTTGTACCAGGCAGGTTAATATCGGATAATATATTAGTGTCATTTGAGATGCTTCACACTTTCGAGAAAAATAGAGGAGGCTGAAAAGGATATATGGCCTTGAAACTCGACATGAGTAAGGCATATGATCGTGTAGAATGGAGCTTTATTCGAGCTATAATGCTCAAAATGGGGTTCGATAGTTGCTGGGTAGAGATGGTAATGAGATGTGTTACTATAGTTTCGTATAAAGCTGCCATTAATGGATGTCGTAGTTCTTCATTCACTCCGGGGAGGGGCCTTCGACAAGGAGACCCCTTGAGCCCCTTTTATTCTTAATTTGTAATGAAGGACTTTCTTCCTTCTTATGGCTTAATGTTAAGATTGAACTCCTAAAAGGTATAAAAGCTAACAGTAATAGCCTCTAAATTTCCCATTTACTGTTTGCTGATGATAATATTTTATTTGGAGAAGCAACACTTCAAGGGGCTCGACTATTAAAACAAATCCTCAATGAGTATGAGCTACACTCAAGTCAATGTGTTAATTTTGAAAAATCTATCGTCTTTTATAGTAAGAATACTTTGGCCTCGATTTGTGATCAAGTTGCAAAGGAACTTGGTGTTCGACGGACAAGTAACCCAGAATGTTACTTAGGTCTACCAAACATGGTAAAAAGAAATAGAAAGGCCTCTTTTTAGCAGTTAAAAGATAGAATGAAGAGGAAAGTTGACGGATGGAGTTCTAGATGGCTTTCACAAGGTCGGAAGGAGGTCTTTGCTAAATCATTTCTTCAAGCCATTTCGACATATGCCATGGTGTTCTTCCTATTTCCCAAATCCCTTTGTGACGATTTTGAAAGAATTATTGCCAATTTTTAATGGCAAAGGGGGAAAGGTCGTGGAGGTATCCATTGGTGCGAGTGTAAAGTGGTATGTAATTCAAAGGCTAACGAGGGTTTAGGTTTTCATAATTTTGGATTGTTCAACACTTTGCTTCTTGCGAAACAGGGTTGGAGGCTTCTTCAAAATCTTCAATCATTATTAGCCAGAATTTTAAAAGCAAAGAGTTTTCCTAACTCTACTTTTTTAGATTGACATTTAAAGATTGGTTCTTACACTTGGCGAAGCATATGGTCGTCCAAAAAAGTGCTAGATAAGGAACTTTGTTGGCGTGTGGGTAAGGGTGATCGTATTTCCATTGTTAATAGTGTGTGGATTCCCGGTTCAGTTGATTATAGATTAGCTAATCCATTAGTTACTGGTAATTTGGAGTTAGTTGCTGATCTAATTGAGCCTACTAATAGATTATGGAAGGAAGATTTAATTACCCGTATGTTTAGTCCGACCGATGCTGAGCACGCATATTGTAAATCCCTTTGGCAACTGAACCCTGCGATGACGAGCTAGCTTGGATGTGTGAGCCATCTAGAGTTCTCGATAAAGAGTTCCTATAAACTATTAAATAGTTTGACTTTTCCTCCTATCCCTATTAATTTACATACTGATTATAAGCCCTTCTACAAGATACTATGGAATACAAAACTGCCATCCAAAATACAGATTATGATATGGCACATATCTAAACAATATATTCCTACATTAGATAATTTAGCTAAGCGTCGACTGGTGTTTAATCCCCGCTGCTCCAGGTTCCAATTTGAATTGGAATATGTTGAACATGTTTTCTGGTTTTGCCCTAGTTCAGTTGAAGTATGGAAATTATTTGGGTTCAGATGGATATTGGAATCAACTATTGAGATTTGGCTTGAATGGCTTACATGGGTTACGTCAGTATGTTCTTCCTCCCAATGCCGAATCTTCTTTTGTGTTCTCTAGTCCTTATGGACATTTCATAATAAGTGGGTTCATGAAATGACAGTAAAAAGCAGTAGAGATATAGTCAGTTTCATCTATGGCTATCTTCGAGAGTTGGATGGAGTAAAGGAAAAGAAAGTTACCTAGCCTGTGGGTACTTCAATCTGGAAACCCCTGAATGTTCCCTTCATTAAGTTAAACTTTGACGCCGCATTTCAAAGCACCAGCTTCTCTACGGCTGTGGGAATAGTGGCGCAAAATAGGAACAAAACGGTTTTGATGTCTTGTTCGAAGCTAAAGAAGAACGTGGCTTCTGCTTTCATCGTGAAGTCACTTGCATGTCTCGAGGTAGTAAAGATAGGGTTAGATCAAGGTTTTTTTAACGCCATCATCGAGGGCGATGCCCTCTTCTTCGTAAAAAAGTGCAACAGTAATTTAACAGACATATAAAAAATAAGCGCTCACATTCGAAGCATCAAACAGTTAGTATCAAGATTTCATTCAGTTGCGTTTCAACATATCAACAGATCTGGTAATTCCGTCGCCCAGAGATTAGCGTCTGAGTGTTTAAAAGAGGGCATTGAATCGTACCTTGTGAATGCGATTCCTGCCTTTGTTCAGAAAGAGGTGGACGACGAGTTCGTTCGAGAGTCAGATTGAGTGCGTTCTTGAGTAGTTTTGCCTTCCTTTTGCTCGAAAAGTACGAAATCATCTTGCAGAAAGAAAATAATGTTTAGGTTTCTTTCTGGTTAGGAGCGGAGAGGATTGGCTAAAGGTTTTCTTTGGGAATGTTAATCGTCTGAGCTGGTTATTGAGACTTCTTAATAGACGAGATCTGATTTTCCCAAGGGGATGGGCTAGGGTTTTTTCATTTCCATTTATTTGAATTTCATTTCAGGTTTCCTTTTCCAAGTTGTCTTGTTTCCTTTTTAGTTGTGTGTTTTCATTAGACTTTTCTCATGGGATCTTTGCTTATGGACCCTACCTTGGTCTATTGGTTTGCTTTGGTAGGCCCTCCAGTAGTTTCTCTATTTAGTTTTGTAAAGTTGTTTTTATAATAAGAGCCCAGTCCCGTTTTATTCAAAAAAATGTTGATTTTATTAATAAACATTTGGCAACCAACTTTCTAGAGTTGTTAGTTTACTAGGAGTTTGCTTTTCATTCAATTAGCTTGCATAATTAAACAAAGGATGGCCAACTCTTATGTTATTTGGAGTTTCTTTATTTGCAAGATTTATTTTTTTGTTATTTTCAAAAGTTGTTTTAACTTCATTTTATTCAAGATTGTTGTAATTCTTCCCACTTCTATTGAATTTGTTGGAGTTTATACTTTAAAGTCTTTAATTGGGGGTGTAAATGAACAGAACGTTCAATGAACTGTTCGTGAACCATTCGTATAACGTTCATTTATGTTCGTTTATTAAGCTAAATAAACGAGTATGAAGAAAATTGTTATGTTCGTTTAATAAATGAACAAATACGAACAGAGGTGTATTTGGTTCGTTTATGTTCACGAACAAGCTCGTTTATTTATTAATGATATTTTCTTATAAAAATATTAAAATAATATCTCTGTGTATGTATTTATTTATTGTTTGATTGTTCGTTTATTCTTCATTAACATTGTTCGTGAACATCTTCAATTATATGTTCATGAACATGTTCGTTTAATATTCGTGAACATGTTCGATTAAGTTAAATGAACATGTTCGTGAACATTAAACAAACAAACATGAACACACATAATTTTAAATAAACGAACATGGACAAAAAAAGTGAAATTCTTAACGAACACGGACCGAACATGAACAACTTAAAAAATAAAAAAACGAACATGAACAGAGGTTTGTTCATTCAAGCTCGGTTCATTTACAACCCTATCTTCAATTGGACAACCTAGGCACCAAATTTTAGGGGTGAGCATTCGATCGAATCAAGTGAAAAATTTTCGAGTTAATCAAGTTAACGAGTCTCATCTTATCATCTTAAATTGATTTAAAAAAATTTCAAATCAAGTAAAATGAAAATTGAGTTGAGTTTATATATTCTTTAGGTTTTAGAAAAAAAAATATTCTTTATATTTTAAAATTTTTCATAATTTTTCAAAAACATAAATTTTGGAATTTTTATAAATATCTTGAATTTTAAAATTATTTTGTAATTTTTGTTCAGAGAGAGATCAATTTACTCATTTTCAAAATTAGCATGCACAAAAGGTGTATTTACAACAATCTGTTATTTGAGTTATTTGAATTATTCAAATTGTAAAATTTAACTTGAATCAAACTCGAAGCTTAAATTAATTATTTGAGTTGACTCAAAAAACTGAATAACTCGATTATATTAACTCGAAATTCCAAAAAAAGAATTTTTTTAATATCGAATTAAATTTTGCTCACCCCTACTAAATCATTCTTCTATTTAGTTTCTTCTTTCAACAATCCATCTAATTATCGATTTCTTGAAGTGTTGTAATTTATCAAAATGAATTTTCAGCATTGAAGAACTCATAACAACTTCGTTGATCCAATTTGGATTATTTGTTGTGACCAACTTACTCAAATCTATTCCTTAACTATTTTCATTATAATTCATTCTTTTTATTAAGGGTATTGACTTCTTTGAATTTTCAAAATTGATTTCTCCCAACTTAGTTTTGGATTCCTCACTTTCAAACCTACTCAATTTTGGTTTCTCCATACCAACTTCATCCGATCATCCTGCCCATCCTTAATATTTATCCAACTTTACCTATTCTCAAAGTGTAAACAAGTTGAATTGGTTAAAATATATTGTTAATCCTTCTACTTATGCTTAAAACATTAAAAATTAAGTCTTACTACATTTTTCTAAAAATAATTTAGTTCGATCATTAACGTTATTATTTTTTCATAAAAAATTTGTCAACTTGGCATACTAACTAAGTTGCCCTCATATGACATACCACATAATTAATGGATAATAAATATGTTAAGTTGACAAATTTTGACAGGAATTACTTGTTTAGTGTGTCTCGCATTTTTGAACATTTTCTAGGCACTTGATGCAATCAAAACCGAAGCAAAGGCGACGTCTCGACGAGGAAGCACAGGACGTCACGATGACGTGACAATGACGTCTCGACGAGTACACATGTGACATCGCAATAATGCGTCGTATTCCTCAAGCAACACAGCCATGTTTTTACAGCCAAGAAGGACTCTTTCTTCCACTCGAACTTTGATTACTCCAGAGAAATTTTAGTCAGAATAATCCTCTATTTTTAGCCTATAAATAAAGCCATTATAATTCTAATAGAAAGTAAATTAATTCAACATTAGAGAAAAAAAATCAAGAGAGTTTTGAAAGCTTTAATGGAATTTTGTGTTTTAGCTAAAGAGCTTTATCTTTGGGGTTAGGGTCTGTTTTGAATTTTTTCATCTTATACCCTTTGTTTGTTTGCTCATTAGTGAAGTCTCCTTTGCCCTTAGTTTTTTATCCTCTTGATTGGAGGAGTTTTTTCATGTAAATTTGTTTGCTCAATTTTCTCTATTCCTTCTTTCTCGTTATTTATACGGTCGATACCCAACAAACTAGTATTAGAGCTTGGTTACGATTAAACAATCAACCCGTTCATATATGACAACAATGAGATTCAATATCAAAAAGTTCGATGGCATCACAAATTTTAGTTTATGGCAAGTTCGAATGATTACAATATTGGTTTAGAACGATCTAAAGAAAATCAATACAGGGCAAAAGCTCGTAGATTCGAATAAGTCGAAATGGGATGAGCTTGATGAGAAGGCATTGTCTACAATTCAGTTTGCCTCACGAACAATGTGTTGTAGGAGGTGCTTATAGAGAAAACAACATTTGCCTTATGTAAGAAGTTAAAAACCCTTTACATGAAAAAGTCTCTGGCTAATCGATTGGTGTTAAAACAATGCCTATGTACGTTCTGAATGGTCGAAGGTGTGTCCATTAGGGCTCACATCAGTGAATTTGTTACTCTCTTGAATTATCTAAAGAATATTAAGATTAATATAGATTATAAAGATCAGACTATGCTATTATTGTGCTTTTTACCCCTTCATATAAGACTTTCAGGGAGTCCCAGATTTATGGTTGAGATAAACTCTCGTTCGAAGACGTGAAGGGAAACTTGTTAAGAAAAGACAAACTCAACAATGAGCTAGGTTAGAATAACAAGTTAGATGGGCAAGCCTTTATTTTGGTTACGAGAAATAAGACTAGATCGTAGTTGAGAAATTGAGACAAGACATCTGGCTATTACAAGAAGTTAGGTAACACTAAGGCAGAATGTTACAAAGTGTAAAATAAGAACAGAAGGGCTGTTGAGAGCAACGAGAAAGGAAAGCAAAAGGCCAAGGTAGTCGATACTAGTGTGCTTGATGACAAGGGTGATGATTGGTTGCTAGTGTCTATGCTCGAAAGGTCTAAGATTTGGTTCGAGTGGATCCTGAATTCGGGGTGTTCTTACCATGTGTCCCAACAAGGACTGGTTCTCCTCATATAGTCTAATTTAAGGTGGAGTTGTGCTCATGGGAAAAAAATTCTCCGTGTAAGATAATCGGTAATGGTACCGTTCAGATCAAGATGCATGACGGGATTATTAGGACATTTCCAAGTGGACATGTACCTGATTTAAGGAAAAACTTCATCTCCCTTTGTATCTTAGACTCGAACAATTGTAGAATCACCATCGAGTCAAGCTTCATTAAGGTATCTCGTGGAGCTCTCGTTTTGATGAAAGCTCAGGAAACGGACAGTCTATATATCTTGTAGGGTTCAACAGTGACTGGTGCAACAGTAATTTCATTGTCTATTACGAAGTTGGAGTCAACTTGGTTGTGGCATATGCGACTTGGTCATATGAGCGAGAAAGGTATGATCGTTTTAAATAAGAGTCTTCCAGTTTCCAAGTTCAAGCACCGCTTGGACTTGGTTAGTATCCTACAAAGGTCAAGTTAGGCTCGTAATCGAGCTTGGCAAAGAAGGCATGTTAAAAACTAACCAAGGTGGAGATTTGTGTAGTGTACCTCACATTTCCGAACATTTTGTAGGTAGTTGATGCAACCAAAATTGAAGCAGAGGTGACGTCACGATGACTCGAAGACACGACGGTGATGTCTCGACAACAGACGATAATGTCTCGACAAGGAAGCATGTGATGTTGTAATGACGTGACTATTTCTCAAGCAACGCAGATGCGTTTTTATAACCAAGTAGAACTCTTTCTTCCACTCACTCTGATTACTCTAGAGAAATTTTAGTCAGATTAATCCTCTATTTATAGCCTATAAATAGAGCGATTATAATTCTAATAAAAAGGAAAATAATACAACATTAGAGAGAGAACAAATCAAGAGAGAGTTTTGAGAGCTTTTTGTGTTTTAGCTAGAGAGTTTTATATTCATGGTTAAGGTTTGTTTTGAATTTCTCCATCTTGTACCCTTCATTTATTTGCTCATTAGTGAAGTCTCCTTTGCCTGTGATTTTTTATCCTCTTGATTGGAGGAATTTTTCCACTTAAATTATGAAAAGTACATAGACTAACTCCATACTTTAACCTATTGAATTATCTATATTTTTATTGAAAAAAAACATTTTTATGTTATTTTAATATTGTAAGTGGCTTAGTAATTGAATTTTTGCTCAATAAAAAATAATTTAGAATAATAAAATATTACTTATACATAAATTGGAATAACTTAAATTACAATAAAAATGTAATTCAATATTTATCCAATATTATCTATTCAAACCTTTCACTTAGTTTTAATATAGTAATAAAATATTGACAATGATCATAAAAATATTAAATGTGTAAACTATCTTTTGCAAATAAATTTTTCACTTGATGGATTTTTTAAATATTGTAAGTAGCTTAAGGATTAGATTTTGTTTAGTTAAGAAGAAATTTAAAATAATAAAATATTAGTCATTGATATTTTTTTTTAATAATTTTATTATAAATTTCTATTATATATTTTTTTTGAGAAGGTATCATATCTTTTTTTATACAATAATTAAAATCATACATAATTTTTCCTCATCTCATAAATAGAAAGATACATTTCAACGCACTCGAATCTATATATTTCTGCATTGGCAACAATGTCCATGCAAATTAAGATAAGACTCAATCGAATATTGATAATTTTTTTAAATTTTAAAATTAATAAACAGAATCATTTACAATGAAATTGTTATTCAAAATGAATAATAATTATAAAGCAATATTTATCAAATTTTATTAATTCTTATATAATTTTAAAATTATTGATAATGACTCATAAAAATATTTAATGTGTAAACTTGTTGATTAGTTATCTATTCAAGATAATCTTTTATCCGATGAAGATTTTTTTATTTAATCAAACTTAAATAATTATTGAAAAAATTCAAATTAATTATTAATTTCTAAATTTAACGTCAAAAAATTATCATTCAATCAAATTTAAACAATGATTGATAAAGAAATTAAATTTAGCTTATTAAACTTAGTTAATTTGAGAATATATATTTCTATAAGAAAATTGAGAATATCTATAATAGTATTGTAACCCCTTTTACTTGGCCCAGAAAGTATGATCGGATCCAGAAGATAATTACGTCATCATACTCATACGCAATCCGATAGCTCACGGTCATTCACATACATTCATATATATATATATATATTCTAAAATAAAACTAAAATAAATAAATAAAATAACAAATTTCCAAAATACCAAAAGTCCCCAAATTAAAATCAACTTACAATTCAATAAAAAAATAATCGACAATGTATTATGAAACCCAAAAATAAAATAAAATAAAATAAAAAGATAAAATAAAATAATCTATAATTAAGCCTCCGGGTACCAAATCTCCTATGTCTCGAGTATTTGTAAGGGAAACTGTAGGGAAATGAGCTATAAAGCCCAATGTGTCTCTAAAGTATATACAACCTAGTATATGATATCACAACCATTTATAACTCAAAAGTAACCACCAATCATGTTACAAACACATGCATAATGCAATGCACCCATACTCCAACAAATCAACACTGTGAAAAGGTTCCCTAAAACCCTTTCCCAACCAATTGCCACCAATCGCAGTGTGGTTTTAGTATCATTCGTTTAAAGGAATGATAACCACGTCTTCCACCATACAATCCCAACCCATGAGCACACAATGGCATGATCACATGTACATCTCAGTCTCAGTTTCGATCTCAATCTCAATCTCATGATATTACACATATATTAGAGTTCTCAGAATAATTATCACATCACATTAGTTTAACCACATTCCGATGATCATGCATGGCAACATTAACATGCTTAACACAACTCAAATCATAATCATACCATCTTTCCCAACACAAAATAACACATACAAATAAAACAACACATGGTAACACATCACAAACTTGTAACATACAAAAGGATGTAGTACAGTAAAAAACACACCTCTAGGAAGTAGAAACTCTAACAACGAGGAGGTCATCCACCACGCACTAATCGAGTACCCGGTCTAAAGGGATTAGATAGCGTAACTCTTGGAACCGATGCAGAAGTAGGTTGCATAGGTGGAGGAAGAGGTAAATCGTTAGCCTCAGAGTCGTGATCCCCTCTCAAAGACGATGGAACGAAAGACGAAGGAAGGCAAAACAAACAAAAGTCGAAAGTCACCTAACTTCAATCACAAATGACAGTTGATGGGGGTGATTTGGGGTGCGGTTTGATGCGCAACACAAGGAGAAGTATTTTGTTGGTGGCAGTGTAAAGAACGAACAAAGGAACGGCCTTGATCAGAGGGTGATCGGACTTGAAGAAGAAGAAGAAAAAAAAATAAGAGAGGAAGGGGTTAGGGAGATTTCGGCAGTAGCAACAAAAAGAAGAAGAAAAGACAAACAAAAGTTAAGGGTGTTTAAATACCCCAAGAAATAAGATTATTTACTCGGAGGTCCCTAAAGAATATTAAAGTTTTTAAATTGACCCTACAACTTCACTTGCATCACAAATAGGTCCCAAACTTCACAAAATAACCCCCAAATTAAATCTTAAGTTCAATTAAGTCCCATAACATACCAAATTTTATGCAAAAGACCCTCAAATTCCAAAATTTCCTAATTTAATCCCTAAATAAAATAAGGGTGTTACAACTCTCCTCCTCTTAAAAGAAATTTCGCCCTCAAAATTTACCTAGACCAAAAAGATGTGGATACTGGGTCTTAATGACGGCTTTGGGCTCTCAAGTAGCCTCCTCATAACCATGATTACACCACAAGACCTTAACTATCTTAATGGTCTTCCTCCTAAGAACCTTCTCATCCTAAGCAATGATTTCAATCGATTCTTCTTCAAAACTCAAATCAGGATGAACCTCAATCTCCTTAATAGGCACAACATGAGATGGGTCCAAGCGATAACGTCTCAACATAGAGATAGGGAAGACATCATGAATCTACTCAAGCTTAGGCGGTAACTCAAGCTGATAGGCAACCGATCCCACATGAGGAAGTACCCGATAAGAACCGATAAAATGAGGACTCAACTTGCCTTTCCGTGCAAATCTAAGTACCTTATCCCATAGAGATACCTTTATGAAAACTTCATCACCCACACTAAACTCAATGTCTTAACGCTTCAAGTCAGCATAAGACTTCTGTTTGTCAAAACTAGCCTTAAGCCTTTCACGAATCAGTCTAACAGTCTCCTCAGACTCTTGAACAAAATCTGGTTCCAACAACCGATGCTCAGTCAACTCTATCCAACCAATAGGAGTGTGACACTTCCATCCATACAAAGCCTCATAAGGAGCCATCTTTATATTGGCTTGATAACTATTATTGTAAGCAAACTCTGCCAAAGGCAAAAAGTCCTCCCAACTACCTTGATACTCAATCACGCAACCCCTCAACATGTTTTCCAAAACCTGAATCTCAAGCTCAGATTGACCATCAGTCTGCGGATGATAAGCAGTACTGAAGTTTAACCGAGTACCCAAAGCATGGTGTAAAAATTTCCAAAATATTGAAGTAAACCTCAAATCTCGATCAGATATGATAGACAAAGGCACCCCATGAAGGCAAACTATCTCCAAAATGTAGAGTCGAGCCAACTTGCTCAAAGGATAGTTAACTCTAACTGAAATGAAGTGTACGGACTTAGTGAGTCGATCCACAATTACCCAAACTAAATCTTTCTTGTACAGTGTTAAGGGAAGACCACTCACAAAATCTATAGTCACACATTCCTATTTTCACTGCAGAATCTCAATCGGTTGAAGTAACCCAAAAGGACACTGATGCTCAACCTTTACTTTCTGACAAGTCAAACACTTCGACACAAAATCAATAACATCTCTCTTTAATCCCTTCCACCAGTACATATCACGAAGATTCTTATACATTTTATCTCTGCCAGGATGCATGAAATAAGGGCTATCATGCGCCTCACGGAGAATAGTCTATTTAACTTCAGAATCCTTCAGAACAAAATATCGACCTCGGAAGCATAGTATACCATTCTAATCCATGGAGAAATCCCTAGATGAACTGTCTTTAACCTCTCTCCTATGATGCATCAAATACACATCACTAGTCTGCTCAGCCTTAAATCTCTGAGATTAAAGTGGGAATAACTCGAAGTTTAGCTAAAAGACTGTCATCCTAAAACAAGTTCATTCTGGCAAATAAAGCCCTTAGTTCAGTCACAACGCTACGACTTAAAGCATCAGTAACCACATTAGCCTTATCAAGGTGATACTCAATCTCACAATCATAGTCTTTAAGAAGTTCCAACCAACGACGTCGTCTTAAATTAAGCTCTTTTTGAGTAAGCAAGTACTTTAAGCTTTTATGATTAGTGAAAATGTAACACTTATCCCCATAGAGATAGTGTCTCCAAATTTTAAGAGCAAAGATAACCGCAGCAAGTTCAAGATCATGAGCAGGGTAATTAATCTCATGCAGTTTCAACTGACGAGATGCATAAGCCATAACCTTTCTCTCTTGCATTAACATACATCCCAATCCCGTGTGAGAAGCATCACTGTAAACAGTATAAGCTTTTTCAGGTTTAGGTTGGATCAGAACTGATGCTTGAGCCAACACCGACTTTAACTTTTCAAAACTAGACTCTTTGGGCTCGATCCAGACAAATGGGACATCCTTCCTTAAAAGCTTGGTCAAAGGTGCCGCAATAATTGAGAAACCCTCAACAAACCTTCGATAATAACCAGCTAAACCCAAGAAATTACGAATCTCAAGAACATTCTTAGGTTGCTTCCAGCCCATAATAGCCTCAATCTTTTTGGGATCCACACGAATACCCTCAGTAGAAACTATATGCCCTCAAAACATAACCTCTGAAAGCCAAAATTCATACTTGCTGAACTTAGCATAAAGTTACTTTTCTCTCAAGGTTTTTAGAACAATTCTAAGATGCTCCTCATGCTCAGCCTCAAACTTAGAGTAAACCAAGATATCATCTATAAACACCACCACAAACTGATCCAAGTAGGGTTGAAACACCCTATTAATCATATCCATAAAAGCAGCAGGAGCATTAGTTAACCCAAAGGGCATCACCAAAAACTCATAGTGCCCATAATGAGTTCGGAAAGCTATCTTGAACACATCAGAATCTTTCACCTTAAGCTGATAATACCAAGATCTCAGGTCTATCTTAGAAAATACAATAGCTCCTCGGAACTGATCAAATAGGTCATCAATATGAGGCAAGGGGTACTTATTCTTAATCGTCAACTTTTTCAACTTTCGATAATCAATGCACAATCAAAGTGTCCCATCTTTCTTCTTTACAAACAGAACTGGTGCTCTCCAAGGTGAAACACTAAGTCGGATAAAACCTCTATCCAATAGCACTTGCAATTGTTTCTTTAATTCCTTGAGCTTCTTAGGTGTCATTCGATAAGGTGCCATGGATAAAGGAGTCATAGCAGGATAGACCTCACTGCCAAACTCAACCTCATCACGTTTAGGTGGCACACCTGACAACTCTTCTGGGAATACATCAAGGAAGTCCTTTACTACACGAATCTTTTTAATCCCAGAATCTGATTGCCTTGGACCAAAGATGTAAGCCAGATAAGCTATGAACCCCTTTCTAATCATCTTTCAGCTTTAAGGGCTGAGATCACATTAGATAAAAACCCTCTACGTTCACCAATTAGGGTTATCTGCCAGTTATCAAAAGTTCTCAAAGTTGCCCTCTTTTTCTCACAATCCAAATTTACTCGATGCTTAGAAAGTCAATCCATTCCAAGTATGAGATCAAGCTCACTGAATGCTAACTCTAATAATTTGGTAGAAAAGATTTTCCCTTGGATCTCTAAAGAACAGTTGCGATATATCTTATTAATCTCTATAGAAATACCGACAAGACTTTAAACAGTGACTGTAAACTCAACATTTTCGACAGAAATCTTAAGACCCCAAGATACCGCACTAGCCACATAATAATGCATCGAACCATTATCAAGTAAGGTAAAGTAAGGAATAGAGTGAATCAAAAAGGTACCCGCTATGACGTCAGGCTTATCACGATCCTCATGCCTCTTAGTCGCATACACTAATCCAAGCTATCTCGCCCCAGATCTAGCTGCTCCACTACTCTAAACCAGTTTACCCCTAATAGCTGAACTTGAAGCAGTCGGTCTAACTTGCCTTCTACTCACAGTAGGAGCCTAAACTGAAGCTTGTGACTGACTCTACACAAATGAACAAGTAAAAGGATGGGGACAATCTCTAAAGAAGTACTCTTGTGAACCGCACCTAAAACATGCTCCAATCTTCCTTCAACACTCACCCTTATGATTTTATTGCAATAAGAACAGTGATGCAAAGGACGAGGACCAGCAGAACCACCAACACTACCCACAGAAGCTGCCAAAGCCGTAGGGCTCACCCTTGGATAACTAGGCTGCACTGCCTCCTCTCTAGGCCTCTTAACTGAAATACCACCAAAAACATGCTGATCTGGTGTGCCTACTGGCTTCTTACTACGCTCCCTATCCTAAGCCCTTTGAGCCTTAGTACGAGCCTCCAAACTCTCAGTAGACCTTGCTCGACTAACCAAATCACTGAATACTCTATCATGATGCATATTAACCCCAGCCTAGAGCGAGAGTCGCAATCCATTCCTAAACCAATCGCACTTCTCTTTCTCATTAGTAACCAACTCAGATGCAAAACGGACCAGCCTAAGAAACTCAATCTTATAGTCATTAACAGACATATCTCCCTACCTTAAATTCATGAAGTCATCTCTACACTTATCAAGGAACTCCTCACACACATAACGATCTTGGAAGACCTCTCTAAAATAATCCCAAGTAATCTGACCAGCAGGAGCAGACTCTTCCATAGTATCCCACCAATTTTAAGTCTCACCCCTCAATAAAGAAACAATAGCCCTAACCTTTTGCCCAATAGGATAGTTCCTCTCCACAAATAATCTTTGAAGATCCTTTAACCAATACTCAACAACAAAAGGATCCGTATCAGTCCTACCCTCAAATACCTTCATCCCAACAGCTATAAAATCGGCAGAAATAGGCTTCTTCAGACCCTCAGATTGACTCCCAACAGATCCACGGAGTAATCTCAATAATTCTCGACTAATCGTAGCACTATCCAACTCCACGGTCTCGCTATCCCTAGTGTCGGGCACATCCTCAACATGAGCTTCCTCAGTAGGTAAGTCTCCTCCAGCAACTTGCTGATTCAGCACCTATAGGCAGCTCATCCTCCTCAACATGTGGCAATTCATTCGCATTCACCTCAGGCTCAATTATAGGAGTAGGGCCACTAATGGCCCTAGTAGTACGGTCACGGCCTCAACCTTAACCGTGACTAATTATAATTCTAGCATTCATACGTGGTGTCATACTATCTATTTACATAAGTAAAAAGTACTAAAGTAAGAATTGATACCGGAGATTTAGAATAAATCACAACTTATATATATATATATAACAAAAATTATTTATAACATATTAATTTATTTAAAAATCTCCATTTAACTCCAACAACTTGTTTTAAAATCATATCTAGAGAATCTCACAGTCCGTGGGTTGAACTCGGCTCTGATACCACTAATTGTAATCCTCTTTACTCAGCCTAAGAGGTATATGATCGAATCCAAAAGATTAATTACGTCATCATACTCATACGCAATCCGATAGCCCACGGTCATTCACATACATTCATATATATATAGTTAAAATAAAAATAAAAATAAAATAATAAATTTCCAAAAAAAATACCAAAAGTCCCCAAATTAAAATCAACTTATAATTCAATAAAATAATAATCGACAATGTATTATGAAACCCAAAAATAAAATAAAATAAAAGATAAAATAAAATAATCTATAATTAAGCCTCCGAGTACCAAGTCTCTATGTCTCGAGTATTTATAAGGGAAACTGTAGGGAAATGAGCTATAAAGCTCAATGTGTCTTTAAAGTACATACAACCTAGTATATGATATCAAAACCATTTATAACTCAAAAGTAACAACCAAGCATGTTACAGACACATGCACAATGCAATGCACCCATACTCCAACACACTAACACAGTGAAAAGGTTTCCCAGAATCCTTTCCCAACCAATCGTCACCAATCGTAGTGTGGTTTTAGTATCAACCGTTTAAAGGAACGATAACCACGTCTTCCACCATACAATCCCAACTCATGAGCACACAATGGCATGATCACATGTACATCTCAGTCTCAGTTTCGATCTCAATCTCAATCTCATGATATTACATATATATTAGAGTTCTCAGAATAATTATCACATCACATTAGGTTAACCACATTCCGATGATCATGCATGGCAACATCAACATGCTTAACACAACTCAAATCATAATCATACCATCTTTCTCAACACAAAATAACACATACAAATAAAATAACACATGGTAACACATCACAAACTTGTAAAATACAAAAGGAAGTAGTACAGTCAGAAACACACCTCTAGGAAGTAGAAACTCTAACGACAAGGAAGTCGTCCACCATGCACTGATTGAGTACCCAATCTAACGGGATTAGATTGTGTAACTCTCGGAATCGGTGCAGAAGTAGGTTGCACAAGTGGAGGAGGAGGTAAATCACTAGCCTCGGAGTCGTGATCCCCCTCTCAAAGATAATGGAACGAATGGCGGAGTAAGGAAAAACGAACAAAGGCTGAAAGTCACCTAACTTTAATCACAAACGGCGGTTGATGGGGGTGTTTTGGGGTGTTGTTTGATTCGCAACACAAGGAGAAGTATTTTGGTAGTGGCGGTGTAAAGAACGGACAAAGGAACGGCCTTGATCGAAGGGTGATTGGACTTGAAGAAGAAGAAAAAAAACAAGAGAGGAACGAGTTAGGGAGATTTCGGTAGTAGCAACAAAAAGAAAAAGAAAAGACAAACAAAGGTTAAGGGTGTTTAAATATCCCAAGAAATAGGGTTATTTACTCGGAGGTCCCTAAAGAATATTAGGGTTTCTAAATTGACCCTACAACTTAACTCGCATCACAAATAGGTCCCAAACTTCACAAATTAACCCCCAAATTAAATCTTAAGTTCAATTAAGTCCCATAACATACCAAATTTTACGCAAAAGACCCTCAAATTCCAAAATTTCCTAATTTAATCCCTAAATAAAATAAGGGTGTTACAAGTATTCTAAAAATAATTAATAAATTAAAGAAAGATAAATTAAACAAATTTCAAATTCCTAAAAATTTAAATTTAATTTAAAATAAAATTAATAAATTAAAAAAATATTTAAATGTATTAATTTTCCATCTACTATCCTGTTTATCATCTTGATCCACCTAGAACCTTTAAAAAGGATTTGATCATTAAAATTTTAAGATTAAAATGAATTAAAATATATCTAAAATTAAAATATAAAATATTATATTAGATAACATTCTAAATATGTTTCCAAATTAGTTCATTCTCATTAAAAATATCAAGTGTCTTTGTTATTTGAATAAGACTTCAAAGAAAATAGTTAAAAAATTAATAAACGAGAAATTATCAATCATCCAATAGTTAACCGAACATAATGATTCTTTATAGGTAAAATTTTGACTCATATCCTACTCATAAATTATTTTACCTAATTATTTTCTATTTTTTATTTTCATTATTTTTAAAATATTAATTGATTCTCTCAATTACTTTTTAAAATTAATAGACTTTTCTTCTAAATTAGATAAAAAAAATTTAGTTAGGGAATATAATTTTGTAAAAATTATAAAAATATATTATTTAATAAATTAAAAATAAAAACGTAAAATCACATGCAACACACGTGATATGATAATAAGTAGTATACTAAATAGGGATGAGCATTCGATCGAATTAAGTGAAAAAGTTTCGAGTTAATCGAGTTCATGAGTTCTATTTTTCATCCTAACTCAATTTGAATTTTTTTCGAATAGAATAGAGTGAAATGAAATTCAAGTCGAGTCAAATCGAATAAAATGAAATTGTTTTAAAATTAAACATGTGAAATAAAAATATTGTTACAATATAACTAATTCCATGTTGGAGCACATAAATTTGAAACCATATATATTTGAAAAAAATTCAAAACAAAATAATAAAAAAATAATATACTCGTGTAAGATAAACTTGAATCATTAATTAAGTTCCAAAATTATTCTTTTAGAAAATTTTAAATTTTTTATTTTTTTTTAAAAATATAAATTTTGAAAAATTTATAAATATTTTGAATTTTAAAGATTATTTTGATTTTTTTTTTGTAATTTTTGTTGTGAGATAGATCAATTTGCTTATTTTCAAAGTTGACAGGGACCAAAAGAGTATTTACACTAATCTGTTATTCGAATTATTCAAGTTATTTGAATTTTGAAATTCAACTCGACTCGAACCGAGTTATTCGAGTTGACTTGAATAATTCGAATAACTCAATTCGATTAACTCAAAATTTAAATTTTTTTTATTTTTCGAATTCATTTGAGTTTAGCTCACTCCTAATACTAAATATGGTTTTTTTTTTAGTTTTTTTAACAATCTCATTATAGATTTTGATCACATCTACTCTTTTTGACACAATACATAAAACTACCTATAGCTCCTCCCTAACTCATAAATAGGAGGATAATCTGTTTCAACGCACTCAAATACACATCCTACTATATTTGCAACAATGCTCATACCAATCGAATTGAGATTCAATCAATTATTTTTTTAGTGCTTTTAAATGTTACTTTAATGAGATGTGCAAATATTGAATGCTAATGCATTTATTTATAGTGTTGAATCATAATTTTAATTGGTAAATATGTAAGACTAATTAATCTAAAATAATAAGTTATTTAAATTTGATGTAAAATCTAATTCGATATAAATTTTAACTTTTTTTTATAGAATTTAACGAGATCTTTAAGTGAAACTGAAATAACTATTTATAGGCGGAGCAAAAAATATATTACAAAGTTGATAACATTTTATTAGACCTAACTATAATAAAGAATCTTAAATGTTCAGTATTTAAAATATAAATATAATATTTATATATCTATATATTGTACAAAACGTTAATAGATTTTGAATCCGTGTATAAGCTTGATGATAAAAGTATTTACTACTTCAAATGTGATCTGGATTTGAATTGCATTAATTTTATTATTGTTAAAAACTTACCCTCTCTCTAAAAAAGTAATTAAGTTTCTTTTTTATCAATTAGTGTATATGTGGATAAATTTGATCTTTAATTTGATGGGTAGTGACTAATACCAAAACTCCAACCATATATTATATATATCACTTTCAAAAAAATAAATGAAAAGAATATTAGATTAATTAGTAACAAAAAAAAACAAGATATTTATCTTATTGTGTACCTAAAGTATACCTCATTTGACATGTATGTAATTTTTCAAATTCTATTAATTCCCTCCATCAAACAAAGAAAAAAGTAACTATCACAATCAAAACGATTTTAACCGTTAGATTAGAATAAATTATTTTAAGTTTTAAAATTTGTATTTATCTTAAATTATAAAAATAAAATCAACCACGTCTAATCTTTCTCGCTTTTTTTTCACTAGGTAACTAAATAATTAAGGTTTTAAATTTACTTTCTTCCTTGTTTAGAGAAAAAATGTGAGATGAAAAGTAAGAGATTAGAGTTATTAAAGTTAATTAATTTAGATATTAGGTATTTGTTTTTTTTATTGAAAAAATTGATCCATCATTGCATTCTAAAAATTTTGATATTTTTTTCTTGGTTCATTTCAAGTATTTTAAAATTTTTAAGCATATCATAACAAAAGGTAAGTTTTAATTTTTATGATTGAAATTTTTTGAGTACTTAAAATCAACTAAGCATAAAATTTTTTATGCTTGAACATTCAAGTCCGAGCCCGGCTTAGTTCAGTTCATTTTAAGTTTATAATATTTTATATTATATTATTTTTATATATTATGTAATTTAAAACACACAAAAAATAAATCTATATTAAATATATAATACTACTCTAATGTAAACATTAAAATAATATTAAGATAACTATATAAAAAATTTCAATAAATAAAAAATATAAAATTAGTAAATATTAAAATAAAATAAAATAAATATTTTTTAAAAATATTTAAAAATAATATGGACGAGCTTAAAATGAATTTGGATTAATCTTTTGCAAATATGGGCGGGTTTGGGCAAAACTTTAAGCCCAAATTTTGGGTCGACCGGACTTAAGCAAGCATAAAAATATTAATATCATGCTTAAATCCGACATGAATTCGACCCGATCCGATCCGATCCGACCCAACCCAACCCAACTCATGAGCACCTCTAATTATTATTTTAAATGTTCTCACTATAACTGGACTAAAATTAATTATATAGTTTATTTTTATTTTTAATTATTGATAGAAAATAAAATTAAAATGATATATATATATATATATATATATATTAGTTAATGAGATTTAAACTTAATGTGGTACTAATGATGAAACCATTTAAGTCAAATATATATTCTTGTTAATTTTGAATTACATTAATTGTAAGTGTTCTAGTAATAAATGGAATGATCTCACTTTGGATAATTTCTATTTTTATTTGAAATTGATCATAATCATGGATTCATCATCCAATATATTATATTGAAGAATCTAAGTCCACCCAATTCTCTCCCACTTCCTAAAATCAAAGAAATGTTAATATTTTTCCTCAATAATATGAATTATTAAATACTGGGCTGTCCCTCGTTGGCTATTACTTTTGGTTTATTTCCTAGGTTTTAATAATTTTGGACACGTTTTCCCTATTGTTTGTTATTTTTAAGGGTAAATTATGCAAATAGTTACTTAATTATGTTGGTTAGTCAAGTTTTAAAAATTTTCAATTTAGACATTAATAGTGGGTTCCTTCCTGTTTTGGTATACAATTTTTTAACCAATATAATAACATATTTGGTCTTCGATAGTTATTTATTCTATCAATTTGATCCTAATATTAATAATTCAATAAATTTAACTTTTTATATTTACGAATTCTATTATTTAATTATTAAACTTCTTAACCAAAGCTTTCAACTTTTAAAATAAATGCATTCCATATTTATTAATTATTTTATTTATGATTAAAATTATTCAATTCGTTACATATCCTTTTTATTTATATTTTTAAGAAATTAGTATTAGAAATTAACTAAACACCATTAAAAATAATAGAAAAAATATATTTTTTTTAAAAACTAGGATCTGGGCTGTGATTAAATAATAAACTGAGTACACTTAAACAAATCCAAAGAAAAACTAATGAGACCAGGCCTACCTAAATAAGAAGCAAGAAGTAAACCGGGCCCTAAACCAAAAGGAAACCCGAAAACAGCTCAAAACATAAAAAGGAAACTAAAACAAACAAAATCAAAAAAAGAAATAAAAATGCTGCCCATTTCCCTTGAAGAGTCGGACAGCCCGTCATTAACACAGACAAAATCTTCATTAATGCCCAGACAGTTCCCAAACCTACTTCCTTCGAGACTTTTCCACTCTTGCTCCCTCTTCCCCAGATCGTCATACTCCATTTGTTTCTTCAGATTTCTTCGAAGAGGAAAAGTGCTCCGAATGCCCAACTTTTTTCAATCGGGCTCTCTAATGGCTTTATCAAACTGAATTGCCGCCGCATAGTAAGGAACCGATTCAGAAAGGTAAAACCCTTCATTTCTTTTCAAACTTTCTGTAGCAAGACAATCTGCCAGTCGATTCTTTGTTCGCCTTACATGTTGAAACTGAATGCTGTTGAATCGTGGAACAAAAGCCTTTATGTCTTGAATTATAGGACTAATTACTGATAGATCTCTAGACTTAGATCTGCATTTCTTGATAATCGTTAAAGAGTCTCCTTCGAGTATTATGTCTGTTAATCCCAAGTCTGTACACATTCTTACGGTTTCCCTGCATGCTAGGGCCTTCGCGTGAAGACGAACCCTCTACATTATTGTGTAAGATTGCCTTGGATGCCATGATTTGACTGTTGGAATTTCTTGCAACTATTCCAAATCCGGATTTGAAGTGCGCCCGATCGAAGGCCCGCATTGAAATTGGCTTTGACCTTTGCTACCCTTGGAGGTTCCCTTACATCACTACTCGTGCTACTGGTGACCTTCACTGACTGACACCCATCTAATTCTTTTAAATATTGTTGGATGAAAATTGCTATGTCAGTGCTAGATTTGACCACTTTCTCATAAACTCACTTGTTCCTTCCTGTCCGGATTGACCATAAGGAGCAACAAAACAAACGACAGTGAGGGTTTGAGACCGTCCCAAACACCCAAGTAATCCAATCGCTCCAGTCTTGTAATTAGCTTGAAGCTATCCAATTTAGTCTGATTAAACCCCAAACGTCCATTGATGTAGAGCATTGCCGAAAGATGTGATCTAGAGTTTCGGGACCAACTCCACACCTTAGGCACATGGCATCCGAAGTCAGTTGCCTTTTGGACAGATTCGACATCGACGAAATAAAGTTTTTAACAATTCGCCATGTTATTATTTTAATTTTATTAGGCAAGTTTAGCTTCCATAGTTTCCCATAGATAGAACCAAGGGGGTCTTGTAAATTATTTAAAGTAGAGTTAGGAAAACTAGAATGTAATAGTTTATAGGCTCCTTTAACGGAGAACTCACCAGAACGGTCGACACACTAAACCAGCTTATCCTTGTGAGTAAATTGGGCCAAGGGGATTCGTAGAATACGCTCCGCATCTTTAGCTGCAAAGGTATTGATGATTAACTTTTCTTTCCATATTCTTAAATCATTGTTAATTATATCTATAACAAACTCTACTTGATCATTAATCGGATGCAAAATTTTAAAATTTAAAGAATCGAGAACTCATACGTGCTCACGAATTGTCGTTTTTACTAATACGCCAACATAACCCATCGTTTAGAACCTTCTTAGCAGCCCAAATGCTTTTCCAAGTGTAAGAAATGCTAACTTTTAAAGAGGAATTAAGGAAATCACTATTAGGATAATACTTAGTTTTTAAAATTTGTGCTAATAAAGAATTAAGGTTAAAAATCAAACGTCAACCCTGCTTAGCCAACAAGGTTATGTTGAACTTTGCGAAACTTTTAAAACCCAATCCTTTAGTAGCTTTAGGAACACAAAGCCTTCCCCATTCTCACCAGTGAATTTCTCGTTGACCTTAAGCCTTTTGCCACCAAAATTGGGCCATTAAACTTTCCAACTGCTCATAAAAAGACTTGGGAAGAAGGAAACAAGCCATGGAATATGATGTGATTTCCTCAGCTTTGAGGGTTTGGAAAATTGCTTGTTTGAATAATCATATTGAAATGGCTCACAAAGTGAAAACTTTAATCTGAAGCACTTGAATTCTCTAAGGAACCGTAGTTATATTAAAATTACGACCCGCTTAAACTTGACCTTATACTTGAATCTTGGTATATCGAAGTCGTCACACCCCAGAGTGGAAAACAGAGTGATAAGACGAATTTTGAATGCCACAACCTTTGAAGAAAGTTTGATAAATTCGAACAGTTCATTGAAGAACCAATAGAGAGATATTCTCACAAAATATGATTTAATTTCAAGCAAATTTTTTTACAATGATTACTTAGAACGAAATTTATAGGCCTCAAATGACCTTTTAAGTTCCCTTATGACATTTCAAATTAGATCATTTATCTAGCTTAAAGCTGACCAATTAATTCGGTTTAACTCCTTGATGGTTAGCTTAAAAGGCATGTCTCGTCATTTGTCTTTGAGGAGATGAAAGGGCATGTCTCTTCATTTGTCTTTTAGTAGATGAAAGGGCATGTATTTTAATTAGTCCCTGGATAGCTTAAAGGTCTCCATCTTTATAAAGATTAATGCTCCATAAGTTGATGTCTGAAGTCTTTTCTTCTTCCATAATCGTATGCCTTTATTCTTTGTATTTCATCCCTTTCGTTGGTGCCATGAAGTGCCCCAAAACCGTTCGAAATTTGAAGAGTTTCCTTTTGATCTTTTGAAGAGTCACATTGTCTTGAAATTGGCCTTCAAGTGCACCAAAACCGTTAAACATTTGAAGAGTCTTCCCTTGGTTTTTGAAGAGTCTCCTGATCAAGCATGAATGCTTATTAATCACTTAAAAACCTATTCACATTCTTTATTCAAAACACTTAATAGAAATGAGAAAGCACACTTTTTAACTTATGCATTAAAATAACAGCCAAATTAAATAACACACATATTTAACTAAGTCAAGCATATTTAATAACTAAGATGCTTAAATGCAAGGTTATAGATGAAAACTAAATGAACTAATAGATTACTAAATGCATGACTTATTTTTTAATGATGCAAACTTTAACTAACATGGGAGTTACATAATGCATGATATAATTTATGATACATATTTAACTAACATGTAAGTTACTTAATGCATGTCTTTATTTATGATGCAAACTTAACTAATCATGAGAGTTTCATAATGCATGTCATTATTTATGATGCATACTTAACTAATATGAAAGTTACATAATGCATGACTTTATTAAATGCAAAACACATAATGCATGTCTTAATTAAAAGACGTAGATTAATAATGCAAGACGTAATTTAAAGATGCTAACATATAATGCAAAACATAATATGATCACAAAATGAACCAATGAACATGTGGACACAACAAAAACAGTTAGACTCTAATTACGAACAATCATTATTAAAAGCATAACGCAAAAACAAGAATCATAAACATAATTTAATTTGACTCAATATAAACATGATAAAAATAAGAGCATGATATAAAAGCATGAATATTAAACACGCACACATTATGAAAGAGAATTTTAACAAAATCATCAAATAAAGAATGTTTGCATTTCATCTTAAACTTGGGTTTTCCATGTTGAAGCCCAATGTTTGGAATGGGCTTATAATGAGCCTCATTTGGCCCAATGCCTCAAATTCTCAGAAGAAGCCCATTAATTTGTGGTCTAATTGGAATGTTAGATTGGATCTCAGCCCAATCCAAAGCCTGCAAGCTTATGTAATTAGGTGACGTGTCCAGAATCACACTAGAATAAGTCGGAATAGCTTGGAGAACAACTTTAATGAAAACTTCCTTGCCACCCTGAGATAAAAACCAAGTACTCCAATTGTCAATTCACTTTTTAATTCTATCTAGGCTTGAAACGAGGTTTTTTTCTTCCTCCTAACCATATTAGGAAGCCCTAAATATCTCTTCGAATTACTTGATAATCGAACCCCCAACTCTCTTATGATTTGTTGCTAAATGCCCCCAAGTGTGTTGGCACTGAAGAACACCGTGGATTTCTCAAAATTAATACATTTCCCAGAATTAAGCTCACACTCCTTTAAGACATCCTTCAAAACCTGAACACCCTTAGAAGTGGCCTCACTAAATAGGATACAGTCATCAGCAAACAACAAATGAGAAACCTGTGGCCCATTACGACTAGCTCGAACTCACCGAGAAAAACCGTTTCTTATAGCAATCCTCATAAGAGATGATAAACCTTCGTTGCAGATTAAGAAGAGAAAAGGGCTAAGTGGATCTCTTTACCTCAAAGCTCGTGTAGGGTGGAGAAAAGGACCTGCTTACCTATTCAAATTCACTGAATACGTGATGGACGATATGCACTTCATCATCAGGTTAATCCAAGCAGTCGAAAACGCTATTCTCTCCATCATGCCACTTAAGAAAACCCATTCAACCCTATCGAAAGCCTTACTCATGTCAAGTTTCAAAGCCAATAAACCTTTCTTCCCCTTTTGTTTTTGCCTAAAGGAATGCAGTATTTCATAGGCTACCAAAACATTATCCGAAATTAGCCTCCTTAGAACAAAAGCACTTTGGGATCAATCAATACATCTATCCAACTACTTCCGAAACCTGTTGGCAATTACCTTAGCAACAATCTTATATAAGACATTACATAGACTAATAGGTTTAAAATTAGACATCGATGTAGGGTTAGGCATTTTAAGGATAGGACAATGTTAGTAACATTACATTCATTAACAGCCGCCCCTCTATTCAAGACTTGTAAACAAAAATTACTAACCTCCTTACCCACAATGGGCTAACACTTCTGATAGAAAATTGCTGGAAACCCATCAATCCCCGAAGCCTTAGTCGGTCTTATTTCCATTAAAGCATCATAAACCTCTCCCTTAGTAAAAGGAGCATCCAGTCGCTCATTAATGTTGTCTGTAATGATTCTCTCCACTCCCAAAAAGATATGAGACATGTCTTGTAAATCTCGAGTCGAAGTAAAGAGACCTTCGAAGTACTCCGTAGCTATTTGCGCCATTTGATCTTGCTGGGATACTGACCTACCATCCCCACCTTCAAGTGTCTTGATTATGTTCATCGTCTCTTTTGCGAGGCACACTTATGTAAATACGTTGTATTCCTATCCCCGTACCCAACCAATTAACTCGAGCTCGTTGTTCCCAAAACATCTCTGTTGGAGCCCAATTTTGACGGGGCCCAACACTTAAACCATAATTGAGTCCAAATTTTAATTTTTAAATTTTAATTTTTTTCAAGTTTGAATTTTAAATTTAAATTCATTTTGAGTTTAAATTTACTTTAAATTTAAATTAATTAATTAAAAAGTCCCACATACAAGCCCAAATTAAAAAGTCCAAATACAGATAGAATGTTCATTTTTACAAGCCCAATTGGCCTCAATTTCAATTGACCCAAAACAACACATCTTATAGTCCCAAAACATAGGCCCAAACCCAACAAACCTAAACTACCATAAGTTAAACTCTAATCTGGTAGCTGAACTTCTACAACCCAACTTGAACTGCTGCTGTCGTCCATCCTTAGCCAACTAGAAGCAGCCACGTCAGCAACCAAGTTGCACCATCTACCACAACCACCACCGCCACTACCAAGCTGACCTGCAACAAGCAAGAAGAAGAAATAATGTTTCAATTGCAAAAAACAAATTATAATGATTGTAATTTAGGCTTTAAAAGCCGACTCAAACCCATTTGTGTTATTGACTTTCTGTTGAACACTTGGAATTAATACCAAAACAGAGGCTTTTATTAGAAATCAATACAGAAGCAAATAGGTAGCACTTGAAGTCAGATAGAAAGGTAGGCAATTAATATCAAAGTCAAAGGCAAATTACAAGTGCTCAGATATCAAGTTTTCAAGGTTTTCAATTTCACTAGATATTTATTCATTATTGGCTATTCGAATCTCAAAACTGTTGATATACTATATGCATTATATATTTGTTCTATATTTCTAATAACATTTATTATTTCTAAACATGCATTCAATGCATATTAGAAATAATAAATAAACATTAAATAGTATTAAATAATTAATAATAAAAAAGGAAAAAACTTGAAAGGTCAGAAGACACTACTCCCTAGGTTGCGCCGCCGTCGTCCACAGCCACGAGGAGGCCCTTCGAAGACCGCAATCTGCAAAGAAAATGAGTAAAAAACAGATTTAAAAACGAATGAAAGGTGCTAAACAAATTTGAAACAAAGGGAAATTTTGTCGGTTTCAAAAAAAGGGAATAATCACAAAACAGTTTGCTTTTAAATATTAAGGTACAAAACATATTTGGAAAATAAAGGGGTTAAGAAATCAAAACTTGGTTTTAAGGGATGAAAATAAGAAAAATCGATTTAGGGTTTCTTTTAAAAGGTTTTTCAAATAAAGGAAGCAAAGCCTTTTTAGATCTAGGCTAGATCGGGTCCGATCTAGACCTAGATCTGTTTTAAAAAGTGATAAAAAATAAAAATGAATAAACTTTTACCTTTCGGCCGCCGTGGAGGACGGTGCATGACGACCGACGACGATGGAGCCAAGGCGGAGCGGCGATCGGGGTTAGATCGACCGAGGGAAGGGGAAAATTAGAGAAAAGAACAGAGAGGAATCAAATTTTTTTAAAAAGGAGTAAGAAATGATTTTTTAAACAAATTTTTGATTTATATAGTCATTTCAAAATGCGGCGTTTTGGGGTGAGGGATCTGATGCCAAAACGACACCGTTTAGCCTTGACTCAACTCCAGACCCGATCCAACCTTATCCAACTTGACCCGCTTCTCAAGATCCGTGCATCTTTGCTTAATGGTCTATTTGTGTAATTGGTCCTTCCATTTTTTTAAAATTTACAATCAAGTCCTTTTTATACTTTTAATTAATTATAAATTCGCCCATTAATTTCATTTTTGTTTCAATTTGATCCTTCAACTCTCTGGAAGCTTGAGATGCTGCCACGTGTCCCATTTTGGTTTATTTCAACATTTGGTCCTTTCTATTTTTGATTTGTTTTAATTTCATCCCTAAATCAAGTTTTGTTTTAATTATAAATTGGCCCAGAAATTTTAAATGATTTTCAAAATAGTCCTTTGGCTTCAAAATGCCTAAGAGGCTGCCACGTGTCACTTCTTTTCTTGGTTTTATTGCCCAGGAGGTCCCTAAACTGTCCAGTAATCAAAATTTGACCCCCGAACATTCCAAAATTACATTTTGACCCTTAAACTTTCTAAAAATTACATTTTAACCCCCGAACTTTCTAGAAATCATATTTTGACCCCCCAAACATCTAAAAATTGCATTTTTAACCTAAAACTTTTTAGAAATCACATTTTTGCCCACGAGCTTCCAAAAATGACCATTTTACCCTCGAACTTCCAAAAATATCATTTTTGTCCCCAAACTTTTTCAAAATCACATTTTTATCCTCAAACTTCAAAAATTACCATTTTACCCTTAAACTTCCAAAAATTGCAAATTTAACCCTAAACTTTCCAAAAATTACCATTTTAACCTCGAAGTGTCCAAAATTACTATTTTGCCCTCGAGCATCCAAAATTGTATTTTTTTTGACTCTGTTTGTTCTGCTTTTCTTTCTTTTCAATATTCATACCTAGAATTTAATTATTATTCTTTCGTATTATATATATGCTATTAATTTTTGATTTTTGCGCATTTATTTATCTGCTTAGTTACTTTGTTTTGCGTTATTTTTTTATCTTCGTTATTAATTGTCCATTTATATTTAATTTGCATGTTCGTTTTTGAAATTACTTTTACATACAAATAAACCTTTAAAATCGAGGCAATGTCCTTTTCGTGTGGAAAACTTGAAAAAACCATGCCTTAACATGCTGGATGAGATTTTTCGTATAATTTACACGAATTGAATATCCTCTTTCAAACTTTTCAAATGCCTTTTAATTTTGAAATTTCGAGAACGTCGTGCCCTAACGCATTGGTCACGACTTTAATTCTCCGCGAAAGTCGAAACAAATGGGCATTCTTTTTAAGTCCATTTTTGAACACCGCATGTAAATTAAGTTTTATGTCTGAGGATCGTATTTTAAAACTCAATTCGAAATTTCATGTTCTCAAAACAATATACAAATAAATTTAAAACAAAAACGAGGTAATATTCTTTCGTGTGAAAACTTCGAAAAACTATGCCCTAACGTGCTGGGTGTGATTTTCGTATAATTCACGCAATCGAATATCCTCTTTAAAGTCTTTCAAAATGTCCTTCAATTTCGAAAGTCTGAGAACGTAGTGTCCTAACGAGTTGGACACGACTTCCAGTTCTCCTAGAAATTCGAAACACATGGATGATTTTCCTCAAATAGGATTTTTGAAAATCATGCAAAGTTTTCTAAAAACAAAGATCGTATTTTAAGTTTTAGTTTTCAAAACTGTTAATAAATCAAGACCCGAAAGTAGTCAATATGGTACCAATTTTGGGCGTGTGAGGGTGCTAATCCTTCCTCATACGTAACCGACTCCCGAACCCATTTTCTGGATTTCGATGACCAAAATATTTTTCAAACGAATTTTAAACGTTTTTTGATGATCCAATCACACCATATAAAAAAGATTGGTGGCAACTCCATATTTCGATTTTTAAAATATTGTTCGAGACTTGTTTGTTTTCCACAAAAATAAACGTTTCGACAGCTTGGCGGCTCCATTGGGGACTTTTTAAAATAAACGAGAGTCAAGCCAAAGTTGATTATTTTCGGGTCTTTTTTGAAAAATTTTAAATCTTCGATTTTGTTTAATATACGATCCTTGGCATTTTTGTGTGATGCTATATTATGTTGATATTGCTAATTTAAGTGTGCATTGATATGCATTTTGTTACAACCTTCTTAAGTGGAAGTGGGAAACTGCTCCTTCGTGAGGTTTTCACCTCCGTGCAGGATAGTGAATCGCTTTCGGGATTACATCCGTACTTATGTTTTCATGAATTTTTCACTTCAATGCAAACATGTGGGAAATGTATCCCCCTAAACTGAACTCATCTGAGCCTATAATGGGTGAGGATCGAGGAATCTGCTGGTTTGGGTACCTTTTACTTTAGAGCCTAAAACCACATGTAATGAGCCGTAAGTACTCGTCTTGGGAAGAGTTATACCGAACCTTTTAGCAATCATGCAAGACAAGTTCTTAGGTTTTTTGTTCTATACCTGTATCGATATTTTTGCTAACTCTTTCTTTTTTGTCTCTTTTCTTTTGCTTGCATTTGCATCATCATACAAGAAAAGGTGTTGATTTAAGTTCGATTACCAAATAGGCAGTTTCATCATGGGGGACGAATTTCTTAATTAAGTGGAAGATAACATGGCTTTGCGCTTATGGTCAAAGGAAAGCACAAAGTCGAAGAAGATTTAGAAGATTTGAAGAAAGATTACGCAAATTCAGATCAAGATCCTTGAAAGTAACCAAGAAGCAAGTGAGGGGCACTTTCGACAAACTCCGAGACATGTTCGAAATAAAGATTATGCAAATGATGAAAAAGCGACAATCACATGCGAGCATTAGTCATAGAAGCTGATATGTTGAGCATGCAATATGAATCAAGATCAGGATGAGAATGAAAATTAGCCAGACTTCTAGGAAGATCAAAGCCCTAGGCCATAAGGCAAAGCCGTTTATGTAATCCGTTTTATGTGGAGAATTTTATCTTCTAGAGAAGTTGTTCTAATGGGATTGGATTCAAAATCAATGTCTTTTCTTATGCATACATGCATTCATAAGCTGCACATTTTATTAACTTGCATTTAATTCCATAAGTGGAACTATGCCAAACCTTTAGTGGTTACCTGAATAAGTTAAGAGACACGGTTATATTTTTGCTTTTAATGGCAATACATTTTGAATATGTTTGGATTGCATTTTCATAAAAGAGGTGTTGATTCATGTTCTATTACCAAATAGAGAACTGGTCATAAGAGAACAGATTCCTTGATAAGGTAGTAGTCAACGTGGTCGTGTGTATATGTGGTCAAAGAAAAACAACAACGAAAAGTAATTGCCTATCAAAGGGGCACATATCAGAGTTCTAGGGTTACACCAAAATATGTGAAAGCCATAACAGTTTGCAAGAGCTGAAAGAAGTATGGAAGACAAAATGAAGCAAATGTCTAATTCAAATATGATGATTTCCCTTAACTATTTAAGCTAATTTGCTTCACTTTCAGAAACATGAACATAAGGTAGAAGAATACGTTACATCGCCCGAGGATTCAAAGGACCTATTCTAGATGAACAAGCATTGGGTTGCAGTCCTAATCAAGGAAAATGGGATAATTAGTGCATAGTACACTCAGATGCAGGAAAGAATGATGATATTTTCGTCTTCCCTAAAGTGTTGGGGCATGTAGAGGGCGCGTTTGCAGATTTGTTTGACCAATTTGACAAGAGAATCACTCATGTTCTAGCAATCTTAGCTCGTAAACACCTATCGAAGAAGGGGCAAAAAAAGGTGTATTGGTGCATAACTTTTGCTAGTTTAGTTCCGTGGCCATTTTTTGGAAAGTCAAAAGGTCGCTTGTCGAGTATTCTCTGAGGGATACTCTCCATCGAAGGAATTTATGCCTATCTAAAGATAAGAAGACATCGCCAAAGAAATTAGAAATAAACGAGGAACGACTCCAATGCTCTTAGAGGCAAGCCTAAGATAGGGATCATGTTGCAAGCAAGGATTTGCCCAAGTGTGAGAAACGACTAACCATTTGCAGACTTTACTAGTACCTTGGACTAGAAATCAGGATCAAATCGGAGCAAATTGGCTTGGAAGATTAAGACTTTGAGCATTAAGGCATGATCATACATGTATCTGCCTTATGTACAGGAATTTGTTTTCTAGTAAAGTTGTTCTAAATGGAATTGAACTAGAATCAACGCCTTTTTGCATGCATTTTACCATTCATTTGCATTGCACTTCATGCATTAAATTTCAATGAAATCCCTTATATTTTAAACACTCGTGTGAAAGAGAGTCATTAACCCTAAATGAAAGTTGAGAGAAAACATGATAAATCAAGATAGGGAATGATAAAAATTTGAAAAAAAGTCATGTGGAGAGTGGAACCTGTTGAGAGTTCGTCCCTACACCCTCGGAAGTGTTTTGGACAACTAGACTGTGGAGGAGTTTCCTGTAGTTTTAGGACTTTTCCAGAAAAATATTCATGACACACTTACCACTTTAAGTCTGAGAGTAATAGGGATCCTTTTATAAAGGGCACATGACTACTATCTTTTATTTCAATAAAAATGATGCATTATTTTTATCCCATTTGGCAAACATCTTATCATTCTTCTCATTCATTCATTCATACCACAATTAATCATTCTTTACTTAAATCATTCTTTGGATCCCCTTTTGTCTTTATGCTGGGTCTCTTGATATCAAGGATATGAGCGACACTGCTGTTGACTCGGAGCCCTTTCGAGAAGAACATGTGTCCAGAAAAATTTTGAGACTTTGAAAATGATCAAGAATGTAACTTGTCTCCCGATTTGCTACAGATGGTTGAACAAGACACGAAACAAACATCACCTTGAAATGTTGTGATTTTAAGTGAGAATCGAGACTGAGTCTTTGTAAAAATAAGGCAAGCTGCCTCGAGAATCCAAAGGTCTTTGCATGATCCTATCAAAGCATGCCAAGTTTAAGGAACCGATGTCGTGACACAGAGGCTCCTATAAAAGGAAGAAAATTCAACAGAAACTTCAAAAATTAAGGCTCAACGTGTTAAAAAAAAGAAAAAAAGAAAAAAAAACAAATAAAAAAGGGTCAAGATAAAAACCTGCCAAGGATATATTGAAACCCAAGGCAAAAAAAAGAGAGAGTCAAAACGAAAACCCACAAAGGACATCTTGAAATTTTTTATTCTCTTTCATCTTTCCACATCGTGGCCTTTTTCTATGTGAAGCATGGACGCCATCGAGCCAACTTTGCAAAAGAGTTTCTAACGTGCATCAATTCATCCTCACGATCATTGATTATTACTTCCTATGCCGATCGACGGTTAAGCAGATTATTGAAAATAAGATTATATGTCGATATGGGATGCCAAAAAGGATCATATCTGACGATGAATTAATTTTGAGCAATAGCATGATAGCAAAAGTCTACAGCCAATTCAAGAACAAGTATCACGACTCAGCACCACATCACAAAAAAAAAGGTGAATGAGACATTGGAAGAACATCAAAAGGATTCATAGCAGAGACCTACAAAGGCTCGACATGAGAAATCACCATTTTATCTTCGAGGTTTATCATGCTTCTATCAGAACATCCACCCGGGCAACACCTTTCTCACTAGAATGAAAGACGTTCTACCCATTGAAGTCGAGTTTCTTTCCCTCTAGATTTCGTTAAAGCTAATGAAGCAGAATGAATCCAATCCAGATGCAATCGACTAAACTTGATTGAAGAAAAGATACTAAAGTCATCTGTCATGATTTAAATGACAAGAGTTTACGACAAAGAAGGATCCGCTCTAGAGAATTTCACGAGAGAGTATTGGTTTTAAAAAGGATCTTGCTTACAAAAGTCTTCCAAGGAAAATGGATGTTAAATTGGGAAAGGCCTCATGAGGTGAAGAAAGCTTTTGGAGAAGCTTTGATTTTGATCGAAATGGACGACAAAGACCTGCCCAACTTCGTTAACTTGGATTCAATGAAGAAAAAATAAAAAAGAAGAAGAAAAGAAAAGAAAAAAAAAGAAAAAGGAAAAAAAAATAGAAAAACCGGGAAAAAGAAAAGGAGAGGTCAAGGTGAAAACTCGTAAAGGGCATCTCGAAACTTAAGGAAACTTGAGTTGAAAACCTAAAAGGGCGGCTCAATATTTAAGAAAGGAGCATGAAATGGTCATCTCTCTCAAAAGTAGCAAGGTGGAGAAACTATACACCTTGAAGCCTTGACGAAGTACTCCAAGTTTCGTGAACACATGTCAAGCTCAGAATGGTCCTCATCAAGTTTGCTAGGTAAAGCTCATACTTTGATATCTGGGGCACCTAACTCTATTCTTTGCTCACTTTATGTTTGGCACCCTTTGACCAATATGAGTAATTTTTAATCTTTTCATTCATGTGAGCTTTGCCTCCAATAAAATTTCATTCGCCTTACAACCATTTTCAAGCAATTCTACATCAAGATAGTGATTAATGAGTCAACGATCTTTTCAATAATGTAACCTTTGTTTGTGATCAAATTCAATTTCATCCACCTTATAACCTTGATTCAAGCATCTTTGCTTTTGAAATAGCGATTAGTGGTCTAACGGTATAAGGAATAAAAGGATTTATGCATATCCTTCTGGAAAATTCCTAAATAGTACAAAGACCTAAAATAGGACCACTAGTTAGAAATAACAAATTAGAGGGATATAAGGGAATTGAAACAAATAATTGGAAATAAGACTACCCTTTTAGGTTCCATGAAAAAGATACCATACCAAAAAATAACATGATAACACATCAGTGATAGGGCTTAGACAAACGACAAACAATGTCGACCTAAGGACTAAAAATAAAATCATTCTCAGAGATGACATTTTTGCATCCATCATTCATACCCATGTGGTTAGGAGCATTTGACTCATTCTAATAATCTGGCCTACATAGAGGTCCATTAAAGCATATTCTATAGGTTTGACAGGGAAGGGTTGAGGCTGCAACGGTGAACCCGATACCTAAAAAGACGTGATGGGAAAGGTTGAGGCCACAACGGTGAACCCGGTACCTAAGAAGATGTGACGGGAAAGGTTGAGGTCGCAACGGTGAACCCAGTACCATGAAGATTTAAAGGGAAAGGTTGATGCCGCTACGGTGAACCTGATACCTCAAAAATGTGATGGGAAAGATTGAGGTCGCAACGGCGAATTCGGTACCATGAAATATGATGGGAAAGATTGAGGCCGCAACGGTGAACCCAGTACCTAAGAAGATGTGATAGGAAAGGTTGAGGCCGTAACGGCGAACTCGGTACCATGAAGATTTGAAGGGAAGGATTGAGGCCGCGACGGTGAATCTGGTACCTCAGAAGATTTTAAGGGAAAGGTTGAGGCCGTAATGACAAACCTAGTACCTTAAAAGATGTGACGGGAAAGGTTGAGGCCGCAATGGCGAACCTGGTACCTTAAAAAGACAAGATGGAAAAGATTGAAGCCGCAATGGCGAATCTTATGCCATAAAGTCGAAGAGAAGCAAATTGAAGTTGAAATGGCGAATCTTCTACCTCAAAGTTACAGTGAAGCATATCAAAACTGCAAATGCAAGTCTTTATCTCTCTGAAGTTACAGTAAGAGCAAGATAAAGCTTCGACATTAAAACCTATCTCCCTAAAATTGCAGTGGAATAGAGTGAAGTTACATCATCATTTAGTCTTTTACCCTTAGTCAATAAGGGTAGATTGAAGATTCCAGTCTTTTACCCTTAATCAAGAAGGGCAAATTGAAGATTCCGATCTTTTACCCTGAGCTTGGGGGAGATTGTAGCCATTCGATCTTTTACCTCGAGCTTGAGGCAGATCACAATCAGCCAATCTCTTACCCCGATCATGGGGCAGATGACGATCTTTCGAAGCAATATAGCGATCGTCTTCCTCATGAGATACAGAGAAGTGGACTAAATCCGTCTTCCTGATAAGATACAGAGAAGCGGATCAAAATAAGTGATGCGGTCATCTTCCTGATGAGATACTGAGAAGTAGACCAAATCAATTAAACCAAGCTCAATGTGAGCGAACCTTCGAATCCTAGCTTCTTGATGAGATACTGAGAAGCAGGTCGAAGCAATAAAGTGGTTGTCTTCCTGATGAGATATAGAGAAGTGGACCAAATTCGTCTTCCTGTTGAGATACAGAGAAGCGGATTAAAACAAGTGATGCGGTCATCTTCCTGATGAGATACTAAGAAGTAGACCAAATTAATGAAACCAAGCTCAATGTGAGCAAAACTTCGAACGCCAGCTTCCTGTTGAGGTATTGAGAGGCAGGTCGAACTAATAAAGCGGTCGTCTTCCTAATGAGATACAGAGAAGTAGACCAAATCCGTCTTCCTAATGAGATACAGAGAAGCGGATCAAAATAAGTGATGCGGTCGTCTTCCTGATGAGATACTGAGAAGCAAACCAAATCAATGAAACCAAAGCTCGATGAGAGCAAAACTTCGAACCACAGCTTCCCGATGAGATACGGAGAAGCAGGTCGAAGCAATAAAATGGTCATCTTCCTGACGAGACACAGAGAAGTGAACCAAATCCATCTTTCTAGTAAAATACGGAGAAAGAAATCAAGATACGAAGCTACAACACCAAACACGTGGAGTGTCAGAAGATATTAAGGACTACGACGACACCAAACCTTGAGGTTGCAAATAGGGTGAAGCTACAGTAGCAAATTTTATCTTTTTGAAATTGTTTCAAGGCAAGATGGAATCATAATGCCGAAGGTAGAGAAGTAGATGAAGTGAAGGGCGGGCCAGTGGAAGAAAGAGCGTCGAAGAAATGAAACTTGACAAAATTGGGCCTTCTTTTGGTGTTTTCTCCGTTCCTGTTACACAGCAACGAGCAAAGAGGGGCAGTTGTTGGAGCCCAATTTTGACCGGGCCTAACACTTAAACCATAATTTGAGTCCAAATTTTAATTTATTTTAAATTTAAATTCATTTTGAGTTTAAATTTACTTTAAATTTAAATTTATTTTAAATTAAAATTAATTAATTAAAAAGTCCCACATACAAGCCTAAATTAAAAAGTCCAAATACAAATAGAATGTTCATTTTTACAAGCCCAATTAGGCCCAATTTCAATTGACCCAAAACAACCCATCTTACAGACCCAAAACATAGGCCCAAACCCAACAAACCTAATCTACCCTAAGTCAAATCCTAATCTGGTAGCTGAACTTCTGCCACCCCAACTTGAACTACTACTGTCGTCCATCCTTAGCCAACTAGAAGCAGCCACGTCAGCAACCAAGTTGCACCATCTGCCACAGCCACCACCGCCACTTCCAAGCCGACCTGCAACAAGCAAGAAGAGGAAACAGTGTTTCAATTGCAAAAAACAAATTGTAATGATTGTAATTTAGGCTTTAAAAGCTGATTCAAAACCATTTGTATGGTTACTGACTTTCTGTTAAACACTTGGAATTAATACCAAAACAGAGGCTTTTATTAGAAATCAATACAGAAGCAAATAGGTAGCACTTGAAGTCAGATAGAAAGGCAGGCAATTAATATCAAAGTCGAAGGCAGATTACAAGTGCTCGGATATCAAGTTTTCAAGGTATTCAATTTCACTAGATATTTATTCATTATTGGCTATTCGAATCTCAAAATTGTTGATATACTATATGCATTGATATATTTGTTTTATATTTCTAATAACATCTATTATTTCTAAACATGCATTCAATGCATATTAGAAATAATAAAAAAACATTAAATAGTATTAAATAATTAATAATAAAAAAGGAAAAAAGTTGAAAGGTCAGTAAGACACTCCCTGTGTTGCGCCACCGTCGTCCACAGCCGCGAGGAGGCCCTCCGAAGACCACGATCTGTAAAGAAAAGGAGTAAAAAACTGATTTAAAAATGAATGAGAGGTGCTAAACAAATTTGAAACAAAGGGAAATTTTGTCGGTTTCAAAAAAAAGGGAATAATCACAAAATAGTTTGTTTTTAAATATTAAGGTACAAAACAGATTTGGAAAATAAAGGGGTTAAGAAATCAAAACATGGTTTTAAGGGATGAAAACAAGAAAAATCGAATTTAGGGTTTCTTTTAATAGGTTTTTCAAATAAAGGAAGCAAAGCCTTTTTAGATCTAGGCTAGATCGGGTCCGATTTAGACCTAGATCTGTTTTAAAAAGTGATAAAAAATAAAAAAGAAGAACCAATAGAGAAATATTCTCACAAAATATGATTTAATTTCAAGCAATTTTTTTTACAATGATTACTTAGAACGAAATTTATAGGCCTCAAATGACCTTTTAAGTTCCCTTATGACATTTCAAATTAGATCATTTATCTAGCTTAAAGCTGACCAATTAATTCGGTTTAACTCCTTGAGGGTTAGCTCAAAAGGCATGTCTTGTCATTTGTCTTTGAGGAGATGAAAAGGCATGTCTCTTCATTTGTCTTTTAGTAGATGAAAGGGCATGTATTTTCATTAGTCTTTGGATAGCTTAAAGGTCTCCATCTTTATAAAGATTAATGCTCCATAAGTTGATGTTTGAAGTCTTTTTCTTCTTCCATAATCGTATGCCTTTATTCTTTGTATATCATCCCTTTCCTTGGTGCCATGAAGTGCCCCAAAACCGTTCGACATTTGAAGAGTTTCCCTTCGATCTTTTGAAGAGTCACCTTGTCTTGAATTGGCCTTTAAGTGCTCCAAAACCATTAAACATTTGAAGAGTCTTCCCTTGGTTTTTGAAGAGTCTCCTGATCAAGCATGAATGCTTATTAATCACTTAAAAACCTATTCACATTCTTTATACAAAACACTTAATAGAAATGAGAAAGCACGCTTTTTAACTTATGCATTAAAATAGCAGCCAAATTAAATAACACACACATATTTAACTAACTTAAGCATATTTAATAACTAAGATGCTTAAATGCAAGGTTATAGATGAAAACTAAATGAACTAATAGATTACTAAACGCATGACTTATTTTTTAATGATGCAAACTTTAACTAACATGGGAGTTACATAATGCATGATATAATTTATGATACATATTTAACTAACATGTAAGTTACTTAATGCATGTCTTTATTTATGATGCAAACTTAACTAGTCATGAGAGTTTCATAATGCATGTCATTATTTATGATGCATACTTAACTAATATGAAAGTTACATAATGCATGACTTTATTAAATGCAAAACACATAATGCATGTCTTAATAAAAAGATGTAGATTAATAATGCAAGACATAATTTAAAGATGCTAACATATAATGCAAAACATAATATGATCACAAAATGAACCAATGAACATGTGGACACAACAAAAACAGTTAGACTCGAATTACGAACAATCATTATTAAAAGCATAAACATAATTTAATATGACTCAATATAAACATGATAAAAATAAGAGCATGATATAAAAGCATGAATATGAAACTCACACACATTATGAAAGAGAATTTTAACAAAATCATCAAATAAAGAATGTTTGCATTTCATCTTAAACTTGGGTTTTCCATG